>JANBXA010000740.1:9055000-10255000 GCA_030556225.1 Cricetiscus sungorus | reverse complement strand
TCTTAGGGGGAGCTGGCTCCTCTCCAGTACCGGTGTCAGTGTGGGGGCATGGAAGTTGGGTTTGCTCTGGGACTTGAGGGAGACTGAAGCTCCCCCAAACCGAAAGCTTCTTTGGGGCCAACCGCCAGGTGCATTTGTCACCGAGAAGGGTTCCGGGACAGACTGTAGAGTGGCGTCGGGGGTGCTCAGCTGAGGGGGGTGGGCTGTGGAAAGTGGTCAGACGCTTGGCAGAGAGCTTCCGGACCGCCACAGGTGATCGGCAACTGAGGAGATGGCTAGGGACCTCGGCGCAGGCCCCCGGGAACGCAGGAGGGCAGCACCGTGTCGGGGTGGGCCGCTCGCGGTCACCTGCCCGCGAGGGCGGGGCGTTGCGCCCGGGCGCACCCGCCTCCTGACTCTCGCTCCCGCCCCGGGAGGAAGCGGAGGGGCGCGGTGTAAACAGAGCGGCGGCCGTGATGTCAGCCGGTCACATGGAGCCTCTTATGGCTCGGGATGGCTCTCGGCGGGCGGGCAGCTGCGGCAGCTGCTGCTGTGGCTCGGGCGGCGGCGGCGAGAGGGGGCTCCGGGGTCGGACAGTCGGCTCTCCCTGCGCTCTCCGCACCGCGGCGTAAAGGATGTATTTTGTGATCGCAGCGATGAAAGGTGAGCTCCGGGTGGCCCGCGGGGACTCGGGTGGACTGGCGGCTCGGGGGGCGGGGAGGAGGGCACGCAGGGGGAGGGGTGGGCGCGCCTGCCCGAGCGCACGTACAGCCTGGGGGCAGCTACTGGAACCCAACGGGGCCTCCGGGGCCACCGCGGCGTCGCCACTGGAGCCCAGAGGAGGGATCGGCCTGCTTCGGGTCGGGGGAACTAGACGCACGGGCCCGGTCGTCCCTCTGGCGTTTCCGTAGCCGCTGTCACTCGCCTGGGTGCGCCTGGCACCCGGCGGGGCTCCCCAAAGAAAGTTTGCCTAGAGTCGTAGAGCTTGGGACGCGCCGGGAGGAAGGGAGGAAGCTGGGGACGTCCACACTGGGTCCCCAGGGCCTGCACCCCGAGACAACTCTGGCCTATGTGGGGGGAGGAGCGGCGGCCAGGCCGGGCCCTGCTTGCGAACGCTGGTGGTGTCATCGCTGGGACTGGGTTAGCGTTCCAGGCCTGGCGTCCAAGCTCCGCACGGCCACCCCACCCTCTGCGGCTCGGAGCGTCCGTGCTCCCGAGCGGCCAGCGGGTTGGGGAAGTGCAGCAGCTTAGCGTTCCGTCCCCTGGACGCCGCCACTTCCGAAAGCGCGCGGGCTGGAGCCAGCCCCGCGCCCCGAACGTGCCAAGAAGCCCTCGGCCGCAGCGCGCCCCAGATCGACACTTAGGTTTGTGCATGAATGTAGGGAGACAACCCAATCAACCTACAGGATTGGCGGGCAGAGATCAAGATTAGACTGCGGCGAGGGCCTACGGGCACAGGTTAGCTGCGGTCAAGCCTCCGTGCCCCGGGCCTTCCTCCCGGATCTGGTGTCTAGAACAGACCAGTAGTAAGGTGGAAAGGAAAATGGTTTGCGGGGACGGCTGGCTTCAGGTGCCTCAAGGTGAGGCGGGAAGAAGCCCAGTCAAGCCAGGGAAGTTTATGATGGAAACAAAGTTTGGAGGGGCGCAGGAAGTTGCTTGTGCCGCCGGGAGAAACCGAGACACACAGTTCGACCGTTGCAGATGGCTTTGCAAAGACTCATCCCGCAGCACTCGGTGCGATCCCGCGCCTGCTGAGTCCTTACGGGCGGATAATCTGCTCAAGCAGTGTGCAGGCCCCGTCTCCCGGCTTGGGGATTTAAAGCTCCATCTGTCTGTGGCACAGTGACGGCTGTTCTCAGGGGCAACAACTGTGCGCACCCCGAACGTCTTGCGGGGTTTTGCCCGCCAGCGCGGGCGACCTGGTGCTCGTTAAAGGTTTGCTAGATTTGGGATTATTTTATTGTTGCATTCCAGGATGAAGGACACCCGTACCGTAGCTACGCTGGGTTTACTTTCAGATCACCGTGTTTTTCACTGGAGATTGGGTGGCATCTTTAATTAATTATTAACAGGTCGAAGCGTTCAGGACGCTGAGATGAGCTGGCGGTGTGCGATGCCTTTCTGTAGGATGCGCTCACGGCGAATTTAGTGCTTTTCCCCTACCACTCGCGGGAAGTGAGATTGAATCGGCTTTTATAATATGTGACTGGTATAGCAAAAGAGGGGAGAGCTTCCCGTGAATTTAAGTGTGTGAAATTATTGTGGAAAGGAAAGGTGTTGAGGTTTCTTATTATGTAAAAGAAATCTGTTTTCCTTCCCCAAAAGAAAACCTCGGTATTGCTTCCTTTCATTAAACCTGTTAAGTGAATAGTGACTTCCGAAGCCCTAAAGCCAGTTAAATTTCATTCCCTCACCTCCTTTAAGTTTAAAGAAACAGAATTTGCTGTTTGGGAAGTATAGGTGATGGCCCTCATCCATTCTCTTTACATTTGTGTTGATTGGGAGAAAGGTGAGAAAGCTGTCTTTTTAATTGCCTTTCCTCCTACTAAACAGAAAACTCCCCAAACGTTAAGAAAATATCTTTTGTTATTTAAAGCTGGTGGGTGTTTTTAGGAAGTTCTAGCCAAACCCTCCCAGTGATAAAACACTGAGACCCTCAGCATTCTCTCCAAACACTCCCCCACACACACACACACACAAACACAAACCTTCTTGGGAGCATCCTCTGGCTGCCATGAAGTAATAGATGATGTAAAATAATAGGTTCCTAGGTTGATAGTATTGTCATCAAGAAAAACAAAACAAAACAAAAATGTAGCTTATTACTCCTAGCAGTGAGGTTTTCCTTAAAACTCAAGCCCTGGGTGGGGATGGGTGGGGGGTTGTCGATGAGAATTAAGAGTTTCAGTTCCAGCATCTCTACAGTCCAGTGTCTTAACAGGATTGACTTGCTTTGGTACAAAATTTAACTGAAGAAAAATAGTTTGTGGGGAAGCAAGGAATGCCATAAATGTTTCCATATCAGATTTTTAAGGGAGGGGGAAAAAAACTGGCCTGGAATCATATTAAATACTTCCCTGTTGCCTCTTGGTTTTAATAGTTAAATTGGTTCCATATGCAAGAGTTTTCATAATTAGATTCTTCATGCAAAACAGGAACGCTCTTCCTTGTAGTATAGCATTCTGGTGTGTAGATGCCTGTGAACAGGGGAGGAGAGAACAAGACACTATAAAAGGAAGATGTCCTCTTTGTTGCCTGATTTAATGATGTTTCTTAAACATCATTAAATCAGGCCTTTTTGAACTTACCAAAGAAAGAAATCCTTTCTCTGTGTCACTTGTCAAATTAGTTTAGGCTTAAAGTGGTTCCATGCTAAGAAGTAATAACTTGAGTTTGAGCAATTTTCATCTCATCCTTCAGTGTTTGTTTGTTTGAACAACAAATTCCCACTACCATTTTGGTTGATCCTTGGGCACAGGGAAAGAGTAGGGATGATACTCATTATGGAGGCAAGGGGTACTTGTTCTGGTCATGATGAAAGTGCATGGATCAAATGCTGCTGGCTGGTCCCTGGGTGCTAAAAGATTTGGAGCTGGGTCAGTTGATACTGCTCGGCTCTGCAGCCTCTGTTTGTGTGAAGGGACTTGTACAGTTGAGGACTCCGGAGTGAGCCTCTATCCTCTCATGGATCCTTCCTTCAGTTTGTCACACAGATGTGAGGCACCTTAAGCCTTTGAAAATATTCTGTATATTGGTGATTTTTGTCACACTCAAATCCAACAGTCTGGAAGAATTTAGCTTTTGTTTTTACCAAGTGAAAATCTGGTTCTGTTCCTAGTCTCAGTTTAAGCATCATTCCAGTGGTAGCTCTTACCTGGGATTTGTATCCCATATAGGGTACCTGTGAGAAGTGATAGTTGGACCTTGGAAAGCGAAAATTCGAATGGCTACCACTGCTGAGCCAAGTGGTGTTCTGTTTCTTTCTCTCGTAAAGAGGATTCAGCTTTTTGGAAGACAGAAGGTCTGGGGCCAGAGAAATGGTTCAGTGGGTAAGGGCACTTGCTGTCAAGTCTGAGGACATGAGTTCTGTACCTGAATCCCACAGAGTGGAAGAAAAGAACCAACTCCCACTAGTTGGCCTTTGACTGCCACATGTGTGTCATGGCAAGCATATGCTCACATGTATATAGGGGAAATAAATAAACTAAAAATGATGAAAGACAGAAGATCTGGATTTGTACATTAGTGTAAGGGGAGCCTTGATTCTCCGTGCAATGGTACCTAAGTGGAGTTTTCATAGGCGGCCTCTCGATGCTGTATTTCAATCATGTCATAGGACATCCACAACAACCATGCGCTCCCATCAGCTGCGTAGCCACCAATGGAGCTGAGCACTGTAATGTTGTAAACATCACCCAGGTAGAAAACAATACAATATCTAAACAAATATATACTGTGAAGTTTAAGTCCTGACTTTTTTTATATGCTTAGTAGAATACCTATAAATTTATTCATCATTCTCTAGTTCCCTTTCTCCCACCTTTCCATCCCAGCCAGGGGGATTATAATACCACTGGGCAAGATCAGTAAACAGATCTTGCCAAACATCTGGGGGAGTATCTGTCCTCTTTGTAATTATCTCTGTGGTTCCTAAGAAGATAATATTTAGAAAGAGCCATTCATTAGGACAAGTTAACTTCGTGAAGGGATGGGTGGGCAGATGTATGTATGTATGAATGGATATACAAATCTCCTAAGGCAGATGTGGAGTTCAGGTTTCTTAAAATGTTGACCACCAATAAATTTCCTTGTACAGAATATGTTGTCTGGGAATACTTTGTAATGGAGATGTTTCATGCAGGCCTGGGGTATACCTCTGCGGGTAGAGTGTTAGTCTCGTATGTACAGGGCCCTCATCCTTTAGCACTAAAAGAAAAGAGAATGGTGGATTTTTTTTTTTCTGTTTTCTAAATACAATTTTTATTGCAGAAAAATCACGGCCACTTTAGTCTGTATGTTTTATATTTGATCATTAAAAACCGCAATCTAAAATTTTAGTCCCACCAAGCCAGCAGGTACATTAATTATATATTTTTCTAATTAAAAAAAATATTTTTAAACATTCACCTGTGACATCAAGTATGAACTGACGTTTGATAATGTTTCCAAGTCTGAACACTGACCCTTTGAGGAGGGACAGACAGAATCTCTGCCCCATCTAGCCATTCATTCTGGCCTTTGGACTGGTGGACAGAGAGATTCCCAGTCTGAGCTCTCTGCCACCATCAGTGTTGTGTGTGACATGACGGAACAGCCTTTTCCCGTAAACTGTCAGAGTACTAGGCCTAGAGAAGAGGTCTAAATGAGAGCTTGTGGAGCGAAAAGGCACTTGAAATATTGTTTCTAGATTTTCTTTAAGTGAAATGCTAGTCCCTGTCAGGTTATGAAATAGCACAACTTAAACCTCTGTGCTCATGGCTATAAAAAGCAAGGCTGAGTTTACTCCCTGCCAGTGCTTTTCTTTGCTAAGTTTCCGACTTCCCTCTGAAGTTTGTTAGGCGTTTTCTAAACCAGTAGGGATGGTGTATCAATCTGCATCTATTAAGCCTACACTTTGTGTCTCACACACTCCCGTTTATGTTGTCTGATGATCCCATGCATCCGAGTCAAAGAAAATGAAGCTCGCACAGGTCGTGTGCCATAGCCAGTTTCTTGCAGCTGACACCTGGTAGAGTCTAGACCAGGCCATTGAGTCCCGCCATATTCTTGCCACCCCCAAAGGAAACTAAAAAATGTCCCGTATGTAAGTTTGCCTCTAGTTAGTATAAATGAGAAGTCTGCCATTTATATGGGGGGGGGGGAATAGATTCAATTATGTAATGCTTTCCTGAGCCTAATATCTCTAAATTATTCTTTAATAAAATCAACTTGGTACAAATGGTGTTATTTTTATTTGTTCCTCATTGCTCTTCATGATGTTCATTAAGCCTGCTTGGTATTAAGATTCAGGTGAGACCTAATTTTCCTAAATTTTCCTAAATAATGTAGGGTAGTAACATCATGAAGTCCAGCTGACCTGTGCAAGGAGTCACTGTTATGACAGAATCCCACCAAAGATTTGTGTGTCTGCCCCATTTATATCTTTAGGCAAAGAGTTTTTCAGTGTGTCTTTTTATGTGATTGAATGCTGGTGAGCAGTGCTGCCAGCATGGCCATGTTGATAGCCAAGGGACATTATCACATACCATTGAGAAACTCGTGTCTTTCCCATGGGCAGAAATAGGCATTTTCCTGAAGAGGTGCAGGGGCTCACTTCTTGCTGGGCAGGCACTCAACCTTTCCAGCTACTGGACTGAGTGGGGTGTGCTGTCATTTCAGAGGCTCGGGGAGAGCTGAACGGTTTAAGTCACTCAGATTAAACATTCCATCAGCCAGTGGGTGTTCTCAACAATATTCCTGTGACATGAATGTTATGCTTGAATACCTCCTATGATGGAGAACTCAGTATCTCCAGAGGTTGTTTACTCCGTGTTGAATTAGAAAAATCATTTCCTATCAAGCAGACCTCCCTGCCATGTTCTTGTAGTCCCCTGGCTCTGAGTCCGCCTTGTAGTGTTCATGGGGCACATGTAACCCATCTTCAGAACTGAAGATGCCGTTTGCAACTAGCAGAAATGGGCATGCCCAGCTACCCTCTGCTGTCCCTCTCCCTGCCCTCTCACTCCAAGTTCACGGTTCAGCCTTCTAATAGTCCTGGTCAGTTTCCTCCGCAAACGTACTTCAGTTTGTCTATAAACACTTGAAATTTGGATGCCAAGAATGAGATCCAGGTGCCGGATGTGATATAGCTGACTTGTGCTTAACTCACCGCATAGGAAAAAGGAAAATATGATTTAGAGATTAAAAAAGATACTTTGTTTCAAACATGCTAAGGTGTAAAAGAAGGCATTATTAACACAACTGGGGATCAGTCCTTAAGGCAATCTTTGTAATTTGTAAAAGTAGGGTCTTATGGGTAAGTTATTTGACTTATGTTGATTATTTAAACTACCCAGGAAAAAAAAAATGTCGCAAAAATAATTATAGGAACATTACAAGCTCTGGTGAGTTTTGTTTTTTTTTTTGTTTTTTTGTTTTTTTTTTTTTTTTGCGAAACAGAATCACATCTGAGATAAGACTGCCCTCTAGTGGATACTTTTTCACTTTTTCATAACAGGCAAAAGCTATGTTGGTGCAATGAAATTCCCATCAGGCCAGTGAAAAAGGTCAAAAGTTGTGAATATTTTTTAAACCACTGTGAGGGATTCTTCACCAGATTCGAAAGTATAATTCATTGTCTTATGCAGTTATTAGAAATGACTTATTAGATAATGAATTTCTAAAGTTTTCTTGGAAGGAAGTAAGGACATTTTAAAGAAACTTAAGTGCTATTAAAGCTTGTTTCTAACACTTATCTGGACTAGATTTGAGTGGCATTTGGTTTGTGAGCAGTTAAGACTTGTGTAAAAAACCTTGTTTTGTCATAAAATTTTAACTTCTGTTCTATTCTCCACCCTTGATTTTTCTTTAAAAAATTTTTTTGGTCAGTGAAATCAAGCATTGTCCTTTTTCAGGTCAAAATGTTTTCAGAAAAAGAAAGAAAGAAAAAGTCAATGATTAGAATCACTGATGATCTTTTTGGCATCAAAACACTTTTAAACCTGGACAGAAACTGTTAGCTCCTTGGTTTATGAAGACACGGGTGGTTTAGTTCTTTCAATTGGTAGAGCGCTTGACCAAGATGCAGAAGGCCCGTGTTCAAGCCCCCGTTCTGCATAAAGTAGGTACGGGGGTACACTCCAGTAATCCCAACATAATGGGGTAGAGGAGGTAGGATGGAAAATTGAGGGAGACCCTCAGCTACAGAGGCAAGTTTGAGGCCAGCTCCTAAAACAAAAGACAAAGCTCAAAAACAGACAACCCAAAATAACAACAAACAAAAGCACTCAGTGTAGACACAGAGGAAAGAATTCTTTTGCATAACATGTATGCTCTTTGGTGAGCTTTGAGTTTGGCGATGAGTGTCAACTTGAAACAATCTCACGTCTGTGGAGGAGCCAGAGGCATAGCAGTACCCATTATTCCGCAGCACTGCCTTTCGATGAGGGTGCATCCCAGTGATGTAAGAACACTGGCTGGAGGAGGACTTTCATTGCTCAAAGTTTGGGACCTGAGCTGTAATAGCTGAGGTAAACAAGACAAAAGAAAGGTGCTGCCCTGACTTACGGGTCTGCTTTGCTGCTACTCGAAAGAGGTGACTGGGACTATTCATGAAAAACAAGGCAACAACAAGAAGAAAGGATGGGGGGGGGGCAAAGAAACTGCTGTTTTGGCCCTTTGATCTTAGAAATAAGGTCGTGGTTCAGAAGTGAGGACTTGTGGTTAGGTTGAGATAGGTTATTGAAGCAAATTGTTTTTTTCAAAGTGTACCACCCAGAAGTGTGATCCTCATACTGTTTGCTGGTTGTTTTTGTTTTTCTGTCTGTTTGTTTAGTCATAGATTATTCTCTCCATTTCTAACTTCTGTGGTGCAAACAGAAATATTTATTTCAGACACTTCTTAAGCTTCTCCTGTATGCTAGATCATTCTGGTGCCACCTGTATGCTTTTATAGCCAGAATCAAGCCCTTCCTGTCAATCGGGTGTCATCGGGTGTCTCGGGTCATGAATCAGCATTTTCAAAACACATCAAGATGCTGGCAGCCACAGTTAACCAGCGAAAACTGTGTTGAGGCTGTTGGGCTCTTAGAGTTTGTAGTTTCTCAGAGGTACATGCCATTTAAAACCAAGGAGACAAGGATCCCATGAAACATTGGCATAATTGAAGAAGGTCAGCTCTTATATTTATGTGTGAACATGGTTTGCTTTCAAGTTGTCGGAGAGCTAACTATGAAATATCTGCTTAATGATCCTGCCTAAGGCTGGTTCCCAAACTCTGGAGTAAAACTCCTAACATAAGTCTGTAACAGGCAGATTTCTGGGTCCCACCTACAGATGGCCTGATGGAGTCAGTGTGGGGTGGGGCACAGAGGGTGGATTTAATCAGCATCCTGGGTGTTTCTGATGCAGGCATCCTTGGGCCTCAATTTGTTACACCCTTGTGTCCTAAGCTGTCAGAGCTGGGGTGGGCTGTGAGGTGCTCTACTCCCTCCGTGGTTTCTAGATACTGTCAATCATCACCTTCCCACGGGAAACATTTATCTTGCTTAGAGTTCTGTTTCTAGTGGTCTGGGCCAAAGCCAAGGAGTCAGTACTTGCAAAAGTTCTGGTCATCGTGAGAATTGGATAGGTTTGGGAAGTTCTGCTCTGGCCTCCTAACTAAGCAAAGAAAGTGAGGCTCCAACAGTGAACCTTAGAGACAGAGATGGACACCAGAGTGAGGGATTTCTGCCATCACTTCAGTAAGACACACACTCTAAATAGTTTTCTGTGGCCTTGCTTTTCACAAGTGTGCAGGAAGAAATGGGTAAAACGTTACCCCCCCCCCCCAGATCTCCTAACCCCAAATGACCCAAACAGGAGAAGGTCCCATGGCAGTTTAGGTAGCTGATAGAGGTGCCTGTGACAGCCACAAAGCTCTATATTCCTTTTTCTGAATTAAACTGTCTGGAGCTCTGGCCTCTGTTTGCAACATTGACTCTGAATTTTCCAGCCCTGTGTGTGTTGAGGACTGGATCTCCCAGCCCTGTCTGTGTGTGTGCTGGGAACTGTATCTCCCAGAGCAGGTGGGGGAGTCTGCCACAAAGTCCAGGCCAATTACAGTGGAAACAACAATGTCTTTTCCATGTTGCCTTTTTATATTTTTATTTCTTTTCAGCAACAAAGTAAAGTTTCCCTACCTTTCAAACTCCCCAGCATTTCCTATTAACAAAAGGACCTTTCTCAGGTATAAGCATCAACTGAATGTGATGTCACGCTGGGAAAGAGGGGTTAAGGGAGCTGATTCCAAATAACCAGACACCCTACCACTGAATCTAAATAACCAGACACCATGTCTCTGATTTCAATAACCAGACACCCCTCCTTTTGTGTGGAGTAAGTTCTCTTCTGGCAAAGCCAGTAAAAGTTGGACCCTGAGCCTTGTGGAGGCAGACAACACTGCAACCAACTCCGACCCTGGGAAGTGGTTGTGCAATGCCCCCTTGCTTGTGGCAGCTTCAGTGCTGTGGGCTGTGGGGACAGTGGTGACCATGACATATGTAGTCAGTGTCCTTGGTGTGTGTATGCTGTGGTGGGTGATGCTTAAGTAAACAGACTGACGGTGCGCATATAGGTGACTGCAGTAGCTCAGCCGGTCTGACGAATATGATGGCTTCATGGCTGAGCCTGGGAGAGTTGAATCACAGAGCTTTCCCAACCCCTGCTGAATACCCTGAGATAGGCCTAGTCGGGAGCCCAGAGGCCAGCTGGTCTCTCAGCACCCAATAGTAGACTAGACCGAGCTTTCAAAACATATAGGCTCTGTGGATTAGAGACCACTACTTACTGCTCTTACAGAGGATCTGAGTTCTGTTCCAAGCACTCCTGTCAGATGGCTCACAACCACCTGTAACTCTAGCTCCAGGAGATCCAACACCCTCATGTGGCCTCGTGTACTCACATGCACAACCCACACACAGACACATGCTCTTTTATTTTTTTTTAATATACTTTAATAATTTATTTTATGTGCTTTGGTGTGAAGGTAGCAGATCCCATGGAACTGGAGTTACAGATAGGTCTAAGCTGCCATGTGGGTGCTGGGAAATGAACCTAGGTCCTCTGGAAGAACAGCCAGTGCTCTTAACCATTGAGCCCTTTCTCCAGCTCCCAAAAATATATTTGTGTGTGTGTGCGTGTGTGTATATGTGTATGTGTATGCGTGCACTCTCGAGCTTGAGGGAGCATGTGCTATTTGAGATTTTGATGATCTTGATCTAATGACATTGGTGGATTGCAAGTGTTGGTAAATTTTAAGCTACACAGATGATTATGATTGAGAAATCGCTCAAGTTCAACACCTTTATTTTTGGCATGAGTCATCTGGTCCCCAGTGTGTTGCTACACAGTGTTGAAGAGTGGAAAGCCCCAATATGGGGAGGGAGGTGGAAGAAGACGAAGGTTCCAGTCTAGATCTGTGGCATGGTAACTGACAGGTCCTTTCACTTACGTTCTTTCCCTAATTTGTAAAATTAGAAGGTTCCAATTGACAGCTGTCAAGGTCTTTTCCAGAACGCTATTCTTATGAAAATGTTTCTGTTACAGTTGAAAGGTGAGCTGGTGTCTAGTTTCAAGAAGTGGGAAAGGCAAACAGAAGCCTCCTGACTTCTCTATTCCCATAACCATAATTGCTAAACATACTTTGATTGGCTAACCAGCTCCTTTTGGAAGTGAAAATTCTAAGGTAGAGAGAGGTAATTGCTATACCAGCTATTTAAATACATTTTAAAACAAGCAGGCTTTCATTAATATTAACACATAGGCTCAGACTTAGTTCTGGCAAATTATAGCCCTGTTTTGTTTTTTTTGGGTTTTTTTTTTTTTTTTTGTCAATTTTTAGCCCAGAGCCTTTTCCATTTTTGATGGTTGAGTTAAAAACTAGGGGTGGGGATTGGCTGACAATGAAAACCGCCATTACCCACTATATTCCACAATAATTGTATTCCTGACTGGACATTAAAGCCCCGAATCCTGGAAATGTAGCATCTCTAAACATGTTCGTATTGATTAGCAGGTAGAAACAGTGTGCCTCCTGTGCCATCCGCTCACGAAAGGAAAACACCAGAACTAAGCTCTAACATGGAGAAAATCCTGTCCCTACTTCATCTGAGGCTGAGCATCCCTAAGAACTTGGGTTTCATTGCAATGATGATCAGAAGGGTCTGTTAGGAACCCCCACAGTGTGATGTAAGAAGCACCTTAAGTATACTTGTTGTTTGTTTTTTGGTTTGGAGCTTTTTTGTTTTGTTTTAGAGGGGGTGATAGTCAACATTTCTGGCAGTGATAAAAAACAAAGTTTGAAAAGAAAATCTGATTGGAGTTGGCACATGAAATTCAAGTCACACTTTCAGAGATCTTTAAAGATGTGCCTATTGCCTGTACTCTGGTTGGGTAGAAATTTATGGAAAGCGAGGCTTCTTTCCAGCGAAATCTTCTAACAGAAGTTTCCTGTTTCCACCGCCGCAGAGAAACAAAGTTGATTACCATTGAGTTAAGAGGGTTCAAACTTTTGGCAGCCTCTCGAAGCCCCCTGCTGCTGTTGCCTCCTCAAACCCTTTTGAAGTGGCTTCGATGTTTCTGTGTCACTTCAAATGGCTGCTTAGGAGAAAATACTGACTGAACTCGTTTTGACTGTTGAGATGGCTCGAGTGTTTTCGGAATGTTTTTATTTGCTAGAAATCTGTTTTGCACTTAAGCTTCTCTTGTTGAAGAAGTTTGGTTACGATGATGCCTTGGGGTGTTTACAGAAAAAACGTGGGTGCTGCAATTATATTTGAGCACAGCCCCCACCCCAGATAGCACGGTAATCAGTCGCAGTGGGGAAAACATGTATTTAAGGATTTGATGCTTGTAAAAGAGGGGCCATAAAGGAACATGGTTGTTCAGATGTGAGAAGTGACTGGCGGCTCTCCTTGTAGGCATGCTAGTAACAATAAAGTCTCCAAGTTCAACATCAAAGCCATCACAGTTTACTCCACCAGTGACTTGCACATCAAAGGGGGAGCTGAAGACAAAGGGAGTGCACTGAGGCATGCTTTACCTCATAGCCAGATCTCTGGGGGCTGGGGGGGGGCGGGGAGTTTCATGAATGCAAGTCGGTTTTTTTTGTTGTTGTTTGGGGCCATGGCTTACAGATCTTCATTTTCTAAGTGACGAGAAATATAAAATGAGAACTTAATTTGTTCATCTCACTTGACATTTGCTTAGGAAAGATTCATCACAGGAGAGATTGGGATCCTCTCCTGCTTCCTCTGGGTAGCAAACTCTGTACTAGGGTGGCCATCCCCAACTTCACCTAATATGCAACATTGAATTCTTCACTAAATAGGACAATTGCAATTGGGTGAACTCATAGTCTGTTGTTGAATTACTGTTGACAACATAAAATGGATGGGACCTCTGCCCCCTCCCTCCCCCCGAGTGTGTGTGTCCATGTGTCTGTCTGTCTCCCTCTCCCTCCCTCCCTCTCTCTGCCTGTCTCTCGTTAACCTTATGAGTGGAGTCTTGATGAATCAGGTGTGCGGTACTTAACAGGTGTAAGTGTGAGTGTATGTAAGTCTGTGTGTTTGATAATGAAATTCAGACCTGTTAAACCGGCTCTTAATTAATCACCTGGTCTGTGTCTCTGCTCCCTGACTCAAGTCATGTGTATTCCGAAATGCTGAGGTTAGAACAAGAGTCAAGAACTGAAGACACACACCCCTTCAATATTACATTGGAAATAAAACCAGCCATGCAAGTATTGGGGTGGTTTGAAATAATATGCTCGGTTTTTTTTTCTTTCTTTTTTTTTCTTGCCTTTGAAATTTGAGATTCTTTTATAGTTAGCTTCAGTAATTTACTCATTTTTAAATGCTATTGAAAAATAGTAGTGCCCAGTGCAGTCATTAATAAATACAAAGCAGCTTTCTCGGGGCTCCAGGGAAACTTAATCAACACACAGTGTTACTAATTGATGCTATACTGAGCTGGCAGAAGTTAGAAAGCAAGAAGTTAGGGAACTATAGGGATTATGTCAACATCAAGGGCTGGAAATTATAATAAGGCCTCTTTAGGGGAGTATTCATTTGCATTTGGCTGAATTAGGGCACCCCATTATTTTTGAAGACAATGGTAAGAATGCACCCCAAGTAGGCCTAAAGGTGGGATTGTGGGCAACTGAACTAGCCTTTGTTTTTTAACTCATGATGGCTTAATAATTTTTCAATAGCCTGGAATAGTAGCTTTCTTTCTTAGCAGTGCTAATGAAATCAGCTATACAGATACAGATTCTCTCTGTTTCTGTGTGCGTGTGTGTGTGTGTGTGTGTGTGTGTGTGTGTGTGTGTGTGTGTGTGTGTGTACATGTCTCCCCCCCCCCATTGGTGCATATGAGTCAGCTCTTCCTTCTCACTGTGGCTTCTAGGTGTCTGCCTCAAGCCCATTAGACTTCCAAGGCCAGCATTTCTACCTACTGAGACATCTCACCAGAGTCTTTGTTTTGTAACACAAAATTTATACTGAAATACCATAATAGAGTTTTTTTGTTTTTTTTTTTTTAAATAAGTAAAAGCAGAGAGGACAGGTGGGTGGAGACAGAATTAAACTAAACCTTTTAAATCTTCTTTAACCCCAACTCTACCAGGACATGAGCCTTGAGCAGATTAGAGTGCTTTGGGATTTTGTTGTCTCTGTCCTTCCAGAGGTCCTTCGGTGTGTGACTCAGGGATCTTAGAGGGTTCCCAGGGTCCTCCAATGGGCTCTAAGGGATTAAAAGGAATTGCATGAAAATGTTAAGACAGTGTTTGCTCCTTGTGCCCTGTTGACATCCTGCACCAAATGGCGGACCACACTGGGAGGTAAAACTGCTGGGTGCAGCCTAGGTCCAGGCTGTGGTACTCTTTGTGCCAGTGGCCATGGAGACGCCTTCATTGTTGGACACTTGGTGTTAATAAAAAGCAACATTCAGTGCCAGTTTTATTTTAAAATGTCCTTAATGAGGCGGTACAAAAAAAGATACTAACTTCTAGTTAAGATTCTTTTTGTATTATACAAAAAGTGAGTGGGTGTGCATGATATGTGTGCGAAGGGTGGTATAGTATGGACCATTGCTCACATATGAAGGTCAGAGAACAACTTTGAAGACTCACTTCTCTCCTCCAACCTTCAGGTGGGGTATAGGAATCAAACTCGCATCTCTAGACAAATTCCTTCACTGCCTAGCCGTTTCAGTTTTGACCACTGAGTGCATGCCTTCTGAGTGCTCTTTGTACATCTTTGGCTTCATTCTGAACCACCATGCTGTCTCCCGGGAGAATTGTTGTGCCCTTGTCTGCCTTGAGAGCTAACTTGGTACTTTGTACATGGAAGCCCTTGTGCTTGTCACAATGGCCGACTGTGGTTATTCAGACTTGGCTATATGTCACAGTCTCTGTGGAGCGAACCAAGTGTCTGTTGTGTGGAGAACAGTCAGCTGTGTTTATTGTCAGTAAGTTCAGTCTTGCATGAAGAAATGACAGGTTTGGAATACTTGTGTCTAACACCACGATCGACCTGATACTTTAGGAGCTGCCCTGATGGTGGGGGCGGGGAGCTAACCAAGTTGAGCCCTTGAGATGATTGCATCTGATAAAGAGATGTGTCGCCACTTAGGAAAACTACAGAACTCAGTGAACCAACTGTCGCTGTGAAACCAATGCATAGGATTACAAAACCCGTGCGAGGCTTCGAGGCTCAGCCACAGGACAAGATATAGCAACTGATTTGAATTGAGCAGAGCATCAAGTCACTGGTGTGGTTTCAAGATCCATATTCTAATTAATGGCTTGCTGGGAGTGGCGGGTTCCCACCTCTCAACTGAGCACTTGCAAAGCAGGAAGTTTGAGGCCAGCCTGGTCTCCAGAGTGAAATCCTGTCTCAAAACAAACAACATGAACCAAATTCCCACTTGTTAAGTTTGTGAAGCATAATAGAACATCTAAAATTGCCTAGGCAGAGGCTAGTGATATGGCTCAGTCGGTAAAGTACCCACTTAATGCATAGGAAGCCCTTTCCAAAGATGGTGAGGAGCAGAGCATGATGCTATACAACTTGATCCCAGCACTCAGGTGGAGGCAAGAGGATCAGAAGTACAAAGTCATTCTTGGCTGCAAAGTGAGTTTGAGGCCAGCCTGGGCTATGTGAGACACCCTCGGACCCCACCCCGTCTCGTACGAGCTTGAAGACTATTTAAAGTAACCTTTCCTTTGGCCAGTCACTTATCTGTGTGCGACCAGATTTTCTTTTCACACATTCCCCCAAGAGAACACCACACACTACACTGAATGCAGAAAATCAGTCATGAGAATCCACAGATGAAAAGATTTATGAAAAGTAAGAAAAAAAAATAGAACATCGAATTTCTTTTTCCTAAACTCTGGTGGAGTGGTTTTTTTTTTTTTTTTTTTTTTTAATGCAGGACAAGTAAATATTTTAAATGTTTCCAGTCTTCCTTTGTAATGTGGTAGTTACTCAGGTATAACCCAGAGAAACAAGAGCTCCCTGTGGCTTTTAGGAGTATAAAAAGAAAGCCAGACTGTGGTGGCACACACCTTTCATCCCAGCTCTCGAGAGCAGAGGTGGGCAGATCTCTGTAAATTTGAGGCCAGCCTGGTCTACAAAGCTATACAGAGAAAACCTGTCTTGATAAACAAAAACAAAACAAAAATATAAAAGGACCCAGAAATCCAATGTGCTACAATTTTCTCCAGGAAAAAGAATTTGTGGCAGAATCCAAGGTGGGAATAGAAGAAATTTACACGTAGACAGATTCATTAGATGAGTTTGAAGAGTTTATTAAACAAGGCACCTCCAAATATGAATTTATGTCCACTATGACATCCCATTGTTGATGGCAGTGGAAAGCCACAGTTGCCACTGATATATTTTCTGTGTGTTTTGTTTCACTGATCCAGCAGAGATCCACTATAAAATGGTATCTTATGGAAGCATTGTGGTTTATCTGTAACTTTCTGCAACCTACATTAGCAAGACCAATACGGGCGAATCCCTCCTGTTTTCCTGTTTGCTTTGAACTTACATGGAGGAAATGCTATTTTGAACAGTTGGTTCCACTAATAAATAGCACAGTCCCAACTTCTTGGAGCTGTGAGATTTCTGCCACCACTCTGGCTACTTTGGTGAATGTTATCACTGTGTGATGGCCCCCTTCCGAAGAGGTGTCAGTCACCCTCCTTCAGACCTTCTCTGTTAAAGGGAACAGTCAACCCAAGTATCTGTTGGCACCCAGAGTGTGCCGAGAAGCCCTTCTAAGCTTCAGATACACTTGGCAGAATCTGGTCCATTACTCTAATTAAATGCATGAAAGCCCAACCTTCCCTGAAATCTCTTGGGGAAAAAAGCATGCAGCTAGAAAGCAATGCCTAATATTTGGTTGTAATTTTTTAATCACATTTTTGGCATCTGACACAGAGATGTGTACACTGCCCTCTGTGACCAGGCCATTGCCTCTTTGTTATTATTAAGAAAGGGGCTCGGGGTCTCATGTTCTCACTGGCTTCTGATGCAAAGACTACTGTGGGGGGGAACAGATGTGTTTGGCACTCTGATGCCAATAACTGGGAGATAACTGGATGCCTCTGGCGCCTGGTGGGTCTTGGTGTTGGGATGCCTTGCTCCCCAGCTTGGTTTTATTGGCCAATTAAAGATAGAGGCTGGGCATACTCACTTGTATAAACAGAGATTGTGCAATGGCCCCAGCCAGGCTGGCCATGAGAAAGCCCTTCCCCCAAATCAGGAGAGCTGGGAAGAAAGAGTGCTGAGGTTCTGAACATCTCACAGCAGCTGTATGGGTGAGGAGCAAGGCCAAGGGGAAGGGAAGCAAAGCTAACTCTGTTGTCCTCCAAGTCCCTGAAGGCTGTGGGGAGGTAAAGCCAAGGCAAGCCTGACTCTTTAAAGGTTAGAGAAACAACAACCCATCTCTTACTAGCTAAGGAGAAAGCAAGGGGGTGGAGAGAGGGCTCAGCAGCTATGGGCACTTGATGCTCTTGCAGAGGACCCCAGTTTGGTTCCCACACTGGGGGCTCCAACCAAGTTTAGCTCCAGCTCCAGGTCTCATGCCATCTTTTGGCTTCCATGGGCACCTGCATATTTGGCCTGTGTGTGTGTGTGTGTCACACACACACAAATGATAAGAACAATAATAATAAATTAAAAAGTAAAATGAAACACTCAGCTTTCCCTCTTTGAAAATAACATGTCAAATGGGTTCTTATGCTTTTTAAATGCTGTATTTTATTTAATTTCTAGCATTGCCCTGACTGCTGATTTAAAATAATAGATTGTACATACTAAGTTGTATAGTATTCAGTAGTTTTGACCAGGCAAAGAAAACTGCCAAAAACCAAAGGGCATTATTTTCCCCTATGGATGTTGACTCAGAATATTCATCAAAGTTGTATTTATAGTTTTAACCCGATTCTCTGTGTTAGTAATTATTTCATTATTATTACTGTGGGGTGTACATGCCATGGTGTACATGTGGAGGACAAAGACAACTTTGTGGACTCCGTTCTTTCCTTCCACCTTTATGTGGGCTCCAGGAATTGAACTCAGGTCATCAGGATTGTGTGGCAAAGTACTTTTACCTGCTGAGCCATCCCATTGGCTTTGTGTTGCATTTTGATATAGAGCTTAATTGAAAGGGGAAAACAAGAAAGTACTAATATATTGTTTTGGAACTGAGAATAGACTGATCATAGGGATTTTGCAGTCACTTTACAAACACTGTTTTGCAACTTTAATAGTTTTATTCTTTGAGAATTCCATGTATGCTTTCTTATATTTTGTTCATATTCAACCTGCTCTTACTCCTAACTAGCTCCTTTTAGATCCACTCCCAATATCCCAAACCCCTCCTACCTTCATGTCTTCTTATTAAGCATGTCTTTATGACCCACCTACTCCAATCTGTGCTGCCCACATACTAATAGGTATAGGGCCATCCACTGGAACATGGTCCACCAATCACAGAGGGACTGCACCATTAAAACTGACTCTCCTAGAAGCACTAAGCTGCCAGTAGCTCCTAGGCTAGCGGGCAGGGCTCCTAAGTCTCTATCTCCATATTGGAAAAAAACTTTTTGTTTATTCTCAGTTCTCCACACTTCCCCTTCACAAGGTGAAGTGGAATTTGCAACCTTGCAGCAGAGAAAGTCAAGGCACCAAATACTGTCTTCCTTTTTACATTTAAGCTTTGTGTAAACACTGACTCCTAAATGAAATGATGGGGTGGATATGGGAAGGAAAAGGTGATGGTTCAGTAATGTTGCTGTGGGAACCAGAAGGTCTTCTGTAGTATGATAATGTCTGGGCACTTTCTAGCTCCCCGCTGAAGGTTCTAGCCCAGGCAACGCTAGCCACAGCAAACTGAGACATCTTATGCTCTTCTGGCTTAGCTGAGGACACAGTTGAGTCTTACCACATACAGAGGAAATCAAGTGGGCCCATCTATCCAGGTCTCTGGCTGTCTCTTTGACATGAGGAATAAAGAGAAAGGTATCTACCTGGTAAGGAACTTGGAAAGGAAGGTACACATATGAAAGATACTTGATACGTCTCCTGTATAGGTGATCTGGTCAGGTGGGAGCCATAGGATAACTTGGATGACCATTCTCATCTATTAGAACCTAAGAAGCACCTAATCCTGTGGAATCCCAGCCCTAATATGGCAGTCAACATCCCAAGTTCTCTGCTCATGGTTTATAAAGTGCTTCCTCCGGGTCAGGTACTGTGAGATGGATTACCACATTTAAAAGTGATGCCTCTCGTCTCCATTTTTACAGAGGAAGAGACTAGGACTCAGAGAGGCAGGACAGCTTGCCCAGGATGTCAAGTCCAGCATGTAGCATGCAGCTGGAGGCTGTGTCCATGTGGCTTCCTAAACTAGGCTGACCTCTCTGCTGTCCTGACCCGGCATTCCTAGCACCACATGCATGTCAAAATGCATCGTTCCATCTCTGTGATGAGGTCACTGTGTTTCTGCTGGGGTTCTTTCTGAACATGTCAGTGAACACAAAATACAAACAAGTTGTATTAAGCATGTGATATGTGCTAGTACATTATAAAGGGAGGACCTGGGGCAAGAAAGATTCAAAGTAAGAGTAAATGCTGCCCAGGGGACATACACAGTTCGTGGCAGGGCACAGCCCAGAGGAGCCCTGGCTGCAGCTTCCTGGAAGAGGTAGAGGCTGAGCTGAGCTTTGATGCAAGGAAAGGTCACTCCCAACAAAGGAGAGAGCTGATGGAAACTCGCAAGGGGTCAACAATCAGCAGTTTGGGGGGCAGCAAGAAGTTCAGTGTGTCCATCTAGGGACTGCTGGAAATGAGGTGGTCCAGAGGGAGTTGCAGGGTTCAGACTGTGGAAAGCCCTTGCTGTCACTCTCAAGGGTAGTGATTTTTGGTTTTAGAGTGATGGGCACATTCTGAAGGAGGTTGCCAAACAGTTTAAAGGCACACACAATTACCTAGTACAATCAGGTATGCTTAGTGGCTTCCTTTTGCTTCATCATTTTGGAGGGGATAAAAAGCTTTGGGGACCCTTCTCTGATATTATTTGGGTATCACTACCCATGCCCCACCCACCCCCAACCCCTGTGTGCTGTCAAGAGATGCATAAAAGGCACCCACCATGGACTCTTTCAATGGATTTTTTTTTTTTTTTTGCACTTTGCTTATTATAAATTGATTCCAGGACTTCATTATGGTGTCACCAGAGATGAATGGGGCAGTAGTGTTTTGCCTTGCACTGCCAGAAGGAGGGAAAACAAGTTTCTATGGAGCCATAGTTCAATCACACTGCTTGCAGAAGCAAGGCCATGAAAGGCTGGAGCAGCGCAGCTTTGATTCTAGAAACCCCCATAGCCCTGTGGGTGCTACAAGCAAAGGCGTAAATTAAAGGTTGGAGCCAGCTTTCAAGTATCGACTATCGAGCAAAAAGCTCAGCCCACACTCATGCACTTACTGGGGCTTGTTAAAATAAAAATACGATCTTGGCTGGGCTCGTGTCGCAGCCGGTATAATTATGACATTGAAGATTGCTGTTTGAATTGGTGCTGCTACAGCACGCGTTTATTTAAAGATAGGCTTGGTAATTTAATACATGTTAGTCAGGACTTAGGTCCGAATCGGGGGACAGCGTTGTTGCCAGCTGCCTCTCAGGTTGTTTCTCTTATGGGTAATCTAGATAAATACCCGGAACTAGGCAAATTTAGCCAGAATAGAAGGGGTCTGGCTCCCTGACTGTATCGATGCTTGTCTGTTCAAGGTTGCCATTACATTATTGGTTCGCAGTTATTTCCACAGATGAGATATAATGATGTGTTGAAGGTAGTTGGCTTTTGGAAATAGGGTTTAGTATAGGCGTAGTTTGTGTATAGTGTGTGTGTGTGTGTGTGTGTGTGTGTGTGTGTGTGTGTGTGTGTACATGCACACATGGGCATGGAGCCAGAAGATGTCAGGTGTCTTCTTCTGACCACTCTGCACACTTCCCTTTTCAGACAGTGTCTCTAACTGGCCAGTAAGCTTTAAGGATCCCTCTACCTTTTCCTCTTCAACTGTAGGATTAGAGGCATGTCCCCATGCCTGGCTCTTTACATGGGTACTGGGGGTCCAAACTCAGTAATTCATAGTCTTGGCCTCTGAACCTTCTCCCCAGCCCCACAGACACTAACTATATGTTTCTTTTCTTTTCTTTCTTTCTTTCTTTTTTTTAATGGTGGGGGAGTATAACTAAGAAGCCGCTTTTCCTTCCTCTTCCTACCAATGGATGAGGAAGAGTGACCAGCTAGGTAAAATAGTCACAAGCCCATGAAACACCGTGGATTATGTTGATTGAACATTACTAATCTGCAATATTCTCAAGCCTGAAAGCTGAGATTGGGCACAATTATGGACTTTGGAAATAGTTTGGTTTTAGTTTTCAGATATTGCTACCAATATTCCAAAATCCAGAAGCAATGTGAAACGCTTCCAATTCCCCAGCATTTCAGGAAAGGGGTACTGCCTCCATGCTTCCCGTGTTTTGGATTTTGTTTTCTTGTTTTTTGGGGTTTTGTTGTTGTTGTTGTTTGTTTGTTTGTTTTTAATGCATCATCATATCCTGAGTATTCAAGTGTTCAGAAGTTGTAGAGGACTATACAAATATGTCATTGAATGCTCATTTGGGGATTGCCTTCTCCTGCAGCTCCTTTTCCCAGTGCTAGACTGTCTGAATCATTTTTTACTCCTGGCTCCTTCCTGGCCCTATAGAGCCAAGTGCTAAAGCATCTTCTCTCAAGTGAGTCAACTCATTCCCACTGACTGTGATGCCTTCTATGTTTAAATCCAGTCTGATCTAACTGAAGTAGGTGGGAGATTAAAGGCCAAGCCTAGATTGATTTGGTGGAAGGTTAAAGACTAGAATCAGGGTCTCATTTCTCTGCTATGGCCTGTCAATAGTTCATACTTCTCTGTACATAGAACTAAAAGTGTCAGGGCAATACTATAGTCCACAGGCACAAATGTCTTTTTAGGCCCGTGTACCACTGGTCATTATGCTATACATTTGTGTGTGTATCTATATGCGTGTGATATGTGTATATTGTAGTAAATAGTGTATGTGTACATAGGTATGTGGGTATATCTGGTCAGGTGTCTTGCTCTATCTATCTCTACCTTAGTCCTTTGAGACAGGGTCTCTGACTGAACCTGGAGCTAGAATGGTGGTCACCAAGCCCCAGAAATCCTTTCTCTTTGCCCCATGGTGCTAGGGTCACAGCTGGGCTGTGCCCAGCTTTTATGTAGGTGCTGGGATCTGAATCAGGCTCTCATTCTAGTGCCAGCAAGCACTCTTACCCACTAAACCACCTCTCCAGCCCCCAGATTATATTTTCATGGAAAAATTAGACTTTTTATTTAGTAGAAAAGTAGAAGAAAAAAACCCAGCAGAAGGCCCATGTATGCGAGGGCATTAATTAATGTCGTCTTTAAAGGCATAGAAAAACGGAGGGAGCCCCTCAAATACAAATTTCAGTGAACTCAGAACTATGCCAGAGAAGCCAACAGAATTATGTCCCTTCCTTCTGAATATCATGAAAATGTACCCCTTACTGTCAGCTGTTGGTCTTTCAATAGGAGACTCAGTGACATCTCTCCCCTCGCCTCCACGCCCAAGCAAAACAGTACCAAGAATAGTAAATAATCACCTTCTGATGATCCCAATGGACAAACAGATCGAGAATAAATTATATAAGGTAGTATTGACAAAATGAAGAGAGAAAGAAAAGGGGGGGTAAAAACCTCATGAGCTGTCCAACTCTGAACCATTCAGGGCAGAAAAGAGACTAGGTAAAATGCATAATAATATGGTAATATGCATCCTTCCTGCCTCATAAGCGGGTCCTGAGACAGTTATCTAGTCCAAGTCACTCCTGTGACTTGAGAGGAAAGAGGAGCTCAGAAAGGTTAAGTGGCTGGCTCAGCATCACCACTTAGCAGCAGAGTCAATTTTGGAACTTTGGTCTCTTGACTCTTCAGTGCAATGGCCCAGCTACTGTACCATGACCTTCTAATTGATTGTGTGATGACAACCTGTGTCAGGGGTATGGGGTCAGGTTCATGGAGACCTCTAAACGAATAGCTGTTGGAGACTTACCATGAAAGCTGTTTGTGGTTTTAATCATTTCCAAAGGACCAGAACAGATTAATACAGTATAGCATAAAATCTGAAGTTGCATCTAGAATGGAAGGAAGTTTTGCATGTGCATTGAGTTACCTGATAAGTATTTAAGTGCCTGTGTTGTGTGTACGTGACCTACAGCCCGGACTCAACTGTCTCCTCTCTTAAGAGGTGGGGGAGGAGGGCACACCGCTGGGTTTGTCCCCTCCATGTCCCTTCCCCTCCCTTCTGTGTCTCAGGTACACGTCTTCCCTTTTTCTGGGTTGTCATATCCTTTCCATCTGCTCTTTAAATGTCAATCTCTGTTCTCTTCTCCTCTCTTAGCCAGTGTGGGTTTCTCCTTTTTATCTTGCTCTTCTTTTGCTGACGCATTCAATTTGCATGTCTTTAGCTGCAGTTAATATCTGCTAAATCAAACCATATTGGCTTGAATAGCTTCCATTGAGTGCCGAATAAAAGGATGCTTCAATTGCCTGACTCTGCTCTCTGTAGGTTCTTTGTCAGTCAGGAGGTTTAACTTACTCAAAACCTTCCTTGTCCCCATCCTGCATCCCATATTGTTCATCTTCCCCCTGTTCAAGCCAGCTCACCCTTTGAGCTATTATTCCTGTAAACTGATCTTTGTTTGGGGGCAGGACTGCTATTTATTTCACTTACTCAAGACTTGGTGAATAAGGACACCCATTGTCCTGTTTGTTTGCTATTGTCTTGTTTTCACTTTTACTGCCACCGTGCCATCATAAGGACCACAACCACTGTTGTCTTTAGCTAAGCCATAGTGAACACATACTGTCTGAGCATCTGTCAGAGGACTCGAGTCTAGAGTGAACAGCCCTCTGTATTTTTTCTGTGAAGGGGAGCAAGATGAGCAGACCACTTTCATTGATTAATTGAATTCAGTCAGTTTCCTATAGCTAATGCCTCTTACCACAGAGAAATGATTAGATTCTAAGTGCCAGAAGAAAGGTGTGAAAAGACACTAACCACAAAAATGCCTCTTGTAAAGTACGTCATCCGCCATTGATTTTACACATCAGGAAGTACCAGAGTCTTGAAATTGTTGTTTGTTTGATGCAAAACCATCTGAACCAAAATCCACATGAAATTTATCAAAACTTCTCAGCCAACTTTTACCCACTTCATCTGTGTCATGCAACAGCCACCTGCTCTTCCCTCTCACAGAAGCCGTGCTAGGGGTTTGATAGCAGAGCAGTGATACTTAGATTCAAGGTCAACTTCCACTACAAGGAAAGCCAAAGGAATCTATAGGCAAATGAGCTCTATGTGCGCAGGCAGCAGAAGTGACCTATGGGGGTGTCCTACAACTCCATCTGACAGATTCCTGGATCTGCACCTGCTCTGCCTCCTGAGTATCAGTGGCTAGTCATGACTTCCTATGCATGGGAGACAAGGAGTTTCTTCCTTTCTGAAGGGTAGTCTCACACCACACTAGGAAGCTGGATGTGTGCGGTGTTTAAGTCCTCAAGGAAGATGCACAAAAACTCATTCTTCCTCCCAAGTCTACCAGCTATAGAAAGCAAAGAGGAGCTGCCATGTCATCACACATTTTTGGAGATGCTCAAGGCTCTCTCAAGTAAGAGAAGCCTTTGGGGCTTCTGTTGGTACCACTGTCTGAGGCTACCTCCCATCATTGGGGGGAACACTTATCCCTGGCAGAGCCAAAAAGTACATGAGGCCAAAGTAGAACAGGGAACTTTAGATGTGTAAGGCCCTGGTTCCATCCGTAGTACTGTTGTTAAAAAGTGCTCATGTTCATTTTCTTTGTGTGTACAGGTGTATGTATGTATGTGCACATGTGTATGCAAGTGCATGCAAAGGCCATAGGTCATCCTCAGCTGTCATTCCGTAGTTACCAACCACCTTGTATGTTTGAAAATAGATTAATTAGCTTGGAGTACACCAAGTTGGCTAGGCTAGCTGGCCAGCAAACCCCAGGATTTCTTCTGTGTCTTCTTCATTAGTGCCAGGAATACAAGCATGAACCACCAAGTATGGCCAGAAATACAAGCATGAACTACCATGTATAGCCTTATTATTATTATTATTATTATTATTATTATTATTATTATTATTATCATCATCATCATCATCATCATCATCATCATCATCATCATGAGTTCTGGGCAATTAAACTCAGGTCCTCATGCTTAAAAAGCAAATAATTTACTGACTGTGCCCACTTCCCAGCCCTCATCTTTACTTTTAGGTATAGGAATTTTATAGGCATGAGGAACATAGTAAAAGCATTGCATTAACAAAAGAAGGGAGAGGCATGTTGCATGCCCTGGTAGAGTCAGGACTAGAAGTGAAAGAGAGCATGTTGCTATTAGAGAAGACACAAACACAAATGGTCAGTGCTCCTAGGCAGGCGAAATGAGGTTGACAGACAAAGGAGATGCCTGGGCCTCTGGACATCAGACATACTGATGAGAGAGCCCCAGCCCATAGCTCTGATCCACTGACAACATCTGGGATAACTGGTCTACCACAGCAAGCTTTGCTCCCATTTTGTTTTAAGAGAATGTCAGTTTGAACTTGATTGTGAATCACCCTGGTTATTAATTATTAGAAACATTTTTGAGATTCATAATTGACTTATGAAACATGATTAGTGGTTATGGCTGTTTGATCCTGTTGTATCTTTGTCATTATTGAGATTGTGCAGCTAAACATTGGACAGGTCACATACATCAGCTCTAACAACATGTGGATCCATATTCAGCTCTTCCTGTTCTAAAACCTTGAAATGAGGTAGTAAATAAGTTCAAATTCCTTAGCAAGTGCTTTCTGTCCTCACTGTGAGCCTTTTACTCCTCTTAGGCTTTCCTGTGGGCCCAGCCAGGCTGCCTTTGAATGAACCATGTATGTTTCTGCTTGGATCCCTGTTTAACTTCCCACTGTCCCATCTCAGCACTTGCTCACAATAGAATGGTGACATTCATTCTTCATGGTTTAGAACAGATGGCAAGTGACCCTCCTGAATTCACTTTGAAACTAGTCTGGTTTGGTGTGTTATGGAACTGTCGCCTTTACAGGTTATTTGTATGTGCTAAGCTGGTTACCTCCTGGATGTCCAGTAATATCTAAAGCTGGTGGCTAGGAAAATACCTTTATCACTCTATTTTTCACATGGACTTAGCTTTCAGAGTGTTTAAATCTCAGTCCCATAACTGTTTACCAGTATGCACTGTGATCTAGTTTCTACATGAAACACCAACATCTCTCTTTTCATATAAATAGCTTTTAAAAATAAAATAATTTTAAAGGCTAATGAGGGAATTAGGCATTTTTGTACCACCTAGAACCCTTTATTAAGAGAGAAAAAAGAAGTAAGATATTATCCATGAGTATACTTATTAAATACCTGAAATGGACCTAGAATAAGCATCTTTACAGAGTTAAATATTTGCGTCTATACTTAGATCTATAAATTACTATTCTCTGAACTTGAAGTGGATTTTGAACTGGGTTCTCCATAATTATAATAATCATCCATTTCATTTATATATACTTGAGCCATGTAGACATTAACTAATTACTTCTTGATCACACAGCCTAATAGGAAGACTTTCCTTGCTGCCCTGTTTTTACAGTGTGCATATGTGTGTGTGTTAATTACAGACCCCTCTGATTAACTTGGCATCATATTACCCCAGTGCTTAAATTCACAACCCATCAACATCAAGGGTTTGGTAGGTGGGCAAGAAACTTGTATTAGAGTTAACTTCTGTTTTCAAGCCAGGAGGTAAGTGACATTTTATAAACCCATCAAATATCTGGCTTGAATCCAAGCACAATTCATTTTCCTTAAGTTGTTTGAGGAGTGTTGACTTTCTCAATTCAGGACACATAATAATTGCCTAATTAAAAAAAAAGGAGAAAAAAAAACAGGTGGTCTCTAAATATATTTAAGCCAAATTGAGCTTTACTATAATCCTGGCTGTGTGTAGATGACATGGCTAATTAAGTTAGCCCAATTAGGGTATGCTTTCAGATGTGGCTGTTGCCCTCTGTCAATTCTATTAAAAACTATCTTTGTCATTCACTGAACATGAAACAGATCCACCTGGAGAAAGTCCATCGTGAAGGGGACAGAGGTGGCTGTGGGTGACACTGGTGAAGGCTCATGGCCAAACACAAATGCTCCATTGATACAGAGACTTTGCTTCATTACTCTGAAAAGCCTGCCTGCTGCTGAGCCCATCAAACAGATGCATCACAGGTGTGGGATCCCTGTTCTGCCCTCAACACAATCAAAAACCAACAACCAATAAGAGCACTTAACCTCTAATTGCAAGAAAGTAGCCTTTCATTTTTTTTTAAACTTACTTTTCATTTTTTTTTACATACTAACTCCAGTTCTCCCTCCCTACCCTACCTTCCCCCTTCCCATTCTTCTCCCACTCTTCAGAGTGGGTAAGGCCTTCCTTGGGGAGTCAACAAAGTTTGGCATACCAAGTTGAGGCAGGACCAAGCCTCTCCCTGTCTGTATCAAGGCTAAGCAAGGTATCCCACCATAGGGAATGGTCTCCAAAAAGCCAGTTCATGCACCTGGAATAGATTCTGGTGCCACTGGCCAGGGCACCCCCCTGCAACAGATCAAGTCACATAACTGTCACCCACATTCAGAGGATTTAGTTTGTTCCCATGCAGGTCCCCGTGCTGTCAATCCATAGTCTGTGAGCTCCCACTAACTTGGGTCAGCTGTCTCTATGGATTTCCCCATCCTGCTCTTGGCCCCTCCCCCCTTGTTCATATGATCCTTCTTCCCTCTCTATAACAGAATTCCAGGAGCTAAGCCTTACTTTTTTTTTTAATCAATTGCAAATTTTTCATGGTACTGGGGAATAGAACCCCAGGGCCTCCCATATGCTAGGCACTATGTCTTCCTCCAAGTTACGTTCTCCCAACTCCCCCTTTCTTTGATAATTTCTAAATGAAGATGAAGAAAAGCAAGTGCTTATCTGCAGATTTTCCCCTACAGAATAATTCTTGATAATACGTCCATTGTATCACAATCAAATTGTGTCACCCTCTGTTAAAACTTCGACTGTGCGAAAAGAAGACAGTGTTCCTCTGAATGCTGAGGGATGAATGCGGAGGCTGAGGCTTTAAGAACATTCTATCTCTTTTCTGAGATACTTCTAGAACAGGATAGATAGTATTTGAGGAGCTCATGGGACACCATTGTTGGGTCACTACAGTTGCTGGGCAGCCCAGTCTGCACAGCCCCCATTTTCCTAGTTGGAGAATTGTTCTTAACACAACCAAAAGATCAGAATTCCCATAGCCCAGCAGGCTTCACATGCAGGAAAGTAGTATGCCGTGCTTTCAGTTGCCCAGTTTTCTCTAAAGTGAAGTGTTTGGATAGCTCTCTCCAAATTGTCATCAAAGTCAGTAAAAATAGCTCCAAAGGGGCCACTAAGATGGCTCAGCAGGTAAAGGCACTTGTTGCCAAACCTGATTATGTGTTCAATCCTTAGGACCCCACATGGTAGAAGAGTGGAAGAACAGAACCCAGATCTTATAAGCTATCCTCTGATCTCCATCCATGTGTCATGTGTCATGTCAGGCACACACACACACACACACACACACACACACACACACACAATAAGTATAATAGTAATTGAAAACAAATAAAAGTTTGGTGGCCAATGGTGAAAAACATCACATTCAGGTACAGTCGGTAACCATACTAATGCAGCTGATAGTCACTCATTCATTGCTTCATTTCTATGTGCCAGACACTGGGCTAAGCAATCAACAGATATGACATGTAACTGTCAACAACTTTAAAAGTAAGAACCATTATTGTCTGTGTTTTAAAGCAGAGGGGGGAATTAGGGCCCAAAGAGGTTCACAATCTGTAGAAGGCCACACAGCCTTCTGTGTGAGAACCAGGATTTGAGTGGAAGCATCCAACACCAGCCTCCCACCCCAACCTGACAACCATGTCTCTATACCTGTGCCTGGTTGTAACATGGACATTTCTCAGATGTCAAGTGTGTGCTGTGACACACATGTTCAAGTTGGGGTGGGCAGAAGGCTGGACATTAAAAAACAAAGAGAGATGGATGGAGGTCTGTGCAAGATGGGGCTGGTGACCTTTGCACACCAAGTGCCATGCTTTCTTAAAAACAAGTATGTAAGCCACAGCCATTGCGTGTGTACTTTTTGCATCAGAACAAATCTCCCAGTGACCACTAAGAGTGAACCACAGTGACCTAGCACAGTGACCTCTGATTAAGGTTGTCTGTGATATAGCCACACAGGAAAAGCCATGGGTCAGACCTCTGGGGGCGCCCATTTCCTGGTAAGATCTGTGGTCTGCTGGGAGTCCTCTGTCCCCCACCCCCAGGCCACAACATGGACCATTCTGTTTTTTCCATACCAGGCAGGGAAGTGGATGTTAAAATCTCCACACTTCCAATAAAGACATTGAGGTTTAACCAAGCCTCTGTGAAGCAGCAGACATGGAACCCTGGGAGTTTTTGACCATGGGAGTTACTGAAACATGTCAGAAGCATCTCTCCTGAAACTCCCCAAGGTCAACTTCATTTTCAGATGAAGTGCCGCAGGTGTTCAACACTGCTGCCTTGCTAATCTACACTCAGCCAACATATCGGAAGTGGGATTCCACAGGGAAAACAGAGGTGTCTGGTGAGGCCAAGAGGACTAAGAGGCTGTCCAGTTGCCAGGCACATGCCCTGGTGTTTGCATGGTCAGAATCTTGCACTTTGTGGATGCTGGGAAAGTGTTTGTGGTTTGTTTAGGTACCAGAGGCTCTGTCTGAATATTAAAATGCCATTTCTATTTGGTTCCCTTTGCTGGGCTGGCTCCTGCCTCCCTTTGAGAAAATGTCCACTACTATGGCTGTGGTTTGGGATTGACATTTACTTTCCTTCTAGGTTAATGGCCCCTTTAAAAAGTGTATTGCTGCTTTGCAATTCAGAATCTATTACATTGTGGAAGAAAGTCCAAAAGCCTTGGGAGCCATCTTGTGGTTAAAGCATCCTCTCAAGTTTTCCTACAACATTGCATGAAATTCTTGTATACTTTTTGAAGTTAAGAGGCTGCACATTGGAATCATAATTAGTCCTCAATTATCAGTTTGCAGTCTCCAACACTTAAAAAATATAAATTGAAACTTACCATGTTTTATATTTATTGTTTATAATATATGATTTAAGATTTTATATTATAGTGTCTCTACCACCCTGTGGGTGTTCATGGGTGTGTGTGTGTGTGTGTGTGTGTGTGTGTGTGTGTGTGTATGTATGTGTATGTGTGTGCACGCATGCATACAGATATTTTCAAGGCTTTGATTAGCACCAGGAGTAAAGATTATGTGCTTTTTTTCTTTATACTTTTCTGTAGTTTCTAAATTTGTTTCAATAAGTCTACATGATAATCTAAACATGAAGCAGGGAAGGGCTAAAATTACAGGTAAATCTTATTAGTACTTACTGCAAAGGAAAGATATACAGATTGCCCAAGCAAGCATATAAAGAAGCCATTTAGATCAGGGTATTGTGCATATTCAAAACAAAATTACAGTGGCTGTTGACTATGCTGCTGTGTGAAGGAAATACTAAGGGTGTGAAGTAGGACCCTGCTGTGGCGATACATTGCCCTGGTTAGTCACACTTGAGAAAGTACATAAATAAGCAGTGTAACCTTCCTCCCCAAGGAAAGAGCAAAACAAAACAAGCCCCTCAGACATGCGTCCTGCTTACCGGATGCTTAAAAGTAGTAAGTGGTTGCATGTACGCAGGCCACCTTTGCTGGCTTCCTCATCAGTTTCAACTAAACTTACTTGAGATGAGAATTTTTTTAGAGACTTCTAGCTGGAATGTGGTCTGGTAGCAAACAAGGAAGGGTGGCTCCTATCAGCTTTTTATTTTCTTTTATTTTAAACTTTGTCAAATATTGACTACGCATGGTGGCTTGGCTTGGGCCCAGAATAACATGGAAACACAAATTCAAGCCACTCACCAGCTTCTTGGTGTAAATTAAGTAAGTCGCTTTCTTACTGAACAACAACTATACTTCGTCTTAACTGTATAATCAAGAAGGAAAGAAAACAAAAGTCAAGATTAGACAGGACAAAATGAAGCAAAACAAGACAGAACAAAAAGCTGGTGACCAAATTTATGAGATTAGCTATATGCTTGGCTTTGGAAACTTTTGAGGGAACACGGAGTTTGCTTGGCTTACAGAAATGCTAGAGATTTGACATTCTTTAAGTTGTATCTGCAGTTTGGTGTTGGAGAGATGACTCTGAACTTAGGAGCACTGGCTGCTCTTGCAGAGGACCTCAATTCCACTCCCAGGACCACATGGCAGCTCACTGTTGCCCGAAACTCCCATTCAATAGGGTCTGACACCCTCTTCTGGCCTATACAGGAACTGCACATACATGGTGCACATATAAACAAGAGGGCACACATACACACCCAAAACAATAAGAATAAATAGATCTTAAAATGTATCTATTTAAAAGCATAGGAAAGGAATAGAAAGTTTTGTCAAATTGAATGTGTCTCTGATAATTAGCAAGGAATTGTGTGACTAACAGAAAGGTGAGTGTCACAGGCCCATCATACTTTCTCTGGGCTCTTAAAGAATAATGATCTGTCAGTTACATTTTGTTTGTTAGATGTTTCCATCGCCCTACCTCATCTATCTTCCTTTAGCCTCTTCTATCAGGAGCTAGCTGAGGACTTAGGACACAAGCAAGCAGGTTCCATGCTGCCAGAACAGCACCCAAGTTCAAGCACTACAGCTTCAACACCTGATTTTCAGGAAGTCACTATAGAGCCAAGATATCCTATTCGTAATTGATTCTACCCAGCTTTTCCTGACAAGCTCAGCAACTTGGTTGACTTCCAAGCACATAGTTAATTCTTTATTTTTAAATTAATTAATTTATTTACTTTTCTTACTTTACATATCCATCCCAATTCCCTCTCCCTCCCTCCCTTACTCCTTCCCTCCCTTTCTCCCTACCTCCCATACCCCCCCACCCTCTCGTCCCACCCATCCCCACTCCACAGGGAGGGTGGTGCCTTCCAGGAGGGGTCAACAAAATCTGTCAAGTCATTTGGAGTAGGAACTACCTCTAGGTTAAGGGAGTATCCCTCCATGGGGTATGTGCTCCCAAAGTCCTTTTGTGCACCAGGGATACATCCTGGTTCCACTCTCAGAGGTTCCTTAGACTGCCCAGGCCTCCTAACTGAGACCCATGTTCAGGGCATCTGAGTCAGGCACATAGTTAATTCTTAAGGCAAAATATTGGGACTTGGGTGTAGCTCAGAGGCCCTGGGCTGAATCCCCAGAAATATATATACACACACACACACACACATATATATATATATATATATATATATATATATATATATATACGTATATATATACGTATATATATATACGTATATATATATATATACGTATATATATATACGTATATATATATATATACGTATATATATATACGTATATATATATATATGTATATATATATGCACACATACATACATATATATATATATATGTGAAAAAGGAAAACTACACATTTCCAGTCAGTTAGAGGGAGGACCAAGAGCAGATCTCACATGACTGAAGAAAGGAAAAGAACTCCTAAACTACTCAAGTGGGAGAAGCAACCATATAGGGTGAAAAGGATAGCAGACTACAGTTACTCCAATGTTGGAGTCATGTCCATTTGTCTCATAGAAAACCCTAGGTATACTACAATGTTTAGAATTACCTTATACTTTTTCTGTAAGACTCAAGTAAGTCTTAAACCAGTTGTAATGATTCTTCATCCTCAAGAAACTGAGTAAAGTAGGGCTCTGAGTGTAGCTCAGTTGGAAGAGAGCTTGTTTAGTATGGCCAAGCCATGGGTTCTGTCCCCTGCACCACAAACAACAGGGGTGATTGTGAACCCCAGGAACCCTAGCTCTGGGGAGGTGGAGACAGGAAGACAAGGTCAAGGTTATCCTCTGCTTCATATTGAATAGAGGTTAACCCTTGCTGAAGATCTGTTCAGATGAGGTGTGTGCCTGTGAAGTGCTTGGTAGGTCACAAGGTATCTAAAACCAGGACTTACTGCATTGCATTCTTCAAAAGTCTCCTCCCAAATCATCATCTGCTTGTTCATGGTTGGCAAGATATTTCTCCAGTACCCTTGTTATTTGGCCAACTCTGACCCAGGACCCCATAGTTTGTAACAGTATTGCCTGCCCAGCCAAGCAGAGGTTGTCATTTATTACATAAGAGTACAAAGAAAAATTTGTCCAAACTATGGCATTCCATCCCCTGGCCTTTTTTCTCCTGTAACTTCTACCTTGTGAGTTTGTTTGAGACAGAGTCTCACGTAGCCTGTGCTGGCCTGGAACTCACTATGTAGTTGTAGATGGTCTTGAATGGCTAGGATTACAGGCAAGTGCTAGCATACCTCGTTTCACCTTGTGTTTTTTTCTGTTTCCAAGTGAGGGCATGGCAAGAGTGTTATCAGACATATCCTCTCACTTTGGCTTCCAGATAACCATAATAGTTGTGTGCATTCTAGCTCTTTCTTCGTTGAAGAAAGTGGGTCGCTTGTGGGTCTGAGGCTAGAGAGATGGCACTACTCTTCTTCCATGGCAACTTGAAGCTCAACTTGCCCAGAATCCATGAGTATTAAGCAGAAAGAGTAGAGATGAGAGAAAACTACTCCAGCCAGTGAGGAGTTGGAGAAGTTTCCTCTCCACAAAGAAGAAAATGATAACTAGTGACTATGGAGTGACTGGATAGTTGGAGTTGGTTTGGGGGCTATGTCATCAATACTTACTGAGTATCAATCAGGTGTGGGTGACATGCTCTGCAGAATTATGCTTTCCTATAAATCAGCCATTGTCAGTCCTCACTGGGTTGGGATGTAGGAACAAAGGCTCAGAAGGAGTCTGGCAGGGTTGTACTTTCCCAAATGGAAGGTAAGGAAGTACAAACTGGGTATGTTTGAGCAGAGGAGAAACATGTATGGAATTAACAACCTGTCTTCATTTTTCCAAGACTACTTGAGGTGACTTTGAACCAAGATCGGACTCCCGACATGATGAACAGAGCATGCAGATATGGTAGACCTCACTTGAGGCCAACACCCAATATGAAGGACCATACCTCCTGAGTCCCAGAAATACTGAAGGTTCTCCTGTCACACTTTCTCAGAAACATAGGGGCATTCGATGGCAATGGTTTCACCTACAGGCTGAGAAATAGCCCCTCACTAGGATATTTGGGCAAGTAGTTATCAAATCTTATCTTTAGAGCTCTGCCTTGGCTGTCTTTTTTTCCACAGGGTATTTATCAAAGAGAAAGGATGGAGTCGAAATGGGGGTGAGGGAGAGAAAGGTGCACATTCACAAGCTCTCACTCAGGCCAGATTTTTCTCCTCCACATTTCTATTTGTGAACTACCCACAGCACATTGTTTTCAGAGTAGCATTTTTTACACAATTTTAGTGTGCGTGTTCATGCATGTGAGCATACATGCCAATGTATGTATGGAGGCCAGATGACAATATGTGGGAGATGATGTTCTCCTCCCCTATGTGAGTTCTATGGATTGAACTTAGGTCATCAATCTCAGCACTCAGCAGCAAGCACTTTTACCTAGGGCCAAGCCATCTAGTCAACCTTGAGTAGATTTTTAACTATGTATTTTCATCAAAAGAATACTAGGGAACAGAGTCCCTTGTCTATAGCTGAACTGGTTTATAGGACCAAAAATGAGAGCTGAGGAGGTGGTTCAGTTGGTTAAGTGCTGCCTCTTAAGAATGAGGACCCAATTTGATCCCTCAGAATGTTTGTGTGCCTGCACATGCATACACACATATTGGCAATGTGGTGTGTACCGATAATCCCAGCTCAGGGAGGGGAGAGATAGGAATCTCTGGGGCTGCCTCACCTAGTCAGTGAGCTTTAGGCCATTGAGAGACCCTGTCTCAAAATACAGGATGAGACTGTAACTGAGGAAGACACCTGAGGTTGACTTCCAGCCTCCACAAGCAAAGGTTTTCTCTCTCTCTCTCTCTCTCTCTCTCTCTCTCTCTCTCTCTCTCTCTCTCTCTCTCTCTCTCTCTCTCAGACACACACACACACAGAATGTTCATTAAAGAAGATGGGGGTCCTTTTACATTTGCAAAGAACAAGAAATTTCTCTACTCTCCATGCTTTGACAGGAAATAGAGTGACTACTGTTTTAAGTTGAGATGTGTGTAACAAAGAAACTCAGAAAATATGTCAGCAAAGTCAATAAGGTGTTCGTAGATGTGTGACTTACTCAGATCCACACAGAATTATCAAGAGAGGCCAGAAGCAGAAGAATCTTTTCCAGGCAGAAGGAAAAGATAGCTGCCACTTAGAGCTCCTTTTTTTTTTTCTTTTTTTTAAAGTTTTCTTAAAATCATTCTGTCCAGTAGATTACAGTGTTTCTGATAAAAGGAGTCAAGAAAACTTGAAGAAATGTGAGCCGCGTATCCATCTACCACTTTCCCTCTCTTCCTGTCAGTGAGTTCGAGGCCCATGTCTTCCGACTTGGCTGGCCCCCTCAGCCTGAGTATCACACATCCTGCAGTCACTGCTGGTTTTCAAACACTAACCTAGTACCAAACAAAATTTTAACCTAGCCTTGGATTCTTTTAAACAAGGCTGTGTTGGCAATTATGAAACCAAGTAGACATTGGCAAGCGCTTTCAGAGTAATTATAGGGTCCCTTCAGTAGTACAGTATAAATAATTGCTGGCTTAAAAGCGTTTTTGTGAACAGCAATTTATACTGAAATTTATATTTGCTGCTTGAAACCAATCTATGTCAAGGGCACCTCCCTCCCACCATACTTCTCCACCTTGAGATCCCAAGGGTTTCTGGAAGCTTTGGGTTCCATGACAGTGTTAAGTTAACCAGTCAATGAGGAAGTTGCACACATCTAAGTTGTAATGAACAAGGACAAGAGAGTGTAACCAGTAGCATGAATGGGATCATGAAACTTCCCAAGCTCTGGCCACCTAGTGTGTTCCCAGCATACTGCTTACAGTAAGAGTATTCAGGAACAGAATGGACATCAAGAAGGGCAGTGATGTCCCTGGCAAGTAGGACACAAGGAAGATTATCACTTCCTTGTTGGGTTATGGTGCAGACGCAAGGCACTGAAGACTGGGGCACAGGAAACTCATGGATCTAATGCAGTTCTAAAGTAGCCACTGAGACTTATTAAAATATATATGTTCCTCTCTGTGAAATTTTTAATTTTCTACTATAGCATATTAAGAATGGCTAGGGAGGCTGGGGAGGTAGTTCTGTTGGTATAGTACTTGCTTAGCATGCATGAAACCCTGAATTCAATCTCCAGCACCACATAAAACCAAGAATGGTGGTGTGTGACTATAATCCCAGCACTTGGGAAGTGCAAGCAGGAGAATCAGAACTTCAAGGTTGGGCCAGCAAGATGGCTTAGCAAGTAAAGGTGACTGCCACTAAACCTGACATCCTGTGTTCAGTCTCACATGGTGGAAGGAAAGAAGCAATTCCAAGTTGTCCCCTGATGTCTACCACATGTAACCCACACAGAGAAATGGATAATGTTATTGAAGTTTTTAAGTTTAAGGTCACTCTCATCTACAGCGTTGGAGTCTGGCTTGGGCTACCTGAAACCCTGCCTCAAAAATAAAATCACATATGTAATAAAATAAATTGAAATGACTGGTGACAACCAGAATTGGGGGGAGGCGGGGCAGACCTTGGAAATGAGGAAATATTTACATGCAGGAGAGGCCCATCTTTTCCAAGCAGGTGACCCCACATACTATCCTGTCTATTTGTGCTGTGTGGCTTCTCTTACCCAGTATGAGAATTCCCTTGAGTGCCTCACATCGTCAGTGCCTCTCAGTGGAGTAGCAAGTGTCCTAAGATAATGTGTACTCTATTTCAATCACTGTTCTTGGTTTCTGTATTCCGAAGTTCCTTTTAAACCATATTTCTTTTTCCACGATTGTTCGGGCGCTGGCTTTGGTATTTAAATAAGCCTTTCAATGGGTCATTAGCCCTGTAATTAATTCCAGCTATTTTTAAATGGTGCCTGGGTTATTAAAGAGCTGTCGCATTCACAGCAGTCTTGTCTGTCTTAGGAGGTTTCACTCAGTGCCGGATGAGTTTTCTTCATGCCAAAAATGTTGTCATCTTTCTTCTTATTTCAAATACATTTGTCACTGATAGGAATAGTCAGGCTCTTTGGATAAGGACAGAAAACACTGAATTCTGACCCTCTGTGTGGCAGGTTTCTGCTTTTAGTTTTCCTTCAAATAATTTCAACAACTATATACTCCTGATCTGAGGCCTCTTCTCTCTATATTTCTCTCTCTGTTTTACTTGCTTTTTTTTTTTTTTTTTAAATAGGTATTGGTAAATCATCACAGGATTTAAGTAAGAACTGACTTCATGGAGTAGAAATTCCTTTGTGGGGGAGCAGCTTCTGCAACATCAGGGCTAAGCAAACAATGAATCAATGAATCAATACCATTCCCTCTACCCTCTTGTGTTCAATGTCTGTTCCTATAAAATAAATTAGAAAACTGACTCAATGGCAGAAAAATACTTCTCTGGCATTATCTGCCTCTGGGATGGGAAGGGCTTGTAGGCAGATGAAGTGGCAGCTTAGATGTCGTTTTAATGAAGAGTGACAAACTTGAAGAGAGATAAGACACAGGAAAAGGAGCTTGAAGGTTGTCAGAGCTGTGGGAAGTGGATATGTAGAATGAAGGGAAATGATGGCTATTTCAGTGGAACTTGTGTGTGCAGATCTAAGCCAGGGCCCACTTCCAGGTATGAGTTGCCACATCTACCTGAAAGGAGATGGCCAAGGAGGGGCACCTTCCCAGAGAGAAGCCTGTGCCCTGCCAAAGGTAGAGAGGGGTTTCCCTGCATCTGCTGCCTTGTCTCCAGCTCAAAATAATCTGCATGCCAAAGTGTCATTCTCAGAGCTGGCAGCTCCCAGGCCCTCTCACCAGTTAGTTACCTGTGGACTAAAATCAGAACCCAAGCCACATGACTTTAAGGCCATCCCTCTCCATGTATCTTTTTAATTTTTTTTTAATATTAAAATAGCTGCTCATCTCTGCAACATCCCACAGGCTTACCCATTCTAATATTAGAGCCCTGGCTCCACACCCTCAGCAGACATTATAATCGATCGAAGCACAGTTCTCTCAACCAGCACACATGCTGGAAAGCCATCCAACTTGGAAAGATGAGCTGAAACCCACTTGCCATCTTGACCTTCGAGTAATCCTGGGATTAAGCAGTAATTCCTAGTTCAGAAAAGCAGATGGAGATTAACTTTGATTATTGAGCCTTATCTGACAGCAGATAAAAATACTAGCTCACATCATGGGAGCGAGTGGTTCCCACTGTACACCAGTCACTTGAGTCTCCTAACCTTGTCAAGTCATTTCTGTTATCTCCATGACACCAATTAAGAAATGAGTATGGGGAAAGCTAAATAACATGAGTATGACCACAAAAAAGTCATAGATGTAGCCTTGCACCCATGCCCCTCTATCTCTGAGGCAGCCCCCTTTTAACTAACAGCATACATTAGGGACATCTGCTAAAAACCCCGTATCTCAGAGGAATAGTTGGAAGATTCCTTACCGTAAAAACCTCACCTTATTCCCATTTCTCTAAATTTTTTTAAAAAAAATATTGTTTATTTATGAGTATATGTATGTGTGGCTAGAAGAGGGCATCAGATCCCGTGGAGCTAGAATCGTATGTGGTTAAAGCCACCTGATGTGAGTGCTGGGAGCTGAATTCAAGCCCTCTGGAAGAGCAGCAAGCACTTTTAACTACTAAGCCATCCCTCCAGCTTCTTTCCCTAGCCTTTTAGAAAGATTGTGTGTGTGTGTGTGTGTGTGTGTGTGTGTGTGTGTGTGTGTGTGTGTGCGCGCGCGTGCATGCATGCTTGTGCGCAGGTGTGGAGGCTAGGAGTGCTGCCTCACTTTATCTCTTTCCACCTATTCCTTTGGAGCAGGGTCTCTCCCTGAATCTGGAGGTAGGACAGAAGCCAGCAAGCCCAGAGATCCTTGTGTCTTCATGCCTCTTGGATCTGGGTTACAGCTGTGCATTGGGCACCTGGCTTGTTACAGCGATGGTGGGACCTGAACTACCCTTGTGTAGCTAATGCTCTTAGCTGCTAAACCCTATCTCCAGTGCTTTCTCTAGCCTTTTCTTTTGGTCTTGTGAAACCCTTTGGCCTCATTGGGCTGCTGGCTAAAATGAATACTGTCATTCAGAAGAGAGACTTGCCTGGGGCATTAGGAACACATTTGATTCTTCATGTTCAATTTCCATGCAAGAAGGAAATGCCTGATAGAACCTTTGAATGTCTACAGTAACCTTTTCTTTCTGCTCTGAACCACACTCGTCAATAGGATTCACTAACTTGCTTTGGGCACCCATGTGTTAGGTACTAACACATAACATAAAGAAAAAAAAACAGGTCTCTACTCTGAACATCTGACACTCTAATCTTCCCCCAAACCCTCCACCCCAGGAGACAGCTAAAAAGCCTTCCAGAGGTGATAAATGCCATTAAGAATGAATCCAGATATTCACAGCAGGTGACCTGTGGTAAGAGGGCCAGGGATGTGGAGGATGGATACTAAGGGAGACTTTAAAAGGCAGATAGCACTTCTGAATCTCTGGGTGTGTCTGCAGTGTGCTGTGGGGAGGAACGAGATGGGTCCGGAATAGGATACCAGTTAGTTTCAATGTGGGCTTCTCTTCTCCTCTCCCCCATTAACTCTGCCCATTCCCAGTGGTTCTACCTGACATCCAAAGCTCATATCCTCTCCCTAACTTAGCCACTGTGAACCATGAGCAGTCCTGTGTTCCTTGCCCTCAAACTCGAAGGCCTGTGGCCTCCAAGGTTTGACTGAATACCAGGAAACTGAGTCTCTGCTCCCTTCTCCCACCTGAGCTGGGACTGTTCACCTGGGCTTGATGAGGGGAGGATGATGGGATGATGGCAGATGAGCAAGTAGATGTGTGTGGTGGCCCCACATCAGCGTCACCCCAGCTTGAGACTCTTGTCTGAAGAGTAAAGCACTGTTTCATTTAGTGTGTGAACACATGTGCACACATGAATGTGATCGGACACATGTATGTACTTATAGAGGCCATAGGGGGGTGTTAGGTGTTCTCTTCTGTCACTCTGAGTTTCTCCCTGATCCCCAAAGCTCACTTTATTTTTTTCAGCTGGCAGCCTAGCAAGACCAGCCATTCTCCCTGTCTCATTCCCCTTGGTGCTAGGATTACGAGTGTCTTAGAGTTTTTTATTGCCACAATGAAACACCATGACCAGAAAGCTATACCATAATTATGTAACAAGTATGTTTTCCCGCCACTGCCTGCTCCTGCTGCCATGCCAGCCCCCAATAACACACTGAGACTCTGTATTTGATACAATGCTGTTGGCCAGTTGCTTGTTTCTTGGCTAGCTCTTTCTTAATGATTAACCCATTTTTACTATTTTAAGTATTTCCATGTGGTCTCATCTTACTGGGGAGCAGCCTGGACCTCTCTCCCATCTCTACATGCTGACTCTTCCTCACTAGTCTCCTAGTCCCTCCTATCTTGCTTTCCTATTGGCCAACAGTGTTTTATTTATTAACCAGTATGAGAAACATATATACAGAATGACATCTCCCATCAAGGGTTTATTTAGCTTATACTTACATATCGCTGTTCATCATCAAAGGAAGTTAGGAGCTGATGCAGAGGCCATGGAGGGGTGCTGCTCACTGGCTTGCTCACCATAGCTTGCTCAGCCTGCTTTCTCTAGTTTATGTCAAGTTGACATAAAACTAGCCAGGAACACCAGGCGTGCATGGATGGGCCCACACTGAAATTATTACATGGTTGCTGGGATCTGAGCCCCTGGCTTCATACTTGTATAGAAAGCCCTCGTACCTGCTGCTGAGTCATCTCTACACCCCCCAGGAATATGGAGTTTAACTGGGTAATTTCAGAAGTCCTGAATGATCTAGAATTGAATAGTTTGAAACGGTCAGTTCTGCGCTTTAGAGCACATTAAACTAAACAAAAACTATGGTTTACTCCAGGCAGATCCCCTACCTTCTTCTCACCCAATGTGGTTTCAAGATTGCTGTGAGGTCACTGTGGACAGGTCTTTTCAAGGCCTTTTACCCCTTTTTCCTGAGGACAGTCAGTGCTGGGGATGGATCCCAGGCTTGGTGCACGCTAGACAATGCTTTGCTACGTGCTACACTCCAAGCCCACATTCCCTAAGCCGTGGAAACCCAGCCACTTTTAATTATGTCAGCCACCTCTGCTGACCAAGATGTGGGACAGTGCACCAAATCACTTGCTTGCATAAATCACTGGCCTCTTCTTATCTGTCATTTTTCTCTGTACTGAGGTCAGAGTGGTAAAGTTATTATGCAGGATATATTTCCGTTCGCTTAAAAGACGTAAGATTGCCAAGACAACAGATAAGGCTGCAAAGTACCAGTAATTTCCAAAGGCTGACAATAAACTTGTGACTGTATTCTACGTGGCTATATTAAATGTGTCGAATATGCCCTACACAGCTATGAGTTAATTGCTTTCACTTATGGAGTCCTGTGAAATCCCCTTGCAGTAACTTGAAAGATGAGACACCAATTCCTGGCTGCCTTGATATTCTTCTAAATGGGGTTGCTTTGGTGTGGTAAAGAACACGGGGTCCACACAAGAAGCTCCTCACAGAGTCACAGAAGGAGCAGGCAAGCCAGCAAGCCTCTGCCAGATGCTGTTTTTTGTTTTCTGTAAATTCATGATTGTGATTTTACATGATGGATCAATTATTTTGGACTTCAGGCATCTTAGTTTCGAGGTGTGAGTTCAGCCATTCAGCACTTGAACTTTTGTTATTTCAGAATGAGGGTACTCCTATCCATGTCACCTCTTTTAGAAGTCACCCTCCATGCGACAATATTTACGTATTTTTCTGAACATCATTGAAGAAAGTAAACCTCATCCAGAAAATAAAAGTGCTGGGTTGAGGAGGTGGCTTGGCTGGTAAAGTGCTTGATGTGTTAGCTTGAGGACTCAAGTTCGAGCCTCAGAATTGGTGTAAAAGAGCTGTGCTTGGTGGCCAGCAATTGTAATGCCACAACTGTCGGGGGTGAAGATAGGTAGATCCTTACCTGGGGCTCCCTGGCCTGCCAAACTAGATTAATGGCAAAGAGCAGGCCTGTGAAAGACCCCGTATCAATAAAAACTAAGAAGTAAACAGTGCCTGAGAATGCCAAAAAAAGTTGATCTCAGGCGGACATATCACACGTGTGTGCGCATGCACACATGCTGACAATAACTTTAATTCCTCTAATATTTAAGTGAGGAGGATTGAAAGCCATTCACATCTCCATTGATATTTTCTAGCTATGATACTACAGCAAGCATTTTTTAAATGTGTTTTGTCTTTGAGATGAAATCAATGATACATGGATTATAAAGCCTATAGCTGTGAACACTAGTTTTTGAGATGTGTCTGGGGTGAGGTGTGAACAGTCATATTGCCACCTAAGTTTTAAGTCCCAGCTTTTCTTCTCCTATTTACATTTAAGTCAAGTTTCATTTTCTTTTTTCTGAATGTTGTTTTTGACCATTTACTTTTCACACCTCACATTCTGTTTAATAAAAAGAAGCTGTGTTGACCACAGTTTAAAAAAAAAAAAATCACAGATATTTTTCATAAAATAGGACTCGTGAAACACTGGGCCTTCTTTATAGATTTTTAATTTCCCACAGTTTGGGAAAGAGCAGGGTGAACAATGATGCTGCAATTTGAATTTATAATGTGAAGCACAATGAGTGAAGTTTTTGGATAAATGCCATAATAAGTATCGCCATCCCCGACATGGTGCCAGGCAGTCTTTCAGTGAAAATTCACCTCAGTGTTTAAAGGCTGTTGTAATGCATACACCTTGAATCCTCACACCCAGGAGGCTGAGGTTGAGGTTGGCCTGAGCTACATGGAAAATCTGAGTTAAATGTTTTAAAAGAAATCAAATAAAGAACATTTCAATACAAAGATAATATTTTTGTGTGTGTGTGTGTGTGTGTGTGTGTGTGTGTGTGTGTGTGTGTGTGTGTGTATATACAAGAGGAAAGCATACACACAAATACCATCCTAATGTACTTCCTACTAAATAAAATACCTTTATTTCCTCTTTCTTGGGCCTAGCTCAATTCTGTAGAATGCGAGTCAGCTGTGTTTCTAATACTATCCCACTAAGCCCACACTGCTTACCACGCCTCCTTCTTTCCCAATTCTCAGATGAAGTGTGGTACTTTGCTGTGTTTACAATGTAGTGAGGCAACAGACTCAGAGGATAAAAGGTGCTATCTATCATCAAACACATCAACAGATGCTACAGTTCTGCCTTAGCTTCTCAACAAGATCTTACTAATCTCTGCACATCAAGAGGTTCAGTGAGAACAATGGAAAGCTACTAGGCTATGACAGCATTTTTATCCATGTTACTCTGAGCTGACATGATGATGCATGTCTGAAGGCTGTATGTACACTTCTTGCCTTCTAAAGCTTGAGGACTTCACCATTACCGTAAAGAGTTTCTCCGAAAGGGGCACACCCTCCATGAACATCACAGAATGCCTTTAAAATAAACTGGTGGCCTAAATGTGCTGAAGTGCTGTGGGCCTGGGGCTGGGGTAGACCACTTTTCTAGCATGAGCAGAGCACTGGGTTCAATTCCCAAAGTGGCACAAAAACATGGTTTTCAAGCTGTGTTTGTGTGGTTGTTTAGAATGCGTTGCTCAAGGAGTCCCTGGAGAAGTACTAGCACAGGGCCCCACATGCCCTCAAGTGGAAAGTCGTGGTCTTAGCCGGGAGATGACTGTAGCTTCCATGGAGACAGTGTTTTCGCATGGCTGACATTAATGACAACCCAATGCTATGCCCTCACGAAGGGTTTTCATTTCAGATGAACATCAAAACCACTGAGTCCTTTCAAGTCATCTTCTTTTACTGCGAAACCAGAAACCCTGCCGACGACTGCTTGTCGTAATAACCTGTGTCCCCAGCTGCAGGCTGTAGAAACTCGCTGTCATATAATTTTCTAATTTGTGTGGAGGTAGTTTCAGCAAACAAGTTGGTTTGTTTCAGAGCATGACATCAGAAAATGTCTTCTAATCAGTGGCAACGCGTAACAAAATCAGAATTTCCACCAAGTCCAACCCTCATTGAGCAGTATTGTCAGGAGAAATAAAATACCATACAGCCTCTCACCCCAAGCTCTGTGTGTTATTAGGTAACAGGGCCAATTTTATTTTAACAAATGTACCAGGAAGCACCCCTTCCCATGAACTTTGTCCCTTCAAAGCAGTCAATCAACCGGGACAGCCAAAAATGTCTGTGCCAATGATGCCAGCACTGCCAAAAAGTTGGTGAGCAATCATCTCTGGATTGCCTCTGCCTCCTTCTGCAATGTCTTGGGTCTTTTCTCTATAGGGCTGGAGAAGTAGATATGATACTCAAGAACATCCAGTCATTAATGCCCTGGAAAATTTTCTAGCCAAAGAGGGAAAAAAGTCCCAGGCTATTTTCCTTTGCTAGGAAGTAGCTATGGTCTTCTAGTCTCACTGGCACTGGGTGATTACAAAAGAAATATTGCGAAGTTTTCTGTGGTTGTGTCAGCGGAGTGTGTTAAAGCTCGTTTTGGTATGGAGGACAGTGCCAATGGTGGTGGGGTGTAAAGCTCGGCTCTAACACGGATCGTGAAGTCCTGTGGAATTGTGATGGTTTTACCCCTCCTTGTGGGTAGGTATGTTTAGAGAGACTCAAATGAGCTAGCTAAAGTTGCCTGCCTTTGAGCCCGGTATGGTAGTCCATGCCTGAAATCCTAGCACTCTGGAGGTAGAGGCAGGAAGATCAGGAGTTCAGGGTTAGCCTGCCCTACAATGAGACCTTGTCTCATGAAACGGAAGAAGTGTGTGGGGTGGGGTGGGGTGGGGGTCCTGGGGATTGAGTTGCTGCAGAAGAGAGAAAGTGGCCACATTGGACTGGGACAAATGACGATGTTCCTGGAAAAGTCATCCTCCGTGCTGACACTTGTGATCTCAAACCCTAAGGCTCACTGGCCATTTAGACACATGGTTAAAGAATTCATGACTAATCTCCCCCAGTTTAGCAGCTGTTTTCTCGGTAGGCACAACCTACATTAATTCAAATGACACTTGATACTGAATCCAATTCGTAGACTTATTAATAACCCCCTGGCTTGTGGAGTTTGTTGTGAGCCCTGCAGTCTCCCTTTTTACTTTTTCCAGTTAAAGAATCTTTTGGTCCACATTTTTTCATTATTGTTACACTTGAATAAAAAGTGGGCTGTGGCATCAAAACAGTGATGGAGATGGCAGCCAGCTGTCAGGTTAGGAGATGGGTCAAGAACTCTGGTGTCTGGTGTACCAAGGGTTCCAGAAACCCTGAATCCCCTTACTCGGGTTAGCTTAAGACAGACTGATCAGTGTCTTCCAAAAGGAGTTTTCTCTATCTCAACTGCTGCCTTCAAGTCTCCGTTTAGGGGAGACTCCTGGATACACTGTAAAGCCCCACATTTTCAATCACTGAAAAAAGTCACTGCTGTGACTGTTCCTCCCTCCACACCATTATAAGCATAGGGTGTTTTGCACTGGATCTTGATGTTTGAGGGCCATTCTCAAAAAACATTTGTAAATGGGCTAGAGCTCAGTTGGCACAGTGCCTGCTTAGCATGCATGGAGACCCAGATGTGATTCCCCAGCACTGCATAAATCAGGCACAATAGCCTATGTAATAATGAAAGTCAGGAGGGGGGTCAGTGATTAGGGACCAGTTCAAAATCATCCTCAACTACAAAGAAAGTTTGAAGACAGCCTGGGTTACCTGAAGGGGGGGGAGGGGAGAGCTTCCCTCTGAAAGGACTGCCCTGCCCACGGGCTTAGCAGTCTTTACTTCAATAGATCCTAGTGGGGAAGCTGATCTTCTTCTTGGGGCATAGTGATCTGCTCTTGGGAGGTGTCTATAGCAGACCAGTGTGAACTGTAAGCTTTGCTACCAACTGTGCTAAATCCCATCAGTTCACATCTCAAAAAGCTGATCCCAAGAACAAAACATTGGCTTTAATCCAAATATTAGTATTTAGTTTAGAGGCTGGGAATGGATCACCCTTTACCTTCATGACATATTTTGAGTGTTTTTCTTTTGTAAACAGTTTCTTTTATTATTTGACAGATTCACACATACATAGTTTGATTATATTCAACCCCATTGCCCTCTCTTATCCCCTTCACACTCCATCTATATACCACTTTCTCTCCCACAAATACTGCTACTTTCACATCTGGGATGTCTTAAATGAGTTCTCATTCAGAGTAGGCGATACCCACACTTCTTATGATTGGTGAGACTGCTGGAGGCATGGCTGAAATGTAAAGCTAACATAGAAAAGGTTACATATTTGAAAAACTCCCATCTCACTCAGAACTTGAATTTGGGCATGTATACACTCATTTAGGTGTTTATTTTTTTCCGGGCATTAACCCTTCTTGAACTCCATTTCTGGGAATTGTTTGTGGTGGCGGTATTGGGTCTCTTTGAATAATATTGAATAACCAGGTCGTGGCACAGTGAGTAGTTGAGTTGATTTTCCTGGAAGCTGGGGCTGCCCATAGCCACCACAATATTAGCTCCTCAGTATCTAAGACAAAAATCTGTGGTCCAGGGGCTCATGCTGTTGTGATGCTGCGGTGGGGGCGGTGAGGGGGTACATTATTTCTGTGGGCTGGCAGGCCTTGGCCTTTATTCACTATTTTCTTGAGACCCTAAGATGCTCTGCAGATGGCTAAGTTTGTTTTGAAAAGTGTGCAACATTGTGTGCACCACTAATGTAGCCTACAGTGAGTATTGTCTCTACTGACTTAAAGCATGTGGCAGACTCTGGGAGACAAAAATCTGAGCGAAAATCCTGGTGTAGCACTTGGATTTGCAACTGTTTCCTTCTGAAGGACACACAAAAGGATATCTTTTTTTCCTTTTCCATCAACATTGTCTTACCCCATGTCTCCCACCAGCAGGATATGGTATTAAAGGGGATCACTGAAAGCAGTAAATATTTTCTAAACAAGTCAAGAAAAGGCTAGGGAGATAGTGCCATCAGTGAACTGCTTGCCTTGGAATTTGAGTCCCAGAACTCACATTTTAAAGCCAGGGATGGTGACACATTCTTGATAACCCCATTGCAGGTGAGGCCTGCTAAGGTTCACAGACCAGCTAAGCCTAGCCTATTTGCTCATTTCCAAGCCACAGAGAGACCCTGTCCCTGAGAAATACCAATGTCCTCTGGCCTCCTCATGCACATAGAAATACTCATGTATACAAAGGTGAAAAGTAGGCAAGACAAGAGGGCCTGGCTATTCAGTAACAGTGTCCTGGCTCCACTGCATACTCTGCCAGTACTTGGACTTAGAGGCTTGAGGAGAACATTTCAAATATTCCCTTTCTAAGCCCAAAACAATGGAACTGACCACACTCTTCCCACTTTCACTCTTTCACTGCCCCTTTCCCTTAGTAGGTGACACCTACTAGGGCTCACCACAGAAAGACATCCCTGTGGTTAAGGAGGTAAGACTTCAGCTCACTTGGCCATCATCACATCCAGGGACGGAATCCAGCTACCCATCTAATCCAAGTCCTCAGGAAAGATGGTCACCCTCTAGCCCAAGTATCTGATAAATGGGTCTCAGGTCACAGGGACCTGTGGCTGCCTCTTACCCTGCAGCTCAGTTGTCCCTCCACTTGACCACAGTGGGTGGGGCTTCTACCTCACGTCCTCTGCTCTCAGTGCCTCTCTGGGATGCCAGCTCTTCTGTGGGCTTGCTCTAGAAAGAAACGTTGGTTTCTTTGATGTTTCTGTGCCTGCTGAGGGTTATTTCTCGGATAGGTCTATGCAACCTAAAGCCACGAAACATAGAAATAATGACTTATCCCTGGTCATTTTCCCAAGGTTCCCTCCATTCTAGTTGCAGCCTCCCTGCCACATTTTGCATCCTTAACAGACAGGCTGAGCTGATGCTCACAGCTAACCTTCACTGAGCACTTGCTATATGCCAGACCCTCTTGCTACAGGACCCTTTGCTGTATATACTATAATACCAAGGTAGAAATTGTTTGGAACATGAGGAAACATATGGGGCTTAGTGAAATGCTTAAGTTCACATAGCTGGGAAGATACAAGGCAGAGACTCAACTCAGGGTTTGTGAATTTAAATCTCCATACTTTACCTTCTCCTCTAAAAATAATTGTCGCTTGTATTTGCTCATTTACATGAAGAGACCTGGAGTTTATGCTGGAGCGAAGCTAGTGTTACAAGATGAACTGTTGTAGGGGGTTCTTTGTGCCTAGTTCATGTCCCTGACACTTCAGCCTAGCATGGGGTAATGAGACTTACAGCTAGATGGGTTTATGTGTAGGAGTGTGTGTGTGTGTGTGTACATACATGTGTGGGTAGTGCACCTGTGTTGTGTGCATATGGTAGATATAGTGTGCATTTGTGAGGTATGGGGAGAGTGGGGGCAGGACATGTAGTGAAACAAGTTGGCATCAGCCACTGTATTGAGACTTGTTGTTCACAGCTTTGGCTGTGATGGCACATGGCACCCATAGCAGCTGTTAGCAGTCAGATGTGTTTCCATCCTGTGTGGAGAGTGCTGCACTGGATGGTAAAACACATTCCAAACCTTGCCATCCTGAAGTATCTAAGTGTGTGAATGGCATACTTTCACTGCAAATTAGAAGTCACTTCTGAGGGAATAGGTCACATTCAAGCTATCTTCAATGACATACCCTCATGGCCAATATTAGACAGTTGACAGGGACATGTGCAGGATGGCCAGAGTATCATTTGAAATCTTTGTCTTCACAGGCAAAATGAGTATGATAGAAAGTCCTCTGTCTTACTTTAGTGTCTCTACCTTGCTACTGTGTTCATATGTCATTCCTGTGCAGGACTTAAAAGCAGCCAAAGACTGGAGGGGTATTTTGGTCAGCAAAATGCTTGCCTTGAAGAACTAGAGTTCAATCCACAGCAACCATGTAAGATTGCCAGGCACAGTGGCGTTGCCCTTATAACTCCAGTGCTGGGGAGGAAGAGTCAGGAGGATCTGGAGCTTAATGGCCAGCTAATCTAGCCAAATCAGTGAGATCCAGGTTCAGGGACAAATACTGTCTCCAAAGAAATGGTTGGTGTGCCTGAGGATGACATCTGTTTCTCCTCTGTCCACACCCCACACATAGATGCATGCATGCACGTGTAGCTTTTCAAGGCAAAACTCCAAGAAAACAGTTTTTTACTAGAAAAAAAAATGACATGTGTAAGGTATTATGGTGTATGGATTCATGCTCAGATGTCAGTGCTTCTTAAAAGGAATCTGACAGCCCCTTGCCTAGTCCACAGTATCCATTCCCCTCTTGTCTCAGCAGTACCTAGCCCTGCCCCCAGCTCTGAGCAATCATTTCCCTCATGTCTCACCAGAACCTACCCCACCAGCTCTGCCACCTTTTTCTAGATTTCCCTTACTAGCCAAGAAAGAACCAGCAGTTTTTGCTCTTTTTCTCAGGAATGGTGAAAGAAACAACTGGACTTCAGCTCTTGGCAAATTCTGCTATCTATCTTCTCCTTGAGTTTGTGTTTCACAGTTAACAATGGTACTGTCCCTTGGTCCAAGTTTTCAGAGTGTGCATTCAGAGACGAGACAGGATAGAGATGCTTCTATTGTTTCTCTGATTATTCCCATTCCTGGCTGTTCTGGTTGTCCTCAGAATGCACAATGAAGAATGTGGGTGGGTTGGCACACATCTTTAATCCCAGTACTGGGAAGGTAGAGGCAGGTAGACTGCTGTGAGTTTGAGAGCAGCCTGTTCTGCAATAGTGAGTACCAAGGTTGCACAGTGTGTCCCTGTCTACCTCAAAATAGAGGAAAGAAGGGAGGAACAAAGGAAGAAAGCAAGGGGGGAAAATCACCATTGGATTGTAATCCAGAAATACATCTATGGTGTGTTTGAACTTGTCAGATCTGTGTTCAGATGTTATTGACTATGTCCTAGAAGTTGGATGTACTGGAGAATTGGTGAAATCTGTCATCCTTTATTTTCTTACAGTCTTTTTATTGAGATAGGATCATACATAGGCCAGCTGGCCTTGAACTTGCTATGTAATGGAGAATAACCTTGAACTCCTAATCCCCCTGTCTCTACTTACCAAGTGCTAGGCTTATAAGGATGTGCCACCATGCCCAGTTTATGCAGTGCTAGGGATGGAGCCCAGGGCTTCATGCATGCTGAGTAAAACTCTGCCAACTGAGTTACATCCCCAGCCCATGATCTTACACAGCTTAAAATCTACACCTGACTGTAGCAAACCAAAATGCTTGCTTGTGAGTTTTAACAAAAACAGACCCTTCTCTGTCTATAAAGATGGTGCAAAGCTCCATTCCCCTAGGAATTATAGGGAGAGGGTGTGGAGGTGGAGCACAGAGATGACCTTGGCTGGTCCTCTTCATCCTCACCCATTCACAACCTGGAGGCCTTCAAACTTTAATTCTCATGGTTCTGTGTCCCATAACCATGTAAGTGGTGAATATTGTCTTTCTAGTCTCCTGTGGCTTGGTGCAAAGCAGGGAGGTAAATGCATTTTCAAGGCTTAAAGTTACATGTTTTTTCCAAGTTTTCATCATGAATCCAGGGTTTATTTGGTTGGAGCATTTTTCCTGACTGACATCATCTGCTGTGCAAGGAGCAGCCACTGCTCTCCCAAAACCACTCAAGGTCATGGAAAGAAACAACAGGCTTCTTTGCCGGGCACACTTGCAGGACTTAACCTGAATTCTGGTGACTTTGACCCAGTTCCACACATCTTACTTCATCTATCTGGTTTTGGTGAGAGGAGGTCATGGAAAGTGGGTAGCTAGAATTAGCAATCAATGGTTGACTTTTCAGGCATGCCGTAAAGCAGACAGACTGTTCAGAATTACGTGCTCAGTACACTCTGGTGCCATGTGTCAAGGACTCCAGGAGCCACACTCAGAAAGCCCTGGGGCCAATAGGCTTAAACAAACACCCCAGTTATTTTAAAATCCATTTCTATGTCCACAGATTTGTGGGTTGCTTCTCCCCTCCCCCATTTGTCCTTGTAGTTGAATCACCTGGTATTCTTTTCATATATGTGGCCATTGTTTAAGAAGCTTCCAACAGGGAACACCACGATTATAAAGTGGATCTAGCTTGCTGTCTACACAGGCAGGTGGAACGAGGCGGGAGCTCTAAAAACAGAGGGGCTTTCTCTTGAGCTTGGGTGTGAGAATGATGCTGTAATTGTAAAAGGTAAGATTGTATCACGAAGTGCAGTAAGAGTAATTCTGATGGGTCTGGTTGGGCAGAAACCAGATGAGATTTCTAGATGGGGTTTGGTCTTTAGAGATACTCTTCTCTGCTGTGGTAAAGAAACAGATTCTGAATGAGGACAGCAGGCAACTGACCCCTTGCCCTTAGCTGGAAGGAAGACTTAGCCTAAATGTGGTGTGACTGTTCTTACTGGAGGAGGGGGAAGAACTTGGTATGTAGAATAAGGTTGATCTCAGAAAAAGATTAGATGCCACTTCAGATAGGTGACATTTTCATCTAATAGCATATGAGGGACACCTGTTTAAAAATAAGCTGGCTGGAATCTCCCTTGAGCAGAGTCTAACCAATAAATGAAATGGATTATTTTTCCCACACCAGGAGATTAAGCAGGAGCTTTCTAAATGTTCTTCATCCTGGAGACCTAGAAAATATTTAAGAATTATATACTAGGGAAGTGTGTGTGTGTGTGTGTGTGTGTGTGTGTGTGTGTGTACACATACGTTTGATTCTAGGATCTTCCAGTTCATTAGAAAGTCTTCAAGGAAGCTTTGTTCCAACTGGGAGTTCTGACAGAATGTTTAGTGACCTTTTCCTTAGTCTCTAATTTCAATTAACACCACAGATTCATAGCTACAAATGCACTCTGTGGTTGAAATGGCTAAGATTTGGGGAAACAAGAAAAAAAAAGTGTTTGTATTTGTTGTGATCTTAGTGACATTGTCTGGAGTGTGGGGGCAGGGACTACTCAGCATTTGGCCCAGTTCATGAGTAGAATGACATCCTAGGAAGCATTTTCTTATTGCTGGTCAAGCTGGGTTGCTCAGGGTTTAGTTGGTAACTAGGGAGTTACCAAAAGAGGTTAAGGAGTCAATTACTTTAAATTTAGACACCTTGTGTATGACTATGTAGTTGGAGAATTCTAGAGTGACTCCAGTCTGAAAATCAAAGCCTTCTCGTACTCCCCTCCATGGCAAATGTGATTCCTTTCTCATTGGATAGAAGGTCCCCATCTAGGGATGAGCAGGCTCAATCTGGATTTGGCTTTTAGCAAAGACACAGATGCATCAGGGGATGGGAAAGCTTAATCAGGTTGGGATGGAAACATTACAAGGGATTAACGATCTGTCCCCACTGTCAGAACTACCTGCATCTTTACAGAAAACCACATGAGAAGCTGGGCCTGGCTTCCTTATTCTTTAGAGACTTCCTGCATACTCAATAGCTCAGCTTTCTCCGAAATCATTCTAGGGCATTCTGACTTACTGTTTTAACTTTTCTCCACCTAAACTGCACACAAAATAATCCAAGTTCCAAATGTCCACTTGTTATTTGGACTAAAATTGCTCAATTTTAGGTATACTTCGAAATTTTTGTTGTTTGAGGCAGAGTGTGTCTTTGTCTATCTGTCTGCCTGCCTGTCTGTGACTCTGTGTTTGGTGGGTATTTACAATTATCTCTTTAAAAAATTGTTTTTAAAAAGCTGCTAAGCTCCAAGGGAAACCCCAGTCAGTGTGAAGGTTTTAAGAAGTGACTTCATGGACTGAGGATCTAGGCCTGTCACAGAGTGCTTACCTGGCATGCACCACAGACCCTGTGATTGCTCTCCAGCACCACATACAAACACACCACCTTCATAATAGATAAATGTAGGTCTTCAAGGCCAAGGGTGCAGGAAAATACAGGTCTTTGCTTCTTTGTAGCTAATGGGGGTGGGTCATTTAAGTCAATAAAAAAAAAATCCTTAATATCCAACCTTGGGCTGTCTGAGAATCACATGAACATGTAGTGTGTTTACCAAGTGGGCGCCATGGCATCAGTGTTCCCAAATGACTGGTCTAGCCCTGTTTAAATAGTGTGGCTCGGTCACTTTCTGTGATTTTTCCATCTGAAGGGGCCTTTCTCTTTCAGGTGGAGGCTGTCACGAAAATGCCCAGACCCATCAGTCCTCAAGAAATGAAGGGCTTAAAACTCAACATATGTCTGGCTCATAGGTGCAAATTATAGCAGCGTGTACTTTGATTCCTTGTCGTAGACCTGTTGTGGGCAGTGAGGGCATGGCGTCCCGGTTCTTGCCAACAGTGATATGCCAAGCTTCCCAAAGCTTCCTGTTTATATAGGTTTTTTTCATCTTCAAAGAGGGTTAAAGGCATTCATTTACCACAACTGCCTGGGAGGTAAGATGTAGTCCCTTTTTATAGGTGGAGGAAGTAAAGGTGTAAGTGACTTACCTGGGGGCCACCCAGGGAGTCGGGTGTTGAGGACGGGTTGACAGGGACCAGCACCACCTCTTCGCACCATCTCTTCGTGGCTGGAAGGCTCTGTGGCTCTTTCTCCCTGGTGTCATTTGTTCTTGAAAGCTGCAGCCCACTAGTGACAAATCCATGGTGTCTAATAAAACAGAACAGGAAAGAGATGCTGCATGTATTATTTGTGTGTCTGTCTGTCTGTCTGCCTGCCTGCATGCATGCATATGAAGCTCCAGGGTATTTAAGCATGAAGATTTCATGTGACCCTCCTGAGGCTTTCCTTCCTCATCTGTAGAATGGGAATGCCAACAGTTGCCTCCTTCAGGGATGCTGTGCACATGGAAGTCAAAACAAGATAATGAGGTCAAAAACTTTCAAAAACCGCACAGAGCTCTGTAACTCTCGGTTGTCATTACTGCTGCCAGAAAATGACAATGGGGCTGCTTATAGAATGGGCTTTGAGGGGGTAGAACTTTCCTAATTAGGGGTCTAATTGTTTTGGTGATGTGTGGCAATGATTTCAGTACTGTCATGAAAGAATCCAAAATCAAGGGAAGAAAAGCCTATCTTCTGGGGAGAAGCTAGCATTCTGAGCAGCATATATTTAGTAGACACAATGGCAAAACAAGTTGATTATGAGTTTTCTGGGAGTGCAGCTGGACTGTGGCACATGCAGGGGGCCAGGGAACAGAGCCACACTGTATTCCAAGCCACAGGTCCAGGGTGACAGGTTGTTCTCCTCCCACCATAGAGATAAAAGGAGACTATTCAGAACTTCAAGGATAGGTCAGGTCTCCCAAGGCAGGAGGGACAAAATAGTCACCACTGGTCTCCTGACCTTCCTCTGTATTACCCTCATGCCAAGCTCTTTGGAATTTGTAACACTGTGGATGAGAGCACCACCCGAACGGATGGTTTGAACAATAAAATGAGCTCATCTGAGCAGACCAATCGGAAGAGGTCTCCTCAGCAGGACTCAAGTCCAGCTAGAACACGGACCTCTCCTTTCCCAGCTGGACTTCCCTAGGCAGGGTGCAACCTGCACAGACTATTTTGGAGGTCCTGAAACCAGAGGGAGCAAGATTGCAGAAACCGAAGTTTGCAAAGGTATCCCAGGCACAAGGTGAAGCCTCAGAGGGTATGGGCCAGCCAACCTTGACACACAGGCCCAGCTGCTGTGAACCACCATGTGGGAGGCTGCAGGAGCCTTTAATACCCCAGCAGTTTTAAACTGGGGATAAAATAAAGTGACTAATCCACAAAGGACTCAGCCATTTGACTGAAAATAAAATCAAACGCCTTAGGATTTTTCTTTTTAATCTTTATTAGTTTTTCTGCTTACAAAAGTAATACATGCTGGTTGTAAAAAAAAAAAAAAAAATTCAAATATTAGAGAAATATGTAACAGAGCAAGGAAAATGTCCTGCCCATGCTCAGCCTTCCAGGAAGAAAAACTACCTCAACAGATTTGTATCTTTGCCATTTTTTTTAACAAGCAAAATTGATTGACATCCACATGTATGACAGATATTCTATCATAGCTGTACCCATGGTCTGGCCCCTGGCCATTTTTCAGGCAAGTCAGAAGTCACCCCAAACACATAGTTCAGTTCAAGACAGAATGGGTCCAATTCAAGACAGGATGGATGCTGAGGGGATGACTTGGTCCTCAGGAGAACCTGAGTTCAGTCACCAGGACCCAGGTTAAAAAAAAAAAAACAAAAAAACAAACTAGGTGTAGCAGGGAGATGGAGACCGACATGCCTGGGTCCAAGGTCTAGCCATATGTGCATTAAAATCCCTGGTCTCAAAAAAAGTAGAGAGCCATGGAGAAAGACACCCGGCATCACCCTCTAGCTATCATGTGCACTTACATACACATGTACCCGTATCCTCAAACACAAAGTACGGTGTGCAAATGAGCTACAATGGGAAATGATTAGCATGAGCCAGTTCTATATGTTGTGCTCAGTTTTTTCTGTGAAGCAACAGAAAAACCACCAACACCCCACTACTGTTTGTGACATGCACTGTTGCTGCAGCTAAGCGCTGGTGTGTGTGGGGCTGCATGAACTGCCTTCCACCATCCTTAGAAAATAAGCAGCTTTTCTCTATCCCCACTTCGCAAAGAGCTTAGACGCCAGAGGAAAGAATTTCATTCCACTGTAAGGCAGGACTCCTTATCAACAACAATAACAACAACCAGTTATCAAATGTGAAGTCTAAGAACCAAGCGGCATGTGCCTGATGAGGAAGGATGCCTGTAGAAAATGAGCACGTGGAAACATCTCAGAGAGGCTGCTGTTTACACACTATACCAGCAACTAGGAAGCGGGGATCAGAGGGGTTAACTAATTTGCCTAGGCTTAAGAATTGATAAATCTGAGGTTAGTCCCTAGAAGGTCAAACATTTTACCTGGAATTCTGCAAAATGGAGAAGGTAGCCCAAAATGTGAGTGATGATTTTCAGCTACAGGAAGTGCTACTGACACGGGTTCCCATAGCATGTAGGCTTATCCAAATTACTAGACGGTGTCACCTGGTCCTCCATTAATGACTGTGTGCCCAGTGCAAGCTCATTGTTATTCAGACTGTTTAGCTTGGCAGGGCACTATGATGAGAAATTGTTTTATTACTTTGTGTGTATATAGGCACGAATGTTGCATGACACACATCTGGTGGACAGAGGACAACTTGCAGGAATTGGTTCTCACCTTCCATGTGGGTACTAGGGACCAGACTCAAATCATCAGATTTAGTGTCACAGGCTTTTTACCTCTGATCCACTTGCAGGCCCCAGTGTCAAGCTTGCTGTTAAGCAGTCTTTTCACCCATAGGGGGAACTGATGGTTGCCTCTCCTGTAAATGAGAAATAAAAAGCAAAATATATCTCTATCTCTGTGTGTATCACGCTAAGTGACCACCCAGCTCAAGAATCACGTGATCAGTTGTCATGCTGGCATTCTCAGGCTTTCTATTGTCACTTGTCAGCTCTACAGGGCCTCTGCAAGGGTGGAGCTCCTGCCTGAATTTCTTAAAGTGCACAAGAGCAAATTATTCAGGCAATGGGGCCACATCTGCCTTCCGGTGGTTTACTGCTCAGTGAATACTGGCTGGGAGAAATGCATGTGCTCCAGTTTAGTCTGTGTACTTGTGATTTTCATTCATGGTGGTGTCTGACAGAGATCATGCTTTGGAATGCCAGCTAAGTTCACCTGTAGTAGATACAGGAGTTAAGATATATCATTTGTGTGCAGAGAGTACTAGTTGGGGAAGACAGTGCTTTCCTGGTTGAGAACGGAAAGGCTACAGGGATGCCAGGCGAAGGGATTCTTACCTTTCCTATTGAAGTGAAAACCTAAAGTGGTGTGACAAAGCCACCAACCTTTGAAATATCTGGGCGGCATTGACTATGATTTTCTTCTCTCTGATTCATATGAGTCTGTCAATTCGGTGTAAGTGGGGCTGGGCTTCTGCATGCTGAGGGGATTGAATGGGGAGATGAGTAAGTGCCTTGCTCCCAGTTGCAAATGTTTGCTGTGGGAATGTCAACATGTGTGATTGGATGACATTCAGAGGGCTTGCAGTATGAGCAGGTGCATTTTTGTCACAGCTAGCACGGCAGTTTAATCTGACCAAACAGAAGAGCCGAACCTTGCTCTGAAGAGACTCTATCAGCCCCCATCTGTGAAGTTCCTGGAGGTACTTATTCTGATTCTTTAGCCTACATTGCCCACAGGGGCTAAGCACATCATGATGGAACAGAGGTGTAGGGGAATGACCCATGGTGAATAGACAAGTGAATCTGTGTAAGCCCCTTCATTCTCAGCTTTGTGGCCTCTGTTAAACTTGTGCAGTCAGTTTGGGTTTAGATAGCCTTGAGATCTGAAGGACCTGAACTTATGCAAGACTGAAGAAGACCAAGGGTACCAAAGCCTGACTCAGGCCCCCAGCCCTGACCCAGCAATACCAGCTGCCTGAGTCTACACTGCCATTAGTTGCTGCCTTTCCCCAGCCAGGCCATGAGTGATGGTGTTAAGGTAGGGATTATACTTCTAGCTCCTCCCCCTATCATGAGCATTCCACCAGACCCCCCACACCTTATATAATTTAAAGCATTACTGGAGCCCTTTATAAGCATTTTGGATACTGTCTGATCCCACTTTCCGCTTTAATTCCTGGTCCACCCGAGAGCACAGCAGCAGTGGTCACATCCCTACTTGATCCAGATAGTATTACTTTGTTTCCCTAGATAGCCTTCCCAGGGCCTTCAGATTCTTACACAGAACTGATAGGCAAATCACCCATCTTTAAGACAGACTGAAGATGACTTTGTTGTTTTGCATCTGTGTGGGTGCACATGCGTGCACATGTATGTGAAGGTCAGAGGTTCGTGTCTTGTCTCTTTCTCAGCCATTCTCCATCTTAATTCTCTATTGAGACATACCCTTACATTAAACCCAACACTCACCATCAGCTGATCTGGACAGCCAGCTTGCTCTGGGGACTCACCTGTCTCTGCCTCCCAAGCACTGGAATTGCAGACTAGCTGCCATGTCTACCAGGCATTTAGGAGGGTGCTGGAGATTTGTTCCAGTCCTCTGCTTGCAAGGCAGATGGTCTACCCATTGAACTTCTATGCCCTGAAGATGGTTCTCGAAAGACCCAAGTTGAAGATGAGTGATACTGCTCAGTCTGCCTCATGTGGTCCTGATGCTGACACATACTGAGCTGGGACATGGGGGGTGAGTGGTAAAGAGGTCTGCTTGTGTCATTTCAGTGATAGTTTGAAGTGGAGCAGGGGCAGAAGGCAGCTCCTGGTTGGCTGTCTGTATTTCACAGATAAATTCTGTTTAATAGGTGGACTGAGTAGTGTCACCTAATTATTCTTTTTCTCACAGGTCAGGGTGTAGGCAGCCAGTTCTCATTATAGACTAGTTCATGCATGTGGGAAAACCCAGGTTAGAACTGTGGGCTGATAGCACATTTTAGATGCCTTTCTGTTCACCACGTGTCTGCAAAGCTTTGAGCATAACTCTACTGGTACTGCAGACTGCCTTTCCCATGACTTTACTGAAGATATTGAGAGGAAAGCTCAATATGGGGCCTTATACTATATCTCTCAAGGAAGTCAAGCAAGACAAACCTGGAAATAGGATTTTTATTAATACAACTCTAAACATCCTAAGTTGCAGTAGCACCACTATGAGGCAGTAGGCCTCCAGATGATTTTGGACAACCTCTAAATCTGGTCAGGAGAGATGCCTCAGTGGTTAAGAGTACTTACTGCTCTTCCAAAAGGACCTGAGTTGGGTTTCTGGACCGTGGTGATTCCACCTGTGATAATAGCTACCAGAAACCTGATGCCCTCTGTAGGCATTGCCATCACATGCACAAACCTGCACACATACACAACTAGATCTCGAGTGGACAAGCATGGGATGTAGTGCTGAAGAAGAAAAAAAAAAAACATAGGGAAAGGGCCTTCCTTTCTAAAATAGCTGAAGTCACCACAACACTTGTATTCATCTTCTTGGAAGAAGGTTAGAAGGCTGCATAGTTTATAATGAGTTTTAATCCAGGAACTTTCTGTATTTGAATATGGTATTGCATCAACTTCAAAGTTACAGAAAATATCCCTAGATATGATATTACATGTGTGTGTGCTTACAGCATACGTCCTGCAGCAGAGTCCTTGAATACGACCATTGCTTTGTGGGAGGCATAAAGCTACCTAGACAAATACCTGCATAAAATGAGATTGACTAGGACACGCATTATTCTGTGTGATGTATAACTTGGTAGATAATGTGCTATGGTGATAACCAGTGGTGAAAACTGTGCAGTGAAAACTGTGCAATGTAAATGTAACACAGTGGAGCATTCTAGATAAATGGGGTCATTGCCATCATTGCAGATCAGCCTTGGTCTCTGTGATTCCAAATCATAAGTCCTATTGAAGAGATGAGTTAAATGTGGGATTATTTATTTATTTATTTATTTGCCCATGTATTTATTCTATTCTGCATATTTTTTTCTTAACTCTGCTTCTTCTGACTCTGCTGGAAATACAGTGTGTTTATTTAGAGATGAATAGATGCCTAGCCAGGACTTAGAACTTCAGTTTGTCATATCTTAATCATTTGGGTTTTCCAGAGGCAAGCAGCTTTAAATAATCAATTGTATAAAAATACACGCAATGCTGCACCAAAAAATAAAAATCAATTTCCATCATAAAAAAAATTCAGAAGCAATTTCTCCTGTTTGGCAAAATTCATCATTATTAAATTCAGACAGGATATTAACTTTATGGCTGAAAGGTTTGGCTTACAAAGATGAACTAATTTTGAACACATGGCAACTACATTAATTCTTTTAAAGGATGAGTGAGGAGCCCTTCCTATCATATGTATCTTATTAATATTTTGAATTGAATCATTTTCCTAAGTAGACCTGACTTTTTGGGGGTGTATTTTTCTCTACCAGTCAAGAGCCGCATGCTCAGCCAAGACAGATTTATGACCTTTTAAAAATAATGATGGAAAATGAGATGGGGTGGGAGGGGACACATTTTAGTATCTGCTTTGCTCTGAGGCCCAAACTGCGAACTCTCCAGTTCTGGAAGCCTTTGAAATGCTGATTCCAGTCTTCTTGTGGGCTCTTAAACACCTTCTCAAATGACCCATTTTAATAACCCGAAAGCTATTATATAACGAGCAGCCATAATTTAGTCCAGGGCTCTAGGGGGACCCTCACAGTTCAGCAATGAATAGTTAATGCAGGATAATGTTTAGCAGGTTATTAGTTTTCACTATACAAATGCTGATCGGGGAGCGCTTTTATAAGGTGTTTAAAAGAAAATGTAATTAACTGGTTGCATGCTTCTGTTGCAGCTCAAATTGAAATTATTCCATGCAAGATCTGTGGAGACAAATCGTCAGGAATCCATTATGGTGTCATTACGTGTGAAGGCTGCAAGGTAAGCTGTTTTAATTGTTGTTGTTGTTGTTTCTATTCATGGTACGGGGCATCTTTGCCATTTCTATTTTTCACTTCCAGTCTGCCAAAAAATTCAACTCCTTGAGATTCTGAGTGATGATGACAGGGCATGGTCAGTACCATGATGTTCAATTATAATTACTGCGGTTACAAATGCTTTACTCCTTCCTTCCTTCAATGTGTCAGGAGAATAAAGAGCAAGGGACCAGAATCCATTGCACTGATGAGATACCTCTAGAGCTTATAGCATTCCATATGCAGGGATGAGAACCTGAATTCAAATCCCTGGTGCCCATGTGAGAAATCCAAGAGTGGCCACTGGTGCCTGTTTCCCCAGCTTTCTGGAGTACAGATCTCAGAAGCTTACTGGCTAACTAGCCTTGCTGCAACAGTGATGTCAAGATTTAGTGTGAGACCCTGTCTCAAGGGAACAAGGCAGGGAACTGCAGAAAAGAACACTGACATCCTATTCTGGCCTCCATTGGTGCAAGTTCATGCCCCCCCCCCACACACACACACAGAGACCTCCTATTACGGTCTTAGCAGATGTATGAGAAGGTATTTCAGAAAAGTTTCACATGGATGTGACTAAGTCTTTCTGTTGGTATCCAGATGTTAGTACACCTGGCCAAATTATAGAACTGAGCTCAAATCCTGGTACCATTTGCCCACCTTGTTTGGGACACATCTCAGCCTTTTAATGACCCAGATCCATACATGAAGTAGTCATGAAACCTGTCCTTCCTGCCTTATTCCAAGAATAAGAGCTACTTTTAGATGCCCATAGTACAGAAAAGCCCATTTAAATAAATAGCCCATAGTACAGAAAAGACTCATTTAAATAAATAGCATCTTCATTATTGCTACTGTGACCATTTGTATGATGAGAAGAACATGGGGCCAGGGACACAGTACAGGCCTACTGTGAGAATGGAAAACAGAGATGCTTAGTCATTCCAAGACCACGCCCAGCTTATGCAAATTTCCATTGATTAAGATTTAAATTCTTCTGCTTGTATGGGAAGTTCTGAGACACTGTTAAAATTATAGCACAAAGTGAGTAAGAGAAATGTTATTTGATGCAAACATCCTAGGAGGCAGCTATAGACAGACAGACCCAAATTAGCCCTGAGGCTTTTTAAGAGTGTGGGGGGGGGGGGGATTCTGTGAATTTGGTTTACATTCCTTTAGTGAAAACAAGAATGTATTGTGCCATAATATAGAAAATCATCCGTAGACGTAGACATACATAATGACTGGGGGGAGATTAGCCTCATAATTTAAAAGTCTTCCTCTCACTGCTCATCATAATATTGTTTGCTGATATACATATATGCAAATACACCATCTTAGACTGCAGGTTAGTGAGGCTGGATTTTTCTTTTTCTAATTATCACATGTATTTGTTTGGGGCAGGAAGGTGGTTTGCAGGTGTTATGGTATCCAAGGAGTCAGTTCTGTCTCTGCCATGTGGGTTCATGAAATCAGGTCATCGGTGTTGGTGGCAAGTCCCTTTACCCGCTAAGCCACTTCACTTGTCCAAAGCTTGGGACTTTTGCCTATCACTAAATCTTTTGTAGTTTAAAAGGTCAACCACCTTGTAGAAGTGGGGAACTTGTTACTTGAGGGGAATTTTGAATTATTCATCTGTGTGGTAAAGGCCTCATGGTACAGGATTTATTTAAAAAACACAACAACAACAAAAAACCTATACCTTTTTCTTCCTTAATCTGAACTCTCTGAAATAAAGTCTTTCAAAAATGAAATAATTGTGGCTGGAAAGAAGCGTTAGTGTGTAACATTACTTGCTTTTCGAGTATGAGAACCTAAACTTCTATGTTTAAAAAAAATCAAAAGGCTGCTCGTGGCTGTGTTCTGTGACCCAGGCGCTGGTGGAGCAGATCCTGCGAGCTCACTGGCCGGCCACCCTAATGAAAAAAGTGAGCTTCAAGTTCAGTGAGAGTCTTTGTCTCAGACAATACGAGCAACAGAGGAAGACCCCAGTGTCCTCTGCATGTCCCCTGCTACCCACACTGGGAAAGAAAGTTGACATACTAACCTAGCTATGCAAATGACCTGTCTGTGACTGCTGCCTCAACTTCAACTCTGGGTCCCCAGAGCTGTGTCCTTTTGGTAGGACTACTAGGGCCTCTCTTATCCCTACAGCATCTCTCACCCAACAGTGTTTGCTCTGTTGTGGTCTTCAGCAAATCTGACTTCTGTGTATGGCCCAGGCATTTTACCACCTAGGTCCTTTCATTCTGCCCAAGAAATTCAACACATCCTCTGTCTGTCAGCTGTGCCCCTGTGGTTCTGTGTGTTGAACTGACTGACATACAATATTTGGAAATATAAAATTCAGGGTGACTTCTGTGCTATGCACTGGAGGGCTCACTAATACCAGGCTATTCAGGAAACCCTGAATTGCCAGAGTACCAGTGCATTTACACATGCACTATACATTTTAAGGCCCAGTGTTTATCCTGGAGAAAATAAATACAAGCAGTAAGGCTAACAGCAGTTAAGATCCTATTATCTGGAATCCCTTCCAAATCCTGTCCATGTGACGCCTCTGTACTGTAATGGCTTTCAGCTGTTGGCTCTGCTCCTCTGCTCAGGTGACTTCCCACAACGAAGGCCACTAAACCACTGAAGTGTGATTTATTCAGTGTTGGACCATACACTTTTGAGAGAGACGGTCTCCATTCTATATTGTAGTTTCTGACTATAACAATTTTATCCCTGGTTACATGGAAGTCAAGAGACTTGTGCCACTGTCATCAGTTATCAAATCTTAAGCAGGTGGAGGTGACTATTTTCTTTCTGGCAATATACTTAGACATAGGAGGGAAAACCACATTACATATCAAATAGGTATGTAATGGGGGGTAGTGTTTTATATCCATACATGTAAATCATAGTGTAGATATTTATGTCATGCTGCATTTACCATGTATTGTTCATTTATCTGAGACTTATTCATTAATGACTTATAGCTAGGATGGTGTCCCATGTGAAACTTCCTCTTCCAGCCAATAACAGAGAAATTTAGTCATCACCTTATAAACACATTCTCACAAAATAACTTTAGGAAGATTTTTAAAGAAATTTAGAGTATAGAACAGACACTTTTCTCCCCTTTTCTCCCCTCCGAGGAAATTTTCAAAGTACGTGGAGCTTTGTATGTGCTTGGCTGGCAAGAAACTTGACAAATGTTCCCTTTAGGCCCAAATAGCTCTTCATGAATTCTATTTGTTATCCCATTGTAAAGAGTCCCTATGACCCCTGAGCTGGTTCTGTCTAGTTTTCAACATTAATGTTTTTTCATACTCAATTATTTTGTATTTCTAATGCTTTAAAATGTGTAGTTCTGGATCAGAGCTCAGCCTTTTAAAATGAAAATTAGATTTGGGGAAGGAAACTGTTACTTGAGCCATCAAAGTTTTCCATTCTGCCATGTATTGGTATCGAGGTGGATGGAGTACTTCTGGTTGAGTATCCGGCGCCACAAAAACAAGGGACCTGGGTAAGCTTCAGGTCAGAGCTCATTGGTACACACACAGTTCCATAAGGAGGTGGGCCATTATCTATGGAAGCAAGTTTCCACGGGAAGGGGACCTGTACACCAGCTAACTGGTGCGTATGAGGCTGACTAAAGAAACTGAACTACTTAAAACCAGGAGGTGGTAGCGAATACCTTTAATCCCAGCACACACTCGGGAGGCAGAGGCAGGTGGGCCTCTGAGTTAGAGGCCAGCCTGGTCTATGGAGACACTTTCTTTGCCGCCTCTTCTTGTCTATGGATAACCTTTCTTTACCCCGAGTAAAATTGACAGTTAACATCTTTCCTCCATTACCCTGCTTCTCCCCACACTCATCCTCACCCTTCTGAACATTTCCAAAAGAAAGTTTCCAGGATAAATCAAATTGGGACATAGGGCATCTTTTTACATAGAGGACTCGACACTTTCCAGACCCAGAAATAAAGCAAAAGGCAGACATAGAACCTCCTTGTAAAGTCTCCTGGATTTCCAATTCTTAGTTGAATTTCAAAACGCAATGCTTTGGGCAGGCATAGGAGCACTCATGATAACTCAGAGTCATGAATAAATCTTGGTTGTCAAAAAGCAAATATGTAGCCATTCCAAAGAGTCTGCCATTAGAATTCCGCAAGGCAGCTGTCAGCTGTTTTCTTGTAATTAAACAGCCAATGAGCAGCTAATTAAGACATATGTGTACACAGAAGGGGAAGTGGGTATGTTAATGAACTGTAGGAATCAATTCATTATGTGAAAATTGTCAAAAGACCAAACATCAGATCAGTATTGCAGCCTGTGCTTCATGGAGAAGCAGCCCCAAGAAGGAGGGGACACCCCACCCCAAGAGCATGACTCCTGAGTACCTCAGTGTCTGGCCAGCCCTCATGCTTGGGCAAAACCATTAGTAACACTTGTATTTCAAAGATTTTTATGAGGTAGATATAGCAAAATAGCTTCCCCAGCTATGTAGAGATGAAGCATTTGAGGCCCTGTATTATCCTTGATTTGATCATTATCAGTAACTTTCACTACAGATCTGAGAAGCAGGCAAGGGCCTTATATTTTTTCAATCTGCCCTCCATATTTCTGTGACCCAGAACTGGGGAGATGTCTTCATCAGTGAAGTGCTTGCTATACAAGTTTGATTCCTAGTAACACATGCCTGTACTCCTAGGAGATACAGATGGGAGAGGCCAGCCTAGCCTAACTGGTGACCCCTGGGGCCCAATGACAAACCTGTGCCTTGCAGGGAGGGAGAGGAGAGGAGAAAGACAGCTCTTGAAGATTGATACCCAAGGTTGACCTTTGGCACACTCGCCACAAAAAAGTCTGCTCCTAGAATCAAGAACCCAAATCTGGCACCTCCTGTCATCTGTTTGATGTAATGTCTTGAACATGTGGCTAAAATCTCTCTGAACTTTAAATGTGTCCCTAAAAACAGATATGCAAATTGCCACTTTACATATAGCTAACGAAGTGTCCTACACAGCACCTAGAAGCATGCTCAGAACATGACTGCTACTGGGACCCACCCTCCCCACCCTCCCCACAAATTCAACAAGTATCTGAGTCAGCTATTTTGAACAAAGAAGGCAGTTGAGACAAAAGTAACACAACAGAGGGATAAAGTCAGAGTAGGAATACGCCTGGGACAGGCTGGCTCAGAGAAGGTCCCAGAGAAAGTTTGGGGGTGGGGTGGGGGTTAGATTGTGAGTTTCCAGGCTATGGCAGGGACAGAGGCCATTTGGAGAACTAGAACATAGTAGTTTAGCTTAGTCTATGTCTTTGGGAAGATGATTGAGTTGGAGGGTGAAACACTGGGAGAGGGGGGAGCTGAGAAGCAGGGAGGACTCCTGTACTGGGGGAGAGGGGCTGAGAGGCAGGGAGGACTCCTGTACTGGGGGAGAGGGGCTGAGAGGCAGGGAGGACTCCTGCACTGGGGGAGGGGGGCTAAGAGGCAGGGAGGACTCCTGCACTGGGTCTTGGGTGAGTGTGTACCCAGGTTTGGATGGAGGAAATGACAGAAGATGCAGCTGATGGAAGTCTATAGTTTCAACAGGAATCTGGGTAGACAATTTCATCTTCATCTATGAATAAGAAAGTGAGACAACAGAGACACGTTTTGGGACTTCACCTCTTTGTCAGTGAAGATGTGAACAACTTTTCAGAATCATTTAACAACTTCCAAATTCTGGACGAGTACTTCCACTTTTCTATGCTAGCCCCAATTCCATGGCCACAGTTGTGACATTCAGTCTGCACTGAGGTCACTTTCTGTGTGACCTTTTCAATTCAGACAGCCATCTACAAAAGCTGTAGCAATCCACCATCTCACCGGTTTCCATGGTGTAAATGCTCCACCATGAGGCTATTGCAAGCTCCCCCGTGCAGTCTTGCTACAGAGTCAGGGGTATTTCAGCATCCCTATTGGTTGCCACCCCTTCCAGTATACTTGACAGCACACATACTAATAAATGTCTTTCAGTGGTGGCTAGCTTTAATAACTGGATTGAGCAAATTTCCTGACACTTAGCATTCAGCTCTTGAGTCTAAGTATGAGCTTTCTCCTTAACACCCTGTTCCCAGGCTTAAGCCAGGGAGGAGAGGAGAGTCTCCTACCCAATGGACAAATTCAGTATATATAACCGTATTGTCTTCTGAAAGTTCCCGGGAATAGACGGGTCCAAAGAAGAGTAAGCAGGTATCAACAGGTGTTGGTGGCGCACAATCCCAGCACTTGGGAGGCAGAGGCAGGGGGATCTCTGTGAGTTCGAGACAAATCTGGTCTGCAAAAGCTAGTTCTATGACCCCCTCCAAAGCCACAGAGAAACCCTATCTCAAAAAGAAAAAATAGTAATCAGGCATCATAAATAAAACTCAAAAAATGCACTTTAAATACAAGGCAACGTGGGGCTGAAGATGGCTCAGTTTAGAGCAACCTAGAGAACCAGAGTTCAGTTTCCAGTGCCCATGTCAAGTGACTCAGAACCCCCTGTAAACTCCAGTTCCAGGGGATCAGATGCCCTCTTCTAGCCTCCAAAACATTACATTCAAATGTACAACCCATAGCAGGAATGCTCATATATATATATTTCTTGAGTTAATAATATAATTAAATCATTTCCTCTTCCCTTTCCTCACTGAAGACTACCCCATATACCATATATCCTTCTTTCACACTGTTACACACACACACACACACACACACACACACACACACACACACTCACACACTCCTAAATACAACCTGTTCAGTCTGTATGTTACTTGTATGTGTGTGTGTTCCAGGGCTATCCATTTAGATTAGAAAACCAATTGTTGTCTTGTTCCTGGGAAGACCATTTCTCCTCCTCTCTGAATTCCTTGGTTGCCTATAGTTCCTTATGTAAAGTTGAAGCCTCTTGGGCTTCTGCTGTCCATGTTAGCATGTTTTATTATTATCGCCATTCAGCTCATGTTTAGGTAGTCGTGTTAGTAGGATGTTATGGATGTAACAATTTCATATTGCTCAAACTCATGAGTTTGTATGAATTGAATCCCTAAAGGTAGAGGGATCTATGGTGCATTGTCAAAACCTGCATGGGTGATTCCATCATGCCACCTGTTAAGGGCTTTAGTGCCTGGTAATAGCACAACTTGCTACCAATATGGAAGGCCTATTGGTGTTATATTTTTGAAGTGCTGCATAGCAGCATGTAGCCACTAGGTGGTGGTGTGCCACAATCCAATGTTGTGGAATTATTAGTACACAGTGAAGATACATTGCTGTGATTGGTTTAACAAAGAGCTGAACGGCCAATAGATAGGCAGGGGATATAGGCAGGACTTCTGGGGAGATAGGAAGTTAGAGATGAGTGTTGGTGTGCAAGGAGAAATGGAGGAAGCAGGATGGGTGGTATGTGCAGAACATAGATTAATAGAAACGGGTTAATTTAAGTTATAAGAACTAGTTAAAAACAAGCCTAAGCTTAAGACTGAACTAGACACCCTTAATATAGGTGGCAATGGTATGACTGGGACAATATATGAGGCCACTGGCAGTGGGACCAAGATCTAACATTAATGCACAAACTGACTTAGTTGAGCCCATTCTATGTGGAGAGATACCTTGTGGAGCCCATTCTATGTGGAGAGACACCTTGCCCAGCCTAGCCACAGGGGTGCCTTGGTCCTATCTCAGCAAGATGATGGGACAGACTTAGTAAAGAGCTGGGTGGTGGTGGCACACGCCTTTAATCCCAGCACTCAGGAAGCAGAGGCAGGTGGGTCTCAGTGAGTTGGAGGCCAGCCTGGTCCACAAAGCTGCACAGGCACAGGAAAACCCTGTCTCAAAAGGAAGGAAGGAAGGAAGGAAGGAAGGAAGGAAGGAAGGAAGGAAGGAAGGAAGGAAGGAAGGAAGGAAGGAAGGGAGGAGAAGGGAAAGGGAAGGGAAGGAAAGGAAAGGAAAGGAAAGGAAAGGAAAGGAAAGGAAAGGAAAGGAAAGGAAAGGAAAGGAAAGGAAAGGAAAGGAAAGGAAATTCCCCCAATGAATACTGAAGAGGTTTTTTAAAAAACAAGGGCTAAAGAGATAGCTTGATGAAGCATTTGGCATGTAAACAGGAGAACCATGTTAAAAGCCAGGTGTGATTGCATGCATGCGCTAGAAATCCCCATGGGGGGGGCGTGTGGGTGGCAGATACTCAGGGCTAATGATCAGCCAGCCTGAACTAATCATGAGTTCTAGGTTTCAGTGAGAGACCCAGTCTCAAAAAAAAAAAAACCTAAGGTAGACAGCTCCCCATGAGCAAATATATGCACAGGCAACACACACACAGGAGAAAGGGAAGGCCTCCCTCTTTCTGCAACTGTGAAGTTCAGTTTGACTGAGTCAGGGCAGCCTCCTTAGCTTCTACCTAGAAAGCTGCACTGGACCCCTCCCTGAGGGAGGAGGATATATGATCTTGAGGATGGGCTCTGTTGTCTCCATCCAAGAGGATGACCTCTTCCTGGTTCTCAGCTCTGCCTTCTCCCAGCTGCTGAGCAGGCATGTGTTTGATGGACTCAACCAAGAGTAAACGAGAGGTGTGTCTTGCCTAAACCTTTTCCAACTACCCCATCTGAGCAGACAGCTTGGAAGCCAGTCCTGAGCTCCAGCCCTAGATACATAGAATACTGCATCAATTGTCCTTGCAATTCATGGTCCAATTTCTTCAGATGTCCTTAATGAGGGTGACTCTGAGTTCTCGCCTTGAGTTTTATTGCCATTCACTGTATTAATGAGCCCAAGTAATCATAATATGGGTGAGGTAAAGAAGATGAACCAAAGGAGACACTCTACTTCTGGAAAGAAAAGGGAAGGGGGTGATGGTTTTCAGAGGTGGTTTTCTCGTGTGACTCCTACGCCATCTGGGCTGCAGTTGTAGACCATGATTTGACAAGATACCTGGGCAGTAGCAGCCTGGGTCAACTGAAGGAACAAATCTAAAGGAAAATGTTAATTTCAGAGTCAGTCCATCGGTCCTGCTATTTTATGAGCACATGCCTGGACTTTGGACACTCACTTAATTGTGGGCTTCTGTGAGAGTGGCTTTGGGGGAAGGGGTTCTTTTGACAAATTGTGGAAGTGGGGAAACAAAAGGGACAAGAATGTCCTAGAAAGAAGCCTAGAGAAATTCTTGAGCTGACTTCCAGTCATGCTGGAGGTGGGATTTTAAGCAAATCACCCCATCTTGAGAGGCTTCAGTACCTTTGCCCTTCATACTAATAAATAAGAGTTCTTTTTAAAATCCCCATGAAAGAAAGAGAGGGGACGGACAGTGGCTGCATCTCAGGAAAGCGATAAACACTCAGCTCAGACAGAGACTGAAATGAACACCATGTAGGTGACTTCTTGGTATGTTTTCTTGGCTTCTTTCCAGTAAATTCTAAGAAAACTTTTGTCTCTTGTCTTGTTCACACACATACACATACACACACACACACACACACACACACACGGGACGTTAAATATTTTGACAAGGGGCTGCTTTCCAAACGACACTGGCCTTGCTATAGGGCGGGTTAAAAGGTTGAGCTCACATGTATCTGACTTATATAACCTGGCCCTCTCATCACTGAAGCAGCACATGAGGACAATGGCAGTGGATGCTGAATGCCTTGCATGCCTGCCACCTATAGAGAAACAAGCAGAAAGCAAAGAGAAAAACAGAGTCTCTCATGGGCCTAGAAGGCAAAATTAGCAATTCTTTTCATTTGGGGGGCATAATTTTCCTTCATTTCTTCTACTTCAGATATGACGCTCTCTCTTTTATAAACTGGATTACCCTGGGCTTGGTTCTTTAGCTCATTTTATCACCTTTCTATATTAATGCTATTTCTGAAACATGATTTTCAGTGGTCGCCCAATTCCATCGTCAGTCACTTTGGGCAGCTGGTGCTCTCAAGAGCTTTCTTCTGGATGAATCTTTGTACCGTTTTTCTGTTATTTCTTTAATGCTTATTCCTTAAAAGATCCCTGACTTATAAGAAGAACACATTTTGTTTCTGTCCTCAACAATTCTAATGCAGTGGACATTTTGGCCTCTGGGAAAAAAATCTGTTGCTGAAATATATATAGTCACTATTGTGACATTACCCTGTCCATCCTTCTTTACTCCATGCCTCACCAATGTCCCCTTGGTTGGAGTAATCAGTCTTTATTATTAAAGGAAGCTCCGAAGGTGACCATTCTTTCTCTTGTTCCTTTGTGGTGCTGCCTCCCACAAACAATTCCTTACCTTACTTTTCTTTTGGGTATCTTTTTTTTTTTTTTTTTTTTTTTGACCAGCTTACAATGCCATTGAAAGAAAAAAAAATATGTATGTGTTGTGTGTATATCTATGTCTGTATATAGATATATACACATGCATGTATGTATGTTTGCATATAGGTATGTCCCCAATGCCTCTGCCATGTATTTAGAAATGAAGAAATATGCTTCTAAGTAGCACATGTGTTGCATAAGAAATCTATGGCAGGTTAGGGCACATTTTTAAATGAGTGATGGTGGAAATACTGCACGTGTGGCAAGCTTATGGGTTCGTGCTAATGATCACTCAAAAAAAAAAAGCTTGCACAATTCAGTCCCACCACTGAAAACCAGGGAGTTAATAAACACACAAGCAAAAACACATCCTTAGGGTCAGTAGCTCCCTCGTGTCTTTGCATGCCCTTTCCAACACAGCACTCGATACATATAAGAAAGCTGATGACCACCATGACAGACCTGTCAAAGCCTTAAAGGCCATGATTCTCAACACTGCTAATTCTCAACCATTGAGGAAGGAGAATTCCCAGTGCAACTGATCTTTAAAGTAGCCAATCCAAGTGTCATCTAACTGTTAGCACCAACAGGTTCAGACTTAGGGAGTGAGAGATGCCTAAATGGTCAGAGACTTGAGTGACAGAGAGAAATCACCAACACCACAGCATACCACGGCACACCCAGACTGCAGTGAGCTGTGTGTAATGTTTTCCTTCACTTTGGACAGCCTGAAGAGATGTTTATTTTACCAAAAAGTATTTCAGAGGCTAGAGAGATAGACGACTTCCTGGGTTTAGAAACTTGCTGCACAAGCGTGAGAACCTAAGTTTGAATCCCCAGCACGCATACAAAAAGCCAGGCACAACCATGGGTACCTGACACTCCAGCACTGAGGGAGACGGAGATGGGAGGATCACTGGGGCTTGAGATATGACCGTCTATCCCCAGGAACAATGAGACCCTTTCAGCGAATAAAGTAGAGGATGAGATCAGGGTACCCAATGCCCTCCTCTGTCCTCCACAGCATACATACTTGTGTGTACACCTCCATCTATGCACCATAAAAGGGTATTTTAAAGATACAGGTTGAAGGCAAATCCTTTGGTATCATTCCAGCAAGCATGCTGCTTTGTTTGATCAGCTGGGTCACGTGTCTTTTACAGAGTCAACGGGGTAGAAGTTAAAGGAGGTTTTGCATGTGTAAGGCATAGAGGATTAGGCTCCGGGGGTTAATTTCACTCATGGAAAAAGAAGTGACTTTAATTCCATTAATGGTCTCCTGGACAATTCTGCTCCAAGCTTAACCCTCCATCAAATATTAATTTAGTGGTGCTCAGTGCTTAGTCCACGGCCTTTGGTATCACCGCTGGAGCGGACACTAACCTGTTCCGTATTTACAACTGAATCACAGGGCTTTTTCAGGAGAAGTCAGCAGAGCAATGCCACCTACTCCTGCCCTCGTCAGAAGAACTGTTTGATCGATCGAACCAGCAGAAACCGCTGCCAGCATTGTCGACTGCAGAAATGCCTTGCCGTGGGGATGTCTCGAGATGGTGAGCTGGGGTGGGGCAAATGCGTACGGCTGGGGAAGCCCTCTCAGCTTTCCCAGACCCCTCTGCCAGCTTTCTGCAATCCACAGCACTTCCTTTATCCCTGATCTCCTGGAATCAGGTGACTAGCTCATGGGGGTAGAGAAGTGTCTTGTAGTCAGGAGACCTTCAGGTTGCCAACATTTCAGTAACTATAGGTATGTGTCCTCTGACGATTTTCATAAACACACCTCTTTGAAGGAAACCCAAGCTAGGACAAATTAAATAGCCATAACACTGGCAAGTCTACTGGCATTTGACAGGAAATAGTTCTTTTGATAACTGGGTCATCTGAATCACCTGCCAAAGTCAAACATTTGCATCTTCCAAACAGGTGAAAGCAATGCAAAGGCTCGGTGGTAAATGTCCTTCTTAAGTGCACCAAAAAAACCAACCCCAGGACTCAAGAAAGTTCCACATGGAACCAGGCAGAAAGTGCAGCAGGTCTACTTGAAGCTGCCTGTCTCCAAAGATCTTGAGTGTGGAGTGTCAGCTGGTGCTTCCCACCGTGAGATGTTCTTAGGACCCCATGAAGCCACCCAGGCTCAAGTTCAAGTTCACTACATATCCTGCGAATCTCTCTGCACTACTAGAGAGGTCAAGCTTCTGCCATTAGGAGACAGGAATCTGAGAACCACACTAAGTTTGTCTTCCTACAGCATTAAAGTGGCAGTTGGGTATGACTCTTAGCAACCTGTAAGTTAAAACTGAGCCCTGGTCCTTTTATACCCCTCACTGGATACAGCTGCCATTTTATTAGGACAAAAACCAAAGCATAATTACACAGAGTCAGAGAAGTTTTATCCAGGGGTGTTCCAAAATATTCTTTGCCTCTCCCCAAATTAAAAACCTTCAGGAAGCCTTCATGTGTATGTACAGAAAATAGTATAGGTTGTTGTGAGGAAGAAAATACACTCAGAGCTTTATAAAATCAAGTGCCTGTTTGGCAGCCAGCCCCATATGAGCTCTGGAAGCTCGCAGGTTGCTGCTATTCTACGCTGTCCCTCTGTAGAAGGGACAGGACCTCCTCCTCTGGGGAGAAGAGTCCATCAGCTGGTCAGTGGCGTGGGCTCTCAGCTTCCAGCTTCAACTCCCCTGCTGTCACTCTGACAATGGAGGAATAAATGAGTTCATCCCCCAATCAGGAATCGATCTAACTACAATCAATCAGGAGAGCCAAGTCCCTGTGGCAGAGGCTCTATATGTTGTGTGTCGAGGCAGGGAGGGAAGAACCACCTCCGTGGGAGAATTCAAACCAGGAAAACATGTCCTGTGATCTAGATGAGCATTTCCGAAGGAACACCTGAGATAGTGAACTGGCAAGCTGCTGCAACCCTGCCGCCTCCCCATACAAGGACCAATCCTGAGGAGAAGAGCTGCAGACACGGCCCCTTCGCAGGGGAGCTCACGGGGCATGCCCAATGCCCCTCTGTTGTTCTTTTCACTGGTGGCTAAATGGCTGCAGAGCGAAGTATCACATAATGGCGGATCCAGTTCAGACCCAGAGCTGTGGGCCTTTGTTACTTGGGAGGCAGAGAGAATGACCCCTTGCTCCTGGGAGTCCAGGACCAGCCTGGGCAACACAGTAAAATGACCCCATATCCAAAAAGAAAATAAAGATAAGCCACGACTGCCAGAGGGACCTCGTAAGTCAGGCAGATTCAGACATACAATTCTGCAAACTCTAGACAGCCTCACCATAAAGCCCCAGATCCAGCTGGTCGACCGGGAAGAACTTCATTCTTGTTGATAGAAGGGAACACTTAAGTAAAGGATGAGGCTGCAGAGGCAGCTCAGCATACCCATGATTCTTTGCATCTCTGCCTTATCTGTCCAAATGTTGCAAAGTAAGGAGCAGGTCTGGGCCAGGCCTTGTGGTAGAGAATGAACAAACCCTTTACGCTATACCCCAGAGCTAGGCTTGGTGGAGTATGCCTGTAATCCCAACACTCAGGAGGCTGAGTCGGGATGATCAGCATTCAAGACCAGTGTGGGGCTCTTCAGTGAGACCCTGTCTCAAAGAGGGGGCGGGAGATGAAACAAAACATTATGTCCTCATTGAGTCAAAGGGGATAAGACTGCAGAAAAACAAGGGAGGGTTGCCTAGGGTGAATGTTGGAGGCACATGAAGAAGGAAGCCTGTTCTTGCCTGTGGATGACTTGCTCTGAGATTTTCTGGAAGCCTGAAATCTTGGGAAAGGGTAATACTGCCCGGTTCAAGGTGCACTTTGCTTTCTGTCTTCCAGCTGTCAAATTTGGCCGGATGTCCAAGAAGCAGCGAGACAGCTTATATGCCGAGGTGCAAAAGCACCGGATGCAGCAGCAACAGCGAGACCACCAGCAGCAGCCTGGGGAGGCTGAGCCACTGACGCCCACCTACAACATCTCGGCCAATGGGCTGACGGAACTGCACGACGACCTCAGCACCTACATGGATGGCCACACCCCTGAGGGCAGCAAGGCCGACTCTGCAGTCAGCAGCTTCTACCTGGACATCCAGCCCTCTCCGGACCAGTCAGGACTGGACATCAATGGGATCAAACCTGAACCCATATGTGACTACACACCAGCATCTGGCTTCTTCCCCTACTGCTCCTTTACCAACGGAGAGACTTCCCCAACCGTATCCATGGCAGAACTAGGTAATGGCGGGTGTGCATGCTGCCTCTGGCTTTGCTTTGGGCCTATCCTGCGAAGTAAAGGGGTATGAGGGACTGTCTTCTGATGGGTGGGATTTCCCCTCCACCTTTGCTGCTGATTTCAGGTGCCAGCCTTGCCGTTTGAGTGTTGCTATGGTGTTTGCAGTAAATGCATTGATCAGGAACTAGACAGGTTGAATGTGAACAGCCTGTGTCCGACAGAGCACAAAAGCGCAAGGGAAAGCCATTCAGACCAGCTGTTCACTTAGACTCCAGGTATTGCTTTACACCAAGGTCACCCATATACACAAAGTCCACTAACCAAATCTAAGCTGTAGGTATATTTTTTGTCAGTTTAAATTGGTTACTAAAGTTTTTACATTTTTAATTGACATATAACAACTATGGCTGACCATGTGACATTTCAATACATGTACATAGGGTGTAATAATCAACTTAGGGCATTTAGCACTGTTACTTGGGGCACTGATTTAAAGTGAGCATTCGGAAGCCCTTTTCTGGGAGTCCACATTACGATTATCTGAACCACCCTACCATGGAGCAGCACACCCCAGTTCGCTCCTTGCGTTCTAACTATACCTTGTGCCTGCTGGCCATTCTCTCTACCACAGTCTCCCTGCTCAACCTGAACACTTACAATAAAAATTGGTTTATCAGTTATTTTTTGGAGATTTTTTTTTCTACAATGGACAAATATCTGTGAACCTCAGTAACCAACTGGTACCAGTTGGGTGATGACCCCTCTGGTGGGCCCCTCAGGTAGCCAAGATGTGCTGGGTTGATGTGAATTGTAAATGCCTGAGGTGACAAATATGACCTTGACAAAATGTTTTGAAGATGGCCATTGGTGACAAAGCTGGTAAGGCTGCATACAGACTCACTTTGCCAAAACAGCAAACACATACCTCCTTCTTGTTTGCTTCTTGGGAGATGATGACCCAGAAACGCCAATGGCAAAGACAAGGGACACGTTCCCTTCGTGGGCGCTATGCTCACACCTTCCACTATGTTTAATCAGTTTTTTAAATGCAGTGCTATTATTAAAAAAAACTTTGATAAGAGTCTTTACGGTTTGCGAATGATCCGCTGTTGCTGGTCTCTCACCCAGGGATATTGCAGTCCTTTGGGCTATTTCAATTAGCAGCTGCCGAGCCCAGTAAGCTACAACGAGGACCTGGGGTGGCAAGCACAGAACCAGCGGGTCTGACTTGAGCACAGAAATCCTCGGTTCACAGCCATAAAGGCCGTGTTCTTTAGATGGTGCCTCAACCTCCATACCCCATAAAAAAAAAAAAAAGTCCCTTTTAAGTGAAAATTTATATTTCCAGTCAAAAATCTCCAAATAGAACAACTTGAATGTACAGTTTTTACACACGCATCTCTTTATGGATCTAAATTTAAATCCCCGGGCGCTGGGCATGTTAGGGCTGCTCTTTAACCACTGAGCAGCACCAGAGGTGCTCCGCCGCTCTTTTGATTAGCAGAGACACCTCTGAACTAGAAGTCATGCTGAGCAGAGGTAGGTTTCATTTTTTTAATTTCTTTCCCCCAAACTAGAACAAAAACCTTTTTTTTTTTTTTTTTTTTTTTTTGTCATTGAATCTTGGTTGGCTGCAGCAAAACTGTAATGAAAATTAAATTTTCAAACATGAATAAGGGTTTGATTGAAAGCCGACAAGTTCCCCACTCAAAGCGACCTGTCTCACCCCAGGCCTGCTGCCGCTCCACCGTAGGGACAATTTGCCTGGCAGATATTCAACCGAAACAGATCCAAAGGACTGAGTCAAAGCATTATCTGTGCATGTGGTATTTTGGCTGAAGGTGCACAAATACCTGAATGGCTGAGCTGGTTCCCTCGAGTCTCTGGACAGACAAACCTATGCTGGTCACCTCCCAGTGGGTCTGGGAGTCATGGGTTATAACATTTTCCAGGATGAATTGACTCAAATAGAACCAAACTCAAAACCAAATTAGAATTCTCCCGAGAGAGGATATTTCCTATCCCATTTGTATGGCAGGGTAGTTCAAGGGGGCTGAATGTGGCATAAAAGTGCTGACTGGCTGACCTTTCTTCAGAGCTACCTCATAGAATGTGTGAGCTTTCCTTCCAGCCTCTGTCCTGTGGCCCTTCCTAGCAAAAGCTCCCGACCTCCTTGTAGGCTAAATGTTGCCATCAGAATTTAAGCAAATGAAATTGCATACTAGTCCAGTACCATCTGTCAAGAATTATACCCACCATATTTTGAGCAGTCTTCATCCTTGGCTAAGAAATCTTGCCCTTGGCATTCAATTAGTGCCTGAATCATGCATTCCAGATAACCAACCAAGGTTTGTTTTAGAAAAAAGTGCTAACTGGGTTTGCTACAGTAACCATTAGCACCTTATCACAAGAGATGGCTGGAAGTAGATACAGTGAGACAAGAAGTCAGCTTCTGTGGACTGTGGTCCCAGCTTTGCTGTTGGTTGCATAACCCACTCTGAGACACATAGTCCGCAAGCAGAAACTCTTGGCCCTGTGCATTCACGTGTGTGGAAAGGTTAGCAGAAACTCTGAAGCTGGGTGACCTGAGCAACTGTATCACCCTGGGAAAGTGGGTGGAGCACACTGGGCACCCTGACGGTGCTGCAATGGTTCCCTTGTGTCACACAGCAAGGAAAATAACCCACCTGATAAATTCACCCAGAAAGTTTGTCTCCTAATGCCAAGGCTAAACAGACCTCACAGTCCACTACCTGGTCTTAGATGCACACTGACTTCTTAGATTTAATGCTATCTTGTTAAAACCTCCTCTGCTGAAAGGGACATTTAGAAATTGTGAAGGGTCTTAAAAATATTAGCCTTGTCAGATCTGTTATGAGCTGGCATCAGAAACCCTGCCTGAACGGTTGGTCAGAATATAGCTGCTGCCCCCTGCTGGCCCACTGTGTGCACTGCATTAGCCGTAATCTCTTCCTATTGGCTGTTGTGAGAGTCCCACCTAGGTCCAGGTATCCGTGAACCATTTTGCAAATGCTGGGGATCAAACATAGGGCTGTGAGCCTGACAGGCAAGCACTCTGCCTCTGAGCTATGTCCTCAGCCCTGGATAAAATTTGAGACAGGGCTTCCCTCCATACCTCTGAACTCACTTCATGGCCTTGAACTCAAGGCAGTCTTCCTGTCTCAGCCTCCCAAGTGCTGGGATTACAGGCATGTGGCACCATACCTGGTTCCCAGAAACATTTGTTAAGATCACCTGAAACAAGTGTTGACCACAATAACTGGAAAGACATAAGAGAGACTGGAGTGTGAGCCCAGTAGGACCAACCTCCTAAACCTCATTTTTAAAAATATGCTAATCTTGGTTTATAATCTAGACACTGTCCTCCATAGCAAGAGCTTTCTATCTGAACATTAATTTTCTGCTTTCCAACACCCATTCTTTTTATCTTAATGAGCTGGCTTCTCCTCGGGTCTGTCTCCTTGAAATGCTTTCTTTTGTTTACATTCAATTTTTGTCCCCTCCCCCGTACTGCTTATCCAGGCTGCTCTGGTACATGTGTGTTGCCAGACAGGGCTGTTAGGAATTATTATGTCTCCAAGGAGACTCTGGTTTCAGATTGCGTTTAGGTGAACTTGCTGTTTCCACACAAACAAGTCTCCTGTCTGAAGACTACTGTAGCATGTTTATAAGCAATCAGGCTATGTCACCGTTGTTGCCAGCCTTGAATTCTTTGTCACCCTCAGTGGCTTATCTGCCCTGGACTCAAGATCTTAGAAATATGGTTATTTTTCAGAATTTGATATTCATAAACTCCTGTCAATTCTTTCCAATACATTTTTTTTTTAGGCAGGGCCTTGCTGTGTAGACATGCTAGCCTAGAACCTTCTAGGTAGAACAGGCTAACCTCAAATACATGGCCATACTCCTGCCTCCACCCCAAAATTCAAGTTGCAGACCTGTACTATCATAGCCAGTTTTTTAAACGTTTGTTATCCTTCGTTCCCTAACATTGGTTACTCTCCTGCTTCACACACAATCTCTCCTGTCTAGATTTTAGTAGCTGTCTACCTGGTCCTCCTCCCACTTCACCCTTTCTAGGTCCCCAGATACAAAGCACCATACACGGCCTAACAACTACACAGCATCACTATGTGATGAACCCTGTTCTAATTGTGATTCATTCCATTCTCACTACAGCCCTATAAACAAGTGCTGTTTTCCTCATTTTACCAAGGAGGAAAGCCAAGTACAGGGAGGCTAAATAACTTGCCAAGACCATACATCTCAGAAGTAGCAAGGCAAAGATGTGGGCCCAGACAGTCTCAACCCAGGGTCTCTCTTTTCACCAAAGTAATACATAATCTGTTTGTGCCTCAGCATTGCTTGTCCCAATGTTTGCTAGGAGATCAAAGGTAATGGCCAGTTGTTACCATTAAAGCTGGGAGACGTTTCAGTCAATAAAGTGCTTGCCATTTCAGCATGAAGACCCAAGTTCGATCTCTGGGCATGGTATAAGCACAGCACTGGGGAGGAAGAGAGTGAGGAGAGCGACTGAGAAGACACTCAAAACATGTACACACATGCAAAAATAAAAGTTTAATATATAAACTCTCACACACACACACACACACACACACACACACATTTGCATAATATCCTGGTTTTTCAAGAGCCACTTTTGTCAGGTTAGCATAAAAAGTCAAGAAGCAGCTGTCAATCATTTTCCTACCTACCTAAGGCAATCAATCTATGTTCATCTCCAGACACTGGTAGAAACCCTATGGCAAGGTCAAGGTCATCAAGGTCTCCGAATCCACTATGATTCTTGCAGTCAGTGTTGGTTTTGCAAAGCTTCCCTCCTGTGTCTTGCCATGCCCCAATACAGGAGAGCTCCAGCATGCTTGCTTAGCTACGCAAAGGAAACCAAAACTTGTCAGCATACTGCTTTACAGGAGTTACTTTTTAAGGCAAATGACAAGAGCAGAAGAGTTGCTGGTTCCTGTTCATGGTTGTGACCTCCCATTTTCTCCCCAGAACACCTTGCGCAGAACATATCCAAATCCCACCTGGAAACCTGCCAATACTTGCGGGAAGAACTCCAGCAGATAACATGGCAGACCTTCCTGCAGGAGGAAATTGAGAACTATCAGAACAAGGTAGAGTCGGAGGAGGTTCTCTTCCAGTTGAGGCAACATTAAGAAGGGGGTTGGAGGAAAGCATTCATTCTTTCAAGGGTGCAAACAGACCAAAGGCAGACTGTCTTGCATCAGATCTCTGCTTAAGGACCAGCGCTGGTCACAGGCTCAAGGCTTTGTCATCTTCCTCAGATGCTGGTGGATGAAAGTTCAGATGGAACACTTTTTATTGTGCTTTATAAGTCCCTCTGTATGCCAGTGGGAGACTGTATCAGGCATCTTCCAAAATCCAGTCTCCATGAGCTAGGATTTGTCCTGATGCCACAGAAGGTTTTGAGGTCTAAGAACTGATGAAAATATCAGCCCTATGCTGTGTGCTTCTAGATTAACAAGGAGTTGGTTAGGGATTGTGACAAGGACAGGGCTTGGATGCTGGACAGATGGTTCAGTGGCTAAGAGCACATGCTACTCTCCAGAGGATCTGAGTTTGATTCCCAAGACCCACATCAGGTAGCTCACCTGTTAACTCCAGCATCATCATATGCATACATGGGCACATACTCTTAAAAAAATTTTTTTAAATAAAAATTATTTTAAAAGGAGAATAATGTGGTTTTGGAAGGTCTGGCTGTAACTGTTCAGGACTGAAGATAAGCCTGGCAGGTGATGACCCTATTTGCTTTTATCTCAATGACACTGATCAATGGGCCGCTAAAGCGGGTGGGTAAGCTGACGGTAAGGTGACAGCAATTATCCACTGCCTTTGGGAACAGATGCGGTGGCTTTTGCCAATGATGCTAGGAAGTCAGGCTGGGAAAGGACTGTGGCGACATTGGAGGTATATCCTCCCCTTCACTGGTACTGAGGAGAAAACCATCATACCTTGGCTATAGCTGCACACTGAGAGAGAACATCAGGACTATATTCCCGTGTGACTCAACTCCAGGGTTTGTTCCCAATTGTACTGTTAGAAACAACCTTAAACCACGGGGTGTAGTGGGAGAGCAGATGAGCAAAGCAAAAGCCCCAGGACACTATGATGAGTGGGAGGGTGGAAAGAACAGCAGCTCACTTAGTCTGGCTCTGAGTACAAAGTCACCCCCAACACCCAAGCCTCAAAGGAGAGCCAGCAATGCAGTGAGAGCCAGCAAGCCTTGGGAAGATGGGCTTCTGCCTCGACTCCTCTTATACTTACTGGCTGGGAAGCCTCAAGAGTTTAGATGTCATTTCTGAATAGAAGACAATTTGCATAAATATATGAATCAAGGATGTCATCAAACTCCTAGCTTAGCAGGTACAGACAAAATAAAATGTATGAAAAAAGAAAGTATGCATAAACTCCCGAAAATAAATGAAACGTTTTTAAAAACATCCTCCACTTACTGTGTGGAGCCCACAGTTATTGCAGTGATGTACACTGCTCTCCTGACTTGTGTATAGCTGTTGGCCCCATATGTTCATAATACTCCTCACTTTCAACCGCCCCCTTTGCCACCCCCATTCCATTGCCTTCAGAAAGTAAGCTAGGAATCTCGGGAGGCAGAAAGGATATGGAAGCAGGCTTTCATAACCTAAATAACAGAGACTATTTTTTTTAAGCCTATAATCTTTTTTTTAACCCATTTCCAAAGAAAGCTTTTTACAAACTAGGAAGCATGAAGCTAGCTGCACTAGGGTTCCCAGCTAGTCTTATGTTAATGCGTCTCCCTCTTTCACAGCAGAGAGAGGTGATGTGGCAGTTGTGTGCCATCAAGATTACAGAAGCTATCCAGTATGTGGTGGAGTTTGCCAAACGCATTGATGGATTTATGGAGCTGTGTCAAAATGATCAAATTGTGCTTCTAAAAGCAGGTATGTGCTTTGCAAGTGAATCCTGATGTCGCTTCCAGCTGTTTTCACCTGCTTGTTAAAGAAATGCTTGCTAAGGAAGGTGTCGAAGCCACTTTTTCTTAGTGATAATAGCTCAGGGTTTGCTTTGCAGAAACTGAGTCCTTTTTTATAAAAACATTTTAAAGGTATGTTCAGCGGGGCTGGAGAGATGGCTCAGTGGTTAAGAGCACTGTCTGCTCTTGCAGAGGACCTAGGTTCAATTATTCAGCACCCACGTGAAGGCTCACCACCATCCATAACTACAGTTCCAAGGAATCCAGTATCTTCTGACCGCCAGACACCGACATGTACTTGGTGCACACATATCCATGGAGGCAAAACACCCATACATATCAAGTTATATTTGTGTGTGTGTTTGTGTGCGCGCGCACGTGCGTGCATGCATGCGTGCACATATATTTTTAAAAAGATGTTCAGGAAGCATTCCATTTCCCATTCCTTCGGGAGGATGGTTACACTGGGAAATATTTGCATGCCAAATCTTACCATCATTCTCAGGCTCCAATGCCGAGCTGTTGGGAAGATGTTTATGAGCTCAAAGAGTCATTCCTAGGCTGATTGTTTAAATAAATATGAATAATGTTTCCCATGCTTCTTTAAAACTTTACACTGAGATAAGAGCCAGTCTTCATTTCTTCTGTCCTTTGGACAGAGGGCTGGTGTAACTGATGCACACGAGCTGCCCTGCACTCAGCCACTGTGCCATCTCAGGAAGGCCTCTGTGTTAGCACCTCAGAAAGGAACTAAGATCGGTAGAAGGATGCTAAGCAATTCTTCCCCATGCAGGCTCTCTGGAGGTGGTGTTTATCAGGATGTGCCGTGCCTTTGATTCTCAAAACAACACCGTGTACTTTGATGGGAAGTACGCCAGCCCTGACGTCTTCAAATCCTTAGGTAAGGAGATCTGATGTTGTTGTCTCTGGAAATGGGGGTCATCGTTCAAGGATGTGGCTCTGAATGGAAGCTCTTGTTCCACAAAATGAGCAAACCTAAATTAAAGGATGATCTTACTACATGCAGCTATAAGACAGTCCTCGTGCAGCAAGTACCTTTGTCTGCATATGTAAACGCAAGTTCATTTGTAGGTTAGTCATTGGGTGAGTTATTACATGACTTTTCTGTTTCCCTGCCAAGTTATAAGTAAGATTCTTCAATGAATAAAGTGTTCAAATAATGGAAAGAATATAACTCATATGTGAAATGAAGCAAAACACGGAAAAGCCCACCATCCCTGGCCTCTCATACTGTAACCATTTATGAAAAGAAAATGGAAACATGGAAAAGTCCAGTAGAGCCAAAGAAAACAATGACATATCCATTATAAAATAAGTTCTTTGAGTTCTATAATTTAAATAATCAGATTGTTGCCATTAAGGAGAAACAAAGAGAACCCAGGATACATTGAATGGCTTATTTTAACCACGGGTGGCAGGAGGCTTATCTAAGTGCAACACAGACCACTGCCGCTTACAAATAGTAACCAACTGGCAAACCTGAAACAACAGAAACAAAATTTAACTCACCATAGGTGAGTTGAATTGTTATTTTAGTGGACATTCACATTGTCTTCAATTTGATGAATTGTTAGAATAACTACACTACCAGCATGGAATTATCATAGCCTATAAGGCATTGCAGTTAGCCAGTAACCATTAGACCCTGTTCATTCAAAATGAGGGTTCTGAAGTCAGACTACCTGGCTTTGAATGTCAGGTTGTGACCATAGGTACGTTATCTCTGTTAAGTCCCTGTTTTCTGAGCCCTAAAATGGGAACTCTAATGATAACATGCCCCTCACAGGGCTGTTTTCAAACCTGAGGAAACACTAAGAAGGTTGTTCAAGTAGTTATCTGCCTAGGAATCACAGGACAGATGTTCTCTCTTCTTGCTGCAGATGATGATGACAGGGTGTGGGGGGTCCTTATGTGAAGCAGATGGTGGTGGCTAGGATACTACTCATGGTGGTAAGGATGATAGTGATGATAATGCTTTGTGATGATGGTGAGAATGCTAATGGTACCAAGAGATGGTACTAGTGATGGTGATGTTGGCTAATACTTCAAACTACTCAACTAAGAAATACTCTTACTATCCCATTTCATCTCCAGTGTCCACATCTCTCTTCACTTTGTTTGTTCTGTATTCCTCTCCTAGAATAACCATTGACACCCTAAACTTCCTTTATTTTAATCATAGGTTGTGAAGACTTCATTAGCTTTGTATTTGAATTTGGGAAGAGTTTGTGTTCTATGCACCTGACTGAAGACGAAATTGCATTATTTTCTGCATTTGTACTGATGTCAGCAGGTAAGAAAACCAAACAGAATACAAGTCTCTGATAAGTCCAAGTAAAGAATGTTTTCACAAGGCACAGGACTTTTACATGTTATCCAATATTTGAGGAGCTCCCAAGAGCAGCTGCCACCCTTACATCATTTGAAGTTTCTCAAAGAATACCCTCACTGAACAAACACATACAACTCTTTCCTAAAGACCTTATGGGACTGAAGAGATGGCTCAGTAGCTAAGAGTACTTGCCACACAAGTGTGAGGACCTGAGTTCAGATCTCAGCACCCACATTAAAAAAAAAAAAAAATGTTGGGCACAGTCACGCATGAGTAAGAGTACTCTCAGCACTAGGAAGGTAGCTGGAGGACTGGTGGCATTTGCTAGCTGCCAGACTAGCTCCAAGTTCTACCTCAAAGGAATAGAGTGGAAAGTAATAGAATAAGACACCTTATGTCTTCCTCTGACATCTACAACATGTATGTACACATGCATTCCTCTCTCAGGCACACAGAAGGAAGGGAGGAAGAGAGAGAGACCTAATGAAATGCAGATAAAAACTAAGAATAGCTTAATAAAACCTTAGCCAGCGCTAACTCCACATACCAAGACAAAGCATTTCATAGAATAGGGTTTCTCTTCTTGATGCCAGCCTCGAAGACAACATGCCTTTGTAAACACTGCCATCCGCAGTCTGTCTGCCTCCAACCCTTTCCCAGTAGGCCTGCCTCTTGGGGAACAATCCTCTACTTGGAATTCTCACACAAAGATGTTCCTAGATTAACAACCCTTTAGTCATTTGAAATTGTATTGACAGTTTGAGTTACCCTGGATTAAAAAGCAATTTTACATTTCCAGAAAGGCCAGTGAGACAGGTAGGATAGTGCCTGTGAAATAACTATCAAAAAGCTTGGGGAGGGTGGGGAATTGTGTTTTCATGTTCATTCTTTTGAGTTTGGCTCTAATATAGAGGAAGAACACCTTCCCTCCCAAGACCGGGGGCAGCGGGAAAATTTAACATCCTGGCATTATATATATATATATATATATATATATATATATATATATGTATATGTATATGTATATGTATATGTATATGTATATGTATATGTATATGTATATGTATATGTATATGTATATGTATATGTATATGTATATGTATATATATATGTATATACACACACATATATATATATATATGTATATATATATATATATATAGCAGAGAGTATCTTTGCTATATATATAGCAGAGAGTATCTTTGCATCCTGCAGAAGCAAAGCTGCCAAGAGGAAACTGGCCTGCAGGTCTATAAACACACATTAGAGCACAATAACCAGTGCTGTATTCAGGAGGAACAAGGGTCTGATGCTGTGTTGAAAGAATGACACTGAGTCTCAGCTTTTCATGTTTAGATCGCTCCTGGCTGCAGGAAAAGGTAAAAATAGAAAAACTGCAACAGAAAATCCAGCTAGCCCTTCAACACGTCTTACAGAAGAACCACCGAGAAGATGGAATTCTGACGAAGGTAAGGCCCAGAGGGGTCCAGCTGACCCTGCCTGAACTATCTTCTTAAGGGTGTCTTTAAAAGTCACATGGCCAGTCACAGAAAGTATCAGCATGGCATGGGACACTCACTCAGAAAGTTCTGTTGGGCCAAAACTCATGACTAGGGCTAAACTCCAACTATCTAGAAAAGCATCACTTATTTATTACGTGTTAATTCTGTGTATATGGTGAAAGGGAGCATGTGCATGCAAGTGCTCACAGAGGCCAGAAGATGGCATCAGATCCTCTGGAACTGAAGTTAGTGGCAGTTGTGACCTAGCAAACTTGTGTGCTGTGAGCTAGGAACTGAATTCTGGTCCTCAGAGAGCAGTATGCGCTCTTAATCGCTGAGCTCTCTCTCCAACCCCAGGAAGACTTTTTCCCCCATTAAAGAAGGAGCCTTTTCAGGAACCTCTTCCTGTCCTTTAAACTGAAGCATAAAGCAGGGTCAACATGCTGCCCTGGTGTAAAGCATAAGGAACTTTGAATTTAGAAGAAGGAAGCAGAAAGGGACAAAAAGAAAATAAATGTATATTCTAATATCCATCCTCTTAAATTCATTAGATATCAGCAATAAGTCATTTTTGTGTTTTATCACTTTCCTATTTCTGTGCTGCATTAAAAGCATGAGACTTTATTTTGCTAATTATCTTTTACAGCTAAAACATATGATAAATCTCTCAGTGTTGTTGCTTCTGGTGTTAGAAAAGCATCCATTCCCATCCTTTGCTCAATTATATTGTACAAGAAGGTGGTGTGAAACGTTTGGTCCTTGAGTTTCCCCCCTGATTTCTTTTGTTTTCCTGATAGCTTGGGGAGGTCAGAATGTTGAAATTGATTTTGATGTCATACATGGTCAGTGAGCAGGAAGGAAAGGGGAGATCCCAACTGCTCGAGGATGAGGCCACCAGGAGGGCTTGTTATCATAGAGGCCCTGACCCAGACAGGATCTGGTGAAGCCGTTTCCTAGCGACAGTGACTATGATCTGCAACCATGAGACACCTTGCCTTTGTGTAGTGCAGTAGGTTTTACCAGCATCTCTGCAAGTCACTGCTCTTACCTTCATCTGCTAGACTTTCATTCTATGAGACCCTGAACCGCTTTAGCATAGAAAAAGCTCTTTCTTTAAAAGAAAATCACCCATAGCCATTCACCAGACCATATGAGCAAATGCTAAGAGGCTCAAGACACTAGCCAGATAATCTGAGTTTGGTGGAAGGAGAAAACTGACTCCTAGAAGTTGCCAATACACATGCATACCATATATACGTACTTGTCATTTTAAAAACAAACAATTGACTCACACTCATCCTGCATATGAAGTATGATAGGTACTCCTCTCTTTAGCTGTAGTGTTCCCTTGCTAACCAGGACTGCCACTCAACTACTTCTCTGTCAGCAGACTTCTTGTTTTCCCAAGGAGGGCTCCAGATGATGCACCCTGGGTTAGTAAAGAGCCCAGAACCTCATATGGGCTCTAACAATATAGGGGGTCGGGTCAAATTTGCTTATGAATACCTCCTTGAGTTAAGTTATTCATATTCAAAATGCATTTGGTGTATCCCAAGCATTCTAACACAGGACGTCGATTTAATCTCTCCCTGTCCCATCACTGGAGGCTTAAGCAGCAGCAAATATGTCTTCACCATGATGAACAATGTTGTGGAGGTCACCCTGAGTCCTCGATTTTCACTCTTATGACTGCCCTCCCCTGACATCCTGTCCTTTCTCCTGCTTACAGCTAATATGCAAGGTGTCTACGTTAAGAGCCTTATGTGGACGACATACAGAAAAGCTAATGGCATTTAAAGCAATATACCCAGACATTGTGCGACTCCATTTTCCTCCATTATACAAGGAATTGTTCACTTCAGAATTTGAGCCAGCAATGCAAATCGATGGGTAAATGTAGTACCCGAGCACTTCTAGAACATCTGAAGTACAAACATGAAAAAAACAAAAAACAAAAAAACAAAAAAAAAAGGAAATAAATGACAACGAAGACAAAATTAACTGAGACACTTTCTATGGCCCTGCACAGCCCTGGAGCGCCAACACACTGCACAGACATCTTGTGGTGATCGGGGTTCAGGCACAGAGGGAAAACAATGAGAACCAATAAAAGCTAAACTTGTTTTGCTCATGCATATGATTTCCACTATGCCTACAGATATGGACCCTTTTCTGTCTCGACTTCTAGAGCGGTCGACATCTGCATATAACAAGAGGAGGGTACTACAGTCAGAGGAGTCCCTTTTCTTATAGTTCACTGCCCACAGACTCTTATGGGTAACAACAAGAGTCCAGCAGTAATCGGTGACCCCGGTATGCATAGCGGGGGTTGCGGCGTTACTTTGCACAGCTTGCTTTTCTGTGTCATGAAGGAAGATTTTGTTTCTCTCACCGATTATTGCCGGCCATCGGGATGGCGTGAAAAGGGGATCCATAGCGCTCGCAACAATAGCATTATAATATATTACACAGGGTAAATGGGCATGAAGACTATATATAGCTAAAGAGATATTGTTTATATATTGTTTTAATTAATATAAAATGTAGTGACTGGCGTAGCTTTCCCTGTTGAATTGATAAGGCACTTTTCCGTTTTGCACCTTTTGTTTTCTTTAAATTAAATGCTAGCGTGTTCACTGTCGCCGTGTCGCATGTACACCAGAAACACAAGTTTAGCTGAGAAGGCTTGGAAGGTACGTCAGGAGGTTATTTATGCTGCTGTTTACAACAAAACAAAAAACAAAAAAATTACTTCGAAAAGACTGGCTGGTCATATCCAGAAATCAGTATGTTGAATTTCTTTTCCCACCTGTAAATTTGGAATTAACGGACTATTCCCTAAATCATACTTTGTTTTGCATGCAATTAAGAATGGGTGTGTTTATGCTTCATACAGAGTCAAAGGAGTATCTGGTGCTGTGGGTTTAAACCTTACCTGCATTTTTTTTTTTTTTTTTTAAGTTTTTAAAATACCACCTTTGGGAAGTGAAGGAGAGACTCTCATTTGACACAATTCAGTAGTCAAAGGGACATAGTATCAACTTGGAATTCTGATGCTTATAACATATTAGTAACCAGAATGTTGTTTGGACTATGTAGAAGCACCCTAAGACTCTATGTGGAGCAAACACACTCCCCACATTCATCGAATGTCTTATGTTCTTGGCATCAGGAGCCCTAAGAATTCATCTCAGAAAAAACTGATCCTAGATTAGCTGCCCCAGATTCTGGAAATGCTGCTGCTCTCCATATTGGGTAGACAATGGATGAAGAGGGAGGGAGGCAGTGTTGAGCCTGGTTCCTGTATTTAAAAATAAGCCTTCAGAGTGGAGGTGATGCCAGCTGCAGACATTTTCTTGTGTATTTATCTTCACTAGAAAACTGTGGACTGTAATTTATTTTTTTAAAATATTTAGAAGATAGTTTGGCTTTTGTGTTCAGGTAAGAAATATTGAGGTATTCTTGATTAAATGTACATTTAAAAATAATCCCCAGTGGGCAGAGGAAGGAACATTCTCATGTTCCCAGGTGTGCATGCTTTAAAAGCAAATGCCCTGAGACAAGAGAAATAGAAATGATAGCTCAGTGGTCAAGAGCGATTATTGCTCCGTCAGAGGACCAAAGTCTGGAACCCAGCAATCTGATTAGGCAACTCAAAAGAGTCTGTAACTTCAGCTCCAGGATATCAGAGCTCCTTATTGGCTGGCGTGGGTGTGAGTACACACACACACACACACACACACACACACACACACAGAGAGAGAGAGAGAGAGAAATATATAAAAAATAAAATCAATAAATCCGTTAAAGCAAGTGCCCTTTTGAGAAATTAGGAGGCATTTGGGAGACAACTTTGGTCACAAGATAATGGTCTGGCCTCAAAGAACATATCTGTAAGGAAAAGAAAGGGAACATCTTCCATGGTACAAAGGTGGGTGCTTCTACGAAACCCTATACATCCAATGGCTTCCTCTGCCACTAGGGATCTTGTAGAATTTCTTTGCCAGCATTTCTGTTCCTGCTGATATCCATATGCTGGGTTTTTACAGGGCCAGCTTCCCAGAGTACTTCATAATTTTAACTTCACTGACTTTCTGCCTTACTTACTGAGGGACTTGGAAAGTAGGAAGGAAACATTTGTACAGAAATGTATGGATGGAGCCTAAATGACATCTAACCTTTTTTTGTTTTTTCCAGAAACATAGTAAGGGTTTAACCATAAACAGGAGAGCGATATTTACTTAAATTTCTTACAAGCATAGAAAATTTTATGTGTTTATATAGAGAGGTTAGCTGTCAGCATATAGTATTTATATTGGGCAAGAAGGGGTAAATCAAAATTTTATTTAAGCATAGTTCCTTTAAAGATTAATAGTATTTATATTCTGCAAAGAGTAAAGTTTTGTTATTTATTTGCCCTTTTTTTTTTTTTTTTTCTCCTGTGTGAGGAATGGTGTGAGGTTTGGGTTTGATTTTCGTTTTTCCTTTCTTGTTTGGTTCAGATTCACTAAATTTGGGGATGGTTTTAGTAAAGTATATTAACTTCTTTTTAACCAAAGCTTTCTGCATGTGACCAGCCTCAGGTGCTAGTGCACTAAAGAACAACTAAACCGAATTCCAGTGTCCACATGCGAATAAGGCGAGCTGATTGAACTTTTTTCTAAGGGCGAGAAGAGAAGGTGACCTTGAACTTCAGAGAAATTCATTTTCCCAGAAAGGATTCTGCAAGTACCTAATGCAAAACAAACACAAGATACTCCAGTGTTGGTACCATGGCGTGGTGACACTGCTTTCACAATACAGCAGCGGAGAGTGGTGTGATGCTGTTTCCAGGTGTTCCTCAAAGAAATACAGGAAGCAGGCTTTCAGAGAAAAGTCCTCTAATCGGATCGTGGGGGTGGAGATGGACTTGCTCTGAGAAATGGAGGAGACAACTGACCATGATTTGCACCTAGCTTGAGAGTCATAGGGAGTCCAGAACAGGATGTAAAACCTTTGGCATTTTCCTTTTCTTCCTTATTGGAGAACTGCTTGTGTAGTGTCACGAGCTAGTCAATGACACAGAATCATGAAGCTTAATAGTTCATTACATTAAAGTTGCCTAAACTTAAAGCCTCGACAGTCTCCCAGGGACTGAACAGTATTGTATTGCTCAGCTGCTAGAATGCCGTCAGATAACTTTTTCTTTCTTTCTTTCTTTCTTTCTTTTTTTTTTTTTTTTTAAAGAGAAGGTAAATGAGGCTTTTGGACAAAATCTGAATATTGTTACTATGATACTCAAATGATCTAGCAACATCAGGAGAAACTGGCCTTGGCCACCTGGAAATCCCAAGTGCGATTCAAAGCACTCTGTGACAGATCACAAAATGTGCTAAGGCTATGGATTTTTTTTTTTTTTAAGCATTCTAATTTGTGTTAAATCCATGGATTTTTTTTTCCCCCCAAAGTCTTTCACATCCTGATTCACCCTTCCTAACTTAAGGAAAACATGACCTAAGACACTGCTTCTAAGTTTGGTTGTTCTTTAGCAAGTGGATACCAGATCTCTGTGAGTGGATGGGGGTGGGCTGAGGGTCAGGGGAGAAAAGAGTGTGTTTGCCTGTGTGTGTGTATGGCTTTCATGTGTATGATATGCGTGTGTTAGACCGCTTCTAGGCTACTAAGTGTCAATGGAAAAGAAAATGTATTCAAAATACATAAATCAAAACTAGAAGATGGAAAAAAAAAAGATTTATTCTATACAAAGCCTTGTCTGGACCACTCTAGAGAGACTTCTATTTTTTTAACCCTTCTATAAATATTTGATGGCACTAGAAATATTCCTGCAATAAAATGTGATTTGTGTAAAGAAAAAAAAAAGATTTTGTAATGTGAAACAAAGAAAGAAAGTAATGTAATTTTCTAAAAAAAAAAATACAAACAAACAAACTTTGTATTATTTTCTTGATGGAATTTGCCTATCTGTCTTTGGAAAACTTTTTATTTCATTGAATGTGCCATAGTAGATGTACGTGTTTTTAGTTTTAGACTAAGGATGGCTGTTTGTGTTCCGACATTCCAAAATGCAAAGCAACTTAGAAGAAGCCTTGATGAGAAGGTTTCAGTAGGATGCAAGCGTCTCTCCTTGTTGCTTTTTTGCACACGTCTTTAATTCCTACCTAGTGCAATATCTGTACATAGAGCACTTGCGGGTGTACTTTGATCCCTCAGGGAAAAACACATATTTGTACAGTTGTTGGGTTTGTTTTGGTTTTTTGTTTGCTTTGGGGTTTATTTTCCTTTTTTGTTTTTTGGCTAAGGAATGTCGATCGAATCACTTGTTATTGTTGAGAGGCAGCCAGATAATCAGCCCAAAACCACTGTTTCAAACACCAATTGTTTGAGTCATGTCTTTCCAGTACTATTATTCAAATAACAATTATTATTATTAACAATAATAATAATAAAAAAAGCTATTTTCTGACAGTTCTTTGTGCTGACTGGTGGAAAAAGAAAAGGGGAAAAATGCACCTTATGATTGACTTACTGTGAATGACAATCCATCTTGGTGTCAAGGACAGAGCCCTGTTGTCTGGAGTTGGGGCTGAGAGTCAGAAACACTGTGCTCAGGGATCTTCTAAAACTCTTAAACAGGGTGGCCAGTGGACTGGGACAAATTGTGTTCTTATTATTAAAAAGAATGATGATAATTCTATCCCTCCAAGGCACAAGTGAACTGTAGAGAAGTGTGTGTATGTATGTGTGTCTATCTGTCTATGTGAACTCTTCACTGTCTCATTTTTGTTGAGTTCAAAATTCCTGTGTTTCAAAATACTTCGTAACTCCTGAGGCAGTGTGTATGAAAGATGAATTCAGAAGCGATAGGCCAATCAAGGAGCAAACTGCAGCCCATTTGCTGTTTCCCTAATAATTTAAAAAAAAAAAAATCATGGGAAACAATTTTGAAGTTTAAAGTTTCAAACTCTTTTTTGTTTTTGTCTAGACAGGGTTTCTCTTTGTAGCTTTGGAGCCTGTCCTGAAACTTGCTCTGCAGACCAGGCTGACCTCAAACTCACAGAGATCCACCTGCCTCTTCCTCCTAGTGCCAGGATTAAAGGTATGCACCACCACTGTTCAGCTACAGTTTCAAATTCTATGCTATAAATTCATTTTTTAAACCAGCAGAAAAAACTCTCAGTGAAATGGGCAGCAATAGAGAGTCTCTCAGAGCTAGAAAATAAGTTGTGTTTTGTTTTGTTCACTGCATTCTCCAGGAACAAACCAAACTCCTGTTATGCAAAACAATTAATTACTATCCCACATTTTTTTTTGTGGGGTTTGTTTTCTTGCACAAGCTGACATTTAAAGATTTAAAGACAGATGAGTCCCTTCACAGTAGACCACATTACCATCCAGTTCTGAACAGTAGTTCTGTTCTCATTCCCATACACCACTTTCCATAAAAGTCAGCTCAGGGTAGCTAATGATTCTGAGTCTCTTGCCCCTAACACATGCTTGTCAGAGTTACATAGCTTCTTACTGCTGTAAGAGAACTTGGTATGGGCAATCTGTCCCCGTCTATCAGGTGACAAAACCACCTCACACCTTGAGTTTAGAAGGAGACAGAGCTCTCCCTCCCCTCCTTTTCTCTCTCCATCCATATATACATGTGCATATGTGATAGCCATTTTAAACACCCTCACAGGGCCACCTCTTACTCATAAGGTTGTGCTGCAGAACCCCACAAGGGCAGTCTTGTACTGTGGATCAGTTATGTTCCCAGAAATGCAGCTACATACAACAATCAAATACTGAGGGACTGCTATTTTCTATCATAATGGTCTTCATTCTGTTCCCTGAACACTAATGCATGAAATGTTTCCACCATTTTTGACAATAGGGACTTCCCATTGCTGTTGATTTTTAATTGATTGGGAAGGCCAAACATCAGTGTCTTCAAAGGCGATTGGTTGCACTCCTTACTGTGTGCACTTCCTGTGCCCATGCATGCATGTGTGTGATTAGCTTGTGACACTCTTTAAAATATTTTTTTAAACAAGCAGGAAGGCTGCTTCATACCAGGAAGCCACCATGAATGGGGGCAGAGCATGTTCAACCACACACACCCTCAGAACTTAGAGCAATAAACACTATTCAGTCACTTATTTACTTGTAAATGTGTGACAGGATATTTAATCCAAATAGAAACCACCTTTTCCCAGGGGTCTAATGTGGAGAGCAGAGATGAATGTTTGGAAGAGATGCCTAGAGAATCCGTGTTCTCTGTTTACATGCAGTGTGTTTTACCCCAATAAGCTGTCCTATGCTTTTTCTTTGATCCTTCTAGAAGCTAATGACAGACAGCTTGCTGTTAGCTTTTTGTGCTGTGCTGTCATTATGTTGTTCTCCTGGAACATCTGGCTTCTCTCTGGTGTTCATGTATGATTCCTTTCTCATTATGATTGTGTGGAGGAGTCACTACTTCTAAGAAGATGATCACTGAACACATTGCATACTTAAATGCAGAAATTTCTTGAGCAATATAGTGAATATGATTTCACACACACACACACACACACACACACACACACACACACACACACACACACGATCCATATGTACTGTACACATCTTCCTGAATCCTCTGCTTATCCACCGTGGTTTGAAATCTCATCTACAACAGTGGTGAATGTTTTAGACAGTAGGACATTAGCTGGCTGCTTCTTTAAATGTACCTGTATTGTCTGCCTGCTCCTTTTGTGGAGATGTGTTTTTGTATTGGATGTTTGGGCCAATGGGAGGCTTCAAGCTACAACATATTTTCCCAGTTTAAATATATTGAACTTATGACAAACCCCAGACAAGGCTTTTAATCTGTAAAGAACTGCAGTGTTGGGTGGTTTATTTACAAACCGTTTTCAATGTTGTCCATTTTTATGGCACCTTTAACAATATACTTGTTTCCAAAGTACAAAAAAATAATAGGTTAAATAATCTAGCCATAACTGAATGTCAAGCAATAAAACAAATGACTTTTGTGCATAGACTTTAAAAACTACAAATTTTAGACATCTGCATGTAAATGCAATCTCTTGTTTACCGCTTTCTTCAACTCAAGCAACAGAGTCCTTATTTACTATTAACTTAAGAACTTGTAATGGCCTGTACACATTCTCTCCTACTCTTCTTTCAAATTTACCTTCAATCCCGCTTTTGAGTCATAATATTTAATGTTGTTCTGCACACCTCTATACAGTTAACTTTCTGGCTTTTGTTCTGTATAGATAAGAAAATGTTATATTATAAACAGCCTACTCAGTGCAAATATTTATCTGTTTATCAAATCCACAATATGCTGTGTAATACTGGTTTTACTATATAATCTATTTTAGACATAGCTGTTTAGAACTAGAGTGTGCTATTTTTGTGTTTTTCTGATGTGTGGTGCTAGATAAGTTACTTTTGTGAACAAAAAAAAAATATCCCTTTTATTCCTAGACAAAACCACCTTTGGGTCTTGTTAATTTCACTGAGTATAACTATATATTTGTATATATATACATATATAAATATATATATATATATCTACCTGTACCCAACTGGCAACTGTATCAGAGTGCTGGATTTGGGACATGCTTTTCTCTTTAAATACATAATATCATTATATAAATTATTCTAGAGTGTATTTAATTAGGATAAAATTGCATCCTTAATATGGATATTTGACATCTATTGGGTGAGTTTGTTCATAAATATGGACATGAAAAACTGTTACCATTTAGTGTGTTGCTCAACTTTACATCACATCTCTTGAGCTATAAAAGAAATTTGACAGGCCTTGACCCCAAAGCAACAATCTCATTTAGTGGAGAAATCCGTTCTTGCCTTACTGAGGAACTCTGTAATTGACTGAAATGTACATTAATTCCTAGTATAGGTAATATGTAGAATATTCATGGAGGGTTAATACCACTGTCAGCCTTCCCCCTCATGAGATATGGACATATGCATCAGGCTATACTCCAAATTCAACAAGGGATGATGCTTTATTATGACTGAAACCAGTTCTGTGAACTGAGTGGAGGACCTTTGTTAACTCTTGGACCTCTTTCCCCAAGACTGATTAGCATTGTTAAAGTTGTACATCAAATATCTAACTAAGGATGTAATTAGCCTTCTTAAATATTGATTAGAATTGTTCTGTAATATTACTGAATTTGTAAGATCTTTAGCAAAGATTTTTGAGCAATTTATAAATATAGAGCAAATGTTTCTGTTTACTGCACTTTTTGTAACTGAAGGTGACAACTTCTCGAGTCACAATTAGTGGATCCCACGCATCACAATACATACTTAGCCACCATTCTGGACATTTTCCATTTTTATTGCTGTTCCCTTGATTATAAATATAATCAGGTGGTTAATGAAAGCTAATGCTAATAACTGATCTTTTAAAGTGAATTTGATACAATTTAGGGAGAAATCTCTTTTAATGCAATCATGCCATTCCTTAACTGTCTAGCTTGAAGAAAGATTGAAACATTTTTTGTTTGACTGATTGATTGATTGATTGATTGAATGAATGATTGATTTTTGCTCAGTTTAGTATCCCAAGCTTCCTTAGGGTAGAAATTTTATCTCTTTCTACTTGCACATGGCCAGCACATGTCAGCATTTGGTAACTGTTTAAAATGATAAGTGTGCCCACAATTAAAACACTCCCCACCGTGAGTGTTTTGGCAAAAACTGATAAAACATGCAAAGTCATACAGTTAACAATTCTATAACCAAGTCTACAGGTCACGTTGTCCTTTTGGAGGACATGAAATGCTGAGTCTAATTTTGTGTGGGTCTCCAGGATCAAGCACACAAATGTCACACAACTCTATAGGTGACAAGCCTGGCCTGCTGTAAGTAGTCGTGAAAGTTTGGAAGCAGCGATGCCGAACCTATAAATAAGATGCTGTCTCTTTTGTGTACAGGATGTAAAGCTTCTTTTTCTGTCACACTAGAAATGCAAACCATTTATGGGATTCCTAAAACCATAGTATGGACCTGAAACTTTGCTAATGATCTTTACTAGCGGCTCAACCCACTTCTCACTGACATTGGGTTTTCTTTTCAATCCTCTCTCTACAGTAGTAGACTCCTTAGTCCCACCTGTTCATTTTATTGAATCCTGAATTTAAAGAAAAAAATATTTTGATTCATTTTGTAAATACAAGCTGTAAAAAAAAAAGAGAGATTTAATGTTGTCTTTTAAATACTCCAATTTTCATTCTAATATGGATGTTGTTATATTGTACTTAGCAACTGTACCTTTAACATTACAGTACCTTTATTAAAAGTGCATTGAACACATCAATTTTAGATGTGCTTTGTGTGCTCTTATCCTATAATAAAACTTCAGCTTCTAATGGAACACTTGTTTTTGCATTTCCTCCTTCCTTACTGACACTGTATACTTTTCTAATTATATCTTCCCCTCTTGTGAATGGTCTTCTAGTGAACTTTGATAATCAATAAAGCCCACACACTAGTAACAGACCAATAACCAACAATGGCACCACCTGGAATGTTACGGATGGCTCAGTGGCTAAGCATTAGCTTCTCTAGAAGAGGGTCAAGATTCAGTTCCCAGAACCCATACAGTAGCTTAGAATTGTCTATAACTCCGGTTCCAGAGCATCTGTATTCTGTTCTCAGTGAACACCAATATGCATGTGGTACATAAGCATTCAAGCAGGCACTCATACACATAAAATAAAAATAAGCTGAAAAAAAAAATAGAGTCCCAAACTCAACCCAAGACATGGTAAATCAGAATCTGCATTTTCAAAAGCTCCAGGTGGTCCACAATGTTACATGTCTCAGGAGCACCAATCACGTGGTAATTAAAAAAGAAGAAAATATGCATCCGTTTCCATTCTGCAAGGGGAAAAAAATAGCACAACAGTGCAAGCTACCCTCTTAGCCAGGAGAACACGTTTTTAGTCACTGTTCTGTTATTGTAAAGTGGCACCAGGACCAAAAAGAAGAAAGCATCTAACTGGAGCCTTGCTTATGGTTTTGTAGAGCTAGCTCATTATCATCACGAGAAGAAGCAGACAGGCATAGCACTGGAGCAACAGCCAAAGGCTTCACATCCTGACCCACACAGGCAGCAGGCAGAGACAGGCATTGGGACTGCCATGGGCTTTAGAAACCCCAAAGCCCACCCTCAGCAACAAACCTCCTCCAATATGGGCACATCTACTCTGGTAAGGCCACACCTCCTAACCCTTCCCAAGCAGTTTATTGAACTGGGGACTGAGCATGCTAATATATGAGTCTATGGGGGGCCATTCTCATTCAAAACACCACAGCACATGAAGAAGTGTTAACTTGCAGATAATGGTTAGGGAAAGAAGGTTGAGCCTTCTGGTCTTCAATAAGTACCCATGTCTGACTAATGATAGCAACCCTAAGTGCAAGGGAGAAGTTGTGAATGTTCTTCATACTTTCATCTTTGCTTTAGAAACCACTGCAGTGGAATGGCTAAAAAGATGCCAAAGACTTTGTTTTTGTTCTTCCAGACAGGGTTTCTCTATGTAACAACCCTCACTGTCCTAGAACCCACTTTGTAGACCAGGCTGGCCTTGAACTCACAGAGATCCGCCTGCCTCTGATGAGATTAAAGGATTCCAAAGATTTAAAGCTTGACTTGACCTGACCTGTCCCTGCTCTACCCCAGGCTTCTCTTCAGGAGATTTCTTACTCTAGGGTGAGCCATGGATTGAACATGTGATAAGTATCACACTAGTTTAATGGTTCAACAAAGTTACTGTGGATTATTTTTAAAATAATATCAAGAACTTTTAGGGATTCTGAAAGTGTGTGCATGTATTCCTCAAGAGTTGTCCATCTAGTTTTATTGAGACAAGATCTCATGTGGGGATCTGGAACTCTTGAAATGGGCTAGGCTGACTGGCCAGAAAGCCCCAGGGAGTCTCTGTCCCTGCCTCCCCAGCAATGGAATAACAAATGTGTGTCACCACATCTGGAATTGTATGCTGATATTAGAGATCAAACTCAGGCTCTTATGCTGAAGCAGCAAGCACTTTACTATCTCCACTCTTGAAGTTTGTTTGATTTTGGTTTTGCTTGACACATTGTTTGTCCCAGACTCATCTTGAGCTCATTGCAGTCATTACTCCCATAGCATCTGAGTCTGCACAGATGCACTACCACATCTGACCATATTTTAAAATATTCTAAAGTCAGAATAAAAGCAACTGTCTTGGTGTTTTGCTCTATGTACACACACTACACCACCTAAGCATCTTTTTTATAAGTAAGAGTGATTCCATAAATACCTGAATTTGTCTAAAAGTTTAGTTCATGTAAGGAAATCATTCCCCATCTTTTTATTCCAAAATACTTAAGGGAGAAAAAAAGGTCGTGCATATGACATCATCATACAAAACTATGCAGTACAGTTACAATTGCTCACTTCTGGTGTCTCAGGAAATTGAGAGATAAGGGGGAAAAAAAATAAGTTGAAACTCTGTAATATGTTGCATTACCTCTAGGCCTTGTCCAAATCCATACCTAAATTCCTGCTGCTTAAAGTAATAATTCTAGTCACTCCTGCCTCTTGAACTTGCTTGCTCAGTGCCCCTGAGAGTGCTTAGATGGGAATATAAAAAGAATTTCTTAGAATTTTCATCATAATGATCACATAGGAAAGTCAGAAAGGAGAGCAAATGTCACATTGGTAGTAGATTCTAGGAAAGATAGCAAAAGGAGCAGTCACCAATGGCCAGCCATTATACAAGGCTTGCTCACACATTGTTTTAGTTTCTGGTTGGAATTACCAACCTTTTTTTCTTGAGACAAAATGAAGCTGAGAAGTACCACAATGTAGAAAACTAAGGTGCAGATAGATCAAGTAAGTGGGCTGGGCTGGAGGTTTCAGTTTCTCCCAACTGGCCCGTTAAAAAAGAAAAAAAAATAACAGTCCCCTATTGTGCTCAGTGTAGCTTAGAACTTTGGAGCCTTCTCTTCATGAACACAGAACTAGAGACTGGTCTAGTTCTGTCAATTCCACAGTTCAAAAATGACTATTAAGGTCACATGAGTACCCAGTAAAACAACAAATGATAAGGCAGAGAGGAAAGCCTGGCCTAGTGGCCCACACCCTTATTCCCAGCTCTCAAGAGGCAGAGACAGGCAAATTTCTGTGAGTTCAAGGCTAGCCTGATGTACAAAATGAGTTCTGGAACAGCCAGAGCTGTTATACAGAAAACCCTGTCTCAGAAGCACCCCCCCCCAAAAGAAAACAGTAGAGAGAATTAATAGTGGGTCCCAAAATATATTTCGATAGGAAGATGAAGTTCTGACCTGCTAATGTTATAGCACATAGTAGGACAACAACACACACGTGCCGTGTATTTCAAAAGAAAAGAAAGAGGGTTTTGAATATTCCCAACACAAATGAGCAAATTTTCAAATGATGAAGATGCTAAAGTTTGATTGGATGCTAACACACTTTTATCCAAATGTCACTCTGTACTCCATAAACGTGGACCATTATTTTGTACCTACTACAACTGTAAAAGGAGGGCATTTAAAAAAAAAGAAAGAAAGAAAGAAAGAAAGGAAGGAAGAAAAATTTCTCCTGAACCCCTGAAGATCACACCAAAGCCTCCCTCTGCCAGCCCCACCCCCAGGCCCGCATCCCCAGGTGCAGAGGCCCAGTGCTTAGAGATTAGCACCAGCTGTGGCCTAAGCGTTTTCCTTTGTCCTGGCATCAATGACTTCTGACGTTAGAAACAGTTAAATTTGTGTCTCTGAATTTAATTTTATTCTGAATATTCTTTTTCTTTCCTTGTAAAGTGAAATAATTGATCCCAGTGAAACATGTGTGACCTCTCAGAAACCATGTGTTGCTGGCCACTTGGGGGACTTCTGGGTCCACGATTCTAACCCTAATATAAGTCCCCTTTTGGGGCAAAGAAGTTGCTTTATCAGTTGTTTTTTCACTAGGAAGACATTTTTACTACTAAATTAGCTAATTTAGTAGTAAATTAACTGATTATGAACTAGCCCCATCCCTGTAACTTGTACCATTCTCTCCTTGTTCCTCTAGTAAAATATACACTGAATGCTAAAGCAAGAGGAAAGTGTTAAAACTCTTTACTTGAAATTATCTGTTGCAATCAACTTCTCTGAGATATTTAGGTTAGCCCAGAAAAGCTCACCATTCCAATGAGGAGTTATTTTAGAGGTCTCTTTTGTTCAGCCCAGGGCCCATGTAATACAGAACATAGTAAAACGTGCTAGAGAACACATTAACCACTAAGTAGGAAAATCTGTGGGCTTTGGGGCTGTTTTGCAACGCTGTATAACCTAAGGCATGGAGCTGTGTTGAGTTTCATGATGGATGAGGACTCCCTCCCCACTTAAAATGCCACCATTACTAAAAAGCCAAATTTAAGAAAACTGCTACTAACATTTCCTCAAGTTTCTAAACCAAACCTCTTTGCTCCAGAGCTACTTCTGAATTCTCACCAGCAGAGGACCCCTGAGGTAATTCACTGAGTGAAGTGGCTATCAAACTGTAAATTCCTAAGGCCAAGTTCACTCCCCATTAGCAAAGGAAGTTCATTAGCTTAAGGGTTAGGAACATGCCCGAGAACTGACGAGGTCAAGGAGAAATCATATTTCTGCCTTGATTTGGTCTACAAGAAGAATTTCTGGCCCAATAAAACATTCCACAAACTCAAAACAAATACACACTTTTGACAATTATTCCAAAGTTAAATTGGCTCACTTGACTTAGGAGTCTCTCTCAAGAAGTTTTGCAGAAATAGAAAAACCAAAGTTTTCTCAGCCTAAAAATCCAGAGACAACAATAGTACAATTAACTTGGGAAACACTCTACCAAATCCTAAGGGAATTACTCAGATCATTTCTCATTACTAGTAGACAGTTCCACTCCCAGGTATTTACTCAGGCAATACAAAAACACAAAGACTTCAAAAGGACTGTGTCTCCATGTTCATAGCTACACTCTTCATAATCTCATCAAGAGGAAACCAGCCTCCCCCTAAACAGTCATCAAACATTGAATAAGTACATTTGGATGTGTCTATACATGAAACTACTGTGCACCCACAAAAAGGAATGGACTACTGAAACATATAGCAGCACAGACAAAGCCTGAAACCCACCTGATAGTGTAAGACCCGAGAGAGCATGGTCCCTCGCACTCCCACTCAAGAAAGGTGCCCCCCCCCCAAATCACTCACAAGAAGCAGTCTTAATGCAAACACATAAGGTTCTTTATATTCCAGTATACTGGGGCTGTCAGCCATACACCATGCAGGGTAGAGGACTGAGGACCACCTCTAGCACAGAACTGAGACAGCTTTTATAGGGTTACAGCAAAGCCTGCGCATCATGAACCAATCACCTCGTAGCATCCAGTGGGGACCAATTACTTTAAAGTATCCAACCCTGCCCTTAGCCCAGGAAGTCTGCTTTCGCACAGGCTTCTGGGTGTTCATTCACTACCGTAAACATTAAAGTAGGTGACTATCAGCTTGGGATTTAAGACTCCCAGCTTCCTGGGTTTTCTGGGGAATTAGGCTGAATTTTTCCATCCTAACAATAGGTAAGAGTGTACACACAGAAAATCACGTTATAGGATTCTGTTTATATAAAATGTCCAGGCAGGGCAAATAGGTAGAGACAGAATGCATAGTTGTCATGGGGCTAAGGGTGAACAGTATCCAACTGCTACTAAACACAAAAACAAACAGTCAGGGGTAATGAAACTATCCTCAAACTAGGTAGTGTTGGTGATTGCAAAACCCTACACATTCACCAAAGTCCCTTAATAATACAGTTAAAATGAAGGACTCATGTAGATTATAGCTCAAGAATTATTTGCTACACTGTTGTTTGCCATAACCCAGAGAATAAAGTTCAACACTTTAACATCTTAAAGACAAACCCTGCTCCAAGTCCCTTTCCACTCCTGTGGTCTTCTCCCTGTCCCTCAAATAAGACAACCGCTTCTCTTTCCTCCCCAACATTCAATGCTGTTTCACACCGCTCTCGGCTTTTACACAGCTGAAATACCTTCTGTCCTCATTCTTCAAGATCAGATGCAGGAAGGAGCAAGATGGCCTAAAAAAGGACCCCAGCACTCCCCTGCTCCTCCACAGAGGAGGCGCCAAAGCAGCAGGTGTTGCTGGTACACAGTGAGTACAAGGGGAACAGCCAGGGGAGGATACTGTAAATCAACAGGAGGAAAGGGGACTCTTTAAGAGCCACAGAGAGAAACAAAATACCCTGGCCTTAGCCGCTCCAGAGTGGGGGTGGGGAGCACCCCCTCAGCAGGCAAAGAGTGAAGAGAGAGTCACAGCAGATTCAATCAGCAAAGATCATGGTGCTCCTAGCTAGGCATTCCCTGGGCTCTGCAGGCTTACAGGTTGAACAGTGAGAGACCTGACTTGGCTCAGTAATCTGACTCTGGACAAAGACTTCATTCAAAAGCCGTCCTAAGGCTGTAGCTGGAAGCCATCTTGAGATGGTACATATTGTCTAAATTCAGACTATGTTGGGGGTCAAAAGTCCTCATGTATTCCCATCTCTGAAATACCCCAGACAGTCTCCTGCATTGTATCAGCAGGTAGGTGCCTCACAAAAGTTGGAGTCCAGTCTGGTTTACAGAGTGAGTTCCAGGAAAGGCTCCAAAGCTACACAGAGAAACCCTGTCACAAACAAACAAACACCACCAATCTTGGAGTGACCAAATGACTCTGTCACAAACCCCTAGCATGATTATTGTGGGAATTTTCCTAGAGTCTATTTTTATTTTTTAAAATTATATACATATATATATACATTATTATTATTATTGTTATGGTTTTTCAAGACAGGGTTTCTCTGTAGCTTTGGAGACTATCCTGGAACTAGCTCTTGTAGACCAGGGTCTCGAACTCACAGAGAGCCTCCTGCCTCTGCCTCCCAAGTGCTAGGATTAAAGGTGTGTGCCACCACCACTGCCCGGTGGGAGTCTGTTTTTAATATACAGAGAAAAGAAAAAAAAAGATTTCATTTGATAACAGCTTGGTGGAGCCATGAATTCATTTGTGGGACTTACAGGATCAGGTGATAAAGGCCACTGGATCATGAGGAAGTCCTCCACAGCACCAGGGAACAGCTACTCCACAGAGCTTCCTGTCTCAGCAATTGCTTAGGACTTACAGACTCTCAGGAGAGGCAGGGCAGCGTAAGTTGCCACCTCCTCCCCATGTAATCCTTAGGAAGTTAATAGGTCCAATCTAGAGTCAGCCATCTGTTGGTGTTCACAGATGCTCTGCTTCAAGATGATAATAATTTCATCATTGTAGAGGGATCAGCTGCTTGCTCTCTGTAGGTCCACTGTTACCATTGGATGGGGAACAACCAGAGGAATGGACATCCAGGATCTTTCTCCAAGACCAGCAGTGTAGCCTTCCTTGTGAGGTTTCATACCAGTGCCAGGCCTGAAGGCACTTAGCTACACAGTTCTTACCACCCCTAGCTCCTTTTCACCAATCTGCCACATAAACCACAGAGGTAGAAGTCTGTAGTCCCAATCTCCAAAGGAGTGGGGCTAAGCAACCAACAGCTAGGGCCTGGTTGTCAAAGACCTGCATACACTGCCTGGGGAAAAAAAATGACTATACCCATCTGCTCTCTGAAGAGACTGCTCCTTAGAAGGAGACTGCTTCATTTAGAAGGCAGGAGGATTGTAAATTTGAGGCCAGCTTGAGCTTTAAATTGAGTGTCAGTCTAGCCAGCAGGCTACAGACTGAGACCTTGTCTGAAACAATAGAAAAGAAAGGAGAAAGACACAGACAGACCAGTGAACCCATACATGCACTGGTAAGTAGAATTTGACATCCTGCTCCCAGTCACACCCACGCTACAGCTGTCCCTGCCCTTGAGCGATCACATGATTTTGAGAGGACTATATACTAGCACAGCAAAAAGAATAGTTTTGAAAAATCTCAAAGAAATCCAAGAGAACTCCATTGATAAACCATTGAGTGGAACTAGGAAGACAGTATGAAAAAGAAGGAGAAAACCAGTGAAAACCGGTTCTGAACAAGAACCAAATAGAAATGCTGAAAATGAGGAATGAGTCTAATAAAAAAGAAGTTCGATTGAGTGTTAGAGATGGCCCAGTGGTTAAGAGTACTCACTGGCTGCTCTTGCGGAGGACCTGAGTTCAATTCTGAGCACTCATCTGGTGGCTGACACCCATCTGTAACTCCAGAAATTAAGTCTAAGATGTGGTTACCAAATGCTTGACAAAGTAATGAAGAAAGTCTGTTATATATACATGATACCATGTTTCCCTTTTTGGTTGGGATATATAAGAATGGTGAAAAATAAACTTGGTGCATTCAGCATTCATTGGATTGCTTTTCTAACTCTACCTCTGTCTTTTTTCTTAGCATCTTTACCTACCATTTCTCAATCCACACTCCCCCTCTCAAGTACGAACCAGGCAAGCAGGACATATCCAACTGAAGCCTCACAAAGACAGCTACAACACAGGAGATCTAGAGCTCAGTTTACCTGGCTAGCATACATAAGGCCCTGCTTAAATCCTCAGGACAACAACAACAATAATAAATCAACAAACAGCCAAGTACATAACAAAAAAAGAACTATAAAATCTACAAAATGCTAAATCAAATTGAATAGGAGCCCCATTAGATTATGAGAATTCTCTGCAAAAGCCCTGAAGGCAAAGAGAGCACAGAATGACATATTTCAAATTGTAAAAGAAAACTGCCAATCAAGATTATTATACCCAGCAAAGCTATCCTTCAGAAGTGAAGGGGAAACAAAAATCTTCCAAGATAGGCAAAAACTGAGGAAATTCAGAACTACCAGACCAGCCTTAACAACAGACTCTTCATGGGGTATTCAGAAGTGAAAGAAAGAAGACACACAGAAGAGATATATAATCTGACATTGTTGGTACAATAAACCATCATATCACAAAGATGAGTAAGAGGAAAACAAAAAGTACTCAAAGGAATAGAGGAAAATCAACAAAATGGCGACCCTGGATCTTTCAATAAAAACTTTGAACGAAAGTAAACTAAATCTCCAATTAAAGCATACAGGCTATTGGAGTATGGTAATGTATTTTTATTCCTGTAACCCTAGAGCTTGAGAGGTGAGGCAGGAAAATTTGTGTTCAGGGATATCCTGGCTACACAGTGAGTTTGAGATTACATAGTGAGACTATGAGCCTTGGCTACACAATGAGACCCTGTCTCAAAACAACAAAAGAAACAAAACCCACCAACATCTGCTGCCTATCAGAAACTCCCAACACCAGTAAAGACAAACAACAAAAAAGGGAAAGGATAGAAAAATATTTCAAGCAAATGGAAAAAGAGGCAAGATTCAGTAAAATTGAAAGAGAGAGCACATATTGCAGCTGATATCACAAACGTTCAAAGTAACATTAAAATATATTCTTATAACCATGTTAACAAATAGGAGAAAGTGGACACATCTCTGGGAAATATATAAAATGAACAGGCCAATAATAAGTAATGATGTTGGGTACATGGAAGGATAATGGAGTGAGAAATATGAGCAGTTGAGGCCTATAATCCTGGTACTTAGGTAGCTGAGTCAGGAGAAACATAAACTCCACCCAACCTAGTCTCCATTGAGAATGTATATATATATATATAATTTCCCCCAGACTTCTAGGGGGAGATATATAATTTTTCTCCAGACCTCTGGGAATTCCAGGCCCAACTACTGGCCAGGTAGGATCTTGGTTTGTACATAGCTACTTTGCTGCTATGTTATCACATGCTGGAGATGGATAGCTTGTCTTTTTTTTTTTTTTTCTATCTTTCTTATAACCTATGCAGAATAACCCATCTATACCTAATTACTTCCCACAGTCCTCAGTCCAAATACCCATCACACTGCAAGTTAAGACTTTAACATATGAGCCAGGCATGGTGGCACATGCCTTTAATCCCAGCACTGGGAAGGCAGAGGCAAGCGGATCTCTGTGACTTCAAGGTCAGTTTGGTCTAGGCTCCAAAACTACACAGAGAAACCCTGTCTCGAAAAACAAGAAAAGATTTATTTTTATTTAAGTGCTTCTGTGCTTATGCCACGTGTGTGTCATACTCGCAGAGGCCAGCGGGGGGTGCCACATCCCCTGGAGCTGGATTACAAATGCTTGTGAGCAGCAACAAACAGCAACACTCTTAACTACCGAGCCCTCTCTCCAGCTCAGTATCAGTTTTCTTAAGTTGTTCATCACTTTCTTTTTTGTTTCACTTAATCACGATGACTTTAGAATCCCCAAAATAAAAAGTTCTGGGGGTGGGGAGTGAGGGGAGATAGTATTTAGTCTTGATCTTTTGTGAACTCAACAGCAAACACAAAGTATATGTTATGTGCTCAATATATCTTTTATGAATTGCAGCAAGACTAGTATGAGAAACATAGGAGTCCCTTAACAGACACTGCATCTATCTAAAAGGACACAGCGAGTAGAATGGAGAATTTGGGTATATAAGGACCTACTATGTGTTGAGTAGCATGCTAAACACGGCTTCATACTTTTAATTATACCTTCCCCCCCCCCATGTATGTATGAAAAAGGCTGAATATGTAATTTGGCAGAGTGTTTGCCCGGCATCCTGACGGTCTAGGTTCCCTTCCCCAACACCTTATACATTTGGTGGCTTATGTCTGTAATCCCAACACTCAGGATGTGGAGGCAGAAGTTCGAGGTCATCCTTGGCCGTGTTACAAAACCTGTTTAAGGTCAACCTGGCCTACTTGAGACCCTGTCTATCTCTGAGACAAACAAGCACACACATAAAAAACTAACCAAGAGTCAGGATCAGAATGTAGGAAGCAAGCCTGAGGTCACAGGCACGAACCCCGCGGGCCTGGCGCTCCACAGGTGGCCTGGCCCCCGCTGTGGATTCGCACACAAGCCCCTCCCGCGGCGCCCGCGTGACGTCATCACGCGCGGCCGCGCGGGCGCCCTCGGGGCCTTTAAATGAGGCCTTCTTAGGCGCGCCGCGGAGGGTTCGGCCTAGCGAGTGCAGAAGGGTCGGCTTCTCCCCGGAGCCGGAGCAGCTTGGGACCCTGAGGTGGGCGGAAGGGCTGCTGCGCGCGGACTCGGGCTCGCCGGGGACGCGAGGGGCGGGAGAGGGAACATGGCGGTCCGGCTCTCGTCACAGGCCTTCCTCGGCGGCTTCCCTCACTTGTCTCCTTACCTTCCCCGGGCACTTTTCTCTTCTTTGCCTCCCCTCAGTCCCCTCCCACGCAGCCCCACTGTAAGGAAACCTGAGGTAGGTAGGTAGGTAGAGAAGGCGGCCCAGAGACCCCACAGGTGCATTTGATTCTCAACTGTATCAGGCCCGCACGGGGCGACAGGACGAGCACCCGGTGTGGATACATGAGGCTACAGCTTTAGTTGTGCATCCGATGAATTGTTCTCTTGAATTGCCAGCACCCGAGTCTCATAAATGCAGAGTTCTCTTAGAAAGATCCAAGGTCCTTGGCAGCCAGAGAGCCTCTTCTGTGTATTGTGTGTCAGGATCTACCCCCATAACAGTGTGTGGAAAGGAGATTTAAGTAAGGCAAAGCTATGGTGTGCGGTAAACAATGCGAGAACACGCCTGTGGTTTTGGTTTCCTATGAACTCAGCTAAAGTCTCAGTAATGACTCCTCCACCTGGCATCTCTGCTACAAGGAATCGTGTTCTTCTGCTCTTTGTTTTGTTTTAATCAGTTGAGGGTAGGTTCTTGCTCACCCGAGTTAATAATGTAGGTTTGATCTTCACCTTCTGTTTTTCTTCAGTTGAATGTAGATTCTAGGAAGGATCCGATCCTCACTCTCTTGGAGCCTTCACTGCCAGGCCGAAATATTGTGGGCTAGCGTGAAGCAGAAATCTAGGAAGATGAGCTCTAGCGTAACCATGAGTGAACCAAGGCTGAACTGGTGAGTCGGAACTCTTCTTAATTCACTCTGGAGGAGTGAGACAGGGAGGGAAGATTTCTAGCTTGAGAGGTTTTTTTTTAAAAATTATTTTTCAGGGTCTCAGAATTTACCTTAGTCGTATACCAAACCTTTTGAGTTATAGCTGACTAATTTTGACTCCTAAAATGACAACTCAGCACTCAGGTTCTTAGTTATAATTTCATCTTACGATCATTGTTTTCTTGTGGGAGAGAGGTGTTGCTATTGTCCTCAACATTTTCAGTTTTTTAATTCCTTCACTCAAGCAGTATTGACCATATCAGTCTCAATTATGTTTTTGTTTTGTTTTGTTTTTTGTTTTTTGGAGCAGATGGGGATTCAGACAGGATCTTTCTGTGTAAACCTAGCCTATCTGGAGCTCACTATGGAGATCAGGCTGGCCTTCAACTCAGAAAGATCCACCTGCCTCTGCACCCTGAGTGCTGGATTAATGGTGTGTGTCATCATGCCCAGCCTGTACTGAATGGTTTAAGATCTTCCTAGTACTATAACATGTTTATTCAGTGCTGTGCAGATACTGGCACACCTCTGGTACTGTGAAACAAAAAATGATTCCTCATGAAGTCTTTCATGAAGACCTTGAAGCTCTTTCTTCCCACAGAGTCCTGCTGATCAATTAATTAATCTCAGTATTTTCATTTTTTTTCTTCCACTTAGCCAACATTGGCTATATTAGTGCCAAGCTAATTTTGATGTTATAAAACTCATCACTTTAGAGGTGGTTTTAGCAAACACCCATCATTTACCCCATTGAACAAAGTCAAGTAAAGTTAAGGGTAGCCAGTGTTTTCACTTGGCACAATAGTACATGAAACAAAAGCTAGGTGAGCCACTTTTCTTTCTTTCTTTCTTTCTTTTTTTTTTTTTTTTTTTTGTTTTTTGTCATCAAACACTTTAACATTATCATTCATGGCCAGAGATGAGCTTTGTCTCTGACAGGCCCACCTGTGATTATACTTCATTCTATTCCATCTTTAATGTCCAGGTTCCTGAAGTTAATTGTATATTACAGGAAGACAGATTGTTGGAGCTTGAGGATTTCATACTACCCCAAGCTTAAAGCTATCCAAGAAATAAAACCTCCAAACACAGGATTTGACACATGAATTTAAACTGACTAATGGTGATTGTCTGGGAAAAGCTGGGGTAGAGGTCCGAAATTACAGCTGTAGCATTGTGTTTCTTTGTCTAATATGAGATTTGGAATTGTCAAGTGCAAGTAAATTACTTTATTTCACAGGGATGTTACACCAAAAAATGGCCTTAAAGCATTTTTCTCTCCAGAAAATTATAAAGATCATTCCATGGCTCCAAGCTTGAAAGAACTCTATATTTTGTCTAACAGGTAATGTTCATTTGGTTATTTTCACATTTCATTGCTGTTTTTCTGATAGCTGAAATTTTATGACTATATTAGTAAACATTCAAATTATAAAAATGTGAAACATAGAAAATAGAAGAAATCTACTGATAAAATTTTGATACATACCTTTCTCCATACATGGCTGTATATTTGTACAGACAAAATGAGATCATAGTTGTATTTACCTCAGAACGCATAAAACTTTGATTTACTTTTACCATTAAAAAAATCAGTGTTTTGTATTTATTTCCATGCATACATATAATATTTCCCCTTAATATTAATTAATAATTGCCTACTCTTTATTTACATATATATGTATACACACACACACATACTTTTAATTCCTATAGCAAGTCCTGTGGGAATCTTTTTTAATTCTGCAATTGTTTCTGTATGGTAAAGTCATACAAATTTAGTCAGACTGTATTTTATACTTTAATAGATGGTACAAATCATCAAGAGAAATTTTGTCTTCTGTGGTATAAAAATGACTATTCAGCAGTAATTTTTCTTGCTGCTCACATGCCTGTAGCAGCTCCTGTTCCTGTTTTGATTGACTGTACCTGTTGGGTTGTGGGTTACTCTGGAGACCAGAGATGTGGAGCTAGGGAGCCCCTATAAAGGAGTTTAGCTCTGCTGCTACTCTTGTTAGTTTTCACAGTTAAGGAACTGTATCTGCCCATCTTTTTTCTGCCTTCTCAGGGTTCTTTCAATCATCCTACTTATCTTCTATCTTCATTTTCTCTTGCTTTCAGTCATTTTGATCAACATTTGAATATACTGAAGTTTTTGTTTTAAATAATCCTCCCCCCATTCCTTTCTGTTACCTCTTCTTTCATTTGGCTTACACTACTTTAGAGGTATGTATGTGCTAACTTGAAGTGAGGGATAAAAAATATGTCTTACTTAATAAAAAGTAAGACATATAGAAAACATTAACACAACAGTGATGATCCTTCCACAGCAATAATTATTTAAGTGTGAGTAGATAAGACTTCTCAATGAAAAGGCAAATCAGCAGGTGAGTTAAAAAACAAGAAAAGTTTCTTTCTTGAACTTCCTCTGGCATTATCAGTGAGCTTTTAACTGTGGAACTCTTCCCCTCAGTTTTTGTCCCAGTCTTCTGGTTTTTGTAGTAGTTTTCAGATTCTTTTGCCATCTTCATCTTCATACTTCTCACAGTGCCTGACCATTACATGTTCTTTTAAACTTTTTAGAAGTACTGATGTTGTTCTCTTGACCTAGTCTGTTGAATCCAAACCACTGAGAATCAAGGACTTGATTATGGACTTGACTTAGTTTATATTAAATGTGTGTGTGTTATATTACACACATCAAAATACTCTTTCTTTCTATAATGGGAGTTATGATAGCATGCCTTATTGAACATGTATCTAGATGATAAATTCTTAGTTAAACCATATATTTGTATTTATTTTGAGATATACTATTTAAAGCATTAAAATAAGTATTAATATCTTTGGTAGTATAAACTATAGAAAGTTAAGATTCATATATGTATGCATCTATGGATTTTGTTTTTAAACTGTTACTGTTATTCAATTTTTATCATTTCCTGGAGATGACTAATTTTATAAAAGTTTCCAATGATTGGGTACCTTTGATTATGTAAACCAAATAATTTTATCAACATTCTTTACCTTTTATCTGAAATGCTCCTAAGGTCAAAGGAGAAATAGTCTGGAGTTGGCCTGGTGATAAGTTCAAACCATAGTCCCAGAGAATTACCAAGAGTCCTGAGCTAACTTCACATCCCAGGTTATTGCCTGCAAAATTTCAAGGGAAGCAGCCAGAACCAGGGAAGTGCTGACTTAGCAAAGTGCCCAGAAATGATATACCAGAACATTCTCAAGTGACTCCACACAAATGCCTAAGGATTCAGCAGAAATGTTTAGTGGTAACCCAGCAAAACCACTAAACAATTCGTCAGCAAAAATGCTAAGTGGGTGGCCAAGCAAAAGTCCAAGTAATTCAGTGTACTGGCAAGTTAAATATCATTTTGATACAGGTTAGAGTCATTTTGGAAGAGGAGACCTCAATTGAGAAAATGCCCCCACCAGATTGGCCTGTGGGCAGTCTGGTGCATTTTCTTGATTGATGTGGGAGAGTCAACAGTGGGATATGCTACCCCTAGGATTGTGGTCCCAGGTGCTATAAGAAGGTAGGCTGAACATGTCATGAGGAGCAGAAGCAAGCCAGGAAGCAGCAGTCCTCCATGGCCTCTGCATCAGCTTCTGCCTCTAGGTTCCTGCCCTCTTTGAGTTTCTGTTTTGATTTACCTCAGTGATGAACTGTGATATGAAACTGTAAACTTGAAATAAACCCTTTCCTCCTCAAGTTGCTTTTGGTCATGGTGTTTTATCAGAGCTATAGATACCCTACATAAGACAGCTCAGCAAAATGCTAAATTGTGGCTCAGTAAAACCCAAAGGGTGACTTGAGAAAAGTGCTCTGTGACAGCTCAGCAGAAATTCCAGGTGGTGAATCTGGGGGGAAAAATTGCCCAAAGGTGGCTTAACAAAATTTCTAAAAGATGACTCAGCAAAATTGTTCTATAATAATTCAGCAAAACTGCTAGATGGATACACAACAAAAACCTCTTACAATGGCTCCACAAAAAAGGCAGTAATCCAGTAAGCCACCATTTAAAACATTCATCATGACCCATCAATAATACAAATGATAACTCAGCCTGACGTCTAGTAAAGACTGCCACCTGGCAGAACCCTGAGGTGACTGCACCATACCCAACAATGAGCACAACACCCACTCTTAGAGAAAATGCAGAAGCAATTATGTATACAACCATTGACTTTATTTTCCTGAAGAAAAAATTCTCACAGCCCAGAATGTGTAACAAAAATCTTGAAAAAGGATTGATACCAGTCAGTCTCCTTAATGTCAGTTAGTTAAATGTGTGAATGACACAAGGATCTCTGACAGACTAATTGAAATTTGAGTAGCTGACTAAGGTTCAGGAAGATTTCAATACACAAGTGCTCAGTTTAGGACAGATAGATCGGATTGTGTGATGCCTGAGAACAGTGTCCCAGTGTTCCATAATCCAGGAAAATACCCACACAAGTACATTAACAGGTGGTTGCTTTCAAAACAAATTCCAGTAACTCACATCAGCACCTTTTTTGGAGCCACAGACAGCAGTGTCACTCTGCCAGTGTCTACACCAAGTCACACCTGTCACAGTGTGAGAAAAATTAACTGCTCATGCTAGCAGGGCTAAGTCATGATGTAGATGGCTTCTCAGTATGTTGAGCAGTGTTCAGAGTATCAGAGGAACAGGGAATGAAAATCTTGGAACTAGATAGCATCTTGGCAGTTACCTTGTTCAAATCCTCACTTTCTTAGTAGTTGAGCAAGGCTAAGTAAGTCTGGACAAGCTAAGTAGTAACACTCAAAAAACCACAGTGCTTATGGAAGAACACTGTGTAGAGATTAAAAAAAAAAAATCAAATATACTGTTGTGGAGAAAAAAAAATCAAACATACTGCAGAATTACAACTTTAGCAGAGACTACCATTATACTCAATTCTTGGATTTTGTGAACATTTTATTAAATTCACTTGTCCATTTACCTTTAATCCTAGTCTGTCATTACATCTTGTTTGGATGCCTTTCAAACTGAACTGCTAACATTTCTTCCTTTAAAGTGTTCTGGTTTTTTTCAATTTTTTTCCTGATTAATATCTCAATTTGTATACATTATGGTATCAGAATAAGTTACAAAACCACTGGACCCATAAATATATATTGACATGTTAGTATTTCTAAGGTTCTCTCGCCAAGGCGCTTGTGTGTGGGTGTTTTGCCTTGTCTATGTACAGTGCCAATGGATGCCAGGAGAGAATACCAGGTCCCCTGGAACTGGAGTTACAGACAATTGTGAGCTACCGTGTGAGTACTAAAAATTGAATCTGAGCTTTCTGTAATAGCAGACAGTGCACTTAACCATGAGCCATCTCTCCAGTCCCTTTTAGGATTCATGAGGTAAGGGTAAGGGCAGAGGCTCCAAGGAACACAGGGCGCTGTCTGCTATATGCTCTTTCCCAGCATCCTGCCTTCTCATCCCAACTGTTGGAAGTGTCTTCTTCCCCAGGAATGATCCCAAGTGTCTGCAAGGGGTATATATATGCCTTGTAAGGAGAGAGATTATTAGAAAGCTATTTGATCTTCCTCTTTCCCTGCACCTTTCTAACCCCTTTAGTTTGATTTGTGGACTTCCCCCCCTTACCCTTTTGTTAGTCTAGCATACAAAAATAATGGGTTCCATCATGGTATCTTCATCCATATATTTCATTCTGTGTTTTCATTCATTCCTTCTACCCATGTTCTCCCTACTCTCTAAGCTGTTTCCCTTTCTGCCCCAGGTAATAACTCTTTGCTTTCTTACTGCATGCAATCTGTTATTTTCTGGATTTCCCACCTCATGTAAAAATCTCTTCCTCTCCTCCATGATCCAATAAGTTCAACACAAATGAAGTTTTAAATGTAAGGCCATCATTTGTTTTTCTTAGTCTGGCTCATTTTACTTAACAGAATAATTTCTAATTGCATCCATTTTCTTGTAGATAATTCTGATTTTTTTTAAACAGATGCATAAAATTCCATACATTTTTTAAATTTTCTCTCTCCCCCCTCTCTTAAACCCTTCTGACCTCATCTTTCTGTATTTGCCTCTTTGACTTCTAGGATTGCAGGTGTAGCCACCATGCCTGGCTTTAATGTTGGTCTTCATTCTACCACTGCTTCTTTCTTAATGGTTCTTTGAAAGTATAGTTTGCTCAGCACTTCTTAGGTATGAGTTATATAAAGGAGAGGATATTTTTCTGGCAATTAGCCTTAAAAAATTTTCCAAAAATCTTTTTCTTAGAATAGGCTTTCCTGTCGTTAGATTTTTTTTTAATACAGCATAGTTTATTAGCATAATTTACACTTTAATGTAAAAGAGAAGCACAAAGTATTAATATGTATTGCTAGATTTTTGTTGTTATAGCAAGGAACTGATTTGGGGGTTCAGTTATTGAAAAAAATAACATTTTTCATTATTAGCCATAATACAGTAATTTTTGTGTCTTCTAGTATGTTGGAAAGAAATATTTTTAATTTTGTTGATTTCAGGACTGTGACTTTTTTAACCAGCCTCATCACATCAGCAAAGGGCAGTATAGAAAGCATTCACTAGATTGCTTTACTACATACATGTTTGTGAGATGAAAGGGCTACTTGAGTAGTGCAACAGTAGACACTTGTTTGAGTAAAGTAGAAAGTATGGAAGAGCTGTTTATGTGGAAACAAATACCTGCCTTTATTTAAAATTTAGCATTTTATTTACAGATCTTTATGATTGAATTTTAAGCCAACAAGATACTGAATCGTTCCGAATAAAGATGAGGCAAAATAGTCACTGTAACCTGATTAATGTAAAAGAAAACTAAACTCCAAGATTCAAGTAGACTTTGAGGTGGAGCCCAGAAGCATCGCTTCAAGTGTGGTTTTTAAAGATACTGCCAAACTAGTCGACTTAGAGTCTAGCAAACTAACAATTTGGAACATTCCTTTATTTCATAGCAATTTGAAGTAAAAAGGAAAAATGGTAGTTGACAAAATGAAGGGGGAAACTTGAAATAATCAACTGAAATAAAATGGAGTGGTATAGTGGGTAGGTAGTGCTATTGGGTACTTGTGGCTGCACCTGATAAAGATTTTGACATTGCTGCACTTGAAAATGATCTTGATGTGCTGCCGTTTCATTCTGTGCTGTATGTAGCCAATTTAAATGGCTAGAATGTCTTGACATTCCTGCTTGGGCATATCTGAGTCAGCATCTCATTGCTGCAGCAGCTTAATTAAATTTGCCAGTTTATGCCAGGAGGACAGACATGTTCTCATATTCAGAGAGACAGCTGTGAAGCAGGATTGTTAAGAGTTGCGGACACAATACCGTTAGGTTTGAAAAGCTCTCAAGACATATTCTAGTGAGGAATCAATTTGCTGTAATACATTTCTACCAAGATCAGCAGTTAATATTCATTTTGTTAACCTAAAATGAGCTTATTTTTATATAGTTATTGGAGAAACTTTGAGCTAAGTATGTATTCTCTTACCTGTATTTCTGGAGCAGCCTAAACATCCCAATTTTAATTTCCAAAATTCTCTTCCTGCTAACTAATTAAGTATTTGCTGAATTTTTCATTCATAGTTTATCTCTGATAGTATTTTGAAGTAATTTTTATTTATTTGAGGGAGGAAGTTTCTTACCCTCTTCTAAAATACTGTTTTCAGACTTTGGAATTTATAACATATTTATATAAATTAGTAATTCCCAATCTTATCAATAAGGTCCAAACTTTCATACTTTTTTATATCAACTATTTCTTAGAACTAATATATCTCCTTCATTAGCCGAAACAACAGAGATTGATAGCTAGTTACCAGAAACATAACTTTTAAAAATAGCATGATGTCCTAAATAATGTGTAATAAAAGGAGAACATTACCTACATAGACATCACTACAACAGAAGATGCAATGATTGGGAGGATGGTCCAGTTACAGTGGTTATGACATGTGTACATCCTATAAGAGGTCACTGATTTAATTCTCAGCACCAAATCCTAAAATGAACAAGACTGTATCTAAGAGAGGCAGGATAAAATATACTAAGCAATAATCATAGAAAAAAATAAGATGTGATTTCAAAGTAATAGCAAATCAGAATTGTTTTTATGTTAGAGAAAAAGAACTTTACAAGTTGTATGAAACAGTGTCATGTGTTCCGAGCATACAGTATTCCTCTAAATTATAGCCAGCCTTTTTCTCTGGTGATGAGTTAGATACTCCTACTGGCTTAAAGAAATGAATGCCATAAGGAAAGTAATACTGCCATGATTGTGACCATTGTTCCCTTCCCTCTCTCACTCTTTATCCATGGTCTCCAGAACATTCTTCTCAGCCAGCTATTTGGTAAATATATTTTGGAAACCTAATATCATTATGATCATGCATATATATTTGCATATATATGTATAAATGTGTATGTGTATGTATACGTGTGTGTGTAGTTTTCTTTGTTTATATGGATGTAATTTTCTTTCATTAATTTGTCAAACCATTAGTTTAAGATCCTGGCAATCAAAGATTGTACTGTACTGCTGGTTAAAGCTCTTGAACATAACACATCAGCAATTATAAATATCAATGAATATTATAATTGCTTGTGCCAGCAATTATAAATAGCAATGAATATTAGTGAATGAGTCAGTAGACATCCATCTTTTTCATTAGTTTCCTTCCATCTATGAATTATCATTGTTTAATGTGAAGCCAAGTTAAAAAATCAATGACCGAGGTAGAAATCAGAGTTGTGGAGACCAAGGAAGTGGAGTTTTTGGTATATTTCTATTCTCTTACTGAAATTATAGACTAAAATAACTGGATAGCAAAGATAGAAACAATTTATGAATAATTTAATAATCTATAATACGATCATTATAATATGTAATAAGATATAGTTGTGTATCTTACTAGAAATGGTAAGGTGACTTTTTAAATTGGGGGTGTCATTTTATAAACAAGTCTAATATCATGCTCTCTGGTTGCTACTACGCCTTGCCTTCTTTTTGAGCATATCTCCTTATAGATACACTGTAATTTTCTTTCACATCCGTAAAAAGCATAGAGAATTTTCTGTGGGTTTAGTTATATGCATGACAGATAGGGATTGTCCAGTCTTTGTAAAATCACTATTGCTTCCACAGAATGTAAAAACAGTTATTGGGATTTTATTTTTAAGTTCTGAGATAACCAGAAAATTTAGAGTCTCAGTGAATTAATTAACTTCCAAGTGTGTGACCCTGTTTTATTCTGTGCTTAATGTCCTTTGTTCACCATATTAACTTATGCACCTTATTGAAGAAAATAAGCTTTAAAAGCCAAATTGCCCTGCAATCAGTAAATGTTAGTATAATCCACAAGAATGATTTTCCCTTTTAATAAAAGGGGAAGTGTGCCTCTCCCTCTCCATCAGGTGGCTGAAGGTAAACCTGCAATGAGGTCTTTTCATGCAGAATACTTAATCTAAACTAAATGACTGAACATCAAAATGCAGGTGGCAGAGTTAGATAATAATCCAGAAGTTACTGTTAATCATGCCATATTATTCTTCCTTTTGATTGGGAATCATAAGTTCCATGATAGTAATCTTCATGTGAAAAGCACATATTTTAAATTGTATTTTTTTTTCCAGGCGTATAGGAGAAAATTTGAATGTCTCAGCAAGTTCTGTAGAAAATGAGCCTGCAGTTAGTTCAGCAACTCAAGCAAAGGAAAAAGTTGGGATGATTCTCCTTCCAAAACCAAGAGTTCCTTATCCTCGTTTCTCTCGGTTCTCACAGAGAGAGCAGAGGGCTTATGTGGATTTGTTGGCTAAATATGCAAAGATCCCATCAAGTTCCAAAGCTGTTGGGACAAATACAAATGAATTCTTGCAGTATTTGGTATGTATTCTATTTATCCGGTTCAGTAAAATTACTAAGAATCAGGAAATAATTCTACTTTACATTTCCTTTCATTTGTCTTTGTCATTGTTAATTTGTTATTTATTTCTCTTACTATTAGATACAGTCATATTTACAGAAATGGGAAAGTAAGGACTTTAGTTAAAGTGTTGACACCTTAACCCTCCTGTTGATTTTATTGTGTGTAGTTCTAGCACTTGCTCTGCTGTGGAGAGGCCTTACTCCAGTTCACCTTACATCCTAGCAAGATGTTTTGTTTGTCCCTGTGATTGTTTCTTTAAGATAGATTCTTTAAATGAAGGTTTTTTTTTTAAAAAAATAAAATGTTAAGATCAAATGCTGCATGAGTTTTTAAAGTTTTGGTTTGTAGTTAGGGATGGATAAATTGTTCTTCGAAGGGTTTAAATTATTTGTTTATACCACTATAAGATGTTTTGAAGGTACCTTCACCAACATTATACATTGCTCTCTTTTTTTGCTTTTGTTGCATATGAGGAAATGGGTGATTTCTTGTTTTACCTAAATAAATATATTGAATACCAATGAAAATAAACATCTTCCATGTATTTATAAACCATTGTTTTCTATTTTTTCTCAATATCTCAAGTTGTCTGCAATCATTGATAGTCAAGGATAACTGAACAACTAATCCTGCACCACCTCCAGAGTGCTAAGGTTATAGGAGTGTGCCATCACACCCAGCAATAAGCATTTGTAGTTCTATAACTCCTAGTTGTACAGTCTTACATGTTTACCTTTTTAAAAAATAGAAAACAGAATTTCCTACACATATATCATAATTTTGGTCATTTGTTTTTCTATTTCTGTGGAGTTTTTTGTTTGTTTTTGGTTTTTGTTTCTTTTCAAGACTGGGTTTCTAAGTATAACAGTCCTGACTGACCTGGAGCTTGCTTTGTAGACCAGTCTGGCCTAGAACTCACAGAGTTATGCCTGTTTCTACCTCTCAAGTACTTCTGTAGAGGTTTTAATGTTTTTGGTGTGTGTGTGTGTATATATATATACCTGTACATGCATGGGGTGAACCCATGCCTTATACAATGTTAAACCCACAAGGTTCCAATAAACTGTTCCCTAGAGCTTTTAAAGAAGTGTATGAGTGACCTGTCTTCATGCACACCAGAAAAGGGAATCAGATCCTATTACAGATGGTTGTGAGCTACCATGTGGTTGCTGGGTATTGAACTCAGGACCTCTGGAAGAGCAGCCAGTGCCCTTTACCACTGAGCCATTTCTTCAGCCTTCTTCCCTAAAGGTTTTTTGTTGTTGTTGTTTTAAATAAGTTTATCATTATATTGTGATTTTAAAATTAGTTTCTTTGTGGTTTCTATTCTGGATTTGAATAACTTTGTAGAGCAACAATTAAGGAGTGAATATATTTAGTGAACCTTTATTTAAAGATGTGTACTTTTTTTTTTTAAGGATATGAAAAAACATGTGAATGAAGAAGTTAATGAATTCCTAAAGTTTTTGCAGAATTCTGCAAAGAAATGTGCACAGGATTATAATATGCTCTCTGATGAGGCCCGTCTCTTTACAGAGGTAAAAGATCATATTTACATAAACTGTTGAGCAGTAAATAAGAGTGGTATCTCTAAAGTGTATGAAGATGAAGCTTAGGGAACTGCCATCTTTAGTAGTTTTGTTACAGAGGCCAGTGCACTACTAAGTGTGAAATAGTAGAATTCATGACAGCTTGGTTCCTGCCAAGGAAATGATTTGTTTGGACAGAGCTGGGTAACACTGAGCTACAGGGCTTTAATGTGCTACTTGAAATTATTCACTGTTTAGAACTTAGGAATTCCTTGTTTCTGGAAGTTCCCATCAGTCTTTTCATTCTTTGCTTGATAGCAGGGACCAGAAACTGAAAGTTGACCCACAGGTGAAGGTGCACTGTCATACTTAAGATAACTTAATGCACTGTGATGCCATGTAAATGCTCCAGGGGGTTTTCTTTCTTTCTTTCTTGAACGAGAGCTGAGCTAAGTAAATGCAGTTGCAAGCACTGTAACATTCTGTGCAGTTTCACTAAGATTTTCTGGTAACTAACTAGGATGATCTTTGCCATTTGGTGCTTACATATTAGTTCCTTTTATTTGTTGAATTTTTACAATGCTCATGCCAGAACGGAAACATGAGAGCTGTGCGCTTACTAGAACTACAGACAGGGAGGAAAGATGGCTGTACCTATAACGGTATAGCTCACTGAGAATTTTAAAGCAGCTTCTCTGTTCCAGCCCACACATGCAGTAGTTATGAGTGACATCCTAACTAGCACTAAGGAGTGTAGATGGAAGAAGAAAGTATTAAACACAGCAGGGTGTGTGTACTAGGAAAAGAAACAGGATATGGAACTACAAGATGTGGCTTGGCCACTAATGTACTTGCACCAAGCCTGACTACCTGATTTTCATCATAGAGACCAACCCACATGGTAGAAGGAGAAAACTGACTCCTCCAATTTTTCTCTCCTACCTGTGCCTCTCTCTGCCCTCCTTCACATACACACACACACACACACACACACACACACACAGAGAGAGAGAGAGAGAGAGAGAGAGAGAGAGAGAGAGAGAGAGAGAGAGAGAGAGAGAGAGAGAGAAAGGAAGAGAGAGAGAATAAAGATGTATTTTCACTAGTTACTGGTTTGTAACTTGAAGCATTTTATAACTATGTAGAAGGAGTGGTATATAGATAGAAAGAGCTTCTGTGATCTAAAATGCATCATAGCTGGTTGTGATTGTACGTGCTTTTAATCCCAAGTGGCAGGTAGCTCTCTGAGTTCCAGGCCAGCATGATCTACCTAATGAGTTCCTGTCCAGCCAGAACTACACAGTGAGAGCCTGCCTGAAAAATAAAATATATCCTAAAAGATTTAGGTACCATTCACTGACAAAATAATGACAGGTATTAGAAGCTAGCACATGTGTGTGCTTTTAAAATTATCAGAACTTCTCCAGTGATGGCTCTGTTCCTCTGAATTACTGACATGTTATTACAAATATATACTTTTTTTTGGGTGAAGCTATGAATTTCCTTCCCAACTACATTTCCTGGTAAGCCATTAATATTTTTGAAATTGGAGAAGACACATAACTACTTAGCAGGTTGTCATGTAGCCCAGGCTGGGCTTGAACTGTTGGCCCTCCTGTGTCTATTTTCTAAGTACTGGGATTATAGACATGCATGTGCGGCCAGCCCCAGCTTCAGTTGTTGCTTTTACTGTAATTGTGCAAGAAATTTTCATGTATCTTCATTTCTTTTGCCAGTTTCCTAAGAAACATAGGAAATACCCAAGTCTTCTCTATTTAATTTTAAATTTTAATAAAATCACTAATTTTAGTATTATTAAATATCACTATTTTAGGAAATTAGGTTAAAATTTGTTATGAAAGCTAAGAGTAAATCAAAAAGGAAATACACAGAATGGGTTATTGGAAGAGAGGATGAGTGCAGTGGATCTAGCTTTGCAATTAATACATTTATTGTCATATGCAACCAAAGCACATTTGTTAGGGAAGTATAATACAAATGAGTAGTTCTTATTTTTTGTTTCACAGCAAACTCTAAGAGCTTGCATTGAACAAGTGAAAAAGTACCCAGAATTTTATACTCTCCATGAAGTCACCAGCTTAATGGGATTCTTTCCGTTCAAAATAGAGATGGGACTGAAGTTAGAAAAGACTCTTCTTGTTTTGGTAAGATTTATTCTGTGACTGTGAAGAACTACTGGGAGCTTTGGCTAGAAACATCGTTTATGTCTCATGTAGACACGTGTTTAAACTTTTGGGATACATGATGCAAGTGCAATACCTTATGTTTTTAAAATACTGCTACTAATTTTGTTTCTTGACTTTGTTTTTCTTTACTTAATACTTTCCTTAATGCTTCTCAAAACAGGAACTCCTTTAAAAAATTATTCACTAATATTTGAACAATAAGCATGTGGAAAGTGTATTTTAGCACCATTCTTCTGTGTTGTGATTTATGCTTTGTTAAAAAAAGTGAAACTCCAGAAATGGCAGGAGGATGTCAGGAGATACCTCTGAACTTTTTAGGATCAATAGCAATAACAAAATCATTGTTCATGGTTGTCAAGCAAAACCATGAATAAATAAATGCCTAGGCTTAAGGAGGTCCCAAGATTGACATTTGATGTCAGTTAAGTTTCCTTTATTATAAGAAAAATACATTAAGGCTTTCACAATAACATTCATTTTCCACTTATTTAGGGCAGTGCAAAGTTTGTAAAAACAGCATTTCCCTCAATGCCTGTGAAGTTGCAGCTTTCAAAAGATGATATGTCTTCCACTGAGACTCCACAGCAGAAAGCTGAAGCTATGCACTATGTAAGTCACAAGTGGCTTTTATAAAAACTTAAAATAATCCTAATAATTGTACTACACAAAAGATGTGTGGCCTGGTTGTTCTAACATCTTTCCGTGATGTTCTCTCCTCCACATTACTTTGTGGTGAAAATGTTGTGAGTGACCTAGATAATAAGGTATGCATATTCTGTTTATTTATGAAGCATAAATAATACAGGGCACAATTGTTTTTCAGGATATTAGTAAAGACCCGAATGCAGAGAAGCTTGTTTCAAGATACCATCCGCAGATAGCTCTGACTAGCCAAGCATTATTCACCTTGCTCAATAACCATGGACCAAGCTACAAGGAGCAATGGGAAATCCCAGTGTGTGTGCAGATGATAGCTGTGGAAGGTTTGTGATTTGGTATGCCAGATAATGTACTCAGAAGGGCTGAAATTACCTCATTTCAGCTGTGCAGACATATATGGCTGTGTGCCACATGCAGATCTTCATCTTTGTTTAAGGAGAACGAGAATCTGATATTTAAACTCAGTAGAACTTTTCTTGCTCTAAAGTTGTGGTAGAACTGACTGCTGAGACCTATGGTACCAGCAGTTATATTAAGGTGTAAGACATAGAGAAGAAATTTTACACAGGGTGGCCAGAAACATATGAAAGATGTGCAACTTCTGTTTGTCATTGGGATGAAGAAATGCATCACTTTATTAGACAGTTTGCAGGACACAAATTTCCAGGACTTTGATGTGTGTTATTGGGAACCAAAATTAAAGTATATTGACAGAGGCTATCCTCTGCACATTAATTCCTGTATTATTTGATTCATATTTGACCATTTTATCCTCCCGAATAATATTAAATGTAAGGATATAAATGAAAGGCTGAATCTTCATTTATAAAGACAAAACAGAACTACAAGAGTTACATGTGATCTATTGTAAAAGAGTAAATTGCAAGTTCCTGAAAGAACAAAGAACTAAAGATATTAACAGTACAGCTTTAAAGCCCAGAAACCTTTAATCATTGTTAGAACACATTTCTCCTGCTAGCTGGGTCCTCTTGTCCTTTAGTACTAAGGGACTTAAAGACATGTAGTACAAGAGGGGCAGATGCAGGAGGCATGGCACCACTGCCCTACCCTGTCTTGTTCAGTGATCCTTCTGCCATACATCCTCTTTCATTTTTTTTTTCTTAAATAAAACTACCAGATATTAATCACTACTTGCTTCTATTTCTATATTAAGGTTCCAAACCAGTTAAAGTAATTTATATTAATTCACCACTTCCCCGAAAGCAAATGACAATGAGAGAAAGAAACCAGATCTTCCATGAAGTTCCATTAAAACATGTGATATCAAAAAACACATCTGTTCCAGTCTCTGCAGTCTTTATGGACAAACCTGAAGAGTACACCTCTGAGAAGGATGTATGTAATGCTCTTTCTCCCTTGCTTAGGATCTACTTGTTTGTCATTTTGGAGCATAAACTTATATTTGAAGTCTCTAAACTTTGTAGTGAAAATAGTCTTTAGTATACATTTTTGAAACATTACATGATGTATGATTAATACTCCAGTTTTTATGTATCATTTAAAATTTTTAAAAAGATTTATATTTAGTCATATGTAGGTTTGTATGCTTGCTTGTTGATATGTTAATGTGAGTTCAGGTGCACTCAGAGGCCAAAGACATCAGATCCCCTAGAACTCGATTTACAGGCTATCATGAACCACCTGATGTGGGTACTAGGAATTGAACATGGACCCTCTGGTAGAACAGCAAGGGCTGTTCTTAACCACCTAGTCATCACTCTAACCCCCTTAACTAAAATAAAGTTTAAAATTCAGGACAGTGATCTGAGTATACATTTTCTGAAACATAATATATATAAACAGTTGACAAATATATGAAAGAATGCTCACCATCACTGATTGTAATGGAAATGCCAATTAAAACCATAAGGAACAAAAAGGTGGCTCAATCTGTAAAGGGCTTGCTGTAGAAGCATGAGGATCTGGGTTCAGATCCCTAGCACCCACATAAGAAACAGATACAACTGGGTATGCCTCTAGGCCCATGGAGAGTACAGGTGGATCTTTAGAGCTTATTGACCAGCCAGCCTAGCTGAACAGTGAACTTTAGGTTCAGTGAGAGTCTCCATCTCAAAAATAAGGTGGTTAGTGACTGAGGAAGAAGACATTTAGCCTCAACCTTTTGAGTGGCACGCACCCACACATATATATACACAAACCCACAATGAAGTATTATTGGAAATAGCAAAAAGGGTAAATGAGAAATGCTAGCCATGTTGCCTCATATTACTAACCCTAAAACTTGGGAAGCTGAGGCAACACTTGTGAGACCTGTCTCAGAATTTACAAGTAACAGGTTAAAAAGACAAATACTGAGGAGGGTATGGAGCACTTAATCAGAATGCAGATTAGCTTGACCACTACAGAAAACAGTAGGGACCTTCCTAAAAATAAGACTGCCATGTGTTCCTGCAACTACCCAGTAAACTATATTTCAAAGAAAACACCAAGCTAAAAGCACTTAGACCCTTGTGCTTCTATATTGATTACAGTACTATGCACAGTAGCCCAGATATGGAATCAGCCTCAGTGGGTAACTAAATCAAGAAAATGGGGTATATAAATACATTGGGAACTAGTAAACCTTTAAAGAGAGGAAAATGCTGTCATTAGCAACAGTACCTGAAGATCAGAATGTTAAATGAAATAAGCCAGTCACAGGAAGACCCTGTGATTTCACTTTATAAGATGACATGTAAAAATTATGCTCATAGAAGTGGACAGCAGAGCAGTGATCACAGAAGCCAAGAAGGGCAGTATGGAAGGCTAGAAAGAGATTAGTTAACAGGTACAGAGTCCCAGTGAGACAGAAGTGAGGGTTGGTAAGGTTCTGGAACACAAGAAGATAAGACAATGATCGTTAATAGTACTGTGTAATTCAAAATTGATCAGAAAATAGATGTTCTCATCAGAGGCCATCTGTAAGATGGGTGTGACATTAATTTACTCATGTTTGAATTTCTAACATATAAACCATTAGAGTGACAAGCATGGTATAAGTATTAGTTACAATGATATATGCTTAAAGATAATTTTTTGTAATTATTAAAGTGAAACATTTTATTCATAGAAAACAATCCATTCTACAAATATTTTACTGTGTAGATTCGGTTCTGTGTGCTGAGGATGGGTAAATAAGATTTCAGCCTGGCTCCTCTCAGCACTTATATTGTAGTAGATGTTACATACTGAATATGCAGCAGCACAAGTAGCAGGTACTGATAAATAATTATGAAGAAAAACAATACATTAAGATTAAGAGAGAGGGAGATGGACAGGAAAGGGGCCATTTTAAATTCAGGACCAAAAAGGCCTGAGGATAGTAAGTATGGTCAGAGATTTTTAGCTGTACTTCTGTTCCCTCTCATAACACTAAAATTGCTGGCACACATCAGTAACCATGTCTGGCTTTTACTTGGGTGCTGGAGATCCAGACTCAGATTGTGTGCTTGAATAGAAATCCTTTTACTCACTGAGCCATCTCTCCTAGCCCCATGTTTCTACTTATAAAAAATATGACCTATAATGTTAGGGATAAGGGCACTAAGAGTTAGGTAACCATGCCCTGATCTTTCCCCTAATAATTTCCCAATATATTTTCTTCCAAGATATCCACTGAAGCTAATGACTGCCGAAAAATTGAGTCTCTGGAAAATTTAGATATGGATTTTGATGATGATGTCACGGAACTTGAAACCTTTGGAGTAACTACCACTAGTCCATCTAAGTCACCGAGTTCAGAAAGTGACTCCTCTGTATCCATCTTGACAGATGTCCACACAGCCCCCAAAGTAGCACCTGCACCTGTGGCACCAGCTACTCCTGAGGTACCAGCTACACCAAACATTACTGATGATTCTAGAAGCTTATGCCAAATTCTGATGAAACAATTACAGAAGGAGAAGCAGCTATTCTCTGGTGTGGAAAGTGGTCCTGAAGAGTGCAAAAATAAAGATGATCAGAGACTTGAATCATGTGGAGAAGAGGTCCCCAGTGCCATTGCAAAATCTTTAACACAAGACAATGAAGTCCTCAAAACATCTGATGGAATCTCTAAGGAAAGCAATGTAGGTATGCTTTGTACCAATGATGAAAGCCTGAGTGCTCAGGGGAATTCAGACAATGCCAACAAAACAGCTACTGCATCGGAAACAGCTGAAACTGAGAAAGGGATTTCTTGTGGTAGTGATACAGATGAGGACTGTTTAATCATTGATACAGAAAGTAAAAGTAATACTGATGGAAAGGCAGCTGGTGTGGGTTCTAGACCTTCAAGTCCAAATTCTTCAGCACAGGCTTCTGTGGGAAACCAGACCACTACTACTACTGTTTCTGAAGAGTCTTGTGTTTTAAAGAAACCTATCAAAAGAGTCTATAAAAAATTTGATCCAGTTGGAGAAATTCTAAAAATGCAGGATGAGCTTTTAAAGCCAGTTTCCAGGAAAGTGCCTGAGTTGCCCTTAATTAATTCAGAAGAATCTAAACAGCCATCTGCTTCTGAGCAATCCTCTGCTACTATGGATGCCTCTAACTGGCCAAAATCTAGTTGGCCTTCTGCGTTTCAGAAGCCTAAAGGACGTAAGTGAATATCAAGAACTTGTCAGTTTATCTATTCCTTTTCCTTAGCTTTTCTCCCTTCTTTCATACTATTTTAACCCATTTTGTAATTTTTATCTAGTCACTGACATTTCAGTCTGTTGATCACTATTTCCGCTTCCACTGTGTCTTCTTTGTATATCTACCCAATTTGTATATGTGCTATAACCTGTTTACCCTGTAAGTACATGAAAAGGCTACTATGCTGATGGAGGGAATCATAAACATTAACCTATTCATACCTTTTGTACCCTTAGTAGTAGACTACAGAATGAGTGTGACAATGCTCCTAAGTCTGCCTGGCTTGAGAATATCAGGACCTTTTTAAATTCTTCTTGATGCTTATCACTGTGCTGCATGCTTTGCCTAGTATTCATGGAGGTATTTGTGAAAAGTAAAAGAATTTTTAAAACTCTGGTTGTAGCTCTCTGCTGCAATGCTTTAAGTAAATATGACCCAAGGTGGACAATTGACAGTCACAAAGAGAGTTATTGAGTTTTTGTGTCCCAGATTATAATGCATAAATGAGTAGCCTATTTGTAAATGGTAATGAGGAATGTTTTTAAAGGATTGCCATATGAACTTCAAGACTATGTTGAAGATACATCAGAATATATAGCTCCTCAAGAAGGAAATTTTGTCTACAAGTTGTTCAGCCTACAAGACCTGCTGTTACTTGTGCGGTGCAGTGTCCAGAGGATAGAGACAAGACCACGCTCTAAAAAACGGAAGAAGATCAGAAGAGTAAGTTATCTGAGAAGTTGTGATGTGGCAGTGTGAGTGATAATCCCAAATACTGAACACAGTGTTCTAATAAAATTTGACTTTAACTTGTTGATCACTCCTATAGTTTCTCTGGGTTAAGTTCTTTTCCGTAAAATGTTGAAATCAGATTTAATAAGATACACAAATGCTGGTAACCAGTTTAACAAGTTCATGTGAACTCTAGGAAAGACATTATGCAGATTGATTTGACCAGACTAGCATTTATAGCCTGTGTATGTGTGACTTTGCATTTCCTTGCCATCTATGAGCACTTTCTTTACCCTGAGACATTTCTCAATATCTTTTAGAAACAGAAGTTTTAAGAGTCCCAAAGTTTCAGGGCTGTTAGGGTGCCAATCTCTGCTGTTTTCCCCCTGTGGCTCCTCTTGGGGCATGATATAAAGTCTCCTCAGCAAAAGAAGCAAATGATTGTTACAGTTTCCCACTGTCCTTTTTGTGACTGAGTTGTTCTTTTAGGACACTTGGCACTCTTGCATGTGATTCTAGATACTGGCAAAAAAAAAAAAGTTTTTGTTTTAGTTGATTGCTAAGAGGTACTGACTTGTCTTTTATTATTTCTTTTTTTAATTTTTAAAATTTATTTTATTTCGTGTGCATTGGAATTGGAGCTATGAGCTGCCATGTGGATGCTGGGAATCAAACTCAGGTCCTCTGGAAGAGCAGTCAATGCTCTTAACCACTGAGCTATCTCTCTAGCCCCCTTTTATTGTTTCTTAAAGGGAATCTTTTTGAAACTATTATTTATTGAGAAAGAAGTGTGTGTGTGTGGCATGCATGCACATACATATGTCCATGGAGGTCAGAGGACAACTTTTAGAAATTGGTTCTCTCACTCATGGTAGTGGGTTCCTAGAATGGAGCTCAGGTCATGGGACTTGGTGGGAATTACCTGAGCCATGGAACCATTTCACCAGGCCAAGAGAACTTCTTTTTTTTTTTTTTTTTTTTTTTTTTTTTTGTCCTTGTTGTTGTTTTAAGATTTATTTGTTTAAAATGTACAGTGTTCTGCCTGCAGGCCAAAAAAAGGACACCAGATCTCATTATAGGTGGTTGTGAGCCACCATGTGATTGCTGGGAATTGAACTCAGGACCTCTGGAAGAGCAACTAGTGCTCTTAATCTCTGAGCCATCTTTCCAGCCCCCAAGAGAACTTCTTAAATTGTGTTCTTTTCTTTTATTATTTTATGTGCATGAGTGTTTTCCATGTATGTATGTATGTATGTATGTATGTATGTATGTATGTATGTGCACCATGTGTGTGTGCCTGGGGACCACAGATGCCGAAAGAGGGTATTAGATCCCTTGGAACTTGAGTTACAGACATTTATTTGTGAGCTGCCATATAGGTTCTGGGAATCAAACCCACCTGGATCTTCCGGAAGAGCAGCCAGTACTCTTAACTACTGAACTATCTATCTTTCCAGCCCTGTTTTTGTTGTTTTGTTTTTAAGTTTTATTTCCTTACTTATTTGTGCTCTCATTTTTTGTAGTCAGCTTCATTTCTTTCACATTCTACCCTGTGAACCCATGCCACTTTGTCTTTTCCTTTTCATCTATATACCCAAAAATTGTTGATGTCAATATCTCCTTTTCATTTATATACCCAAAAATTGTTGATGTCAATATCTCCTAAGTAAAAATGGCCCAGGAAAGTTTTGGATACCAGTTTAATTCTTGGTCAAGACAACTTGGTAAGGATTATTGTCATTCACTCAGAAAGTGAAATTTATAAATGCCAGGCTATAACTATCTAGGAGAAAATTATTCATCAAGATGTCAAAACAATTGAGCCCCAAAGAATATATAAATAGAAGTCTTATATCTCTGACTGTCAATAGTAAAGCTTGAAAGCTTTTCAAGGAATTCCTGTCCCTTGCATTTGTTGTTCATTATATGTGGTGGTTTAGTACACATAGTATAATTCCCATTCTGTAATGTATGCCCCTGGAATTATGCCCCATTTTTCTTTTTCTCAAATGTTAGCACTACAGAAACTCAGTAAATAGATTAGAAAACTTGAGGGGTTGGGAGGCTAGGGGTCTTTGTAAGGAATTTTAGAGGAAAGTTAATATCCACACTAGTTTGAAAAACACTGTCATTCCAGAATGTGTCCTTGCAATATTTCCTCCCTAAGAGCCAGCATGTTCAGACAAGATTTTTAGGTTTGCAAGGCTAACTCCTGGTGTTCAAGACTATCATCTCTGATTTTTCCTTAATTCTTCAGTTTCATGTTGTTATTATAAGTCTTACTTCTTCAACAAAACTCTGCTTAATAATAATCCAAGCAGTTGGGAGGCTGAGGCAGAAGTTGAGGCCAGCTGCTCTACATAGTAAGTTCCAGGACAGCCTGGGCTACAGGGTAAGCATGGTTTCAAAAAGGTTACCCCCCCCACTTTGCAAAAAAATAAAAAATACATAAAAGCCTACAAAACTGCCTGATAGAGGAGAACTTAAAACAGCAACCAGTTTGAGAGGACAGAAGTGAGGAGGTTGATGTGGACCAAGATAAAGCTAGAACTTACCAGTTCTGTGCAGAACCATTGTCCCAGTTAGCCAAATATCCCGAGTGCTGCATTCTAAAATGGTTAACAGTTTTACATCTAGTTATCCAAATTTTATGTTGGCATTATAGGTGTTTTTTTTAAAAGCTGCTTAAAGGTGTAATATGTTAAGAATAGAAGTCACTTAGTGGCACTGAAGAGAAGACTCTGGCCATGAACTTTTTAGGAAAGTACATAAGGGTATAGAAGGTTTATGCAAAAAAGAAACAAGAATAGCTTTCACTCGGGCAGCACTACAGCTGCCCTTTAAGGAGAATGAGAAACTTCTACATCACAAATCTTCCTTCCCATGGCTTCCTGGAGATGGCAGTAAAGTACATACAGAAATAGTCAGATGTAATACTTAGTTTTATATCAAAGAAAAGCACACTCCCCTCAAAAAAAAAAAAAAAAAAAAAGGCTATCTAATCTTGAAGTATAGTTTCTGTGCATAAATTAATGCTGTAATCTACTTAGGATATAGAAAAATCATCTTCCCTTTACATCACCTGTTCTTTTCCATTTCTGTAATAATCAACTATGCCGCTGAACATATTTCTTAGCTCTCTGACATGAGGCTTAAAGGTTTTTGTTTGGGTATTGATTTATTGTGTATGTAAATGGCATGTGAGCACTTTTGTGCCATGACATGGTTGCTACAGTATTCCACAAGTACGTACTTGCTTGTACATCCACCCTTAGAATAGTAATGGGGTTTGTCATCTTGCTCCATCGGCTTGATATCCTGACCAGTAAGCTCTGAATGGATAATTTGTCACATGCTTAGGGCTTGGAAGTTTGTGTTGTAAAGATAGTAACATCCACAGTTGTTCTGGCAGGCATTCATGCTCATTCTTAGGAAGAAAACCAGCTGCTTAAGGTATTTGAGTGACTGATGCCTAAAATGGGGAGGGTCCTTTTTCTTTTCTTTTGAGACGTGTTAGTCACTGCCTTCTAGCATTTAGCTCTGGACCTGGGAACAATTGCTTGTGCTGGAATCCCAGGGAGTCTGCTTGTGAATCACATCTGGCAGAGAGGAAACATGATGCAGTATGTGGGAAGTTTGTCTTGTCTGTGTTGGAGATGAGGGTGGTGGTGAGGAATCCCTTATCCATCCTCTTCTTCCTGAATCTATCCCCAGAGGCAAATGTATCTATATCTTCCTGTCTAAAACCTACATTTTACAAAATAAATAAAATTAAATTTCCTGCAAATACTTGAAAACTGCTGGCTGTATAGGCAAAGGTATTTTCTATGAGTAGTAAATTTTGTTTTTGTTTGGGTTTGATTTATTACATATATGTATGGTCTGTGGGCACTTGTGTACCTTGGAGTATACGTGGAGATTAGACGTGAAGCTTTGACAAAACATAATTTTGCATTACAGCAATTTCCAGTTTACGTGCTACCAAAAGTAGAGTATCAAGGTTGTTATGGAGTTGAAGCTCTGACTGAAAGCGAGCTCTGTCGCTTCTGGACTGAAAGTTTATTGCATTCCAACTGCTCGTTTTATGTTGGTGAGTCTATAGGAGTCCTCTTCCCCTTGGTAATTCCCTTTAAATATTTGCCTTTAAATTCAGCTATACATGCTTCCATTTTGTCCTCTTTTTGTTTTCCATTCTCCGATTATGCTGACTCTATAGTAAAGCAGTGATAGGGAGTATTGGTGAGCTATTAAATTGATTTACATATATTTGTAATTTTCTTACAATTTTAATGGTGCTGTCTTAGAAATCTCATCTTGGAACGTCTTTATTTTGGTTTTGAAGTTTTGAGCAGAAGGGAATTAGCAGGGTTTTGAATGTTGTTGCCAGGGTCTTAAATAGTTAACATACTTCACATGACAGATTTCTTGCTCTTATTGTTCATGTTGTTCTTTCACTTTGGAATGCTACATGCTGAATATCTCTGTCATCCCTTGTCTTGGACTCTGCACCAATACAGATCAATACTACATTGATCTGTCTGCCCTACCTACTCCCATCTCCCTTAGTTTTTTCCTTTTTTTTTTTTTAAAATCTCTAAATGTGTTGTCTTTACTTGTTTGTTACTTCCTATATTACTGTTCTTTCTTAGGCCATCCCTTTTTCCTGCTAGACAGTAAGCATTTTAAAGTCAGAGCCTAATAGAGATCTGTATGTTCTAGTATAAGCATAGTGAGTGCTCTACATTTCTCTTGCCTGATCTAGAAACAGTGGATATTTACTTGAAAATTTGCCCCCATTCTGATTAATCAATATTTGGGAGGTGGTTGTTGTTTATTTTTTTATATAACATCTTGGTGATCTCAAATTCACAATCCTGCCTCAGCCTCCCAAGTGTTGGAATTAGTCCTGTGCTGCCTGCCACACCTGCCTAATGTTTTAGGGCTCTCTTCCATTGTCAGACACAGCTAGACATTTGTTTTAATAGCTTCCATCAGTAATCAGGATTCTAATGTTCCTTCAAAGCCTTCACACCACAACCTTCATGTAAAGCATGTAGGAGCAGTCACCAGCCACATCCACTTGTGGGAAGGATTTTTTTTTTAAGTTATCAGTGAACTTTTTACAATACTGACAGATGATGTAGACTCATTTTCTAATGTACTACTTCCCCTAAGAATTTTTTACAGGTCCTAAATAGTTAATTTTGTTGGGTCTAATTAGCCTAAAGACCTGCTCATTGATACACATGCCTATCTTTTTCTTGTGACAGAATAATGCATATGGTTTCTGTGATACTATTGAAAGACATCACAAGTTGTTGTGGACCTTGGGTTTTATTTTAATATAGATATGTGTGGTACACCTCATTCTTGTTGTCATGGTACTGGGGACAAACCCGAGGACCTATGAACGGCACTGTGCCTCTGAGCTGCACCCGTAATCCATGAACAGGCATTCAAATGCTGTGTTAAAGTATCCATCAGGCAGGGCGTGATAGTGTATGCCTTTAATCCCAGCACCCGAGAAAGAGGCAGGCTGGTCTCACACACACACACACACACACACACACACACACACACACACACACACACACACAGAGTATCCATCAGTATTAGGAGCTTAAAAGTGTTATAGTACTTTTAAGAAGACTGCTCAATGAAATCACTTGAAGAGCTTGTTAAATTGAAGATTGCTAGCACTTTTCCTAGAGTGTCTGAGTAATTCAGAATGGGACCTGGATTTTTGTTTCTAGCACAATCTCAGATAATAATATGGCTTGTCTAGGACACTCTGAGAGCCACCATAGCTCACAGTCTTTGATTGCAATAAACATACTTGATTTTTTGTTTGCTTGCTTGCTTTGTTATGCATAAATATGTTCACCTCCTTGTCTAGATTATAATGTCTCTTGCCCACTAAAAATATTAAAAGTTACTCTTTCTCCCCGCCCCCCCCCCAGATGGGGTTTCTTTGTGGCTTTGAAGGCTGTTCTGGTACTAGCTCTTGTAGACCAGGCTGGTATCGAACTCACAGAGATCCACCTGCCTCTGTCTCCTGAGTGCTGGGATTAAAGGCAGGTGCAACCACTGCCCAGCTTAAGAGTAACTCCTTTAAGAAAACCTGTAGTCTCATCACTACTTCTCTTTCTCCTGTCCAGTCAAATCCATAGAGTTGGTATTCAGTCAGTCCTCACTTTACATAGTTCTTACAAGCATGACCTCTGTTGTAGCAGTATATTAAGAGTAGAAATTACATATAAACTTGACTACCAGTTCCTCAGTCCACATACATGAGCAGTGGCTGCCTGTGTCCCTTCTTTCAGTCTGCATTGATCGGTCACTGTACCTCTCACCAGTTCGTGTACAGAAATCAAATATATGGTGTGGTGCCTTCTTGTCTTCCCATGGTCAGTCATTTGAGATTTTATGAGGATAGATAATGAAAATAAGGAATTGGCCAGCAAAGATTAAGATAAAGGGAGAAAAGAACATAAACAGAAAGCCCACAAAAGGTAATATTGCTGGAAGTGAAATTGTAATCAAACTTGCTTGGAGCTATAGAAGAAATGGCTGCCTGGGAATGTTGACACTGACACTGCCCAAGAGACTCTCCAGTCGCTGCCAGAGAAACTTGGTGATGACAAACCTACTGACATCAAAGATGAAGTAACGCCAGCATAAGGTTTAATTGAAAGTAGTGCTTGGATAGACTTAGATCAAAGTATGACAGTTGCCACAGTGGGGAAAGGTGCTTCTATAGGAAGCTATCTGAGAATGCAGTGAGCACTGCTCAAACTACTCTTGGTAAGACTTTTTGGAAAATATAGAAGCATGCTGTTTCTGATGTTTTGAATTGCAGTATACTGAATGCAAATTTTTTGTATTTTCTCTAAATACTTAAATTGATGGAGAGTTTATTTTGATAAAACATGTAAAAATAGTGAAATAACTGTAAAATTTCCCATTTATCATTAAAATACATGATTTCAGCCTGAATAATTGTTCTTACAAACTTGTACTGAACATAAAGGTAAACTACATATGTATGGATTATGTATAAATGATGCATGATCATAAAGGCTTAATTTCTGCTATCTAAAGCAATGCCTCCCAACTGTACCTCATCTTAAAGTATGATCTAAAAAAAGATTGCTTATGACTGAAGGACAATGGCAAGACATTTCACATCTCAGATCTGGCTCAAGTGCCCCAAGGGCTGAGGAGACAAGTTTCTCAGGCACTGAAAGAACTTACTTGAGTCCTCAGATTAGATAGCTCCAGTGTTGGGAGTTGCCTCCTTGAGGAAGTAAGCCTTCGAAGAATTTAGAACAGGACTCTGTAGTTAGTTCTTTGACAAACTGGCTGGGTACTATACTACATGCTTTCATTGTTGAAATTTTTTAAAAAAGTAAATGCTATTAATAGTCTCAAAGGTTTATGTATTAAACATCAAAAATACATTATTGCATTTAATATCCTCCTTTTATAGCTACTAAACCATTAAAATTACTTCATTATTAGAAATGTCACATATAATGAGCACTAGAAATGGAGAGGTGAAACTAAAATTGGCTAAGAAATAACAAGTGGCTGTGGGAACAGATGGATATGATGTCTTAGAAGGAAGACATCTGTAAAAATGTTTCTAATTAACTGTTTTTGAGCATAAAGCAAATGAAATTAAAATAGGCTAGATATGGAAATGAGATGCAATTCTTGTAGTCCCAATGACTAATACCTGCTTCCTAAGTAATTTGTTTCAACAATAAAATATTAGGAGTTAAAAATATAAATAAATCTAAAACATTATTTTCAGCATTAATGGGTGTTACTCTTGCACTGTAATGTTTTTAACCTTCATAGTAGTAGTAGCATGGTCTTCCTGTTGACCCTCCTCCCATTTGCCTCAGGGATCTCCTCGGTCACTTGGTACATCGCGGTACCTCAGTGCATGTCTCAGCTTATTTTGTTTTAAAATGTACACATTACTTTTTCCAACAGAAATGTGATTTTTAAGAATATAATGTTTGGGATTTTATGAATTATAGATTTGTATCAGGGATGCAAGAAAATAAGACTGAATAGATTGCTTTTTTTACAGAAACATTTATGACTGCTTTAATTAAAATAATCTATATTTTTATAATTAAGTTTTATAATAATGTGTCTTTGAGACTTACTGAACATGCCCAGTCCACAGATTGGATTTTTAACTGCTTATTTACATGGTGAGTATAAGCTTCCCTTTTACAACATCATGAAGATGCACTCTAGCGGGAACCAGAAGCACCAATTGTTGAGTAGTGTTTGCTCTTAAATTAAGGTTTATAGGTAGCAATCCTATTTGGGGAGTGTGGGTGTGTGTAAACTTTTCTATATTCAGCAAGTATTTTAAAATAAATATTTACCATAATTTGTATTTTATATAATTGTAAATTCAGGTTTACTTGATAGCTAGTGATATATATATATATATATATATATATATATATATATATATATATATGTGTGTGTGTGTGTATGTATATATGTATATATATATCTTATTAAATAAATACAAAGTCCTCAATAGTTGTTAAAAATGTATGAAATCATTTTTACATAGAGACTAGTTAACTTTTTGGTTTGTTTTCTTTTATAACTACAGTGACTTGGATTTCTTTAAGTTCAGTGTTTTCTTTTAGGGCATATTGATGCATTTACTTCAAAGCTTTTCTTGCTAGAAGAAATCACCTCAGAAGAATTAAAGGAAAAACTTGCAGCACTCAAGTAAGGAAGTGCCTTGTGATGGGCACTAAAAAGGCTTCACTCCTGTAATGTGATCTCTGATTTTCCTTTACCTCTAAGTGGTGATGATGTTGATTACTTTCAAGATTTAGATGACCCCCTCCGACCCAATTTCATTGTCTCCATCTGCAGAGAAATGTACTGCTAATAACATGTCTTCCCACTTCAGACAAAGGAGGCTACAGCCAGATAATGTGTTGTATTAAAGTGCAGGAAAGCAATCATTCTAGCCCTTTCTACAGAAGGGAAGGATAAGACAGCCACATACTTTTAGCCATTGGGATTACATGACTGATTGGACAGCCAGACTTCTGAAAATTTGCCCATCCTACCAAATGTTAGACATCAGAACTAAACAAATGGTCCTCAGAACTCTGAGGACCTCATTGTGAGGGGAAGTAATTTATACAAATTATCTCATCACACAACTTGGCATGAAGGCTTGTGGTAGCATCATGACCGTTTCATATACAGAGAAGTTGGGTCTAGTGTGCTCACCCCAGCACAGATTGTGCTCACCCCAGCACAAATTGAACCTTGGTGGTTCATGTGCTAAAGTCACCTCTGTTATCTGCAAAGCTCCACTTACTTGACACAGCTCTGTGAGGGAGCAGTCAGACTTGAACTCTGCTTACACTAGTGTCCACTCTGAGAACTGCTTTATATGTGTGCATAGAAAAGTCATGGACTACTAACTAACCCTTTGCTTCACTTCTCACAATGAAAATATTTTTTTAAAAGAGAAATAATAATGGAAATAAGTTTATATGTAATGAAGCACCAATGAAATACCCAGGATAATACTGCTTTCCCTATGGCTAGTCTGTCCCCACTCTGTGCTTCTCTGTCCTTCATTGAGTCAACTGTTCTATGGTTTTATATTATTTGGATATTTTTTAATTATATGTGTATAACTGCTCTAACACGGAGCCAAATAACTTCATGAAATGAAAAGAAGGAATGTAAGCATAATCTACTTGCTGGTCCTTGTTCTGTATTATTGGTCTGCTGCTGCTTTTTGGCTGTGAGTAAACCACACGTGTTACTGGTGAGGCTTTGCTTTCTAGGTTTGTTTTCTTTTAATTTCACATCAGTTTTTCTATTTAATAGGATTTCAAGTTTATTTAACATACTCCAACACATTCTAAAGAAATTATGTAGGTAAGTACTTTGGGGTATTTTGCATAGGTACTGTTTTTTCTTTGCTGAAAATTATTAGAAGCTTTGTCAATATGTTGTTAGAGATGAAAAATCTAGAAGTATACAAGTGTTTTATCAGAGTTAAAGTTCTGAAAATATGAGTGAAAGATAACATGATAGTGTGTGGCTGTAATGAAATTGCAAGTGTATTTGTTTTGTTTATATTTCTCTCTGTCTCTCTCTTACACACACACACACACACACACACACACACACACACACACAGTCTTACTGTAATATCCCAGTATGACCCCAAACTGTCAATCTTCTAAGATATATGAGTTTCATTAATTAGAAACTATATTTGAAGTGTTATTTATTCTTTCTACCAAATAGTTGCTGGCCTCCTTATATGAAAGTGATCGAGAGAGGGGAAAGACTCCCTAGAAGTTAACAGTAATTTTCTGGACCTCCTTTGTCAACACCTGTTACTTTCATTTGTAAAAGTTAGTGAAAATATAGCTTGTTAAGTTTGTAGGCAGATCTATGTAGCTACAGCTGATCACCTTCATTTTAATAATATAGAAAAGAACTGTTCTCTCTGCCACTCTGGCCCAGGGACTGTGTATTCCCAAGAAAACAATCCACTGCCCATGTGCCTTCTATTCTTTATTGTGATACACTGAATCCCAATCCCTTGCAGCTTTCCAGTAAGAAAAAAAAAAAAAGAGAGTAGTAGACTGGCCATCATTAATTGTCATTGAGGCTCTGACCTGTGTGCAAACCATAAAGCTAGGTCTGATTGAACTGATTGAAGCCCTACTATGGACAGATTGCTTAACATCTCTCATGTTTGTTTATGCCCAATTTGGAGCGAAGCTTGAAACCTTGTATGAAGGATTTAATATGAAGGTGGGTAGTGGGGCAAAACAGCAGTTAACTCTTAAACACATAAGCCTGCTGCTATTTCCATGTCTTTCCCACATGTTCCCTCACCCGTTCCAGATGCTTTAGAGTCCCGGGCATGTCACATTCTCTTTTGTGTCTCTTTTTTTTTTTTTTTTTTTAACCTATTTAGAAACTAAGTACAATATTGAATGAATGAAATGTATGGTTGGAGTATACTGTAGATTAGAGAGTTAGATGGATTGTTTTTTCATTAAATGACATTTACAAATTGATAAAACAGAAGGAAATGGTAAGGTATTTCTTGAATTTTGGAATAAAAACTCTAAGATTGGTTGTCAGAAGGATATAAAGTAGTTTTAAAGGCTTCTGGAATCTTTACTTTTACTGGTCCTAAAATGCTTTCAGAAGTGGCATGCTCTTTCTGTGGTAGATCAGCTTTGCTCTTGGGGTTAGGAGAACATGGGGAGATTGGCACTACAAGCCTGGGAGTTTATTTTCATGTTGGATGCAGCTTGCAGGATGGGTCCTACTTGCTGTCTCATGCAGCAGAAGATTCTTCGCTCCTGATCTACAAAACATCAGATGGAAAAGTTACTAGGACAGCATATAATTTGCATAAAGCCCATTGTGACCTTCCTGGTGTACCTTCCAGTCTCTCCGTTCCTTGGGTTCCATTAGATCCCAGTTACCTTTTACCATATCATATCCATCATGGGCGAATACCTTGTACTTTTCCGCCTAAATCACTGCGCCCTGCAGCACAACCAAAGGTAATGTCTTTTTTACAATTAATGTCCTATTTGGTTGTTAATTACTAATCTGTTTCTCTTACTCCCTTCAAAGGATATTGTCATTTGTCCTGGTAACCATCCAACATCTAAAAGCTGTGTTTGTATTTTAAGTAGGACTTACTCTTCATATGTTTTATAAATCAGCTAACGAAATCTCTGCTGACTTGCTCTATGTGTGCATGCATGAGGCATCCACAAAGCTCAGTGCCTGGGTTTCTGTCCAAAGCTAACTTGTATTTCCTTAGTTCTTATTTATGTATATCCTTTTCCATTAAACAATTGAGGCAATTTACAAAAATGTCCATATAATAAAATTATGATATAATTAAAAGTTATTAGTAATATGGTAAAATATTTAAAGGCGAGTATTAGTAATTAGTGAATGAAGTATCTTATTAAAAATACAATAAAATATTAAGAGCTAAGTTGTATTATGCTAAGTATTTTATAATTTAGGGTTTATTGAATTACTATTAATGTTACACTCATTATAAAATCTTTCTAGGAATGTCAGTAGAGTAGCATTTTTTTTTTCTTTTTTTCTTTTTTTGTTCTTGAAGACAGGTTTCTCTGTGTTGTCCTGGCTGTCATGGAACTTACTTTGTAGTTCAGGCTGGCCTTGAATTCCTAGAGATCCCTCTGCCTCTGCCTCTCTGCCTCTGCCTCTGCCTCTCTGCCTCTACCTCTCTGCCTCTGCCTCTGCCTCTCTGCCTCTGCCTCTGCCTGTGCCTCAAGTGCTGGGATTAAAGGCATGCACTATTGTACCTGGCTGAGTAGCATTTTTTGTTGTTTTTTTTTTTAACCTAGAGTTTGAAGCCACAGTTGCAGGTGCTCTCTGATAGCTCTCTGCCATACCACCCAGTCTTTCTTGCACGTTGTCAGTTTCAGTTTGAGCTTAGTTTTGGGAAGAATTTTGCTGTCTGCAAATGAACCTAAATGTCTAGTAAGCAAAAACACAGTATATTTTCCTCCCTGTTGCCCACCTTTGACTAAAATTACTGGGTTTTTTAATCTCGGTATGGTTCCTTGGAAGCTCCAATAGATGCACGTGTGTGTTCTGTAAACACTTTTCTCTCTTCCTTTCTCTGTTATGCCCAAGTAGTCTGTAAATATCTCCAAACCCTTTTAAGAAAATTGCTTTTCCTATAAATCCCAAGGACTTTAACTGTTGGTGTTGTTTTTATTGTTTACATTGGCTATGATTGTACATGCTGTTCAATTCTCCACACAATTTGTGAAAATTGTTCTATTTATTTGTCAACATTTTGGTGCTGGAGATTGAAGCCAGGCCCTGTGCATGCTAAGCAGGCATTTCACCCTGAAACACCTTACCCATTCCTAGTAAACTTTGATAAGAAAATATAAATGTGCCAAACTAGTTGAGAAAATGAAAAAAAAATATGGAGAAAGTTAATTAACACTGTATCTATCTTCAGTTTTGGTGACTATTTTTAGTTTCTAAATACTAGTGATTTTTATGATCTAAGAAATTTCTTAAGTAACTTAAAAATAATTGAAAATGTTTTTGAAAGTCTGTATTCTAAAACGACAGTTTTCTTTTAATTTAGAAACACTAATTATAGTCTGTCAACTATAACATATAATTCTGTATGGGGATGTCTCATTCCTTTTTTGTGAAAATGAATGGTTTAATACCTTGGCACTGAACAACTTTAAGTTGATGAAAACATATTTACACAGGGTGCTTTTAAAGTAAGTGAATGATACTGTTATACTTTATCGGTATAGACTAACTCCAAACTATGCCTTAGAAATACTTGGAAGATTTAACTTTTTCAGGAGAGTGGTCTAAATGTGCTGCAGTATAACAAGAAAATTCATTTGGACAAAGAGAAATTCTGTGTACTCAGGATTTGAACACATAAATATACATTTTAACAATTCAGCCATGGCTATCACTGGACACTGTCCAGTGCAGGGACACATGCTCTCAGTTTATCTGGGACCAGACTGTTCCATAGCCCAACACTGGGGATATAGACATTTAGATAACCAGTGTTGCCTTGGTTTTCAAAGTCAGCAGAACCCCTCCTGCCACACCTATCCTGTCATAGATGAATGTGAGTGTCACTTGGACATTGTTCTTTTTTTCTTTCTCTGTTATGTCCAGCTAGTTGGTAAACATCCCAAAGTCCTTTTAAGAAATAGCTTTTCCTACAAATGCTGAGGACTTTTTAGTTGTTGATTTTTGTCAATTGTTGTTCACGTTGGATAGAATAGTATATGCCATGCAGTTCTCCACCCTGATGTCACCTCCCTGCTGCCTTCCTAGCTGGGCCATGGAAACAGGATTTTAATAATTCCAACCAAGCTCAGCACCTATGGGGTTTTAGTCTTAGCAGATATGCAGAAAGATCAGAGCTTACTGAAAACTGGGATGTCAGAGCCTGTGTGCAACTCTGCCTGCATCTCTTGTGGCGTAGCCTCACTTTGGTGTGATTTTCCGTCCCTAGTTCTCTTGAACCAAGTGCTCATCCCTGGACAGGGCTTGCAGCCTTCAGCTCTGACACACACTCCAGTAGGTCCACTTGTACCTCTACGATGCCCTTCTCCACCATAGCTTCCATAATAGACATTTACTGGACACTCAACAGTTTGCCTCTCTCAAAAGCCCTATAAATTAGTGAGTGCCTTCAGGAAAAAAAACTGAGTGGGGAGTGGCAGGCATCTGAGAACCAGTGCTTATTGGTCATATAAGACATAAGCATCACAGACCAACAACACTGGCTGATTAAAGCTCTGGTTTCCCCCCATTCTAGTCATGTAATTTAAAAGCAAACCCTAAAGCTCTAGAAGAAGAAAGTAGAGACACTAGATTCTGGTACATTCTTAGTGAGGCACAGTTCTAGCACTTCACTTGTTGGGCTAGACTGTGAGCAAGTGAGTTTGAATCACCAGCGCCCTTACCCTCTCATCTGCAGAATTGACTGCATGAGGCGAACAGAAACACTGCCTTTGTGAGATGGCTAGGGGAACCTAAGACCGATACAGGCAGCTTTGTGGAAATGGTCACAGGCTGTACAACTTTGGTCCTGTGAGATGTCTCTAAGTGGCCAGGAAGGTAACAGCATTTACAACTTTTTTCTCTACCTGGGACTCTGATTAGCAGGCCTTTCCTTCCTCTCTCGAGATTGTAAGATCTGGCTGCAAGTTGGAGCAGGCATGAGGGGAGCTGGCATTCCTCTCAACTATGCCCATCTCTTCTTCCTTCCCCTGGTTCTGTTGGTATCCTGTTCTCCTTCCACTCTCAATTTTCTTTCTTCTCTGGTGTCTCCCCTTCTTTCCTTGCACTTTTTTTCCTCCTTTTAAAACTCTTATCTCCTTTGTCTCTTCCACCATCTTATCTCCTTGCCTTGCCATCATACTCTCTGTTCTCCCTTTGTCTTTCCACCCTTTGTGTTTCCCCTCTCTGTCCTCACATCTCTCCTTTCTTCCTTGCCCTCCCACAGAACTGCACACTTTCTCAAAAGGTCTGGCCTTCCCTCACTTCCTAATTTCACCTTTGAGCATCGTGCAAATGTAACAGCAGTTTACCGTGGAGCCCTACTCCAGCTTCTTTCCCCATTGCTGCCAGAAGTTTAGTGCTTTTAAAACTGGGTCAGATTAAAACTTCTTAAATAGCCATGTGGCTGGGACTTAAAAACTTATAAAAGGTGATTCCCAAATTGAGAGTCTCTGTAAATGGTGCAGGGTTGTTTGTGTGCAGGCATGTTGTGAATGTATTAAGTTGTTCTGCTTTTGCTCTATCTCTTAGGTTGGTGGGACAAGAATGCCTGCCCATAGCCACAGGAATCCAGTTTCCATAGAAACCAAAAGCAGTTGCCTGCCTGTTCAGCAAGTTGAAAATGAAGGAGTGGCTGGGAATAAAAGGAAAATAACATAAGGACTGAACCATGGAAAATGAAGTTTCAGAAAAACCAGTTGTAACCGTGTTTAATGTTGAACTTTGAGGGGAAATGTGCCCGAAAAGTCAGCCAGCAAGAAGAGTATTCCCCCCCTTGCTATCCTGGAGTTCTTACAAAGTGCCTTGGAAACCTACTGACTGCAGGAAGGGCAGTGACAGCAGAAGTTAGTGTCCTTCCTCATCTCTGGTGCATGGAGACTCTAAAATGCACCATTTGCGTGACAGTGAACTGAATAAGAAAAATATTTTTATAGTATGCTTTTCTAATGATCATAGGTAGGAAAACCACTTGCTGTCTTAGGAACTATCATGTATTAAGTTAATAATTTGACTGTATTGACAGTCTAATGAGACTACCCTAAAGGGTTAAACATTGTCACTGTTAGAAACAGCTGTGTGTGTTGTTTATGACCCAATTTTGTCAGTATCAACACTACTGTTGTTGTGTTTGAAAACCCTTATAAATTCTGTTGTGGACACTAGAAGAGAAAACCAGGAAAATAAATTCCTATCTTTGAAAAGTGGCAAATTAATATTTTTCTGCTAGGCAACTGCACATGTGTTTTACAAAAACACTAACATTCTATGGTGTGACAGCTTTGGTGAAAGTGCCTCTAAAACTTGACACAACTTCCATCTGAGTGTGGTGAAACACTGCCAAAAGCAAGGACAACGTGAGTCAGCCATTCCAGAAGAACAACTTCATCATTCTATCAGGCATGGTTTTGGTGCCATTAAGCTCATTTGTGCTGATTCATTCAGAAAACAGCATCAGTGGGTGTGACCAGTTTGGATTTGAGGGGACAGACCTATTCACTTTTTGTTACCTGTTTTTTAATAAACACTAAAAGAATCAGAAATGTGTTTGCCATCTCAAAAATACAAGATTGGTAATCCAAAGGCAATTTTCATGTTGTTTTTGGGGAGTGTGGTTTTCCAGCTTGCTTGTGTGTATGTATGTGTGTGTGTTTGTGTGTGTGTGTGTGTGTGTGTGTGTGTGTGTGTTCATGGAAATTATACCCAAAAATCAGGGTCTAGAGAAGGGGCTTATTGCAGAGGACCCAGGTTCGATTCCCAATCGAATGGCTATAACTCCAGTTCCACGGGACCAGATAACCTATTCTGGCCTCCATGGGCACTGCATGTATGTGGTGTAATGTATATGCATTCTGACAAGACATCCATACCCATAAAATACAATTCTCGTAATTAAAAATAAGGCCCAAATCCTCTAAAATATTTTAAGCTGAAATTTTTATCTTCTGCTATCAAGTTTTGTTTTGAATTGATTTTTCTGAGAAATTGGTTGCCTAAATTATTAATACATATTACTGTCTGGATTTTTTGTTGTTTTATTTGAGACAGAGTTTGTACATAGCTCTGGCTGTTCAGACACACAGAAATCACATGCATCTGCCTCCTGAGCGCTTTGATTAAAGGTGTGTGCTACAACATCCAGGCTACTTTATGGATTTTAATGTATAATTTTTCAACCTGCTACCACCCTTTTAAAACACTTAGCTTTCCTTTATAAACTTTGTCACTTATGCATGTATCCAGAAATATTTTAGTTGTGACTCATCTGACATTCAACCTGGGGGTGTGGGGTAGGGGATTCCTTTGGAATTAGCTCTTTTCCAAAGCTGGGCAGTGCTTGCTGCAGTCTGAATATCAAATGCTTTACTTTGGTTTCCTCTGTCTACAAGTGACTATTTTTCTAATTATCAAACCTGTGAACAATTCTGATCGAATAGAGCTGGTTTTCGACTGTGCTGAACATAGGCTCTTTTTAAACACATATTTGATGCTGTCTTTTGTTGATTTTTAGCATAAAGAATGTGTATGCAAGGTAGTGATGTTGATATGGCAAGGTTTTTGCTGTGATTATATATGTATGTATGTATGTATGTATGTATGCATGCATGCATGCTTGGGGTTAGCTCAGCTAGAGTACTCACCTAACATGTCTGTGACCAAAGTTTCTATCTAGATGCATAGAAAGAAAAAGAGATATTAGGATATTATGAACCTCAACTTGATTCAGTTATTCTTTTGTGTGAAAGTGTAATTTATATAAACATCTTAGAAAACAAGTTAAAGAATTTGGCAATAGCATTGTGTCATGAAATGTCACTAGGTCACCATTATCCTCTTGTAACATTCAGACCTCACAATATTGTTATTTGACAGTAGACAATAAGCTCTGGAGGGACAGAGGCATATTTGTTCATCATTAAATAACAATACATAGTAATAGTATAGTATACTTGCCATGCTCAGTAGATATTTGTTGTATTCAGGAATGAATAAATAGATATCAAGGATAAATAGCTACATAAAACCCTGTCTCAAATTTTATTTTTCTTTTTCTTGTAGGTGTACATGTTAGTAGAGGAATGTATGTAGTGAGTGCTCTGATAAAGTCATTTTTAGAAGTCCTCTTGGGCTGGGGGTATGTAGCTCAGTGGTAGAGAGCTTACCTAACATTCTTCACACCCTGAGACCCATCCCTACCTCTACAAAAAGAAGAGAAAAAGACATAGCACATAACCAAGGAAGGAGTTTTTCAACTAAAACTTCAGGTGGTTTCAACAAAACTTCAGGTTTTGTTTGATTAATTAGTTGGAGTTAGAGGATAGCTGCAGAAGATGAAAAGGTGAAAAGTACCCAGAGCCCAGGCTGTGAACATGGAGATAACCAAGCAAGCTATAGTTCTGACACTGAGATCCTATCCCACACAACTTGAAAACCGGTAGTGAAGTTTAACAAATAATTCGATCAAGTGTTTGTCTGAAAGGGGCTTTTTGTCAACCTTAGTCTACAGAATGCACTGGGAAAAAGTTAAATGTTGTTAAGGTAGGATTTGAAATTGGGAAAGGTCCTGAATGAACAAGTCCGCAACTGTCCATCAGGTACAGCTTGCCCAGAACCATTGTAATGCTGGGAGAATGATGATGTTAATCACTGGAAAAAATATAAGTGTGGTTAGAAAGAAAAGGACGCACACTGTTGCTTCAACCATTTCTACTCCCTGGACTCTGGCTTTAGATGCTTTGTTGCTGAGTGTTAGTCACCCAATATGACATGCCTAAATGCCAAAGACCAGAGTCCAGGTACAGCTCAGCTTACCACCCCAAGCTCAAGGGCTCTTCTGTAGCTGCAGTCCTGTTGTTGATTAGAGACATCCACTTCCTCCAAGCCAAGGTTCACACACTTGTATGTAGGTGGAAGGCCTTGGTTCTTCTGTTGTTTTTCTGGACTGCTGGGTAGCACAGCCCAAATGTCCTCACATCACCATAGCCTGCACACCCCAGCATTAGCAGCATAGAAAGGAGCAACAAGGAAGTGATGGTGTCTCAGAGCTCAAGCACTGACTTTTGCCATATTTTACTGGCTAGAAATAAGTCCCTAAATCCACAGTCTTGAATGCCAGCTCTGTGAGGGGAGGAATACACAAAGACTATGTGAATCTATTAATTTAAGTAATATTTATTAATTGAGAATTTCATAGTATGTTTTGCTCATATTCACTCCTCCTTCCCCAACTCTTTCTAGATTCACCTTCCCTACCTACCTACTCGACTTTGGATTTTTTGTTTGTTTTTGGTTTATAAACACATCAACTCCAATTTGTGTTGCCCAGATACTCTCTTGGTTATGGGGCCTACCCTAGAGCATGGTCAACCTACCAACTGACTCCCTCTCCCAGCAGCTAGCAGTTGTCAATAGCACAATAGTAGTTCTAGGGGTAGGACTTTATCTTCACCTCCACTCAACCATGCTGGGATTTGTCTAGCTTGAGCTTTTGCCTGTCTTGTGCATGCCATCACAATCTCTGCAATAGTTCATATGTACATCTGCCCTGTTGTACCTAGAAAGGGTTGTTTCCTTTTAGTCAGTCACCATTCTGTCTCTTAAAGTCTTTCTATCCACTCTTCCATGAAGTTCCTTGAGCATTGTTGAAGATGGAGTTTTATAAACTGTTCGGTCGATGGCTCAGGCTTCCTATTGGCTGGCTATCTCTCTCTTAATTATTGACCCGTTTCTATTAATCTAAGTATTTCCACGAGGTCTTATCTTACTGGAGAAGGGTCTGGTGTTCTATCTTCCCAACAACTTCATGGCATTTCTCTTTGGTGGCTTCTCCCTCTCTCCCCAGTATTCTCATCTGGTAGCCCAGCCTATCCTTCCTGCCTGGCTGCTGGCCAATCAGTGTTTTAGTCATCCACCAATAAGAGGAACATATATACAGAAGGACATCCCCCATCACCTTGTGGGGTGTGATATAAGCATCCCATTTAGGAATGAGTGATTCCTATCCTCTTCTCTGCATATTGACAAGCTGTGGGTCTCTCATTCATTGCCATCTGCTGCAAGAAGCAGCTTCCTTGATGAGGGTGGAAAGGTGCACTAATCTATGGCTATAGCAGTAAGTCATTATAAGTCTTTTTATATAATATACTACATAAGTTTAGCAGAATAATGGTAGAATAGGGCCTGTGATTTATCTAGCTATAGGTTCTTGACCCCATTAACAGTGGCAGGTGTGGGTTCCATCTCATGGAGTAGAACTTAAATTGAAGCAGACAGTGGTTGGATACTCCTATAGCATTTGTGCCACTGTTGTTCCAGTGGCCATAGCTTGCCAGAACAGTTGTTATGGTAGATTATAGGTATGAATGTATTTTTAAACCACCATACATGCCATGAACACATTTAGGGGGAGTAAAAGAATTAGACTTTTAAAAAAGGAATTACTGTTTTAGTACCTGGGAGGCTAAGACAGGAGGATTTATGAGTTTGAGGTCAACATGGGCTGCCCAGCAGGACCCTGATTCAAAAGATGTCAGTTACTGTCAACACATTAAATCTGAGATAGAAATTACTTATGTGTTAAAGATTTGAGCTCAAGCTAGAAGCCACATCAACTCAGGTTTCAGAGTCACTAACATATCTGTGGTGATTGAAATTGGAGCAAAGGGCAAGATGGATGAATGAGGAAAAGAATAGCAGGGAAAAGTAGACATGTTGGTTGCACTAGAAAATGCTCAGAGGTTAAGAGCACTGGCTGCTCTTCCAAAGGTCCTGGGTTTAATTCCTGGCAACCACATGATGAATCGCAACCATATACAATGAAATTTGATGCTGTCTTCTGACATGCAGGCAGGACATTGTATACTTAATAATTTTTTTTAAGCTTCAAAAAAAAAAGGAAGAAAAGAAATGACAGAAGCATATCAGGATGTAGGGCTAGGTGAAAGGAGGCCCAGGTCCAAGGGAATTTGAACATTAAATGATTATGGTAATTGTCTGCAACCCTCTGAGTAAAATAGTAATTCAAGAGTCCATACTGACCATCCATAATGAATAAACAATAAACAGGAGGGACCATTCAGTTCTACAATAGGCCAACCAACAAATAGAATGATGGCATTAGAAAAATCACCCATTTATAATTGCTAGAGTAATTATTTAGCAGTCAACAGATATTAAAATTAGAGTTTAGTGATAAATAGGAACAATAACATAGTCTCATTTAAAGAATCACCCTGAAAATTGTTTATGATTTGGTGACTATAGTGTGTTTATCAATTTACTTAGAGTTAAACATGGCAGAAACTGTCCTAAGACAGAAGGTAGTCACTAGTAAGATACAGGAACACAACAGGTGTGTTTCCTAGTTTGCACCAGGAGAAAGCACAGTGTCAGTAATGTGGCATCTTCCTGGCATAAAGGTGTTCATCATGAGAGACACTCACAGAACCCAAACCAGAGGCAGTCTATAAAATAAGTTGTTGGGAATTTTCAGGAATCCTATCTTTTCTGTGAAAGACAGAGGAAAGCTGTTGTTTTAGTAAGGGTTTCTAGTACTGTGAAGAGACACCATGACCATGGTAAAACATTTCACTAAGGTGCTGACTTACAGTTTTAGAGGTTTAGTCATTGTCATCATGGTGGGGAGCATGGTAGCATGCAGGCAGACATAGTGCTGAAGAAGGAGCTGCTACATGTTGATATAAAGGCAACAGGAAGTAGACATACTGTTACTGAACAAAACTTGAGGAAAGGAGACCTCAAAGCCCACATAATTCCTCAACAAAGCCACACCTTCTAATAGTGCCACTCCCTTTGGGAGCCATTTTCTTTCAAACCACCACAGCTGTCAAGCTGATTTTGCTTGTGGACACTAGCTAAATGTGACTCATGACTATGGTTTGGACTTGGTTCCTGGTCTAATGGAGGGTATCATTGGAACAGCCTAACTTGGAACATGTAGGTTAGTGAGTAATGGTAGGTGAAGGCTAATTTTGTTCTAACATTGTGATGCCATATAGTGTCCCATACTCAGGAAGTAAATGCCTATTTGTATACACATGACATGATGTCTGCAACGTATTTACAAATTAGAAGATTTTGATGTGGAAATGGTAGCAGGCATGGTTGATGTCAGGTACACCAGAACAATGTGTGTACATATATGTATTTCTGCAGTGTTTGTATGAATTTAGGGTTATTGCAGAACTAGCTATTTTTGAAAGGTACTAATTACATTGTAAGGGGGCTCGGGGGAAATGAATGAGGGGGATGCTGTTAGACTCTCAACCATCCACAGATTTCTCGATGTGAAACAGCAGCTGAACAGCAAGCTGAGAGCTGAGTGGTGAGGAAGGAGAGAATGGAGAGTGGAGAGGTCCTGAGCAGTGTGTGGAAGGGGAGGGCTGTAACCAGAAAAAGAAACAAGGAGAAGGGATTTGGGTTTTGGAATGGTGTGAGCTTGTCTTTTCAGGTTTCAAGACGTCTGCCTGTAAGGTGATGATATAGTAGGCACACACTGAGGAATTTAGCAGTCAGCAGAAAGTACTGGTAAAGATTAGTTAGGAGCGCCCGGAAAGGGCTACAAGACAGTTGGAAAAGGTCAAGATAAAATACTACTCATGAAGGTTCCATTCGGAAAGAGTCACCCCTCACTTGTTCCCATATACCTACCCACCTGGTCTCCCCTGTCCTGTGGCTGCCATGACACTTGGGGGAATTGACCCTACCTACTGTATTGTGTCTATGTGCTATGTTATCTTTTTCCATTCATCTGTTGGTGAACTGTAAGCCCATTCCAGATCTTCATTATTCCCACCTTTTTGATGTTTGGACTCAACTCGATGGGCAGCTGGGCACTGAGAAAGAAACTGAAGGTCACAGTTGTCACCTGTCAAAAAAGAATATAGTTCCAGGGGCTGAAGAGATGGCTCAGTAAATCTGTACTGCTCTTGCAGAGGACCTGAATTAGGTTCCCAGCACCCGTATCAGGCCACTCAAAACTTCCTTTAATTCTAGCTCCAAGAAATCTGACATCCTCCTCTGATCTCTACAGGCACTGGCATCTACAGACTGGCACTTACAAGCACAAGCCCAGACGAAGACATACACACACTTAGGAAAGTCTTAACAAGAGTAGAGTTCCATGTTCAGACATGTTTTTACACCTAAAGCAACAGAAGACTAGGTGTGGTGGAGCATGTCATTCACCATCCCAGCAGCCCTTGGGAGGCTGAGCAACACGATTCAGAATCAGCCTGGACCACACATTGGGACCCTGCCTCCAAAAAGGAGGAGGAGCAAAAGTGAAGATTCCAGCTAGATTCAACAGTTGGGAGATAACATATCATGAAAGCTCTTCAAAACATTCCTCCCATCCCCAAAGCTTGTCTGGGCTTGGATCCATGACCTCTGCTTCTCCCTATGACGCCAACACCAAGGGCCAGGAGCATATCTGTGGCCCCTGGGCTGCTGAGGGACCTGCTCTTCCACTCCACTCTCAGAGCCCCACCACTGACAGAAATGTTCTCAGTGCCAGTGAGTGTGCTTTCAAAGGGCGCTTTCCCCCACAGACCTCCATCTAACCTAAACTGCCAACACAGACTTTAAACCAGAACCTTTTTTTTCCATCCCACCTATTAGCTAGGACTCCAATAAAGACAATATTGTGTCTGGCACCAGTTTTACTGGCTATAATTCTCTGTGAAGCAATATTCACCTTTGTCTCTGAGGGTTTCAGCAAAAATGAGAAATGGCTGGTCAACTGGTGCTTAGCGTTAGTTGGAAAGAAGAAATGAGCTGCTGCCTCACAGAGTCACAACAGGCAAAGATAATATGCTATAGATTCCAACAAGGTCAAAGAGGAGATTTCAAACAGTTTAACTTCAAAGTAATGTTAAATGCTTAAGGAGTCAGATATACTCACCCAGTTTGAACATTACATAATGTGTACATGATTCAATGACATGAAATGATACTTCATAATTACATAAAAATTTAATGTCAATTGAAAACTGATCACTTGGGAGGTACTGAATGCATCTTGAATAACAGAGGTTAGAAAGTAAATATATTCAGATTTGATGATGGCTTTAAGAGCTGTTCGCTTTATTGGGTGAGAGAGTGAATATTCTTCTACAACTAAGAAATAAAATGTATTCAGATAGAGAGAAGACTCCTAGTTAAGAGCTCTGGCTGTTCTTCCAGAGACCCCGGGTTTAGTTTCCAGCTCTAACATGGCAGCTCACAATTCCAGGATATGTACCCCCTCTTCTGGCTTTCAAAGGCTCTGCATTTGCATGCATGTAGCACACAGCCATTCAGGCAAAACAACCATATGCATAAAAATAAATCCTTTTTTAATGTAGTGTATTTTACATTTAGTTTGTGTATTATGGAATTAGTGTCTTATTTTTAACTACATAGTAGTCTAGGGCTCCAACAATACTGTGAACACATTGACTCTAATGCAAAATAACAACAGAATGCATTTTGCCCTTTGCCCCACCAAAAGTGATGAGAATTCTAACTCCCCTGTGCCTCTGCAGGCAGCTGACAGTCCTTCTGTCCAGCTCCAACCTACAATCTCATACAGTTGCACAATGAATTACGGGCTTCAGAGCAGATCAAGAAAACCCAAGGAAGTTATGAAATCGCAGAGCATTAGTCTTGACCATCCCTGCATCTCAGGTTGTGTGGGGAGACTAATAGAGTGGTCGGTCAGTTCCTAATTCAGTATGGCTCTTTTTAATGCTACACTCTAGTGCCTGGAAACTTTACTCATAAGGAGCCTGGACTGTGTAACTTAGTAAGTGCCTTGGGCCAAAATGTCATTCTGTATCCAGGGGAGTGCTGAGTTTGCTGACAGCCAAGCCTTCTGCCTCCCAGCAGCCTGCACTCCAGCTAATTCACATCCAGAAGGCTGAGCTGTCAGTACAACTTAGAGGGACAAAGAAATGTGAGAGGGTGAGTTTGAGGCAGACAGCCCAGAGAGGAGAGGGTAGGGAGGGAGGGAGAGAGAGATATGGAGGCAAAGGTCAACCTTGGGTATCTTTTTCAGTCTTTCTCCGCCTTATTTTTTGAGTCAGTCTCTCTAGATCTCTCTAGATCATCTAGGCTAAGACAGAGATCTGTCTGTCTCCATTCCTCTAGTGCTAGGATTACAAATTCACCACCACACCCAGTTTTGTTTGTTTTTTTAAAACATGGGTTCTGGGGATTGCACAGCAGATATTTTACTGAGCTCTCTCCCCAACCTCCCCCCGACCCCAGAGCTGTCTGTTGCTTGAGGGGAGGAGTGAAAGGTGGGGAGAGTGGTTGGAGTAGCTCTGAGGTTGACTCTCAACCCCTACTGGTGGATATGATTCATCCCTTCTTTCTTCAAGCCTGGCTTTTAATCCCTCAAGTCCTCATGGTAATGCATTTCCAGTATTTCCTATAGGCTAAAGTAGCCACTTAATAATAATGGATTGGAAAGTTCCTTTTAGGTGACAAGTCATTGTGTAGATGTGCAATAATGTCAGATTGAGTCAGTGAGGGGTATTACCATTGGGCCTAATCTTTGAAAGGCATTTTGGAAATTTCAGGCCGGGAGATATAAAGCACAACAACAGACACTGCAGAGGAATAGATACACACGAGCTGTTGAAATGGTAGGCCTCACCTACAGAGAAGGAGAGAGGAGCCGGCCCACAGAATATTCTGGGTGAATTTGTGTAGGAAATAATATGGTGTGGGGGTTAGTCCAAAGCTTTTCATGGGAGGTGGGAATAGAGTAGGCAACATGGCTGACCTTTCCTAAGGAGAATCAAGAGCTGGGGGACAGGTTGGGAATGAGGGAAGTCTGAGGGCAGTATTAGGAGGCTGGTTTTTGGTGTAAATCACAATGACCACTCTTTGCTGGCAAGCCAGCCACCCTATGTCTTTAGTGCCAACCAAACCTACCTTATTTGTGGGAATGCAGCCATGCCCTGTCCTTGAGGTTCAGTGGCAGATGTACTAGAGAGATGTGTAAATGGAAGGGTGGTAAGTCGCACAGCTTTCCCATGAGCACATCAGATGTCTGAGCTTACTTGACAGCACAGAGCTAAATAAAGTAATGGTTCCTATCCACACTTCCTCTGTGGAGAATTAGCCTCCAGATGCACCATTTGAAGAGACTCTGGAAAAAGACTGTTGACTTCCCAAGAAAGTCACTTAAGAAATGATAGCTCAGAGCCAGGTGTTGGTGGTGCACACCTTTAATCCCAGCACTTGGGAGGCAGAGGCAGGCAGATCTTTGTGAGTTTGAGGTCACTGGTCTACAGATCTAGTTCCAGGGCAGGTTCCAAAAGCAATGCAGAGAAACCCTGATAGCTCAGGCTGGAAGAATAGCTCAGCCGTTAAGAACATGTGTTGCTCTTGCAGAGTTAGATTCCTAGCACCATACGGTGGCGTGCAACCATCTGTAATCCCAATTCCAGGGGATTCAACAGACATGCATGAGGTACACATACATAAATGTAGGGAAACACACAAAGTGAAAGTAAAGAAATTTAAAAAACAGTAACAAGTGTGATTTGAAGATGTATCTCAATTGGTAGCGCACCCACCTAGCATGTATGATGACCCTGGTTTGATTGGGCATGGCAGCACATGCCTGTAACCCCAGTGCTGAGGAAGTTGAAGCAGGAGAACCAGAAGTTCAAGGTCATCCTTAGCTATCTAGAGAGCCCCTAGCCAGCCTGCATATTTGAAAATGGCATATACCTACTGTTGTTCTTTTGCAGCTGCTATTGCCTAAGAAACACAAACACGAGACTCAGCGCCCATGCAGAGTTTATTGAGAGAGGGGAGAGAAGGGGGATAGCTGGTGGCCAACCGAAAGGGGGGGAGGGGAGGGAGAGAGAGAGAGAGAGGGAGAGAGAGAGCAGGAGAGCAAGAGCAAGAGAGCAAAGAGAAAGAGCAAGAGAGAGGTGCGCTTGGCGCGCTTGCTTTAAAAGGGGGGCTTGCGCATGCGTAACTGGGTCCTCTGCACAGCCAGATAAAGCTTAAACAGCTAGGTAAAGCCTGACTTAGTGATGACGTGGCCATAGAGTCGGGGTCCACAGACTGCTGAGTCCCAACATTCCCACCTCTTATTGTTATTATAAAAGGTAGGGGGTTGGGCGTGGCCCAACAGGGTCTGGAGAAAGCAGGTTCCCAACATTGCCACCTCTTATTTTTATTAAAAAGGTGGGAGTTGGGCGTGGCAGGTTAGGGAATAAGGACGTTGAGTTCTCAAAAAACTGCTTCCTGCTGACTTGGGGCTTTGATCGTCTTTTGGGGGATCTGAGAAAGCTGGGGTGCTGCCATGTCCTGGTAGCTGGTTGTTTCATCGCAGTCCTGACTGTATGGAACTCTGGCGTCTCTCTGAGACCTGGCTAGATGTTAGCAAAGCAGAGAACAAGGTTAGGTTTTTCTTTTTAGGTCTTAGTACCTAATAGGAGAAATGTAAGGTTGGGGAGGAGTTCCCAAGGGGATCCCAGGACAAGGGAAGGAAGTCCCAAGGCCAGGAAGAAGTTGAGTAATATTTATTTGGAGTGAATCTGACCTGTGTGGATGGGTCCAATTCGGCTCCCTGGAACTTACAAGAATTCTTTGAGTTTGTGAAAACATAAATATTAAGACACATTAGCAGCATACTCATGTTAGGAATGGTTTGGCTGAAAGAATTAACAAATACAACTACTATGATTAGGTGTGCACCCCTAGTCGTACCTTCTTAAGAGCCTTTTGTTGTGTCAGCTCATTAACCATAGACATGTCACCATTGAAGATTCCACTTCAGCCCTTAAATTCTTTTTTATCACATTATCCTTCTCTCTAAACCAGTAACATTTTAAGCAATATTGCTCATTTTTAAATTAGTGTATCAGCAACTATAAAAGCTTGATTGGGCTGATAGAGCTCTACTTTGGACCTTATATCAAAATTAAAACAAGAAAGGCAATCATGCTGCATTCATGAAGTAGTATCCTCAACTAAGGGCCTGGCTGTGGCTTTGTATACCTTTAACCCCAACCCGGTGGTTTTTTATCCTCCTGTCAGCCTTTGCCCTCTTAGTCACAGCCTTGGCTGGGAATGACCGTTAGCTTTTCCTCCAACTCCACTCCAGTGACCAGGATTTGCTTTTGACAGAAATAATTAAACAGAGGAAGATAGCCTCACAATGGAGTGATTAATCATATCCCTAGTGACCAACATTGCCACCAGCCTTTATTCAGGATGGGTTGTGTAAAAATAAAGTCACACCTCTACCCGGCCACTTCCTGTGTGTCCAGAATGCATGGGTGTGTATTCTATTTCCTCTTTGACTTTTATGTTGTGCAATCACTTCAAAGAATTATGAGTAACTGAAGCATTCACTCAAAAGGAGTGTCTCGCCTTTCTCTAATAGTTAACTGTCCCTCACAGGGCTAGACTTTTCCTCCTGTGCTCTTGAAGCGCTTGTGTTTCTCTTCTGATACGTTTACCAACCAACCTATACGTTTTTGCTTCCATGAGATCTTGTGGAGGAAGCATTTCCCGTTGCCCATCTGTTGCACAACCCTGCCTAGGGCCTGACACTTAGTGGAACCTAACGTTGGTAACATTGGATGAAGCCATCCAGGAGTTCTTGAGTGTTAGAACTGGATTGATCCTGACAGCTTTTGGTGGGCTGTAGATCAGAACCAAGTATGTTTTCATCTTTCACAGGATAAGGTTTTTTTTTTTTTTTGCCTCAAATTTCATAGAAAAATATTTGTAAAACTTTTGATAAGGGCCAAGTGTGGTGGCACATACCTTTAATCCCAACATCCAGACAGAGGCAGGCAGATCTCTGTGAGTTCTAGGCCAGCCTGGTGTACAGTGAGTTCCAGGACAGCCAGGGCTACATAGAGAAACACTGCTTCAACAAAAATGCTCTCTCTCCAATCTTTTTTTTTTTTTTTTTTTTTTTTTTTGAGTCCTTCCTTTTGGGCTGCATAACCTGACACTGGAGTTGTATTTTTGACCCCACCCTAGTTGCTATAGCTGATGAATCATAGAAACCAGAGTCGGGAAAGACCAGTGAGATCATCTGGCTAGTCTCCAGATCTGGGAGTGGAGCCCTGGAATGTGGGGATGACCACGGAGAAAGAAAAGCTGCAGCTAGGTCAAGTGAACAGCTTGCCCATTATTTTGCCTTTGGCTTCTACCACAGTCCGGAGACCCACCCTCTTAGAAAGCAGTCAGGCATCCCCAGTGCCCGGGAAAAGCAGATGCTGGCATGTAAATGGATGGAGCTGAAGTTCAGTTGCATGAGTAATAATGCTGGATCATGAATCATTCACTGATTGATTTAACAGTCTTAGAAAATTTGAGACTCTATCTTTGCATAAATATTAACTTAGGAGCTTGTAAGGAACTTAGAGGTAACCTGGGCCAAGATGCATTGTTCCCAGATTCTGAGAGACTAGCATTAGGAAGGTGAGAAACTCCAGAAGTACACAGGGCAGGAACCACCCTTATCCCTCTGTGTCATAACCTCACAGTACCCACCTTCCTGGGCTTTCCTTCCCTTACCCCTTCCTCCCAAACTGTCCACTTCTTCCTTGTTCCCTCTTGGTTCTGTTGCCTGAAGAATGGCAGAGCTGACTTTGTATCCATACCAGCTATCCACTCTAGGCCTGACCTCTGCCACCCTGAATGGGCATCACAGGAGCAGGTGAAGTCCCTCTTTAACCCACCCGAAACCTGACCCCACCTTCCTGACTTCCCCTCTGGCAGTTTCTCCCTTCTTCTAGCTGTGGAGCCTTAGTTTCACCTCCTGTTTCTGTTCTACCCCCATTCTTTACATTTTGATGGATCATAGTGTCCTAGGCTTTTGTTGGTGTCCCGCCAAGCTTCACAGTAGTTTCCTGCATCCTCTTTTAGATTCTCTGCATCAGCTCTGGCCTTGTGAGTAACAAAATAGGGCTCCACTCTTCCATGCCCTCCATGTGCCTATGGATGGTGATAGCATGTGTCTCCACGATATGGTCCTGTCTCTAGTTATCTACCTATGTTCTCACAGGTACATCACATATTATTAGAAATTTAGTACATTAAGGACATTTAATAGATATCTACTGTTGTTTTTAATAATGCTGTGTCCACTGGGCATGGTGGCACAAGTCTTTAATCCCAACACCTAGGAGACAGAGGCAGGTGAATCTCGGTGAGTTCAAGGCCAGCCTGGTCTACATAGTGAATTCCAGGATAGCCAGGACTATGTAGAGAGACTCTGCCTCTAATAATAATAAGAACAAGAAGAATAAATCTTTATCCTACGTCATTTAATTTTAAAGAAACATTTCTTAATTACAGATACACATTTAAACAATATAATGTCTAAAAGCATATTGGAGGTCCTGAAGTCCAAAGAGTTTGAGCTAAATCATTGACTTTTTTGTACATAGTCCTTAGTTTCCAATGGGAACAAGTTTCAGAGATCCCCTTCCCATGGATAACAAAATCTGAAGATGCTCAAATCCTGTCTTTAAAATGACACAGGGGAACTGTGTAAAATAGACCCGGAGACAGAACAGAGTGGACCAAAGAAGTGCAGAGCCATTGGGCAGACCTTGATGAGGCAGTGGAGACAGATTTACATGTGAGGATTCTAGAACACCACAGGGTGGCTTCTCTCTTACACTGAGTACCAATCTAAACTGGCAGTGATCTGTGGTTCTGGGTTAGGAAGTCTAACTGATAAAGTTAACACTAGCCCAGATCTTTGACCACACTGAGACACCTAGCTTTCCCCCAAAGCACGATGAAGTCATGTTGGTTTAGGTTCCAACACAGCTGAGCCTGTGGGACACTGCAGGACAGATTGCATATACATATAGTATAGCCACTCTGGAAGATGACAATCCCAGTGAGGGTTTTCTGGCTTCTGGATGTGACACTTGTGTGGTCACTAATGCAAGGCTCAGCCCAAAGTCTGAGGTTGGGGGTACCATACTGATCCATGAGCACATCAACCTACCCTGTAGTTCCTATAGCCAGAACCCCCTCAAAGGACCCAGCGATAGAATATCTGGGGTTCATTTTGCTGTTATACTTTTGACCCCAGAATGAGGTCAGTGCCTAGAAGCAAATGGGAGGAAGAGCAAGAGCTATGAGAAGGCATTGTATAATGTTGGTCTACCCAACCTTGTCTACTACTGAAGTAGGGGGCAGATGCTGTTGTTAGGAGCACAGTGTTTGAAGTTACAGTTGCCGATGCTGAGATCTTCCAGTCTTTTGCTCATCATAAACAAAGTCATCATTGATAATGAAAACCTGGAGGAAGCCAGACAAAGAAGTCCTAGAGGTTCCTGGGTGGAAGCAGGAACCATTTGTTTTCATTCTAGTGGCTAACATTTCACCCCCTGACAATACCAATTGACTAGCCAGGAGTGGCCCAAAGCTTCACCGATGGCATCTAAGTAGCTACTGCCTACTCTGGTCCCTTTCTAGATTCACGCTCTCAGCCTGTACCATAAAAGAAAGAAGAACCTGTCTTCACCACTCTACTTTCTGTCACCAGATAACTTTGGTGCTAGATCCCCTTGTTCAGTTGCCTTCTTTAGAGCTGGGGTCTGTACCCTATGACCCATGTACACATTTTGACCTCAAACAGTGCCTTGTACTAACTTTGTAAGATGGCATCCTTGTGCTCCCAGGGCTCAGTACTGCTTCATCTGAGTCACTGAAGGCTGAGCAAAGACCAGCTCAATCCCACCTACTTAACACCATAATGTCTTGAAACTACAGAAATAAAATGAAATTAAATAAAATGCCATGGCATTTGCATTTGTAAGATGAACACCCTGTAAGTAGTTGTCTTAGTATATTGTTTAGGGAAGAGTGTACATGTTCAATACAGACACATGACTCATTTTCAAATGAGCATGTTTCAGTGAGCAGATGTTTGAACACCTGGATATGGAATCCATGTAGGTGAAGGGTCAGTTATCTTCACTAACACAAAGGATGCTCTTCCCTTGTAGTATGAGCAGAAAATGAACCCAAGAAAGAGGAAGACTAATTAATACTTAAAAACTGATCTGTTGATCTCTTTGTTATGCCAGAGTTTCATTATTCAAAGCACTCCCATTTATAAAGATACCTGGCCTTCTCAATGAGTAAATAACACTTGTTTCTGAATAACAGTGTTAATGTGTGTGTGTGTACAAGTTCACTATACCTAAATGTATTACATTGTGTACATTAAGGATCTATGTTTAAAGCCACAGGAGAACAAGAAGCTTTTTCCCCCACTTCAAGTCCATGGTTTCCAGTTCCCATCACAGTCCATACCAACCAAATCAGTTCCTGCACATGGGGTCACTTCTTAGGAGGCCCACCCTGGCCAGGGGCATGGCTTTATGAAGACCTTGCAGCTCCTAGTCTGAGAGTGAAGCCTGGCACACATGCATAGTACCAGGAGATAAGGATACAACACAAACAATACAAGGGTTATGGGACTAAAGGCATCAATTCTACCCTACCCATAAACTTCACGCCACCCATTATCTTGTTATATTCACTTGCCCAGCATACATTTGTGTTCTTCATAAACTCTAGATGTATACACTCTGCCTTGATTGCCTAATTATATTTTACCAGTAGAGAAGCACCCTCAAGTAAGCCTTCTGCCATATTTTACATTTCCTAATTTTGCTGTTTTCTTTGTGAGCAGAGAATGCTGGGGTGCTCTCACATGACCTTTATCTGGAGATATTTTTCTTAATAATTGGGCTTTCTTATATGTGTATAAAATTTCATTAAGAAGATTTGAATGCTGATTAAGATGGCTCCGTGGGTGAAGGTGCTGGCTGTGCAAGCCTGGGGACCTGAGTTTAATCCCTGAACCCCATGAAAAGATGGAAAGAGAGAGCTGACACCACATAGCTGTCCTGTGACCACCACACAGGTGGCTTTCACACCCATACACAGACCATGCACTCAAACACATAATAATGATCAGTTTGTTTTGGTTTTGAAACAGGGTTTCTCTGTGTAGCAGCTCTGAATGTCCTGGGACTTGCTCTGTAAGCAAGGCTGGCCTCGAACTCACAGAGATCTATCTTCCTCTGCTTCTTTAGTGCTGGGATTAAAGGAATGCACCACCACCACCTGGCTATATATAATTTTTTTTTAATATCTGAGTGTTCCCCCAATCCTGGCATAGCCTATCATAATCTTAGTGTCCAAGAAAGCAGCTGGTTCTTTATCTGTTTTCTTTTCTCAACACTTTCTAATATTATGGAAGTAACGATATTGAATAATAATGTGTACCTCAGTTGGCAGAATGCTTGCCTCGCATGCATGAAGCCTGGATTTCATCCTCAGCACTTGGTGAGGTGGCATATCCCTGCAATCCCGCATTTGGGAGGTGGAGCTATGTATACTGATATCTAGTTTGGTATACATGAGACTCTATTCAAAATTATTAGTAGATGAGAGATGGCTCTGCGGCTCAGAGCACAAGCTGCTCTTGCAAAGGACCCAAGTTTGGTTCTCAGCACCCACACAGCAGCTCACAACCCCTTGTAACTCCAGTTACAGGGCTTCCAGTTCCCTCTTCTCCCCTCTACAGGCGTTGCATGGATGTGCTGTGCAGACAGACAAGCAGGCAAACATTTGCACAGACGCAAAATAAGTGAATATGTTTTTATTTTTTAAAAAACTATATTTAAAAGGTGACAATTCTTTTGATGTGCTCTTTCCAAAAGGTAGCCATTATCAATATGGTATTCCTTCTCCTGTATATTTACATATATGTGTGTGTACATGTACACACCTACACCCATATATGTATTTACACATAAATTCTAACCTGAATAGAATCAAATTACCAATCTTATTATGTTTAGATTCTTTCTTTTCTTTTTTTCTACCCCAGCTAACAGGATGCAGTATTTGCAATTTAAATATATTCAAAACATCCAAAATACATCAGGTAGCCTTCAATAAAGTTGACAGTAAAATGATCTTTTCTGTATGTTTTCTTACTATCTAAACTTTTTGAAAGATGTATTTGTAGGTATCTGTGATGGGGTATATGCACTATGAGCGAAGTCCCCACGGAAGGCATGGATACTTCTAGAGCTGGGGTTACTGGAAGTTGTGAGCTCTCCTACTAGGTCCTAGGAGTCAAACTCAGGTCCTCTGCTAGAGCAATATTCTTTTAACCATTAAGCTATCTCTCCAGCCCCTCATTAAAATAAGTTATGAAAAATATTGCTCTTTTTGTAATAGATGTAAGAACACGACTAACATGTCCTGTGTACCGAATTATGTTTTTCACTAGATAACAGATATTTAGCTATCTAATTATCTGTATGCAAATACAAATACAAAATAATGTTGTTCCAAATGCTGGTAGAAAAAAAATGATAGTGGCTGATAGGATTTGCGATGTTCATCCTTTGACTTGCCAATCCGATCAATCTGATCTGAAGTGAAGAGGTAGCTAGCTCAGGGATAGAACACTTGTCTGGCCTGGTTCCCAATACTGACATTCCCTCAATTGAAGTGCAGTGCACTGAGTTAAGAACTAAGCTGCTAGGGCTGGAGAGATGGCTCTGGTTAAAAACACATATTCACTGGCTGTTCTTCCAGAGAACTCAGGTCTGATTTCTTAGTGCCCACGTGGCTGGCCATCCAATTCCAACACCTTCTTGTGGCCTGCATGTGTATCAAGTATACATGTGGTACACAGGTAGTATACATGCAGGCAAAACACCCTTACATATAAACTAAAATAATAATTTTTTTAAAAAAAAGAAAGAGAAGAATTAGGTTGTCTTTGGCCTAGGAAGCACCCTTGTGACTTGCCCTAAGAATGATTTTAACTGTGCACAGGGAAGAGGGGTGTGCACAGTCTGAGCCTAACTCCTAGCACAATCCTCAGAGTAAAGGGAGAAGATGTCAGAAATGTGGCTCATATTATCCGAGTTATGTCATAGAGGCCTGGGCATGTCGCTCAGTAGATAGCGTGCTTGCCCAGTGCGCATGAGGCCCCGGCTTCAATCCCGGCATCATAAAAAACGCAAAGGTGATAGAACATGCCTGGAGCCAGCTCTGAAGCAATGTAGACAGGAAGATCGGGGTCCAGGACATCCTCAGCTGTGATTTCAAGGCAGGATCCCCAGGACCCTGCTTCAAAAAACAAATAATACTTCACATCAAATAAACTCAAAAATGCCTGAAATGACTCTTAACAAGATCATTCTGGCTGCTTTGTAACAAACCAGTGGGGAAAGTAAGGACCTGTGATGTCTAGGGACACTGGTGCCCCACAGATGTTACTTGCAAATGTTTCTGAATGCATCTCAAAACAAAGTAGCAAGTGTGGTTTGTCCATGTGGCTGCCTCTGGGTGACTTAGGTGAACGACAAACGCTTAGCAAAATCTGTCTGAGATCATATGAGTCCAGCATGGGTAGAGTTGAAGCCACTTAAAAGCTAATGACCACCATCTCAAGACCTACAAGGATGAGACTTAAGTCCTGCTGAGGAGAAAACTGCAGTTTTCAGAGGTTAACCTGGCCACATAGCTTTCCTGACATTTTTACAAACTGCTGTCCAGCTGGAATAAAGAGCTTTCCCTGTGTGTATGAGTGTGGGTGTGGGTGTATGTGTGTGTGTTTTATGTGCACATCTGTGCATAAAGACCAGAGGACAACCTCAGGCACTCTTTTGAGACAGGATCACTCAGTGGCCAGAAACTGGCCAAGTAGGGTAGACTGGCTGGCCAGAGACCCTAAGGACCTGTGGCTATCCCCTACCTCCACTCTCCTTCCCTTCAACTGCCTAATGCTGGGATTACAATAGCCCACACTACCGTCAGCTTTTTTATGTGGATTCTAGGGGTTTAATCCTGGCACTTGTGCTTTCATGGCAGGCATTTTACCCTCCCACCCACCCTTTTGACCTTTTGTGGATTTTTAGAAACTATCTATTCAGAGTATTCAATGTAATACAATTGTTGCCTAACAATTTGATTGCCAAATTATCTTGAATGTGCATGAGTGAGGGTCTCCTCAAATTGGCTTTTGATAAAGCATGTGTCTGATGGACTAATATCAGAACCAATGTGATCTGCAGACAGAATGTGGGATGCCAAAAAGATAGGACAAGAAGAAAGACAAACACACACACAAAAAGATCTCTTTGCTTCCCAAGCAGAATTATAGTCAGTAATTTCCAATTGAGAAGTAGTTTCAGGATAAAGGTGAAAACATGGATATGGATATAGCTATACAAACATGTGCATCTTAAGATTCCAGGGGACCAGAGAGATGGCTCACCAGTTGAGAGCACTGGCTTCTTTTCCAGAGGAGTCAGGTTTGATTCTCAGCACCCACATGGTGGCTCACAACAGTCTATGCCTCCACTTCCAGGGGATGCGATACCTACCCTCTTCTGGCCTCTAACGGCACTAGGCAAGCATGTTATTTATAGACATACCTGCAGCCAAAACACCCATACACATAAAATAACAAGTTTAAAACTGTAAATATGTTAAGATTCCAGCAAGACATGACATGGTCAGGACCATCTCAGGGATTCATTCTAAGACTCCTTCAGTGTTTAATAACCCACGGCAGTCTGCCACGTGCAAAGAAGAGGGAGATGCTTCAGAGAAAGAAGGAACACGATCTTTGGATGGGAATTCAGAAGTTCTTCATGTTAGCAGAACCAGTTTCATACTCCTCAGAAATAGCCAAGAGTGACTTCCAACTGCCTCTTTGCTTTTGGATGAGGTCAGTGAAAAGTTGAGCAGGATGTCAATGAAACCTGGCCACATACATTAAGTTTTGCCAGATGTCCAGGATAAGCCACAAATTCTTTTGAATGTTCGGTAGCTTTTATACATTTCACATGATGTCAGTTAAGTGTCATTTCCGTGGAGGACCTCCCACCCTCCCACACACACACACACACACACACACACACACACACACACACACACACACACACAAGCAAGAGTATGTGGCCTCTGGGGCTGGGTGGAGAAATAACTCATGCAGACAACTGCACAGCTGGTAAAGAGAGCTTGTGGCCCAAGTAAAGGAACTTGAGTTCTGTCCCCAATCCAGGTAAAAGGTTTATTGGCCAGTCAGTCTAACCTAACTTGTGAGTTCCAGGCCAAAGAGAGACCTTGTCTCATAACTCCTGAGGAACGGCATCCCCAAGGCTGATGTCTGCTTGGCTTCCACATGTGAACCACAGACACACAAAAATAGATGGGAGAGATGTTAGAAAACCATTGAGACCAGGAGAAAAGAGAGAGGTGAACTCTGGAGCTTAAAGACCCAGTGTGAAAGGTGTTCTGGATTCTTCTGTTAGCCTGAGGGTTGGTGCAGAGTGGGCAGTCACACACATAGTTCACTCCTGCGTTGTCCGTGTGCCTACCCCCGAAAATCAGGCTAGGAAAAATAAAATAAAAATAAAACCCGGAGAAGCAATTGGTCAAGGAAATGAGAAAAACAAAAATCCAATAACCTACAATTAGGAAAGACAGTAGGAGGTCCTGAAGTACTTTTGTCCTGGGGAGAAGGAGGCACCTGGGGGGGGGGGCTACCTGACTCCTTGGAGGCCTCCATGCAGTTCCCAAGGCCCAGTAGGCTCTCTAGGGCGGCTTCAGATGAACCGCCCACCCCATGCTGCTCCATCTGGAAACCAGAGGTTAAACCAATGTTTGCAGACGGTCATAGAGAGCTGGGTGCTAACAGCCTAGCTCAGGGGAATCCCAAATATGTGTGTCTTGAAACAATTCTACCCTCCATTACCTCGACACCGAGAAGACTAGAAACAAAAGAAGAAGTGAGTTGGGCAAGCCAGTCTGCTGAAATCTGAATAACCCAGGGCCAGGCTGACCACTCTAGTAAGGGGGGTAAGAGGGATGGAGGCTTGATGGGGCAGGGGAGGTGGTGAGGCTGTCACGTAGGGCAGGGCCGGGCCTGGGCAGCGTTCCAGGCAGGGTGAGTCACCCAGAGCAGGGTGGGAACAGACCAGGGGAGGGAAGGAGAGGAGAGGGGAGGGGAGGGGAGGCGTGGCGGTTTACGCAAGGAGAATGGGGTGGGTATAAAAGCCCCACCCAGCCCAGCCGGGCCGCTCGGCTTCTGGGGAGGCTTTCAGCGCTAGGCGCCCGGCCCAGGTAAGTGGGGCGCAGCCCGGTCGCCCGCTATGGCCTCGGGGTTTCGGTGTTGAACGGGGAGCGGGCAGGTTCCCGACGACGGGGACCCTGGGAGCCACGGAGAAGGACCCACTCCCCCTGGGCGATCTATGGGTCCTGCAACAGAGTAGCAAAGTGTCCCGGGTGGGATAGTGACATGTCTTTTGCATACTATGCCTGGGGGGGGGGTTGCAGGACAGAAGTTGGGGGACCGTGCTTCGCCTTGAGGTCCTCTGGGGAGCAGAGAGACCCTGTGTGGGGCGGGGAGCGGAGGGGAGCTGCATTCCAGAGGTGCTAGGTGCCAACGGGGAACTGGGTGTGGCCGCTTGGGAGCCTGCAACCCAGCAGTGAGGAGTCTGTATTTTCCCCCTTCTCCTTCCGAACTGCGAACTGTGTCCTGTCACTCTGAACCATAACTCCTGCAATTTCAGGTACATTTCCTTGCAACTGACAAACGTACTTTTGTGAAGTCAAAGCAGGGTACTGGGTCACCTCCTTTGCCCATAAAACAATCTCTGTTCAGTCTTAGTCGTGAACTCTAGATTGTCTGGTAGGGTGGCGCCCTCAGGCTCATTCTTTCTGAGGGGTTTGCAGCTCTCTAGAATGTGTGCAGAAAGAAGTATTCCCGGGTGGTTCTGTAGGGAAAGTTGCCTCGACTGCACTGACACCACCATGAGTCAGTTAACAGGGTCTATAGAAAAAGGGTGTGGCTCCTGGGCCGCAGATTCCAATGCTGGCATGGAGGGCTGTGGTTCCAGGAGTTCCTTTATCTGTAAGAGTGGTTTCTGAACTCTTGTTTTTAGTGCCACCCACACTGAGTTACTGAAGGTTTCTGAAAACAAGTTCATTCAAAAATAGATAAGTAAAGCACACTGAAAACACAGCGTTGTACAAATAAGAAAAAACTGTTGCTTGAGACATAGTGGTAATCTCAAAACTCAGAAGACTGAGGCAACTAGATCCTGAGTTTGAATCCAGCCTGAGCTACAAAGTGAGACACCCCCGACCCGTCTCAAAAAACAAACAAGCAATCAAACAAAACCCAAGAGCTGCTGATCTAGCTCATTGGTAGAGTACCCCACTAGGGTGCACAAGAGCTGGGCTTTATTCCCAGAACCAGAAGGAGTTATTAATTTGTGTAGTAATTTACCATATTCAGTCCCAGTCCTTACCAACAACCATAAACTCTTGAAATCCAAGGTCCTCAGTCTGTAACATAAAGGGGTATTTTTAGGTGGGTCTGCAACTTGGACTGGGAAGCCACTCCCCACCCTTCCCCAAGAACACCATAGAAAGGGTTTGGAATCTCATACTAGCACTCCCCCCTCCCTGAAAAAATTGATTTGCACTGTATCTGAATGCTGCCTAGTGGCAGGAAGCAGGATGCAAGATGGGAGGTCGAGGGGTGGTCTGTGGGTAGGAAGAATAAATCATTGATGTCGTTTCCAGGGTTTTCTCCCCTTGGTTTTAAATACAGATTTGATTAAATCGTTTTAATTGAAAACTTGTGTCTTTGCCCCTGCTCTGTTTTGTTTTGTTTTGTTTTGTTTTTTCCCTGCTTCCCTCCCACCTTCTTGCAGCGTGTGTCCCTCGATGTGTTGGCTTTGGAGACCTGTGTTGGCTTTGGAGACCTGTGTAGTCCTTCTCCACACCCACTTCCTCCTCATATCCTCACTTTAGTGCATGCTGCACTCAGCAGCCTGTGGGTCTGAGTTGGAGGAACTTGAAGATTCAGATGAGATCTGGGCGAGCCCTGTCCTCTTCCACTGAGTCCGATACTCACCCTAGGTCTAAGGGTTTCTTTAGAAGTGCCCATCGCCTCTGCTGCAGCCCAGACAACCTTCTAGGTGCATCTTTCTGATGAGGGCTTCCTGTTTGGGGTGGTAGAGAGAGAGGTTCAGGAAGTTTTGCTAACTAGCCAGGCAGCACTTAAGGCTTCGACTGAGAGCTTGGGTTTGGACTGGTGCCTCAATGCTTCACATCCTGTGTCTTTGAGCTATTGATTGGCATTACACATGCAGTCTGGGTCACTGGCTTCCTGGCTAAGTTCCGATTTAAATAGTTTTCCTGGCAAGGCGGGCACTCTCCTAAATTGCTATTGATTTTTGAGAACCCTCGTCTCTCCCTCTCTCTCTCTCTCTCTCTCTCTCTCTCTCTCTCTCTCTCTCTCTCTCTCTCTCTCTCTCTCTCTCTGCCTGGATTAATGAGTGTGAGGGTTGATGGGAACTTTGGCTCCAACTCTTGGCTTGTGTTGGGTGCAGGATCTGTTTCATCAGGGGAGAGTGGGTGTGTTACAAAAGGAGTCTCAGGCAGGCACTGTGGGCTGCTTTAAGCACCCATTTGCCTTACAAATTGTTTTTTTTAGGTACCCACTGTGTCCTCAGTAGAGGATACAGCAGTGGACTAGACACACATGCATGTGTATTCATTCACTGAGTGCTTTTACACACACACACACACACACACACACACACACACACACACACGCAGCCCTTGCTTTTTTTTTTAATTTTAGATTTTGAATCTATTGGGAAAAGAAAAAGACTAGTGAATTAATTATTTTCCTCAACTAATATTTACTCACAAACCCTGCTAGGTTTCCTTTCCTAGCTCCTATTCAGTTGTTTTAAAGACCTGGACGTGGAGCTGAGCTTATCCCAAATAAACTGGATTTAACCTGTTCTTCAGAATCAGCTGGGAGACTTGAGTAGAAGTTGGCTGTTCTCTATTTCTGCACCTACAAACAACCCCCAAGCCACACCCTTCTCTAGCTGTGGGCTTGCCAACAGAGAGGAAATTCCAGTCCTTAACAGAAATTCTTTCCACCCATTCACAGTCTGGCATATTTTTCCTTTTGTTACCAGAGGCAGTCCCCAACCATGTACTTGAGGGGTGATTCTGGGTGGTTCCAGTGACATAATTTCCAGATGTTCCCATTAGGGAGCACATTGACCCCTTTAAATAATCTGAGCTCAGGTCTTCATAGGGGACCCGTCTGCAGCACCCAAGCTGTCTGAGTTCAAAACCAGACCAGACACTGTGACCACAAGGCATGACCATGACACGGAACCATTTGTATATGCCCTTTGTCTCTTGGCCACACCCAGCAGACACTCATAGCTCAGAGGAGTTACAAGGTCATGTGGTTTCTGCCTTCCTTGGGCTACTTTTTTGCCTTCTAGCTCTCTGCTTATTCCCGTCGATTCTGTGGTCCTCATGTTGTCCAGAGCATCCAGATAATGTAGAGATGGGGCTGCTTATAACAAATGGGAAGAGGCTGGCCTAACATGATCTGTCAGAGGCTGGAAATGGGAGCTCCTAGATCTGAATGGGTGGAACTGGGCCTGGATTTTAAACATTCAGTTGTAGGTAAAGAACGGAGGTTGAGAAAGGAGACTGTTGGAAAATAACAAAGTAGTCCTAAAACAGAAAGATCCAGTGTGGGAACCATTCCAACTTGCCATTGTACCACCGACTGTATTCCAGGTAGTGTCAGACAAAAGAGTAAGGACAAAAGAGTAAGTCACAAGCCCCATGGCTGGACAGTGTGGAAGGTGTCCTCAGAACACTCAACTCTGGCGCACGAAGAATCACAGCAGGGCTGGGTAAGGAGGGTGGTTGAGAAAGGTGATATCTGTTATGATTCTCTATAGCTTGAAGTTTCACTTAGATGCCCACTGATCAAGATGGCGTGCTCCTGGTGGAGGTGAAGATAGTCCTGAGTATGCTGAGAGAAAAGTTAGTAGTCTAACCTGACTTGTGTGAAGAGGGCATGTGAGAGTGTGCATTTGTGCACCTGTGCAAAGACCGTATTGAAGGACTTGATAGTGTGGATCAGTGGGTAGAGTACTTGCCTAACATGCACAAGTCTGGGATCCCTTCCTCAGCACCACATTAAATTGGGAGGCAAGAGGATCACAAGTTCAAGATCATCCTTGGCTACTTAATGAGACTGAGGCTAGCCTGTGCTAAATGAGAAACCTTGTCTAAAGACAGAGAAGGGGAGAAGGAAGGAGAGAGAAGAAACAGCAAATGTCTACTGGGAGGTAGGGTCAGAGTGTGGGGGGGGTTGCCTTTTTTTCTGGCAACTGAGCCCTGTCAGAACCCTAATATGTGGGCCATAAGACACTGAGGTTGAATTATATATGCTCAGGCTGCATTTCTCAGTCCTGAATGTGTCTCATGCCAAATGAAATCATCCTTCCATGCTGGTTCCTTCCCACCCACTCCAAGTCTATCAGAAGGGGCTCCCAAACCAAGAAGTGGCAGTATCCGTAGCTAGCAAACAAATATTGGTTCAGATCAGACAGCCAGAGGGACAGGCTACAGCAAGCGCTGCAGGCGCCTCTTGCTGAGTCTGATCAAGGCCACGGGCAGAATTCCAGGAATCCTGGGGCTTGACTTGGCCCTGTGACTCAAGCATTAATCAGAACCATAAAACTAAGGGGGGAAAGTATGAGCCTTCAAGAAGGTTCTGTTAACTAAAGATGATTGGGTGGGGGAGGGGGTGGAGGATGGGGTACAATGGGAACTCCCTCTGCCATCATTTATGCATTTTTTGTTTAAAACCCCAATGTGGTTTGTACACTGTGGTGTCCAGGCACTACAGTAAGGGAGTAAGGGCTGTGGTGGGGAAACCCAGCCCTCCACATTTCCACCCCCACCAATTTTGACTTTAAAATCCTGGTTTGGAGGTGATCCAATCCCAGATTGATTCATTGTGGTTGCTAGGCATCTGTTTTGGGGTAACCCAACAACATGCTGAGTTTTTTCAACTACTCTCCAAGTGGGTGTGTCTCTGAAACTGCTGGGTTGGATTCTCTACAGGCCAGCCCTGTTCCAACAAGCTCTTGGGTTTTTTTTTTGTTTGTTTGTTTGGTTGGTTTTGGTGCAAATTAATATCTAGGCTTTCTGGAACTAGTGTTTTTTTAACTCAGTGAAACGTGTTTTGCTGTTTACAGCATTGCCTGTGAAATCCTTCCTCGAACTTTTTTTTTTTTTTTTTTTTTTTTGCAAGCATTTGTGTTTCACTTTTCCTTTTGCAGAAGAGAGGTTAAAAACAACTTCATTTGTACTTTTTGGTCATTGTTGTAACTAAATTTTTTGAAACAAAACAGTAATGTAATAATATCTAGGTAATTAGTTGTGTTTTAAAGACAAAACTATAAATTATTTGTAAAACAGGTTATCTGTTACATGTGAATGACTGGCCTTACAACCGCTCCACAGACTCCATTACTGCCAAGCTTTGTGTCCTGAGAGCCTTGGGCCAGCAGGTTAAGTCTCATTTATTGTTTGCAAGGCCACAGGAGACAGTCTGTTCCCTTCACTTAGGGAGGGGCTGGGACAGTCCCTATTTTCCCACTAGTGTGGAGCTGCTACTTCAGATTGGCTGGAGCGGGGTGTGGCTTTCAGAGTCTCCCTGGACTGGGCTGGTTTATTTGCTTAAACAGAAACATTTGCCTGAGAAAGGGCCCTGTTCACAGGGTAGCCAGGTCCCTGCCCGCCCTGGGAGCCAAGGCCCTGGCATAGGGTGTTCTTGTCAACAGATGGCTCACCTGATAGTTCTTTCTGATATGCAGGTTGAAACTAGTTGGTCAGCTGGGTGAGGCTGAGGTGCTAGGAAGAGATGCAAATCTGGGGGGGGGGCTGAGTGCCAGAGAGAGAGAGAGAGAGAGAGAGTGCTCTGATCCTAAGGCACCCCGAATTTTACATTGTGGAGTCAGGAGTTAGTTCAGGGACTAATGTTTGTTTTTTCAAAGCCAGGATCTCATGTAGCTCAGGCTAACCTCAAACTCAATACATAGCCAAGAATGAACTTCTCCTCCCACCTCCACCTCCTATGAGCTGGGATTGCAGGCTTGTCCCTTCCCTCTTGCTGACCCCTTTTTAAATCTCGTGTTTTGGTGAACAGGTAAATGTGAGTATTGAGTCTAATCATGTTGGTTCTCACACTTTCCATGGTTTCTGTAGCCAAACTTAACTTTGCACCACTCATTCAGGTCCCTGGGTTTTGGGATCACCACATGGACCTGGCTTCCTAACAAACCTGTCCCTTTGTATTACCGAGGTACACTGGGGATGCATCTCTCCCCAGTCCTCTACTCCCTCCACCTCTGACATGTTCCTCTGGCTGGTGACTCACTCCTCTCAGCCTACACAGAGAGGCCTCACCATTAGGCCCTCGACTGAGACACTGCTTCCTCATCTCTGTGGACCTGGCTCTTCAATGGACCTAATTTCTCCAGGGAAGAGTTACTGAGATCTAAAGGGCAGAGAGAGGACTCAAAGGTCCTGGGTTGTAGCCCTGCCCTGCTGTCACGCCTAGTGTCACGTGTCTCTCATACAAGTGTTGTATTAGTTGCTCTCGTGGTTGCAGTGGCCGAATATCTCACTACAAGCCCCTTGAAGGATGAAGGGATTATTTCAGTTTACGGTTTAGGTGCATACAGTCCATGATAGCAGGGAAGGCCGGGTGGCAGGAGCTTGAGAAGGGAGCCGGTCCCATTGCATGTACAGTCGGGAAGCAAGAGAGATGTATGCCAGTGACAAAGGCTCATAGCACTGTACCACTCACATTTAAGACGGGTCATCCCATTTTCATGACCCTAAACTAGGAAATCCTTCACAGAATCACCTAGAGGTTAGATTCCATGATAAATCTAAATCCACCCGAGTCAGCAGCAAAGATTTTTCATCACAGGTGGGAATCTGTGGCCAAGGACGCCTCACCCCTTCAGTACAGTCTGAGTGTTCATGGACTCCAAGTCTGTGGATGACCTGTCCATTACCAGCGTCTACAAACCTCACCAGCATGGCAAAGGCCTTTTCTGACCCCAGGAGTCACAACACACTGACCCATTCTCATTAGTCAAACTAAAGTTTTAGCCACCTTGGTGAGAGGCAGCACCCGCTGTTTCTCTTTGCAACTAACTGGCCATATTCAGAAAAACTGCACAGCCAGGGGATTGGATGAAGTGGAGAAGCAAAGGCCATATTTTATTTCTAAGATAAAATAGGGTTGCCATTAAACTTGCATGAGCTTGGAAATATTTATGGGTATGGCACTTAGATATTGCTTGTCGGTCTCTGTGACTTTGGGGTTATTATGATATTTTTGGATTTTTTTTTGGTGCAGCAAGTTTGTAATATAAATGTGACTTATATTAAAAACTCTTCTTAAGTGCATGTTTGGGGACTGGAGAGATGTCTAAGTGGTAAAGAGTGCTTGCTGTGCAATAAGGATGGGACTTCAAATCTCAGCAGAAAGGTAGCAAACCAGATGTCCCAGCTCTGAAGTGGGTGGGAACAGGAGGATGTTTGCATTGCTGACTTTCAGCTTACTCCAGCTTACTCCATGCAAGCTTCAGGTGCTGGGAGAGAGACCCTGCTTCAAAAGGAAAAGATGAAAAGTGGTGGTGGGGGTACCAGTGTCCTGGTCTGGCTTCTTTGTTTGCACATAGATGCATGAACCATCTAGTACACCTGCGTGAATACACGAGTACATTTGAAAACACACACACACACACACACACACACACACACACACACAGCCTGTTTGTCACCTAGTTGGTGGAAATATGCATTTTTCATTTGTATAGGGATCTGAGACTTGGTAGGCGAAGTATAATTCCAGCTTTGAGTCATATGTAACGATGTGCTATTTCAGCGCTTTTCAAGTGGAGGGCACTCAATGCTGAATGAATGAAGGAATTCCCAAAGGAAGGCTGGGAAGAGCTGTGTGGAATGGGGGCTCCTCTGACCTTATCAGAGCAATGTCAAAGTAGTGGTGACTTGAGGAATGCACAGAGTGCCATAAAATATAGTGAGAGCCAAACACAACTGGAATCCCAGGCAAGAAGATTGTGAGTTCATAGGCAGCCTGAGCTACATGACAGCCTGGCTTTTTTTTTTCTCCATTGTGTGGTGTGTGTACATGTGTGTGCATGCAGGAGGGTGCAGGTATGGATATGCATAGACGCATATATGTATACATGCATATGGAGTTCAGAGTTTGATATCACTGTTTACTTGATTGTGTTCTATTTTCATTTGCTGAGACAGGATCTCCTGAAGAAGGGGATTTAGCTAGACTAGTGAGCCATCTTACTCAGGTATCTCCTGTCTGTCACACCCACCTGACCTTTTGCTGGGTGCTAGGGATCTGAACTCTGCTCCTTACGCCTGTGTGGACATCACTTTATCCACTGAGCATCTCTCCAGCTCCATGACACCCTATTTTAAGTGGGGGGTGGAGGTGGAGAGGGAAGGAGTGAGGAGGACAGGAGCTAGAGAGAAAAGAAACCAATTTGCTTGGAGAAATCCAAGTCAAAGAGCACTTTAAGTTTGAATCTTTTGTGGGGAATGAATAGAGGGAGGTGTGGCTGGGTCCTGATGCTAATCCTTGAAGGCCATGCTCTGTTGGAGGTAGAGGAAGCACTGGCCTTGATTCCTAACTATCCGACAAGATCAGATGGGGGATTGAGTTGGTAGCAGTAGGGGAGACCAAGCTGATGAAAGAAACGTGATTATAAATGCTGGCACAGAAAGCAAGATTTGTGGGGCACCAAAACATCCCTCTTATTTGTCCTCTTAAGGTGTGGAGGCTGTGGGAGAAGAATTAACAAGAACAGAGAGTGTAAAGTGGTACATCAGGTTGTCTTTGATCTGCACAGTACTGTGGGGAGGGCTCCATGTGGGCAACTGTCTGCAAAGCAGCACTCAGAGCTGGGAAGACAGCTTGGAAGAACAACTCAACAAAATCCTGCTGTGCTGTGTGGTGCAAATCACAAATCGCCTGAACAGCAGAGCTGGGGGAGGAGCCTCATTCCACACCGTTGTTTGTGGGCACAACTGTGCCACTTAGGCTGTCAGCTGGCAGTTTTCATTTGTTTCGTTCTGCTTTGCGTTTTAATTCCTTAGTCTGGAAGCCTGCAAGGCAGATGATACCTGCTCTCATCTGCTCTGGAAACTCCCAGGCCAAGTGAATCTTATGGGAGCTCCTGGCTGGCAGGTTTGGGCCCAGGTAGAACAGAGGGATGCTTTGTCAAGGAAGATGTCTGAATCGGCTGTGGAAGAGGCTTTGGGGCTGAGATTAGACTGCAGCCTTCTGGAATTCTTTTAGACCAGCACCCATATGTAGAGTGCTAATTTCTATCAATCCAATGTAGACATAGAATGTGAAGAGCACATACAATCTCAGAATCTCCTAGTAGTCACATTAAACATCAACAAAGGGCTGATGAGTTGCCGTAGTAGGTGACAGGCACTGGCCACCAAGCCTGACCACCCACATGATGGGAGGAGAGAGAACCAGCTCCTACAAATTGTCCTCTGACCTCTACTTGTATGCCATGGCATGCACATGTGCACACATACAAGTAAATATATAACTATAATAATAATAATGGCAGCAGGTGAAGAGACTGGGTTGATCTCAGAGGTTAAGAGCATTGTTGTTCTTACTGAGGACCTGAGTTTGGTTCCCAGAACCCACATCAATGCTTTACAATCACCTGACCTCCAGTTCTAGGGGATCCAACAACTTCTTCATGCCTCTGTAGGCACCCATACACCACATGCATGCCATTGACAAGTGTGTGTTCACATGCATTAGTCACACACATACAATCACACACAGTGCTCCACCTTTATGTCTTCCCCAGCCTTGGCAACTATTCACCATCTCACTACCTCCATAGAGCTGCCTCTTCTAGAATGCCTGGAATCAACCATGTGTAGCCTTCACATCACCTCATCTCATTTAGAAATGTACATTCAAACTTCCTCTGTGTCTTCTGTTGGGATTGAGAACTTTTTAGCACTAAATAATAGTCCATTGGGGGGGGGATGCACTACAATGTACTAATAGAGCAAGACTGTTTACCATGAAGAATGACAGACACATAGGGAATACACAAGGGGAGAAGAGACATTGAGGGAGCTGACAGAGTAGAGGTGATTCAAATGTTTTTTGATGACTTTCCTTTTTGCCTGGCTTAACAGGTGTGGGGGCAGGAGAGGGGTGGTGGTCAGTGGGCATCTTTCAAAAGTACATCCTGACCACAATTAAAGATGACTCTCTTTCCCTGATCTCCTACCTCCTACAGCCTAGAATTCACTCAGTTCAGAGTGTTCCTGTAAGTTGCCAAATGGCTGTGTCATATGTTGTCTTCAAAGCAGTTTTATGAAAACATCTAGGCAAAGCAAGCTCCTTGAAGAGCTGGCAAGTACCAACGGCACTGCTAGTGCAGATGCTGTTGGCAATCTTTTGTGGAGGTGGCTGTGTGCTGTGTTCTTCTTGGGTGATTATGCAGAATGACCTGTCTTCCCTCAGTAGGAGTCACTCTTGGTGGTGGGGGCTGGGCATGTGGGGCTGTCAACTCCAACCACTTAGTCCACACCCAGGGAAAGGCCATTTGTCAGCATGGCCGCCCCGACTGACAAAATGTATTCGATGGAATATGATGTTATGGCAACTGTTCTAAATCTTAAACGCAAGATCGGCCCTCAGTGAGATGTGTTCGTTTCAAAAGTTGGTTTATTTGCATTTTATAAACAGTTTAACGTTCTCTTTGCATGTGTTTACTTGTCTGCATATTTGTGTGCTTGGGTGCACTAGTGTGTGGAGGCCAGAGATCACCATTAGGTGTCATTTCCCCTTTCGTGGTACCCACCCAGCTCTCATTGGCTTGAGCCTTGCCAATTAGGTAGAGCTAGCTGGCCACTGAGCCCCGGAGGTTCCCCATCTCCCAGACCTTTCATGTGGGTTCTGGGGGTCGAACTAGGGTCCTTATGCTGGTAAGGCATGTGTGCTATGCTCGAACCCATCTCCCAGCCCTTGTGTGTGCCACTGGAGGAAATGGTTGTGGGCTAATACTAAAAGTTTTCTTTTGGGATCAGGCCAACATGGTGCTACTGTTGATCCCAGCTCATGTCCTTCTTACTATGCCAAGTCACCTGAGAGTGACACACAAGTAATGGTAGTTTTGATATGCTTATTGCTTCTGACAAAAAAGCCCAATCCCTGTTTGAATGAGTGTTGTTTGTCACAGGAAGCTTTTAGGTTTTGCACTCATAGACCAGACCATTCAGGTCCTGTTTAACCAGAGCAAAAGACAGACTAGCTTAGTCATCCATCCCCAATCTAAGGCAACCATCTCTAAACTTTAATTTTCTCAATGATAAGATTGAGAATTGCCTGCTTGAAAAAAAAAATGCTTGCTTTAACAGCCTCGAGTGCAACGGTCCAAGCAGACATTAGCGACTAGTTGCTGTGCTTGGGGGAAAGAAAGCTTCCTCTTTAAAGACTCTTTTTTTTTTTTTTTCAGCTTCTTTTTCAAAATGTCTACTGTCCACGAAATCCTGTGCAAGCTCAGCTTGGAGGGTGATGTAAGTATCTAATCTCTCACTTTGTGTGATTTTACAAATTGGACATGTGTTGACAGTGCTACGATCTCCCTGTATACACAGGGAAAATGGAACCATAATTCAGTCATTATTAGGTGTCTCCACTGCGCCCCAGTTACCCATTGCTAACCGTTCCTAGCAGTTTCATTTGAAATAAATGTCACGGTACTAAAACATTTTTTGGCATCGAATGAAACTTGGACAGTATCATGGAGAAGGAAACGGCTGGAACTGTGTTCTGTTAAACTTACTACATGAGTGGTAATTATTGCTTTGGTGACATGCGAGTTTTTAATGTCAAGCCTTGATGTTTTATTTATCATAAGCTTCAGCCATGTCAAAAAGCAATTCCAGTGTCTTTCAGGCTTAGACTATTTGGAATATTCTTCTAGGCAATGGCCTATGGCATTATTATTATTGTTGTTGTTGTTATTGTTATTATTATTATTAACTCCCTGAGTCCAATTAGTGCTGCTGCTGTGTGCATTAGTCTGCACCCACTGGACTATGGATAACCTCCAATTGACCCCCCCAAGAAAAGTGATTCTCTCTCAAAGCAACTATCAACTACAGTACTTCCTCAGTTAGAGTGGGGGCTCAGAAGCCTCTCCTTTTCTTCTGTTTAATATATCACCCAGGAAAGCTTTTCTACAAAGTAAAGCAGAATGTGTCTTTTTAAAAAAGAATAATCATATAATTAATCATAGGGCCTTGCTGTTGTTTATTTTGTCTATGAGGAAACTCGGAATTAAATTTGTCTTTTAATAAGGAGCCACTCAAAAGACAGGTGACAGCTTGGGTCATGTGTACAAGCTACTCTTTGTTGTCTGCGGCACCTGCTGTTTTAATGTGCAAATGAATGAGACAGTTCGAATACAGACTGTGTGGAATATTAAAGCCTTTTTGTTATTTCCTCATTTAAATCTTCCCTCACCTTGGAGCTTGGCTTGCTGTTAGGACCTAGACACGTCTTGCTGTTATATAATTTGTTTCTCCAACAGAATTTATCTAATGTCTTTGATGATTCGATTGCTGTTGGTATGAAGTTTCATGAGAAATCGCTAAGGCAGTGGCCAGGTTGGCAGAGTACATGCCTAGCTTAGCTGGTGTGAAGCCATAGGTTCCATCCACTACACTGCAGAAACCAGGTGTGCACATCTGTAATCACAGCACTTGGGATGTGGAGGCAGGAGGATTCAAAATTCTAAGTCATCCTTGACGATGTATCAAGTTTGAGGCTAGCTTACACCCTTAAAATAAAGGATTTGTGTGAGAGACAGCTATTGGGTCAGCTTTTGAAGTTACTCTCCCCTAGGAGTAGGCGTGGAGAGATGGGACTAAACTAGAAAACACCCTATATTGCTCATTATTGTAAGCGAAGGAAAGGTCATTTTTACCTAAGAACTTAGTTTCCAGACAAATGGATTTTGTAGTCGCCTGATCAGCCTTTTCTTTATGTTTCTAGAGTAACCACAGGACCACACCCACCTTTCCCCCACTCACTTAATGATGACAGCGTATCACCTGACCAGTGAACCGTGCGTGTTGTGGGTGCATGGCCAGCTGCCTGCCCTGTAAAGAATCAGAACAGAATTTTCCTTAGATTCCTGCCCACTATTTTTCCTGTAGCTAATACAAAACATGTTTCCAGAAAGCACTTTGCTGGCATTTTCTTCATGTATGAGTCTTCCCAAAATGCTCCCCTACATGAGCCACTGGTGCCCAGCTGACAACCCCATAGGCCACATACATCCCAAGATAGATATGGGTAGGGCCCACCATAGAATTATAAAATTACTCAGAATACTAGGAACATTATTTTGTAACTCAATTGCCTCATTTTTGAGCATGAACTTTGTAGGTAGTAATGTTATGCCACAAGGTTGAGCATGCCTGAAAGTGGTGAAATTGGGCAAGTCAATCTTTGATCTTACATTTGTTTCAGAACTATAAATATGAAACAGAGTTACCATTTGCTCCCATTTAACAGGTATCTGACCCTGAGCTTACAGTTCTAGTTTTTGCCGAGGGACACTTGGGAGTGTGGATCTCAGTTGCGTTCTTGTAGGACCTCACTAGTAAAGATACCCAATGATGTGAATAGTGGGCTAGCTCGATAAAAATCACTGACATCACCACAGCCAACTGACTCTTCATAGAGGCTACCTTGAGGTTGGTCAACATAATGTGTCACCATCACCTGTTGCATGTACCAGGGAGGCTGAGATATGGGGCATTGCAGGGTGAAGCACCACCTTGTAGGTGATGCATCAGTGGTGGATGGTTTAGGACCATCCTCCGGTCAAAGTCACATCACTCATAGCCATTGTTTGCCCTTCATTCGGGGGCAGGCTATCCCTGCAGAAACATTTCACCAGGGAGGGGAGTTAAATGCATAGAAGAGAGAATGGACAGAGAAGTAGGCCATTATTTTGGGAGGTGGGGTGGGCAGAGATTCCAGTTCATCAGCACAGGAAAGTGGTGGGCTCTGACAGGCACCCAAAGAGGAAGGGCTGTTTAAAAGACAACAAGGAAAGTATGTCAGGCAGAGCAGTAGACAAGGGCATCCTGGAGAAGGCAGAGGGGAGCACTGAGCAGACGGGAGAAAGGAGAGCAGGAACTTGTCACAGTAAAGAGGATGAGGATGTGGGCTGTCTCACACTCACCTTGGTGCCACAAAGGTAGTCACAGCATAGGCCTGGAGGAAGTCCCTTCCCTTGCACAGCCGGTAGAGGCATGGGGATCATGGGGATGAGCGTTGCTCATTAGTTTTTTGGTTTATTTGTTTTTATTTTGAAGTCATGGCTTCATGTGTCCCAGGCTAGCCAGAAATCTGCCACGTAACCGAGAACGACTTAGAACTTCTGAATCTCCCGCCTCTACCTCCCTTGTGCTGGGATTACCATACCCCACTCATATACTGCTGGGGATCAAACTCAGGGCTTCATGCATTCGGGGTAAGCGTTCTACCAACTGACCCATCCCCCAGTCCTGCACTCACTGTTTAAAGAGTTGGAATCTGGGCACAGGCCTGCAGTGCACATTCATCTTTCAGACATTTCCACAGTTTTAACTTAGTTCAAATTCTTACTAGACCAGTTTCTTTCTCTTCAGAAACTTGAGTAGATGCTGGTTTCAGGACTCCAGCTTGGAGTCTTCTGCTTTGAAGCTCTCACTACAAGTAAAATGCAGAGTAGAAGCACAGTATGGTCTAAACCAGCAAAGTCTGTGAAGAACACACTCGGAAACAAGTGAAATTTTTCTTTCTTCCTTTTTATTTTGGTGGTGGGGGGCTGACCTCAAACTTATAATGTTGCCAGGGATGAATTTGAACTTCTGGTCATTCTTCCTCTATCTCCGGGATGTTAGGATTATAGGTATGGGCTACCAGGCCCGGTTTATGTGGTGCTGGGAGATGACAGTCAGGGCTTAGTCTACATGAGGCAAGTACTCCACCAACTGAGCTAAATTCCCAGTATACAAACAGACCTAATATAAAAGAAGACAACTGGAATATGGTAGCCAGTAGACACCTATTTACTTAGCATGCAAGTGGTTCGAACTATTAAGAGAAACAGGAATATGGAATCTGGGTTCAGCGGTGTTCCTTCACTGAGAGGACTTGCAGTGTGTTATTTGAGTGTGTTTGTGTTCTCATCACAGCACTCTACACCCCCAAGTGCCTATGGGTCAGTCAAGCCCTATACCAACTTTGATGCTGAGAGGGATGCTCTGAACATCGAGACGGCTGTCAAGACCAAAGGTAGGCCCTGCATCTATCTTCTTGTCAGGGTGGCCTCGAACTCAGAGTGTAGCTGGGCCACAACCTGTGATCCCAGCTCTAGAGTATCAGATGCCCTCTTCAGCCGCCATACTGGTACACACACCTCTACACAGGCGTGCACATAACCAAGAGAAAAAGATTGCTGTCTTAAAACATGTATAGACACATACCTACAATAATCTTCTGTCTTAAAACAATTCCTCTTTCACCACTGGGCACGTGATTCTCGTGATTTCTCCATATTCCTTTGCAGAAACACCCTAGAGGTTAACTCATTTGACAGAGATGGTGTCCTTTACAAGCTTAGCACAAAGGTGCTTTTTATCCCTGCGTGAGAACGCTCTTAGCCCATTGGAATGTAAAGATTGCACAGATGAACTCTGGCCACAGCTAGAACGCTCACGTCAATAAAAATACTTCCCAGCTCTTCTCCAAGTCAGCAGAAAAAAAAACACTATAGTTCCCAAGCAAGGAAAGCCCTGAGGGCTGAGACACGAACTCCCACATTCCTGTGTGGGCCAGCATGGCTGACATCACCACCACCACCATGTTGTGGCCCTCTTCACCAATATTATTAGGTGCTTATGATGAGCAGATAATGCATTGAAGCATTCTGGAGCTTCCCGATTAGCTGACCTTCAGATTCATTTCTGACGCCATGTTGTGCCATTCCCGATTTACATACAACACCATGGAGGGTTAGTTAACATTCTTTGTGTCTGTTGGCCTTGGTTTAGGCTTGGATTTGAACGTAGTCCTTCCCGTTCATCCCCAGCCTATGTTCATCCCTTTCTATTAGACTATTTATTTCCGGGCCTGAAAACTAGTCTGACCCGGTTGTCATCAGATATGCAACACCGTTGTGCTACAACATGATTGAGGGCACCTGTTTCTTCTTTGTTTTATCCCACCCAACCCCCAGCATTGGTGCTCAGCGCTGCAGTTGGGGCCACGCTGTCCTTTAGTTTGTGTGTGTGTGTGTGTGTGTGTGTGTGTGTGTCCTAGTGGTTTTAGTAAGTAACAGTTTTCTTAAGTCTGAATTCTTTACAATGAAAGATTTAACAAGGGTGTTTTGTAGATGTTTATCTATCAATATTGACAGTTTAATATGTTCATTTTAACATTCACCTTAAACTTGTCAGTTGTACAGGAAAATAGCAATAAAATATAGTATGCTGTATGTTGTCATGAGAGCTACAATTTTTACTAAAAAATGGGGAAAAAACCCAAAGGTACTAGTAACTGACTTATGAAATTATGATTTATTGCTTCCTGTGTTTTCAATATATTCTGTTTCTGTGTTTTCCAAATTTTTCATGATGATTATGCGTTGCCTTTCTGGAAAACAGGCAGGACAAGTTCATTAAGAACATGCCCCTGATATTTCAGATAAGTAACACCACTTAGGTAATGAGGAACCTGGAGTGATTAAGACACTCCTGAACACCTTCGCCTCAGATGCTTTATCAGGAGCTGATGGTGTCTTGACATCAAAGGAAACAGGGTAAACATTGAATGTCCATAGAAATGCAAACCAGGTCTAAAGGATGGCTGTCTGCTCCCTAGTGACCTTGCACCTGACACCGATGAGGTGAGCTGGGCTCTTGCAGGTTGGTAAGAGTAAGGAGAGGAGGAGGCGGGGCACACTGCCTGGAACCGAATAGTTGCTATTGAACATGAGGACTGGGCATGGGCGGATGCTTGGCATGAGGACAGTTATTAGGAGGAGCAGAGTGGGCAGAGATCTGGATCTGACTCTACCCTGGTAACTCTTTTCCATCCCTTCTCCCAGCACCCGTGAGAGCTCACCTTTGGGCATTACGGTGGCTCACTTTTAAAATGGGCTTCCCTGCTGCTTCTCTGTTATAGTTTTTCTTTCTAGCTTTGTCTCCTATTCCATACAGTGTCACTTAGCAGATGGCACCTCTGCTTTTGCTACTCCATAGGTATGTGACTTCAGTATGTAACAGCTGCCAAGTATGGCTCTACTTTATCCCCCTTCCCTGGCCCCCAGGCATGGTCTTGCAGTGTAGCCCAGGCTAGCCCAAGCTATTCATCCTCTCCCCCAGTCTCTCCATTATTGGGATTACAGTTGTGTAGAGTTGGTGACCTCCTTGCCTCCTGTGTTCCTACTTCATGCCTCCATCATAGTTCTTGTCACACTGTTACTAACTTCTAGATCTGTCTTTTCTTAAGTGTTTTTATTTATTAACCTTTAAACATTTTTATTTATTTTTATTTTCTGTAAATTGGAGTTTTGCCTACATGTATGTCTGTGTGAGGGTGTCGAAAGTCCTGGAACTGGAGTTACAAAGTCTTGAGCTGCCATGTGGGTGTTGGAAATTGAACCCCAGTCCTCTGGAAGAACAGTCAGTGCTCTTAACTGAGCCATTTCTCCAGCCCTCTTAACCTTTTAAAGATGCCCAGGATCATGAGATTGTGTGAGGAGGTAACAAACTCCACAATAGATGTTCAGGTATCAGAGCACAGATGCATTTGCGGGACAGGCAGCAAATGCTCATTACAAAGTCTGGTGTCATCCAGAAGACTGAATGGTCCCCCATGAGCTTTGATCCATTTTCACCAGCCGAATTTAGCTCTCACGAGCCTGCTTCTAGTCGGAGGGATGTTGAATATGTTTTCCTCGAATTATCTAAACCCAGTGCAAGGTTGTCATGTGTTTACTCTCTGGCCTGAGGTAAACCATGCAATACCTTACATAATTTATGTCTAGTTAGAAGCTGAGTTAAGCCATCCAAAAGTAGTAATATTGCTTAATTAACAAGAGGTTTCTGAGACTTGATCTGTAGTAGTCTCTTGGTCTAGAATGGCCTTGGGTTAAATATATACTACGGAGTGTTCAACACAGCTGGGGATGGTTTACCATATGGGTCCAAATAACTAGAAAGGAAAGTCAGCTAAATTAGAAAAGGATGAATCTTGACTCCATGGAATAGATGGTAATTAGCAACAGCACAGCCCTGGAGTTAGCATTGGTGCCAATGAATCTGAGCAGCTTTGGCGTCTGCAGAGGGGAGGGGCCCAGAGCTGCTCTATTATTGCCAGTTTGATTTGAGCAGTATTTGTGTTTTCCGGAAGGGCGAGGCCCCCCTCCTCATGAGTGAGCCCAACTATAGAAGTGAGTTTCTGCACTTCTTTTCTCTTATATTTTAAAATAGAACCATCTAAGATTCCCAGCAAGGCCACAAGACCACCCTCCTATGCCCTGGAGAGTGAGCCAGGACCTGTAATTTTGGTTTCACTTGCACACTTGGAGGTGGATGCAAGCAGCTGAGTGCACCAATTAAGAGAGTATATATTCTCTGAGAGTGCCAGGAGGTATACGGGCTGGGGAGTACCACTTACTTCTAAGCCTGGAGAAGTGAAGGTTGAAGAAAGCCCTGCTGCTCTGGGGCACACCCACAAGGAAGGCCTTTGGAACTCATTGGCCCTGGCGGCTTCTCATTCTGCTAGAAGGGAACCTGTCCACCCTTTCCTCTGTACAGGCCTCCCTCTTGGGGTTGAAGGCCATTGCAAACCGAACCTCACGGTACAGCTGTTCTCAGAGGCAGACAAGGCCCCTGTTGAGTCACAGTTGCTTTTACTCCTGGGCACAGCTTTCTCCTCTAAGGGCATTGTCTGCATAGCTGTGTGGGTACCAGGTGGCTGGAAAACTCAGGGGAAGGCGTCCCCAGCGCACTTTCATTGCTGGCATCAGCCTTCATTGGCTGCCTCTCCTCCGCCCTCTCTTCTTTGTAAGAACTGCCCTTCTGTCTACTGAGGAAATCCAAATACCGGTTTCACCAAGAAGCAACAGAAGAAGCCGATTCTTATCTGGCATCTGCACAGTGGCTTGAGTGAAGAGTGGACCTGCTGGTTTCTGTTGCAGTGTCCAGGTTTGTCCTTTCCTGTCCCATGAGGTAACTGGAGTGGTAGGGCATAAAAAGGTGCCCATGTTACCTCGTTTATGGTTGAATTTGCTTCTCTGTGTTCTCCCGCTGGTACTACATGGAATTTTAGAAACATACTAGATTATTCTCTGAGCATTAGAAGGGCTTTACTGATTTTATTTTGTAAAGCCGTGGTCTCTTGTCTGCCAGGCTGGCCTAGAACTTGCTATCTAGTCAAGGAAGACTTTAAATTTCTAAACCCCCAGTTTCTACTTCCCAATGCTAGGGTTATAGGTATGAACCGCAACACTGGGTTATGTGGTACTTGGTTCCAAACTCGGGACTTCATGTATGCTAGGCAAGCTACAGCCCTAGACCTGGGTTCTGGATCATTAATGCATCCCTTGCCTATAACAAAGTAGACTAGGCCTTAGGTCCTTTCTAAGAAACTTAACCAGGGTAGCATCAAAGAGAGTGGGAACAGAAGTTTGGTCTCTGGGTTAAAATGACTTCTTGGGTACTTAGCTAGGTTGTCCTTGAACTGCCCATGCCCCACAGTTATACCACACCTCAGAGGCCCTATGCTTCTCAGCCCCTACCCTGTGGTTATATTTACTATCGATGCTTTTGGGGAGCTTCCATAGCTTACCTTGAAACTGTACTGCTAATCTCTTGGGAGCCATTAGCAAACATGGTGCTGTCTTCTGTCTGCCCTGTGTTTTCATAGGCCAATAATTGAATCCAGGCAGGAGCTAGGTCTGCGTCAGAGAAGCCGAGGGAAGGACTTGCTACCTATCGTTCACTCAGTCTCTTGTGTGTGTGTGCACATGTGTGTGTGTGCATGTGTGTGTGTGTGTGTGTGTGTGTGTGTGTGTGTGTTCTAGCAAAATAAGTTTTATGATGGTCCCTATTTTATGTCCTCAAACACCCAGCAAGTAAGAGAATTCGTGCTTCCCCAGGTCATATGGCCTGAGTCCAGATACTTTGCAGAACATCCCCTCTGTTGCTGCTGCTCATTCAGAGGCCTTCTGTGTCAGTTACTCTTCTTATCCCCAGGTCAAAATACCTGATGAGAGCATTTTAAGGACAGGGAGGGTTTATTTGGCTCACAATTGGAGGGCATAGTCCATCATGGTGGAGAAGATATGGCAGCGGGAATGGGAGGCAGCCAGCCGCATTGCATGCACAGTCATGAACGCTGGTACTCAGCTCACTTTCTCCATTTTATACAGTCCAGAACCCCAGCCCACGGGACTGTGATGCCCACATTTACAGTGGGTCTTACCTCAGTTAACCCTACCCAGGTAACCCTTCACAGACATGCCTGGAAGCTTGTCTCCTAGGAGATCTACATCCTGTCAAGTAGGTACTATTAACTGCCATAGTACTCCTGGGTCCCTGGCCCAGTCCTCTCTGGTAAAGATGGTAAAACTGATTTCTCAGTGGTAAAGATGATTTCTTCTAAGCCAAAAATACCAAAATATCCAGCAACCCAAGCTTTGGTTCCCCCACCTGCCCCCCATCCTGGAGACCTCAACATGGCAGTTTTCCTTCTCTTTTTAACCAGACTCCTCCCGTCCCGAGGCCTCTTGAGCCCTCATCAAACAAATGAAATCCCCTCTTTGTGCAGTCGGCAAGTCTGCTGCTGTGAGTCAGTATCCTGTTCCAAATGGTTCTTGGTTCCTTGCCATGGACAGTAGAGACACGTATTTTCCATGGAATTCAGGAGTACGGAGCAGAATTGGGATTTCTACCCACAGGGGAGAGGGGGGAGATGTCAGGCATTGTGGGTTTGGTTGGATTCAGCCAACATTTGAAACTTTTTTTTTTCTTTTTCCTCTGGTTTTTTTAGTTTTTAGAGGCAGGGTTTTTCTGTGTAGCTCTGATTGTCCTGGAACTTGCTCTGTAAACCTTGAACTCACAGAGATCCTCCTGCTCTGTCTCCCAAGTGTGTTGGGATTAAAGGCATATGCCACCTCTGCCCATCTACTTGGAACTTTTTAATGCTTGAAAACTATGGTGGATGTTTGAAAAGACCCAAGCCCCCAAAGACACTGCTGGAGCCAAGCTGTCTGTCATGCCTTCTTAGAGCTGTCATTTAGCAAAGCTCTTCCATAGGTTGACTGGGACATTGACTGACCTTCCCCATGTCTTCAGTTGGAATACTGGAAATATGTAGATGATTAGATGAGCTAACCATTTTCACCCAAGGAATACATGCTTAACCTCTACCCTGTACCCATGTGTTATTTTCTCACCTGGAGTCAAATACATACCTCTTGGATCTTTGCCAGTCTTAGGCAACTCCAACTTCTCTAAGGTTGGATTATGTTTGATAGATTTTCCAAAGATCACCGAGAAGAGCTCAGCAGTTACAAATGCTTGCTGTCCTTGTAGAGGGCCCACGTTTAGTAACTTCCCAAAGACTAAACTGACTCCAGTTTGGCTAAAGAAACAAGAAATGCGCTCTTGATGCCCGAGAGCTAGGATCACAGTTTGTGTAGCTCTCTCTTTCTGGGTGTTATTTCTTGCCTGGGTTGTTTAGAGAAAGGTAAATATTTCCTTCCCGAGGATTGCAATCAACCCTGTGCCTCACAGAAGGAGGCAGTGGTGCAAAAATACAGTACAGTGGTAGATTTCCCATTCCCTAGATTTCAGTACTGGTCTGCCAAGGTCACATTCTGGCTTATAACTTAAGGACTCTGCCTAAATCTCCTGCCATCCCTGATAACATCTAAATGTAGGTTAATGTTAGGGTCTGTCAGAGCTTTAATGTGGAGCTGCAGGTCTTTGTCCAGTGTCCCCAACTTGAGCAAATGACTCACAGAAGCCAGCATTTCCACAGGTCACTGATACAGACCTGAGCCCCAGGCCTGAGCTTTGGACTGCCCATCTATAAAAGAAAATTAGGCCCACACATCTTTCTCCCCATTTCATAGTAGTTTGAAAGCCTTGATATATGACTTAGGCTGACTCCAAACCTGCAATCCTCCTACATCAGACTCTAAAGTGCTGAGATTATAGATCTGTGCCACTTCATGCTCAGTGTCTTCTGAAGTGATGTCATTGGTTGATCCAATTCAAGGACACAGCAACATTCATCTTGTATTTCAGCCCCCCCAGCCATTATGATGAATTTTGTAAGTATATTAATTACCTCATCCCTCAGATGGTCACTGCTAAAGCTAAAACTGATAAGCACCTTTCTAGATCCTGTCTTATACACAGACACATATTCCCCCCCCCTTTTTTTTTTGGTTTTGCTTTTTCTTTTTCGAGACAGGATTTCTCTGTGTATCCCATACAACTTTAATCTCAGCATGCAAGAAGCACAGGTAGGCAGATCTCTGTGAATTTGAAGCTAGCTGGGTCTAATTAGTGAAGCCCTGTCTCAAAAAGAAAACAAAATGCAGAACTAAATAAAAAATCAGATTATACTGAGCCCACTGGTTTACAATCATGTTTTTTATTGTATGTTGAGTATTTTTCCCTATATCAGACAGTACTTCCACACTGTAGTTTTAAATGACCACACAGTATTCCTGCAAGTGGACAAAATGGTATTTAACTAGCTCCTTATTGGAAATACAGGGGTGACATCTGAATTCTCAGGGCTGACCCAGGCTCTAGCAGTAGGGTTTCTGTGTTTACAGACTACTTTAAAATCTAAGCTGAAGTCAGAGACATTTGTTAACATGTTAGTATGTTTATAGGTGTGACCTCACTTTGAAATGAGTAAATATAATTTTAAAATAATCATTATTATTATTATTATTATTATTATTATTATTATTATTCAATGTGAATTAGTGTTTTGCCATGGGAAGTTTTGGGTCCCCTGAAACCAGAGTTATATGCAGTCATGAGCTGCCATATGGGTGCTGGAGTTGAACCTGAGGCCTTGGGAAAAGCAGTCAGTGCTCTTAACCATTGAGCAATCTCTCTAGCCCCATCTTTATTTTCGTGCCCAGAACTGTAATTTTCTAATGCCCATGAAGCATTAGGATGTGTCCCCTGTCCATCTGCTCTTTGTTTTGCCCCCAGACATTTTAGTTCTGGGCCCCTGAGTTCTCTGTGATGCCTCTGACTTCCTGTGAGACAAGCTGTATGCAGTCTGGGAGCGACCTCGTGAGCTCAGAGACTCCAGAACCTACCCAGTTACTGCAAAGACTTTTTATTTTATTAGACAAAGTTCATAGTCATGCAGGGGAAAGCTTTCTCTCCGCCTGGATCCTCAAAACCGAGCTTTCCTGACTTAAATGACATGTGAGGAATATTTCTGATATAAAATTGGAAACTTTCAGATACCACTAGGCATTGCTTATCTTTGTAAATACACATGTTCCAATTAAAATAGGTGCTGAAACATTTGGGTGGCACTTCAAAACTCCCAATTTAGATTTAATTTAGATTAAAACACTTACTCTTTTTTAATACAGTTGTAAAATTGATTATTAAAGTCACCTATTGAAGATTGAAGGCACAGGATGTGTATTTTCCTTGTGAGACAATCTCGTCTTCAATAAGTATGGTTCTATTAATCAATTAAGCTATTAAACTATAACTGCCATATTAAGCCTGACTCGTTTGTCATGACAGCTGGTATAATTATAGAAATTACACCTAGCCATTTATACAGTCATAATCTTGCAATAAATATAAATAATTGTCCCTATTAATTCATTTTGAAGGTTCTGCCTATTAATTCCCCAGTTAAGTGGCAATTTGGGGACCTTCATTTGAAATCCTCCTAAATCTTTGTTGTTCATTCCATCTGGCTGCCAGAGTTCCACACACAAACCTCCTATGGTTGATTTCAGGAACCAATTCATGAACAAAATAGCTTTTTAAGCACAAATATTTAAAGGGTTGCGGCCTGAGGTCTAATGCTTTCTGGGAAAGAGGGCAATGAGAGGGTCTGTGTTGGGTCTGGAAGAGGGAAGAGCTGCTCTTGGCATCCTAGTATCAGGAGTGGAAAGAGAACATGGAATTCACTGTATAAAAGTCCCTTAAAGTGCAGTGAGATAACTGTTCACAATTGATTCTCCACAGGCGTGGATGAGGTCACCATTGTCAACATCCTGACTAACCGCAGCAATGCACAGAGGCAGGACATTGCCTTCGCCTATCAGAGAAGGACCAAGAAGGTACTGGACTCTTGGGGTGGAGGGCGGGCCTTGCTGAACTATGTCCTCACATATTGCCTGTTCTGTTCTTAATTGTGCATTATGTGTGTACAACCCTTGTTTGTGTTGGTCTGCATACTCCAGAGTGGCAGGCTCTGGAGCTTCCCAGTGATTCTCCTGTCCTCATTTTCCATCTTGTCACAGAAATGTTTGGGTTACAGCTGTGTGCTACCACATCTGGATTTTTTATTTACATCATTACCTGCTGAGCCATCCCTCCCGCTCCCCCCTCCATTCTTTCTGTGATTTGTGGCTCTTCTTTAACCAAAAAGAGCCTTCTAGAACTTTTGGATGTCCAAAGTGTCCCTCTTACATCCTTGTGAGGGTTGCTACTCACACAGGTACACATGTGGGAACTGGAACATAAGGGCAACACCTTGGAGCACATGAGGGAGAAATTCTGGAATAGACCACAAGGAATATTGGCAATGGTACCACTTGTTGAAAGTGCTTATTTTGCATCGGGTGCTGTGCTTAGTACTTTAGATGTAGCAGCTCATTTCCTCTATTGGCTTCTCAAGCTTCTTCATCAGAGGTTGGGAACTTAATTTTAGGATAGTTTCCTCCACTGGGCATTGATGCTAACAGGGTCTTCTCAGTCACACTGAAGGACTGGGGAGACAACTCAGTTGGTAAAGTGCTTGCCACACCAGCATGAGGATCTGAATTCAATATTGAGCATCCATGTTAAAAAACAAAAATAAATCTACATACACTGGCTTGTCATTGTAACCCCAGTGCTAGGGAGTCTGGACAGAAGGATTCTTGAGGCTCTCTGGACAATCAGTCTAGCTGATTCAGAAAGCTCTGAGTTCACTGACAGACCCTGTCTCAAAAAACGTGGAGCTCAATTAAGGAAAACAAACATCAACCTCTGACCTTTGCATGTAAACACACATGTGTGCACGAACATATGCATACACACACGAAATAAGCAAATAGACAAGTAAATCTTCTTGGCTTCTTCAAATCATTCCAGCTGTTGGGCTTGGGTGAATGCTGTGGTCCTGCTATCTTCAGCATGCCTCAATCTTGCTATTTAAGGAGTCTTTGTGTGTTTTCTCCTTTGCTGGTCCACCAGCAGTTAAAAGCAGCTCCCACTTGTTCGTCTTATTTTGCTGCAGCATTGGGAAATTTTATTTTTAAGGATGTGATACTTAATTCCTTTTTAAACTTTTTTTGCTATTAAAAGCTTTCCATTTTTTCTTGGACGTGCCATGAGTGGCTCCATTCAGCTCCCGTCTTACTCGAGGCCACAGTAGAGGTGACCCGAAAGGATGCCAGAAGAGACTGTATGTTCCTAGACTTGACATGACCACCAAGTCTTGGGAGTTACAGGTCAAGCCCTGCTGTGGCTTCCTCCTCCATGCTCTGGAGCAGTTGGAAAGGACATAAATAGGAAAACAGCTGACTCTCTTCATCCCACATGCATTAAAATTCCTCTTCCACTAGACTTGTATTAATCTTCAGTGAAGCAGAGAGGGGACTGGTTTATGTCTCTAGCTTTCCCAGAGGATCTAAGCGCCGAGGGAGCCAAGTTCCTGTTGGAACAGGAGGTCTACCGCCCTGGACAGTAGGGAATAACTGCTTATTCCGTGTGGTCTTGGAACTGTGCTCACACACAGAGCTTGGTTTCACATTAGGTAGCTGGAGAACACAGATCCTTCTGGCCTTACTCCTTCATAGCCTGCTGGAGCAAAGATATTCCCAATCATGAGAAGGGTCAGCAAATACACAGGCATTGCCACGTGCCAGGGACAGCCTACTGTCCTGATGACTCTTGGTGGCCCAGAATGATTATCTGTAGCAGAAAGATGCCACAGCTGCTTGAGGTCATTTCTGAAGGATGTCCTAGCGTTTTTTTCAGATGTGTTGTTTGTCAAGGTCTAGTCTAGGGGAACAGCAGTTCTCATCCTGTGGGTCATGATTTCATCAGAAAACACAGATATTTACATTATGGCTCATAACAGTAACAAGATTACAGTTGTGAAGTAGCAAGGGAAATAATTTTATGGCCGGGGCCACTACAACATGAGGAACATAAAGGATCTCACCATTAGGAAGGTTGAGAACCCTGCTCTAGTGGGTTGCAGATTGACCCTGCCCAGGTAGTTAGTAAGCTGCAGATCTTGGCACAGCTAGCAAAAGAGGGCCACAGGAAGGAAGGATGTTTGGATTTTGTGCTTTGCACATTCAAACCAGTACTAGACATGAGGTTTTTCTATACAGAGGACAACTGTTCTCTTATTAATCTACTCTGGGATTTTTGTTTGTGCTGAGTCCTATTTTGGACATTCTGAGCAATGCAAGTCAAAGCGGAAAAGTCCAGTAGGTGCCCAGATGTTGGTTAAGGTTGAAGCAGAGATGGTGGTGGGAAGTGTCAAGGGCAGACTAAGTTGGGATCACTTAACCTCAGGGTTCCAATTTGGAAGACTGGTGTTATAATTGGTATGTGTTGTTTTAGAAAGACCCTCCTACCACCCATGTGTGTTTAGGACAGCAGAAGCCAGAGAAATGTGGCCCCAATGCTTCCTCAGACCTACATCAGGGCTGACGTACTTGACATATGTGGGTTCGGAAAGACTGTCTCTAAGCCGGCTACACACCACCTCTAGAGGCAGGGACAGGTGAATCTCCAGGAACTGTTGACCAGCCAGCCTACATGCCAAGTTTTAGGCCAATGAGAAACACTATCTCAGACAGAAAGTGGAGGGAACCTGAGGAATGACACCTAAGCTTGTCTTATTGTCTTTACATACATGTATGCCATCATACACAAACACAAGAACACACACACACACACACACACACACACACACACACACACACAGAGAGAGAGAGAGAGAGAGAGAGAGAGAGAGAGAGAGAGAACAATTGCAGTTCAGTTCAGTTCATCTATTCAGTACCTATAGCTATTAAGATGTTCAATCCCCAAGAAAATATCTTTAGGAGTCACCCCGAATTACAGATATCTGTCTACATATAGAAGTTCTGCCTCAGACCTCTGACTTTATTAAAATTGTGTGTTCACAATGATAGTAGCGCCCCTAAGAAATAATATTCAGCAGAGAGTCAAAGGGGGACTCTAGGGGGCTTGAGTTCACATTGTATTCATTATACAATGAATACGAATCCACCTGGAATCAGAGGAGTGGATGGCTCAATATGGGGTGCAGTGTTTACGAATCTACCTGGAATCGGAGGAGTGGATGGCTCAATATGGGGTGCAGTGTTTTACACAGGGAAGGTGCAGCTCCACTCCCCATCCTGCTAGGACATCTGGTTCCTTCTTCAGGCTCCAAGGCCCCACCCTAGACAAACTTTACAGCCGCCTTCTGTGGGATCCCAGCAGCCCTGGCTCTGTTGTTCTTTCTACCACACTTCTTTTCAACTAGACCTTGACCTTGGAAAGTGCTCTGTCTCCCACAGGGTGTCCCCACGGTACCGTGAAGTCCTGCTCTTAGCTCTCTCAGGAACTGTTACACTATTCTGGTTTCTGGCTAGTGATCAATCTAGATATTAAGGGGTTTTGTTGCAATGTGGTCTCTGACCTCCTGGTCTGATGAAGGGAATGTAGGGGAGGAAGTGCTCCCCAGACCACGGAGTGAGTGGTCGAAGCCTCACAGGCTGCTTTTTAGACCGAGATGCCTTATTTCTCTCTCTCTGGTTTTAAAGTGGATGTTGGTGGTTAGTGTGGCTCTCAAACATCTCCCTTTTGCAGGAGCTTCCGTCAGCGCTGAAGTCAGCCTTATCTGGCCACCTGGAGACTGTGATTTTGGGCCTGTTGAAGACACCTGCCCAGTACGATGCTTCTGAATTGAAAGCATCCATGAAGGTAAACACATGTGGGATGTCATCTGCCAACTCTCCCATTAATGGATGTGGATTACAGCTTTTTTAGTGTAATTAGGTGATTGTCAGTTGTGTTGGATTCTTATTTGAAGTCATTTTCCCCCCAATGCTATAAGTTGTGAGGATTTGAACCAAAAATATTTCAATTTCTCTCCTTTTTTTTTTTTTTTTTTTTTTAAAAGACTGCAACGAAATTTCCTGATGCTGAGAAGCCAGTTAGCAGCTGCTCAGACTTGGCACCTGGGCGATTGGAATGTCTTTTGGGAAACTGCTTCCTTGATTACACTTCCTCTTTAAGAGGCTATATGGGGTGTTAAGGAGAAAGAAAAACAGCTTTTGTTTAGCAAAGCTTGCAGATTCTGCCCATGCCCTCCTGGTGCCACTTCCTCTGACTTTCTCCCTTCAGTCATGGTCCAAAATTCAGATTTGGGCCCCAAATAAGCAACAGGATAGGTAGGGCTTGATTTGCGGTTGGAAATGTCACCTGGATTCAGTAGAAAGCTTTGGCAAGGCGCAATATTGTTATTTAAGTTTTGATTTTGCAAAGTTATTTTGAACGTGGGATTTGAGGCTAAATTAGTAAACTCTAGTTTAGACACACACTTGGATTTCTGTGCCCACCTAAGCCACCCAATATTACTTCAATGTAATAGCTATATAACGTCTAACAGCAGAGCTTAGGGTCCCTTTTCTGTGTGTGCTTGTGACATGTTGGATAATCTGATGCTGCCCTCTGCTGGCACAGCAGGGTAAGGCATCTGTAGGGAGGGGAAGCCATGTAACACACACAGTTGGGTTGTCATCCTTTCCCCAGAACACCTGGAATGAGGCTCCTTCACACACACAGGGCATCACCAGAGCCCCGGACTTGATAGCACAAAGCCACTGTAGGACTTGTTAAATGTCTCTTTCTTCAGTTCATCAACATAGCTCAAGTGGCACTCAGTTTATTTGGGGAGGCTAGCCTTGAGTGTTCTAGTTAGGCTGTATGGCAGGGGGAGATATCCATAAGAATAGAGCCATGTTGAACCAGGCATGGGATGGATGCTAATAATCCCAGCATTGCAGAGGTGGAGGTGGCTGGAGGGGGGGAGGAGCAGAAGTTCAATGGTGGGGAGTTTAAGGCCAGGTGGGTTACATGAGACCTTCTCTGGAGAGAGAGAGAGAGAGATAGAGAGAGAGAGAGAGAGAGAGAGAGAGAGAGAGAGAGAGAGAGAGAGAGAGAGAGAGAGAGAGAGAGAGAGAGAGAGAGGTTTCATGTCAACAAGGGCTTGATGAAAGTAGCATTCCTGAGAGGGCCAAATCTTTGAACCTTTGGGGTCACGTGTGAACCAATCTTTCTTTCCTGGGTTTCTTTCACCATCAACACTCACATCAGTTTATCTTATTTTGTCAAGAATCCACTTAGCTGTGATTCGTATGACTTCCCTGGTATCTATTATTAGGTCTTATTGACTTGAAGCAGATCTGTGCGAGCTGTCAGTCACTCCACTAATCTAAGTAATTGAACCCAATGAAAGATGCTTTAACCGAGCCATCTTTGACCTGATGCCAGCTTTTCCATTAGCTACCCCGGTTGAGTGACTCTTGTGAAATACACAAATCTTGAAGTGACATTAACTAAAATGATGCTTTGAAAAAAAAAATCTTCAGGCAACACCAGTGGCAGTGTCTTGCCATGTGTCATAGGAGAAGTTGCCCCTGTGGTAAGGATTATGGACCAAGTTTTAGGAAATTGCCAAGGTCACCTTTGAAAGCAGAGTGAATTCTCCAATACTCGAGTGATGAAAGGAGTGATACTGTATGTGCATCTCGATTTCCTTCAGTGTTGGGACACAGCGTTTCTTCTGACACATGCCTTAGTGTCAGTTCTGTCATCTTTGGAAAAAACTGCCTCTCCATGGAAATATTCAGATGCTTGGTGGTCATCTCGGAATACCTATTCTGAGTGCCGTGCAGACGTTTTGCTGACAAGGGAAGAATTTGGGGTTTTTCTGGAACTTGTGAAAAAGTCATGATTAAAAACTCTGGGAGAAGAGTCAAAGATTAGATTAAGACTAAAATTCAAAATTAACTATTAACCCAGGGCTTAGCTTAGATTACACAAGGCACATTTTAAAGGGGCATATACACTCTAATAAGTTTAATTAATAGCTGACACACTTTTCATGTGGATAAGTACCTTTCTTATTGTATTAACACCTTATAATTGATTTACATTTTAAACAGCTGTAATTCTACTTAGTTCAAAGTGGTACCTCTATATTCATGAAGACAAGTACTAGAAGACCCTGGTTATTAAGCCTTAACTTTGATCAGGAAGCCAGCTTTGAAATACATGTTTCATCGAGTCCTTTCAAGCTCTCCAGCGAGCTCAACAGTGTATAAATTAAACCAGAGTATCTCACTCATTAAACTCTCATTTCCTAATAAAGTGCTGGTGCCTAGGTTTATTTGGCTCTTTTGTTATTCCCCTTTCCTTCACTAAAATACAGGAAAAGTGCAGAGTAATCAAGCAAACATGGAAGTCACATGATGTTTTGTTTTGTTTTGTTTTGTTTTTTTTCTGTTGAGAGAAGAATTTTTGCCCTGATGACTCTGTTATCTGCTAAGTAGGTGTTCTAGTCTATGGCAGATACCTGATGGGGACCACATACCATTTATTGTCTGATGAAGACAACTATTTCCTGTTTATTAAAATAGTGGATGATGGAGACTAGCAAAGACAAATGACAAACAGGAGCCCTCGGACTCCCCTAGCTCTGTGGGACATCTAAGGCTGTCTCTTCTCATTCATTTTTTTTAAATAAAATATAGTTGGACATAGATGTGTCACTTACACTGTCTTGGGATCTGGTGACATGACAAAAACAAAAACAAAAACCCTTATTTAGTGCTGCAGGAGTAGGGGGGAGATGGCGCTAACAGAGTCATCTGTTTGCAGCAGGCTGAGGGTGAGGAAGGTTGCTGATATCTTGGCTTCTTGCTTCCCAGGGCCTGGGGACTGATGAGGACTCCCTCATCGAGATCATCTGCTCCAGAACCAACCAGGAGCTGCAGGAGATTAACAGAGTCTACAAGGAAAGTGAGTAGCCTGTTCTGGGGTCCATTCTCTTAGCCCAGCTGTCCCCCCACCCCGTGAGTGTGTGTGTGTGTGTGTGTGTGTGTGTGTGTGTGTGTGTGTGTGTGTGAGAGAGAGAGAGAGAGAGAGAGAGAGAGAGAGAGAGAGAGAGAGAGAGAGAGAGAGAGAGAGAGAGAGACACTAAACTTCTAAAGCTCACCAATTAGGCTAGGCTGGCTGGCCACAAGTCCCAGGGATGCTCCTCTCCAGCACTGGGATTACAAGCACACATGTGCCACGTTTATGCACATATGCACACATGTGGAGGTCAGAGGACAACTCCCAAAGCAGCTGCTTCTGTCCTCCTGCTGTGAGGGTGCTGGAGGATAGAGCTCAGTTCTTCAGATGTGGTCCCAAGCACTTTTATCTGCTGCTGAGCCCCCCCTCCTCCAGCTTGAGAAACAGTACTCTAGCTAGAAAAGAGCTGGCTGATTAAAGAGAGCCCACGGACCCCTGGGTGTGATTTAGACTAGTTTGTTGGCACTGACGATCATCCTAACTCTGATCTCCTGGGAGCGAACATCCTTCTAGAGGCTTCCTTCTCAGATGGGGACCCAGGAATGGATCATTTTGACACTAGCACAATGCCTGCTTTCTGAAACTTGGTGGGTGAGAGATGGTTGGGGTTAGTAGTTGGGTGTATCAGTGGGAAGCATCAAGCCAGATGTGTTGTTTTTCTCAGTGTACAAGACCGATCTGGAGAAGGATATCATTTCTGACACATCTGGCGACTTCCGCAAGCTGATGGTCGCCCTTGCAAAGGTTGGTTTCTCAGTCTCCCCCCCCCCTTTGCTTCCTTCCACAGCAGGCACAGCTTCTTCTATACTGGGGAGGGAATTAACTAAATCCTTGTGCCTGCTCAGAAATTCTTTTGCGTTCGCTGCTGCAGAGCTGTCATTTTGTTAATAGGATTTCTTATCCTGCAGAACCGTGTGGACAACTGGACCCCGGGATCGGGGGAGGGGTGGGCAGCACCCAAGCTCTGGCCTGGATTTCTGTGTTAAGCTTCACTCAGTGACTTAAGGAAGGTCACTTTGCCTTTATGTGTGACCTCACTTCTTTCGCCTCTCACCTTTTATCTGCATGTGCAAATGTTTGCCTGTGCAGTGCTTTGGAATTTGCGGGCTCTTTGCTAATGTTAGCGCACTAACACGGATGCAAGGTATGTCTCCTGTGGATCTCTAGTTCTGGCCAGCATGCTCCTGAGTACCTGTCCGTCAAAGGAAGGGAACTCTTCTTTCAGGCAAATGATGTAGGAGTTTGCTGCAGCCTGTCCCACTCACATCTCCACAACAGCGACAACTGTGGCTCTCTTGTCTTCCTTTGCCCGGGTCTGGGTACCACAGTCCCGGGGTCTTTTTAGAATCCATTTGCATCATTTGCTAACTTGACCAAAACCCATGGCTGCTACACCCTTCCAGAAAGCCCCACCTCCTTCACCCTGGGCATGTAAACTTTGAGCTTTATCACTGTGATTCTGTCCTTCTGCTCTGTGCTCCGTCTGGGTGGCATGTCACTCACCTGCAAGCCAGAGTTTTCCCTTTGTTTGCACATCACACCATCATGGCACTCTTGGTGGTCATGTGTTTTACCAACATACACAGTTTGGGGGAGACACTGAAAGGGCTTCAGCTTCTCTGGGGTGTGGCTCAGAAATTCTGAGATGCTTACTAGGGATCTCAGGCATAAAAGCACCTAGCGATGGCTAACAATGGTGAGGCATAGTGTACCCGTTTCCTTCCCTGACGATCTTGCTCTTCCTTGGCCTAGAGTAACGTGAGAAAAACTGTGGTGGTGTTTGTACAGAAATGAAGCTATGCAGCTCACCTGAGTTGGAGAAGAAACACCTCCAACTTTGTAAAGCACAAAGAGCTAGGTCTGACCTTCTTTCCCGCTCTTTTCCTCCAGGGCAGAAGAGCAGAGGATGGTTCAGTCATTGACTATGAACTGATTGACCAGGATGCCCGGGTATGTGCCAAACTTCTTGGCCTAATTTTACATGGCCTGTGTATTTGGAGGGGGTTGTATCCCACATAACCATTTATTCATATACAGTGAATAACCTCAAACTAACATGCTATCTCTCAGGTTCTCTGGGTTCAGCCTAGGGACTGGATTGGCCAGATGTTTGTGGCTCAAGGTTGTAGACATGAGGTTATAAACAAGATGCTGGTCAGGGCTACAGTTCCTGAGAGTGTGACTGGGTCAAAGGGATCTTCCCTATGTGGTTCATGGGTGACTTACTGTTGGCAAGAGATATCAGCATGCCCCCACAGGGCTGCTTGAATGTCCTAACAACATGGTAGCCTGCTTTCCCTGAATTGAGTGATTTAAGAGGGAGCCAGAAGCCCTCATGCTTTTATGGCTGAGCCCCAAGTATCACACACTGATACTCTTGTCTTACTGTGATCATTAGAAATGAGTCCATTAATCTAGCCCATGGCCATGGGAGGGATGGAGCTAAGTAATGTCCTTTACAAGGGAGTAATGGCCCCTTTGAAACTTCAGCACAACTGAGAAATGTGAGGATGTGTCTACTCTATGGGAACCATACTTGCAATGCTGGTGTCAATGACCAGGTCTGTATCCAGCTCCCATTGGCTTTGAATGCACAAAATGCTAGGTCCTGACAGCAAGCCAGTAGGGGAAATGGAGCAGGTGGAGGAGGCACAAACAGGACATGGAAAGGTGACAGAGGTTTGCCCCTTCCTAACAAAGCTGGTTTAGATAGCTGTGAACTAGGTGTGCCTCACTCAGAGGGCCACCAGTTGGGTTATCTCAAAGCATATCACAAAAGCTGCTGATGAACCATGTGTCTCAGCCTTAATATCCTCTGCAGACTGCAGAGTGCTTCCTGTGTGTGAGAAAGGTTTCTAATAAGTGCTAGAAGTGGCTTTGTGATCTAGGGAGATAGCTCAGTGTGGCCCCAGAGATGCCAAAAGTTGGAGTACACTTGTTCCAAGTGGTACATTGGGGGGGGGTCACACCTGCAGTGTGGGTTTATGTGCTCATTTGTCACTTGGAATATGCTTCTTTTTTTCCCCTAAATGTACACAGTGTTCTGTCTGCATGTATGTCTGCAGGCCAGAAGATGGCACCAGATCTCATTACAGATGGTTGTGAGCCACCATGTGGTTGCTAGGAATTGAACTTGGGTCCTCTGGAAGAGCATCCAGTGCTTTTACCCTCTGAGCCATCTCTCCAGCCCCTGGCATGGGCTTTTGAGTAACACTTGCCTGGGGTGGCGTGGTTAACTTTCCCCGGTTGCCTCCGTCTCTCACAGGAACTCTATGATGCCGGGGTGAAAAGGAAAGGCACCGATGTTCCCAAGTGGATCAGCATCATGACAGAGCGCAGTGTGTGCCACCTCCAGAAAGGTGGGTGCTGTGCTAGGGAGATCTCCATGCCTGGGGGCTCTTGGATGGCATAGGTGCAGGCTACACTGAGGCTTAGGTCTCCTGGAACAAGACTCATTCTCCACTTGGCTCTCCCTGGTTCTTTTATCAAATCACTTAACTTCCTTTCTCATTCTGACCCTCTGTCCCCAAATCTGTTTTGTATTGGATGTTAGCTTGTTTTACTGTGTGTGTGTGTGTGTGTGTGTGGTGCATGCACACACGTACCTGTGAATGCATGTTCATATGGGTGCACGTGTGTGGAGTGTGTGTGGGTGCCAGAGGTAAACCTCAGGTGCCACACCTGAGGAGCCATCCTCCCTGTTTAGTTTTATTTATGAGTTTACCTGGAGTTCAACAGTGAGGCTAGGCAAGCTGGCCAGAGATCACCCACCTACCTGCCACAGCCTTCCCAGCACTGGGATGGCAAGCACACACCACTATGATTGGCTTTTTTTTTTTTAAAAACATGGGATTTGGAGGTTGAACATAGGTCCTCATGCTTGCAAGACAAGCATGTTGTCAACTGAACCTTCTCCCTGTCTCTTGTTGATTTCCCTTTTTACTGGAGGACCATTTGATCTTGCTATGTTTATTGAAGTAGAGGACATGACCAACTATACTGTTTCTCGTGACATCCAGATAGATGGGTTCCAGTCAGAGAGAATGGAGATGGTCACTGTCTGTGGCCTAGGCAGAGCCATTAGGATCAGGAGCTAGATCTGGGTCCGCTAGCAGGGCAGGCGCAATTCAGCTCTGGTCTACCAGAGTGACCGCTAACCCATGGCATGACATCTATGATCACCTTCGGGGGTGTTGTTGTTGCTTTCCCAAGCACTTCTGATGTTACTTGTTGCTTTTGATTTTTTTTTTTTTTTTTTAGTGTTCGAAAGGTACAAGAACTACAGCCCTTATGACATGTTGGAGAGCATCAAGAAGGAGGTCAAAGGAGACTTGGAAAATGCCTTCCTGAACCTGGGTAAGCAAGCATGAACTCTCCTCCCTGGAAGAAAGGACAGGAATGGGAGGCTTGAACGGCCGTTTTCTTACTTCCAGGGAACTTGGGCAGTGCAGTGGCTTTCTAGCATGTCTTGGGGAGTTTTAGGATTGGCTATAGATATGAAGATGTGAAACCAGACAGAGCAGAGAGTTGCCATGGAGGACCAAGTCATGGGGAGAAGAGAGGACTATGCTGGGGAAGCTCACATATACACTGGGTCATCCATCACTGTCCTCTACATCCCATGATTGAAAACTCTACAGTGGGCAGAACTTAGTGTGTGCAGGATTCTGAGTATTCCTTAGCCATCTACGTTCTGCATCCATGTGACAGGCCCATTCTGGTCAGTGTCTTGGAGCCAGGGAATCATCTCCTTCGTTTGCAAGAGAGGCAAACAGCTTCACTCACCCCTGACAATGTCTCTTCTCTCTACAGTCCAGTGCATTCAGAACAAACCTCTGTACTTTGCTGACCGGCTGTATGACTCCATGAAGGTAAGGGAGGCTGGTCCAGAGGCCCCATCTCCAGTAGGCTCCTCTTCTGTTTGGGCTCAAACAGTCTTCTTGACTAGCGTCTAGAGCTGTGGTTCTTAGACTTCTTAGTGTGCCCCTTTAATGTACTTCCTCATGTTGTGGTGACCCCCAACCATAGTCAGCTATTTTCATCACTACTTGATAACTATAATATGCTACTGTTATGAATCGTAAACATCTGATATGCAGGATATCTGACAAATGAACCCCAGAGGGATTTCGACCCATAGGTTGAAACCTGCTGGTTTAGAGGAAGGGTCCCCAATATCTGACAGGAGCATGCTAGCTAGCTGAGATTGTATATAGCAGGTGAGAACCACCAATCCACCTTGGCCTAACTGTTTAAGTATGTGTGATGCAGCTCCAAAAGGGAGTGTCACCGGTGGGAAAGGGTTAGGTGACAGTGGTTTCTGAGTCCTGCTGGGGTTTCAGTGATGGCCTCCTGTTATCCCCAGGATAAAATCAAACAGGGATCGAGAGACCATCCGCAGGTACTATGCAACAGCTTTCCAGTTCCCTCCCTTAAGTGCTGGCAGGAAGCCCTGCAGGCCTTCCATTTTTATCTCGAGGAGAAAGGAAGCTGGAGGCCCAGGCACCTCAGCTAGCATGCAGTCACATAGCGGATCTATAGCTGTGTGTTTCCTGCATGAACTGCCCAGACCAGCCCATTCCTCAATCTCACAGTGCTCTGCTTTCCAGGCCTTTGCTTTCCCTCTCTGGGGTACTTCCCTTGTTCATGCCGCCTTCCCTTTTTTCTTTGCGTTTCTTTTTTCTTGTTGTTGTTATTGTTTTGTTTTGTTTGTCACAGATAACAATTTCCTCAGCGCAGGCTACTCCATGCATTCACACAGAGCCACAGAAACAGCATGCTGGCCCTTCCTCTGCATCCTTCAGTGTCAGTAACCCTTTGTTGCATGTGTAAACTTGCAGGCTGGCCCTCGTAAGCACAGAGCTGACTTTTGTGCTGGCTAGAGAGATGGCTCAGCAGTTAAAAGCACACATTGCACCTGCAGAGGGTCTGACTTTAGTCCCTAGCATCTATTTTGAGTCATTCCTAGGCTCCTGATACTCCAGCTACAGGGGATCTGACGCCCTCTTCTGGCCTCAGTGTGCACCTACATGTACACATACCTGCTCCCACCTCCATACACATACTTAGAAGATTTAAAATAAATCTTTAAAAATTCAAATGTTTGGAAATACAAGATGCTGATCTTTGTCAAGGGAAGAGCTTTACTATTGTGTTTTTAGTCTTGAAAGGTTACAGCACCAAGAACCACATAGGTGAGGCTGGAGAGAGAGCACAGGCACTAAGAGTACCTACTGCTCTTGTAGAAGAGCGGGGGTTTGGCCCCCAGCACCAAGTCGAACACTCACCAACTGGAGCTCACAACCCCAGCTCCAGGGGATCTGACACTCTCCTGGCCTCCAGAGGAAACCCCTACCTCCCCCCCACACGCTTTAAAAAATAGGAATCAATGAGAAAAGAAGAACAACCACATAGGAGCCAGGAAAATGTGGTCTATGCTTTTTATGATGATAGCATTGTCAGGGGACTTAACTTAATGATCAATTTGACTTTCAGGGCAAGGGGACTCGTGACAAGGTCCTGATTAGAATCATGGTCTCCCGCAGTGAAGTGGACATGTTGAAGATCAGATCTGAATTCAAGAGGAAGTATGGCAAATCCCTGTACTACTACATACAGGTAAAGCATATGGCACTGGGCTGGCTCTGCCAGGCATGGTGTGTGTGGTGTGTGTGTGTGTGTGTGTGTGTGTGTGTGTGTGTGTGTGTGTGTGTGTGTGGTGTATGTTTGGTGTAGTGTGGTGTAGTGTGTATGTGTGTGTGTGTGTGTGTGTATGTGTGTGTGTGGTGTATGTTTGGTGTGGTGTGGTGTAGTGTGTATGTGTGTGTGTGTGTGTGTGTGTGGGTGTATGTTTGGTGTGGTGTGGTGTAGTGTGTATGAGTGTGTGTGTGTGGTGTATGTGTATGTGTGTGTGTGTGTGTGTGTGTGTGTGTGTGTGTGTGTGTGTGTGTGTGGTGTGTGGTGTGTGTGTGTGTGTGTGTGTGTGTGTGTGTGTGGTGTGTGGTAGGTATATGTATGAGTGTGTGTGTGTGGTGTGTGTGTGTGTGTGTGTGTGTGTGTGTGTGTGTGTGTGTGTGTGTGTGTGGTGTATTTGGGCAGGTGGAGGTACCTGGAGAGAACAGTGACAGAATGGTGTCATTTTGTAGAGAAAAGATGCTGGGCACCGTGCATCAGAGATTTATATTGAAGGCAATCTTTATGATTTGTCAAGGACTCTGTAGGTTCAGAGCAGGACTGTACATTTCCTGTATGGGTCACTCACTGTACAGTGGTCATTGGTGTTTATGGTACCAATCCTACAAGACTTGGTGACAACAAAGTCCAAGGACATTTTGTCTTCTATGATTCTGCTGCTTCTTGAAGATCCTCAGGGAGACCTGACCCTCTGTCACTCACCATTTTGACCTCTTCTGTCAGCCTAGTGGCTGTGTGTTTTGGAAGGATGGAGTGTTCCCAGTGTCCCTGCTGTGCTTAGCTCCAACTGGGTTTATACCAGGAGTGGAGCTTAAGCCTTGCATAAGCTAAGCAATCACTCCACTACTGAGATAGCATCCCCAGCTTTTTAATTTTTTTTTTTAAATTCTTGGTGTATGTGTGTGAGCATGCATGGGTATGTGAAGGCCAGCGCTCAGCCTCTGGTGTCATTTCTCAGGAGCTGCCTACCTTGTCTGTTGAGATGGAATTTCTCACTGAGACTTGGGGCTCACTAGCTGAGTGAGGCTGGCTGGCTCAGGAACCGCAGGGGGTCTTCTCTCTCTGCTCCCAGTGCTGGCATCTTAGTGGGCATCACCAGCTCTTCCTTTCTAAGGTGGCGGATTGAACTCAGGCCCCAAGCTTGTGAGGAAAGCACTTTAGTTTATATAGTTTAATCTCCCTCCCTTTTCACTTTGAGAAGAGATCTCACTAAGATGTCTGAACTGGCCTTGAACTTGTGATCCTCCTGCTTCACCCTCCCAGGTAGCTAAGCTTATGGGTATGCACTACCAGGCAGGGCTGCAATTTCGCTTTGTAACATTTCCATATCTGCCTTTATCTATGGTCACCAAAGAAAACTAGAGAGAAAGAATGTGTCCAGGCTTCTTAGGGCACATGTTTAAAGCTGGGGACAGTTAGACTCTTAGAAATTATTTCCTCACTGGACTATTTTCATGTGACCTTAACAATCCACAAGACTTCAGAGAGGCAGCATAGGGTTCACCCCATCCTCTGCAGAAAAGGTGAAGGTGCAGGAGAAAAGGGGGATGCTGAGGACCCCCGTAGGAACTGTAGTATGGAGTACATTCTCCACCCTTTCAATCATGGTAGGACTCGAAGTACCATTTCCCACCACCCTCCAGAGGACCAGGGCTGTGGTACCCCATGCCAGCCTGCAACATTGTCATAGCATGCCAAGGCTAGGGCAGGCTGCTGTGGAATCTGTGCTTTTTTTCTGACACTATAATTCTTTTTTTCTTTCTGGCCACTTGTAGCAAGACACTAAGGGTGACTACCAGAAGGCACTACTGTACCTGTGCGGTGGAGACGACTGAAGGGCTCAGCATAGTGGATCACCCGGAAGTGGCCCTACCTGTGCACCCACCTAATGTTCTACAGAATCAGCTTAAAACCAAAGCTCCTCCCTGTGAAGATGACAATACAGACGCAGACCCATCCCCCTTCTTAGCTGCCCTAGCATAGCCTGGCTTTCTCTTCATTCTCTCTTTTATGCCAAAGAAATGAACATTCTAGGGAGTTGGCTGTACCACCGTCTGTGACATGAGACACTTCACCTCTTATGTAATGTGTCGTGAATAAACCATTTTTACTTTAGAAATAAGAATGCTGTTGCCTTCGATTCCATGCCATTGTTCAGAAATCAAACATGCTTGGGATTTGATCATTCACCCAAGGGAGGCTGCCCCTAGAGGAAGAAAGTTCTAGAACTGAGCTCCCTCCTCTGGTAGCCACTACACAGATGAGGCTTTGAAAGGATGTGTGAACTTAAATTATACACAGTTCAAAATTGAGTTCTTCGGCAAGGACTCTGGCACTCATCTGGTTCTGTGTGTACTTTTCCTTGGGGACAATAAACATTTTATTCACACAGATTAACACACCAACAAAATGATTCCATTCCAGGCTAACTTGGTGAATTCATGGGTGACTAAGAGAACGTGGGCTGAGGGTTACCCACAGGGGCATCGAAACTCAACAGTAGCTTCATCAGTGCAGAAAATGTCCCTCCCCGGCAACAATTGTTTGTCCTCTATATCCTCAAGTGGGGGCTTGGTGGTCAGTGCACTTCTCTCCACACTCACCCAGCAATGCAGTAATGATGGGTATATTCCGGAGGAAAGGGAGAGCTCACAAGCCTCTCCCTGCTTTGTGGTAGACTGTTACTGAGCTAGACATCCCGGCTGCAAGAGTTCAAGTAGGCAAAGGCTTGGCCACGTTTGGAAGACAGCGCCCTACAACACAGCTCTGGGTTTGATTCCCAGCACCACAATAAAGAAAACAATCAACCATTCTGGTCGCTCTGTCCATATTTAAAAAGCTCAATGCCCACCCTGGTGGAAATAGAGCATCTGTATTCTAATGGAAGTTTCTTTGGGCCTGCTGCACATGCCTATAGGTGAGAGGGTGGCCGTGGGGGTGGGGGTAGGGAGGTCCCAGTGAAGTAGATGAAAGCAAAGATCTGAGGTGGCCACAAGTCTGAGATGGGGTGGGATATTCTGGGCTTTCTTGGGTTGTTACGGTGGGTTTGTTTGTTTGTTTTTTGCTACTTTTAAAGGATTTATTTTTATGTTTAATGTGTTTTTATGTGTATGTGTGGGTGCCTGTGTGTATGTGTGTGAGTGCAAGTGCCCAAAGAGACCAGAAGAGGGCATCAGACCCCATGGAGTTGGAGTCCAGGCAGTTGTTAGCCATCTGGTATAGATGCTGGGAACTGAACTCAGGTCCTCTGCAAGAGCAGCCATGTGCTCTTAAGCTCCCAGCCATACCTCCAGTCCCTCTCATTGTTTGTTTATTTTGTAGAGTCTCAAGTAGTTCAGGGAGCCTCAGGTGGCCTCAGTGTCACTCTGCTGCCTAGGATGACTTTCTGCCTCCGATTCCCAAGTGCTGGGATTACAGCCATGTGCCACCATGCCTCATGTATGCAATGCTGGGGATTGAAGCCAGGGCTTCAGACATGCTAGCAACAGGTACTCTCCTAGTGAGCTGAGTCCCCAGCCTGCATTCTGTAGCCAAAGTTACACATATCTCTGGAAGTCATTAGACATATAGAAATAAGTTGCATTCAATCCCAATCCCTGGAGCCTGCCTGTCAATGAGTCAGGCTACAGCAAGTATGTTTACACAGCAGGGCTAGGCTAGCTAGAGGGGACTGGGAGCATGGGGAGGAAGGAAAGTTCTTTCTTGGAAAGACTGAGGTAGATGGCAGCAAGAAGAAAACATTTGATCTGGACCCTAGAGTCTTTGATGAGGTTTTACAGCTAGGAGGAGGCCCTCCATACAGATTCCAGTGGCTCATACATTTGATGGACAGGCAATTCAAGCAACTGGTAAAAGGTCCAGCTGCAACGCAATAAATGGTTTGTTTCTGCTGCTGCTTGATAAAGTCAATGGCACAAGAGACTGGATGACAAAAGAGTGAACTTTATTCAATTGGGCAAAGAATGGAAGAGTAGGAATCTGTGCTGGCACAGCAGCCTCAGCTCTAGGGGGAAGGAGTTTCAGAGGCGGGGAATAATGAATATTCATGTCTGGCCCTTCCCTAGTATTAGTCAGGGTCCTCTAGAGGGACAGAATTGATAGAATGAATTTATATTTAAAAATAATGAATAAATTTGAAGATTTATTAATTCAGCTTACACAACAGTCGAAATATTCCAACAGGTATCTCAAACCTGAAAGTTCTAAAACCTGGTAGTTTTTTAATCTACGGGACTGGGTGCCTCAGCAGACCCAATATGCCACTGGAGGCCTGGAGGGTTCCCAGAGAGCTGGAAAAACTGGTTTTAGTGTTAGTGGAGGAATCATCACCATCACCATCATCACCAACATCAGCTGCCTCTAATATCAGTGAAGGGACCGGCAGCAGTCGCATCCCTATCACCATCATCATCATCATCATCATCATCATCATCATCATCACCACCAGCAGCAGCAGTCACCACTGAAACATGGGGTAGACTAACTCTAGAAAAGCCAAGCAGCAAAAAGCTGAAAACCTTCCTTCTCCCATATCCTTTTTGGTCTTGGCTGCTACTAGAAAGTGCTGCCCACATGTGGACCCTCTCATATTAACTAAAGCAACCAAGAGACTCCCCCACAGATTCTAACAGGTCAACTTAGCCCAGATGGTTTCTAAATTGATGCTCCCACTCAGCTGAGTTCAAGTAGTGGCAAGTTGACATTTAAAACTAACCAAGTACCCCCATACTTGAGATCAAACTCAGGTCTCCATGCATACTAAGCAAACATTTTACTGATGAACAAGTAAGCTACCTACCCACCAATTTATCTCCGAAATTCCTTTTTTTTTTTTCCTTTTAAAATTATTTATTTATTATGAATTCTGTCTCAGGCCAGAAGAGGGCACCAGATATCATCATAGATGGTTGTAAACTACTATGTGGCTGTTGGGATTGAACTCAGGACCTTTGGAAGAACAGCCAGTGCTCTTAACCTCTGAGCCATCTCTCCAGCTCATCTGTAGCCCAAATGCTACTTCTTTGTGTTTCTGCCATGGCTTTATGCCTTCATTCATGGAGGCTTGTAGGCATCTGCAGCCCAATGGTTAAGGCCCAGAGGAGACAGACAAATGTGAAGACAGATGTCAAAGCCTTTTTCTTGTGTTCCGGTCACCTCTACAGGTCTCATTGAGAGATCCACATTTTCAGCAAGAGTCCCCAGAAAGTAATGTAGATAACTGTTGTCATAGCCAGCCCAGCTCTTTACACAAGGCTAATGGAAGGCAAATGATGTATTATCTAACTGTATGGCTTTTAACATCGATGGTCATATTTTTAAGCTTTTATACATATATATTTATTTTTAAGCTTTTATACATATATATTCTATGTTGAACATACTCCTTCTCATACCTCCTCCTTCCCACATATCTCCCTCCCTCTTCTATTGATCCCCTTCCTCCCCTAGACACTTTTACCTCTTTCACTTAATACACACGCACACACATGATTCTTCGTGAATGTTTAAAATCTAGGAGCCAAGAACGAAAGAAAACCATCAGTGTTTAAATGAAAACAAAATGGCATTTGTCTTTTCTCAGACTGGCTTGGTTCACTTAATGTCATCATCTGCGCTTGCATTCACGGTCCCACCATGACATGACTTTGTTCTCTTTTTATGGCTGGAAACAAAGTCACTGTGTGTGTAAACCACATTCCTTTATCCATTCCCTGATTTCTGGGCACCTGGGTTATTTCCGTAATTTCTTCACTGTGACTTGTGCTGCCGGCAATGCTGATGTACAAGCAAGCACCTCTGGAATACATTAACTTGGAGTATCTGGGGGGGGGGGACTCCCAGGAATGGCAGAGTGGTGGCACACGGAAGATCCATTGTTAGCATTTCTGAGAAGCTTTTGACTTCCCTAGTGACTTTGGCCTAATTTATAGCCCAAATTTATGGTTTTTGAGCAACTCGGAGCAAATAAAGTGAGAGTTTATTTAGACTTTGCTTTGGTAACACAATGGCTCACTATGCAATGAGGGTTCATTTTGTTCCTCTCCCCACCCCACTCCTGTCTGGCCAGCTCGCAGCCCTCCCTAGAGTCCATGGTCTCGGCCAGGTCCTTGCATGACTGGGCTGTGTGTTTTTATATCACCGCCTGTACTCATACGTGTGGACACCCTGGCCATAGGCTGCTTGTCCAGGGTTCTGTTGAGAGCAGCTTGTATCAGTACTGTCCCCAAACAGAAGGTGGCCCTCCCCTGCTCCCAAGCCCCTTACTGTACTTTCCTACCAGGAGGCACCTGTCTGCCGAGGGTTGTGCCCATTAGTCTGCAGGCACTAGCCAGGCACAGAATGAGTGTGATGAGCCGTGGACAGAATTGGAGAGTCTGGAAATACAGATGCCACCTGCTCTGCTCCGGGAATTCAAGTGCAATTAAAGCAAAGGCAGCAGCCTCAACCATGTTGAGCAAACTAAATGTGTGTGTGAGCTGATTGGCTTGCTACGATGACCCTTGGGCAAACTGAGATGGAAATTCAGATGAAGTGTGGCTCCCAGGTCATGATGGGCCCATAAAACACTTCGAAGGCCACTAAGATATCTTATCAATAACAGGTTACACAAACCTAGGCTGTTTGATCAAATAATCTTCTAGCACATTAGAATCAGAGGCCAGAATCCCCAAATCCACTTCTACGTGTACTTAGGGGCAGAGTTCAAGGAAATACATACGAAATGGGACCTCTCTCTTTAACCCCAAATTATTGTGCTGAACCGTGAGTTGAGAGGGCAGGGCAGAGGCTGCAATGGTAGAGTTTCTGCTCAAGTGCACAGCTTGCTCTAGTCTAGTCTTTCCAGAAAGTAAGCTTCAGGCTGCCAGGATGTGGGGTGCGCATGTGAGGCAGCAGGATGAGAGAAATTCCAGAAGGCAGGCTGAGCAGGAAAGGCTCCTGAGAACTGGTTGAAACCTGCTTGACTTCTGTTGTGAGCTGTGGTTGTCTGGTATCTTATCCACAGTTAGAGCTCTGCCTCAGTTTCTTCCAGATTCCAGCCTGTTCTTCTCAGGCCATGTGTCCAACGCCTTTCTTGAAGCAAAAGCCACTGTCTGGAGATTGGCATACTCTCTTAAACTATTTCATTTTTGCAAAGAGACTGGGAAAGATGTCTGGTAGTGTCTTAGTTATGTTTTCTGTTGCTGCAACATAACACAAGGATCAAAAGGCAAGCTGGGGGAGGAAAGGGTTTATTTGGCTTCATTTCTTTTGTTTCGTTTGTTTTGACACAAGTTTTCTCTGTGTAACTGCTCTGGCTGTTCTGGAACATTCTGTAGACCAGGCTGGCTGGGAACTCACAGAGATCTGTCTGCCTCTGCCTCCCAAGTGCTGGGATCAAAGGTGTGTGCCACCATTGCCTGCTATTTGGCTTACATTTGTACATTGCTGTTCATCACCAAAGGAAATCAGGACAGGAACTCAAACAGGGCAGGATCCCAGAGGCAGGAGCTGATGCAGAGGACATGGAGGGGAGCTGCTTACTGCCTTGCTCCCCCATGGCTTGCTCAGTGTGCTTTCTTAGAGAACCCAGAACCACCAGCCCAGGATGACATCACCCACAATGGGCTGAGCCCTCCCTCGTTGATCACTAATTGAGAAAATGTCTTACAGCTGGATCTATCTCATGGGGGAATTCCATCAACTGAGGCTCTTTCCTCTATGATGACTCTAGCTTGTATCAAGCGGATACCCCAAACCAGTCAGCACAGGCAAGTTTTAGTATTTTGTCAGCTGATCACAACAAAAAGTTTAATTTTATTGTTTGAGGCATAAATGGCAATGGATGTATCATGTAACTATGGAAATGTATTGCACTCTGACCATGTGAGTAAGTATAGGAGTTCCCCCCACCCCACCTGCATGTGGCCAGGGCTGTCGTGTTACACAGCTTAACATGCTCTATACATGGAGCCCCACGTGCATGTATTCACCCATGAGATTGTGCAGTGCACAGCCTGAGTGTCCAGACTCAATAGGTCTATACTGTAACCCCCAAGGCATGTATGAAAGGATCTTTAGGTTTTTTTTTCCCCTAGGATCTAGGCTTCCAGATTAAAAAGCAAGAAATGAGGTAAAGTAGGAGATTGTGCTAACATTCAGGAAGTCCTGGGCTTGATTCCTAGCACTGTGTATATTGGGCATGGTTGTGCACATTCTTACACCAGCACTTAGAATGTGGAAGGTGAAAGCAGGAGGATTAGGAGTTCAAGGTTATTGTCAGCTTCATGGAGAGTTCAAGGCCAGCCTGGGCTAAAATTTAAATAAGATAATAAGGAGGCTAAATAAAAAGACACAAAATCTTAACTGGCGGCTGATGGGGAGACCTCAAAGGTCCCTTTTCCCCTTGGTTTCTTGATCAGTGGGCAATGGGCAAATGGCGATGTGTAACAATCTTCTTCAGAATGTGTAGTTCCCAGCATGCAAATCATTAGTATGGATAGCTAAAGCAGGGGAGGCCAGGCTTACAAAGTAGATAGCTACATTTAAGAAGAAAGAGGAGCTGAGGACCCAAATCCTTTAAATCAGTGTTGAGCCTTCCAAGGACTCCAGTGTCTGGGCTTCTCCCCATGGCTTGATATATAGGGTATTTCTTTCACTCCTTTTTCTATCAACGACCAAAATGAAGAATCTGGTGCAAGGGAGGAAGGGGGGGGAGAGAAGAAAGGGAAGGGAAGGGGAGGGGAGGGAGAGAAAGGGAGAAGAGAGAGGGGAAGGGAGCAATTTGAAACATCTCATAGCAATGAGGCAGAACATGCTATAGCCATCAAGTCCTAGCCGCTCGTTCTATTTATTGAGAAAAGCGTGCAGCCTGATTTCTTTTACTCACATACGTTTGAGCAAGCAAAGTTTATAGAGATGACTTATCTCATTACGTTAGAAGAGTGACTTGCTATCTCAGCATCTATAAGCAATCTGAAGCGACGTTGTCGAGTGAAGAAAAGCTTTTGTAAATATATGCGAAAGACGCCATCTCGCCAGGCCTCAAGTCGGAGGTGCCCCGGGGAAAAAATATTACATTTGTGCATTCAATTAGCTTGATTGTGGCTGGAATTTTGTCCACGGAAGGCAGCATTTCTGTAGAAAGACTGAAGCATCTCCTACATCAGCAGGTTTCCTGAGAGAGTAGCACTCTCTCCCCTCCCCGCGCCAATGCCCTCTTTTGCATTTGTGCTGGTCCCAGCCATGCATTCCTAATCAGGATGCTTAGCCTAGTTCTTCCCACTAGAGTGAAGGGGTGAGCGAGCCTCTTTGTACAGGCACCCTGGCGGTGATGCACACGGCCTGGGAGAACTTTCTGCTCTGAAAGCTATGTTGAGTTCTGAACAAAACTGGGGCGTGGTCAGGACCGAGTGTGAGTGTGAGCCCCCTCAACCTCCCTCCTGCACCATCTCTTTTCAGGGCTATCAAGACGCCTTTTAAGCCTTGGATGTTTGGTGTGGTGGCACACATCTGAAATTCCAACACTTGGGTTAGGCAGGAGCATCTTGAGTGCCAGGGCAACCTGGGATGTTTAGTGAGTTCAGGCTAGCCTGTACTACAGTGAGACTCTGTCTCAAAATCCAGCAAAATGAGAGGAGCTGGGATTATGGTTCGGGGTAGATCATTTATCTAAGGTTCATAAGGACCTGGGTTTGGCCCCTGGTTCTGAAAAAAAAAAACCCCACAATAAAAATGCCTACACTATCAATATTAACCTTTGGTTTGGTTTGGCTGGCTGGCCTATTCCATCTTTATTTCTGTCGCTGTGATAAAATACCCAGATGAAAGGCAACTTAGGGGTTTGCATAAATATACAATTCCAAGTTGTAGTCAACGTGGTGGGAAAATCAAGTCAGGGACTTCAGAAAGCTACTCATGTCGCATCCACAGCTAAGAGCAATGGATGTAGACACGCTTGCTTGCTCATTCTTCACTTGCTTTCTCTATTCTTATACTGCTCTGAAGCCATCTACCTAGGGAATGTGCTACCCAGAGTGGGCTGGGTCTTCCCACATTGATTAATGTCATTAAGCCTACCCCTCCAGGCCCTAATGTAATCTAGATAATCTCTCACTAAGACTCTCTCCCCTGGGTGGTTATGGTTTATATTAAGTTGATGATTAAATTTAACCATCCCACAGCCTGAATACCTTTCCCAGAGGTGAGTCTACATGGTTGGCCTTATCTTGAACTTGGTGTGAAAGCATTATCTTTAATTAATGGAATGTGAAGAAGCTGGGGTACAAGTGGGCTCTCTTGGACTCCTAAAGCCACAGTGAAGTAATGAGCTCACTATAGTCATTTATCATTTAATGGTGGGGCTAACGTATCCGTTATGTTTGTCATTGCTGTGACAAAATGCCTGACAAAAGTTAAAGAGAAGACAGGTTTGTGGGAAGGTATGGTGGCAGGAGCTGAGGCAGCTGGACACTTTGTATATGTCATCAGGAGAGGGGGTGGTGGTGAATGCTGGTGCTCAGCTCACTTTTTCCTTTGTATTCAGTTCAAGATCCCAGCCTAGGGAATGGCGCCACCCGTATTTCAGAGTGCCACCAACTTCAGTAAACTTCATCTAGATTATCCCTGGGGCAGACATCCTCAAACAACGGTTTTCATGGTGATTCTAAATCAAATCAAGTGAACAATAAAGATTAATTATCATTGGGCTTAGGAGATGGGTCAGTGGTTAAAAACACGGGCTGTTTCAGGGTTCGAACCTGGGTTCGAATCCCTACACTCACATGCTAACTCCAGTTCCAGGGGCTCTAGCCCCCTCTTTTGGCATCCTGAGGTACCAGGCATATACATGATACACATGTATTTGTGAAAACGCTCATACACATAAAATAATAAAATAATTCTAAACAGTTTTAAAGATTAATCGCGGGGGTGTTATAAGGAATGTATCATTAGGTGAGTTTTGTCACTGCAAGCATGAGACAGTACAAACAAAAGACAGTGGACAACATCACTAGATAATGTATAATCTTGTGGGCCAGTAATAAATAACCTTATGGAGCACCATTGGATATGCCTGAAATGTCATTTTAGGGTGTGAGGCTATGTTTAGGATGGTCACCAACAGTCCTTCAACAGACCCTCTTCTATGGCTGACCTGTAGCCTAGCCAGCTCTGTGACACAGATAAATCAGCCAGCAAGAAACTTATCAGTCACGTCTGAGTGTGGGGATGGCTGTTGCTTTTAATGGTAGGAACTTCCCTAGCTGTAACTCATTACAGCTTACGGCTTTCAACATTCAAGTAGATTTCTACACATTAACTGTAAGCCCCAGAGGGTGATGTACACCCACAGTTCCAGCTGCTCAAGAGGCTGAGGCAAAAGGGTCGTGGTGAGCCTAAGAGTTGAAGGTCAGCCTGCACAATATAGAAAGACCCTGCCTCAAAAAAGAAATGAAACAAAATTAATTATAAAATTCAAGAAGTAGAGGCTGGAGATGTCTCTGAGGTTGGGAGCACTGGTCACTCTTGCAGAGGACCTGGGTTCAATTCCCAGAACCCACATGGCAACTTATAACCAACTGTAGCTTCAGCTTCTGGGGGATTCAACATGCTTGTATGTATGGCTTCCACGTTGTGCACAGACACACATGCAAGCAAAACACTCACACACACAAATTCGAATTGAAATAATTTAAAAAGTTTTAAGGCATAGAAAGGAGCTGGGAAAGGAGTAGACAAGTGTCTTAGGATAACATCATCAGGGAGTTCAAGGTTTACTGTGAATCCCAAGCTTGGAGACATCTTGTTTAAACCTGAAATGTCCTTTACAAGCTCAAGTCACTAGCACCAGGCTCCCAGTTGGTGGTGGCATTTTGAAGGCTGTGGGAACTGTAGAGGGTGGGGCTTTGCTTGTGGCCTGAGGCTCTGCCGTTGGCCTTTGGAGACAAGGCCTGACCCCATAATCCCTTCTCTGCCTTTATTTTTAGTCTTCCATAATGTCCAAATCTCCACACTGTGTTCCCACAGCCACACATCCCCATGCCTCCCCCACTATGGCAGACAGAAACCTCCTGAAACTGTGAGCCAGAATAAAGCCGACCTGTGAGCTACTCTGTCTTAGGGCTGTGACAGGACCATGAACAATGGCATCACCTTTGTCATGATTTGTTGAATCCATATATGACATATATGGCAAAGAAGGCTTTCAAAGTCTGGGCTTAATGCAAGCCTCGTGTCTTGCTTACACATTCACTGCAAACACACATATGGCAGCACATGCAGAGACTACAATATACAAATATACAAACACACACCACAACACACACAAATATACATGTAAACTCACATACTAGAACACTCACACACATACACACACTAACTAGCACACACAAACGTGCACACGCTAACATACACCCACTCACACAGGGAAACAGATCTCACATGCACATATGCAAACCCACATACATACATACATATAATTCCACACTAAAACACACACACCCAGACACAAACACACACAAGCGCACATTCAACCTCTCACAACATCTAATTTTGTCCCAAGGCTTGAAATTCTCTCACAACACCGCCAAGTTTTACCTGATCTTCATGGCTACTCACCTTGTCACATGCTCATGTTTGGGGGTGGGGTGGGGGAAGTAGAGCAGATTATCATGAATGTGATGTCAGGATGCCAGCAGGAAACCATTTCCATAGTCCACAATTCCATTTGTTCTGAGCCTGGGAAAGTCACTTCTTGGAGAAGGATGAATTTACAATAAAGCAGATCGCCACCTTGTGGAGAAGTGGAGAATCACCACAGCCATGGATCAGCTGAAGACTTGAGGGCAACTGATGCAGGGACTTTGTTCAGACTTTTAAAAACCTCCAACAAAGCCTGTGGACTTTTCTTAAGTGACTAAAGATTATCTGAATAACCATGACGCCAGTCTCTGAGGTGTACTGTGGTTCTAAGGGCAAACATCTCATTATCAGGTCTTTTCATTTTTGTAATTCCATAAGAACTATGGCTGGCATAAACAGGCGTGGAATACGAGTTCCAGAAATTTCTAAAGAGGTTGCTTTATCTTCAGTATTGCATGGAGGGTTCTTAATGGTTTTCTAATGCTGTTCCTCTTATCTTAAAAATATGCTTATTATTATTATAAAGAAGGAGTCCATCTGTAAAACATCTGTGTAAGCCTGGAGATCTGAGTTTATGCCTCAGACTTAAAACTAAGGATGTGGGCACAGTGTCAGGGATCCCAGCACTGGGAAGGTGGAGACTCTAAAACACAGAGAGATCTCCAGGGCTTACTAGCCTTCCAGTTAATGTAATCAATGAACTTCAGGCCAGGGAGAGACACTGAGGGCCATCCTTGGTGTCCCTCATGCATTCGTGTAACCACGTGTGCAAGCTCACTTTCATGTACACACACATAAAGAGAAGAGGGAGGGGAGGAGGGAGAGAGAAGGGGGGAGGGAGGGAGGGAGGGAGAGAGAGAGAGAGAGAGAGAGAGAGAGAGAGAGAGAGAGAGAGAGAGAGAGAGAGCAGGACAGGCTGGTTAGTGACTTTCCATCCTGCCCTCAGATGAGCCCCTACCCACCTTTGGCCTTTGTTTTGTTGTCTGTATTTCTTATTTTCTCTTTGATACAGACTCTCACCATTTAGTTCACCATTCTCCTACTTAGCCCTCAAAGGGCTCGGATTACAGGCATGACCCACATGTTCAACTGCATTTTTAAATTAAAAAAAAAAACCTTAAATTACACTTATTTTGGGTGTGTATGTGTCTTCACACATGCGGCAGTGACTGTGTATGAGAAGGCACAGGGCAGCCTAAGGGAGTCAGATTTTTGGCTCTGTGGATTCCAGGGATCCAACTCAGTCATCAGGCTTGCTAGCCAGTGCCCTTACCTGCAAAACCAGCTCGCTGGCTCTCAAATATTTTTAAAACTTGTAAAATGACAAGTTTGAAAGCTATAGTTTCAAGTCTTCTTAAGATCTAGAATTTTATGTAGAGGAGGATCACAAGTTCAAGGCCAGCCCGGCTAGCTCAGTCAGTAGAGCATGAGACTCTTAACCTCAGGGTCGTGGGTTTGTGCCTCACGTTAGGCACCATTTTGTTGCTGAAGTTTCTTTTCCCACTAGGTCCCACAGCTACTTTTCAGCCCCAAATAAACACACAGATTCTATATTAGTTAGAAACTGTTGGCCAATTACTAGCTAGGGCTTGTTGACTAGCTCTGTCTTAATTATTAACCCATTTCTATAAATCTATGTATTTCCACATGGTCTGGGCTTACTGGAGAATTCCTGGACTGTTACTCCTTTAGTTGCTACATGGCATCCCTTTGCCTGCCTTTCCCAGAATTCTCCTGATCTCTTAGTCCTGCCTATCTTCCTGCCTCTATTGGCCAGTGTTTTACTCATCAACCAATAAGAGAAATATCTATATCTATATCTATCTATCTATCTATCTATCTATCTATCTATCTATCTATCTATCTATCTATCTATCTATGTATCTATCTATCTATGCAGAAGGTCATCCACCATCAGAGCCCAACAGCTTGATTGCTATGGGGGTATCCAATTTTCTTTCTTATTAATTCAAGGCCCTCTTCAAAAGAGAGCCATGCCTGGTACTATAAACTAGGTCAAGAACATATGGCTGGAGAAGTCATAGACTCCACATGGGGACATAATACTGTCATTTTAATAAACAGATGCCAAGTTAAATATTCATGTTTATACCCAATGAGGGTGCTCGGAAAATAAATGTGGGATAGAAGAAATTAAATGTGCGTTGGTGAAGCCTGGCCACAAGAGGGCACTCCAACAAAACATCTCAACTCAAAAGTCTCAGTCAAACGTTTAGGTTTCTATAGTTTCTGGCTGGTTGTATAATGAACAACCTTCACGTCACAAGTATTGTTTCACACAAAAATGGTCTGACTCTTTTAGGAGGTGGAGAGACAGGTCAGTGAGCCCTACTTGCAATCAAACTACTTTGATAAGCTGGAAGGACTTTGTAACTCTTCCAGTAGTTTAAAAAGAAAAGAGCAAGCTCTTTGAAAACCTTCCTTGCTTTAACCACAAAGCAAAACAATATAAACGAGAAGCACATAGAGAGAAATGCTGTTTTCAAAGTAGGCTTTTGTGGATTATCTCTTTAAGAATGCTAAGTGTAGGACAATGATAAAAATATTAAAAAATGAAACAAAACAATCCCTTGCTATCTAATCTGTTAGGGCCATGGCAGAAAATGCTTTTGGGAACATAGAAAATTGGAAAAAAAATGTAGACCACAAGTTAAATGCTGGTATCCAGAGTAAAGGCCACCCCTCCCCCATGCAACTTCCCCCTATATATCCTGAAGGGTCTTGTGGTCATAATTGTGGAGAATAAACACCTTTTACATGCAAACAGGTTTTTATTTTTTGTTTTGTTTTTGTTTCTTGTTTTTTTTTTCCTGATAACAAAGTAATTAGAATAATTTATGTCCCCAGGCGCTATTCGGACCATGGCTTTGCTTAGAGGAGGTTAAGCCGGTTATTGACCAGTATCAAGAGGGTCTCCTTCTCTGGTGACATGTTTATGCCCAGCTGGCACTTCTAAATTTTTAATAGAGAGGAAGAGATCCCGATTAATTAGGCAGAGTGGCTTGTTTAGTGCAGGTACTCCGGTCGGGCTGTAATGAAGAACGGAAAACAGCCATTGAGCTACCTTTGAAGTCCCAGCTCCTTTAGGGACCATTGTGAATCCAGCTCAATGGTGGCTGTGTTGCTTCCATCCAGAGACTTGATAGTTCAGAGAGCTAAATCTAGGTGAAGTAATTACACACAGCACATGCCCATGAATGTTCAAAGGGTTTCTTTTTCCTCCCCAATCAAAGCTCCCCATCTTGTGTTTGATTGGAGTGTTGAGAAGAGGCTACAGAAAACCCACAGCCTCTCTTCTTTCTCTTTTTCTTCTTCATTCAATCTTATCTTCATGTATTCTGCATGCTGTATGTGTATGTGTGTGTGTGTGGTGAGGAACACGTGTTACATTTCCAATGTTTCATGTTCATAATCTCTTCTGAAAATGAGAAATTAATTTTTTTCCCTACAACTCTGACCTTGGGTAAAAATACCAAATATTTGTGTGCCTCCGATGTACGGCAAAAAGGCCACCTAAATTAATGAGGTTTCTTGAACGGATGCTCAGAAATGAATTAGAAAGCTTAAGGAGCGGAGAGATTTCTCGCAATTCTTGAAGCAATCTGCACGGTCCCGGGGAATGAGAGACAGGCTTTGTATTATCGCTGTAGGATTAGTTCTTAGTTCCTGAAAGCTGCTCTATTTATGGGTATCTAAGACTGAGTTAAACTCGGCAAAGGTTATTATGTGGCTTTTTTTTTTTTTTTTTTTTTAACCAGCTCTGCTGAAGGTCTATTTCCTGTCACCTTTTTAAAGTTTCCCTTGCAGTGGGGTTAGCAATCTGCACCTGGAGTGAGTCCAGGAAGTTTGGATAATAATCTAATCCCTCTGGAGGCTCTCTGGGCAAAGGGAGGAGGAAGGATACAATGCTCCACACCGGTCCTGAGGAGGATCCATCTTGATGTGATTGTGGCTGACAGTCTGTCAGCTCCTCACAGGCTTTCTCATGAGCTCCTCAGAGTCTGCTAGACTCAGTAACACAAACTGTAGCAGGCATCAGAATGAAGCCACCTCTAATAGGAGAATACACTAATGTTTGTGGAGAGAACAGTGTTAGCTCTACTGCAGGGAGCGAGAAGGGAGGGAGAAGGGAGAGTATAAAGGAGTAGAGAAGGCGGGGAAAGAACCCTTACCTTTGCTTGGCTTGCAGGCCACGTTTGGGGGCTCTGGAACATTCTAGGGATTGGAAATCCCTTTTGTTTTTTTGACTGGGTACTTGACTAATTTGTTTTCAGAAGGTAACTTGGCTCCTTTCCTGAGGGGCCAGTGTTATGCAACTGAAACCTTAAGATCAAACAGAACCCAGTAAGGTGGGATTTGTTCTCTTATTGATCAGCAAGCTTTGTCGTGATGGTGGGTAATTGTGTTAGCTGCTCTTCAGAGAAACCAGTCTTGGTGGAGAGCAGAGAATGGCAAACAGCTCAAGACAAGGGGCGCAGTGATTCGTGGGATGGAAGGGGTCTGCAGAATATGCAGAATGAATATTGAGAGTGGAAGGCGAGAGGGGCTTGCTGCCAAGGCTGAAGACTTGAGTTCTACCCCTAGGAACCACATAGTGGAGGACAGAACCGACTCCTGCAAGTCACAAGTTGCCCCTTCTCCCCCCAACCGTGGCATGCAGGCAAAACACTCTCATTAAACACATTCAAAGTGGATGATGTTGGCTGGCTTACTGTGGTGTTTTTTATCTTTACGTTCTGGGAGGTTGTGCATGTTGATCAGTATGTCCAGTGTAAGACACGTAAGCCTCCCAGTTTTGTGGGAGTCTCTGGGAAGAAGGGAGAGGTATTTGTTAGAGCAGAAGCACATGTGACACTTTTTTAAAAATTGATTAGGAATCAAAGCTTGGTACCGTTTCAAATACGCTAAAAATGGGGGTTAGAATGGCAAGAAAGCATTTCTGAAGAAGGGACTTCGGTGACACCGAGTTCCGTTTGGGCAGGGAGAACATCCCTTCCTGACTGGGGATGGGGTGGGCAGCAAGGCCAGGTTCTTTGTGCTTTCATTACACATCACAGCCGGGCAACAGAGGCCCAGGGGAACTTGGTGAATTATATAAGACAAGCAAGGGGAGTTACACAAGACAATGCAAGGGGTGGGTGGGCCGGGCACTCATTTCGAATGTGCAGGGCACCTCTAGGGAGGCAGCTGCCAGGGAAATGGAGGTCTCTTTTGGGGACTGAGAGGGGCTGGTGAGAAGACAATCAAGATCTCTGAGCCATGTCTATGGTCCAGCAGCTCCTGGAGTTTGTTAGATGGAAGTATCTCGGTCCAGCAGAGAGCTGCTGATCTTGAATCTTTGTTTTGACCCAACCTGTGGGTGGTTTCTATGCACAGTAGAGGAGCCAAAGCCCCAAACCCCAGCTAGAATTATGGGGCAACTCAAAAGTCAGGGTCTGTGGGTTCCCTGATCGTTTCTGAGGCAGCTGCTGCAGGAAATGCCTGCTCAGCCAATGGTGCATTAGTCACTGCTCTCGTTGCTGTAACACGACACAGGCAAGTCAAGGAAGGCTTGTATCTGCTCAGGGTTTGAAGGTTCAGTTCATCATGGCCTCAGGGGCACGAGGTGGCCGGTCACCTGGAGTCAGGAAGCAGCCAGAGATGAGCGCTGTGGTTCACTTCCGCATTTTATTCTGCCAGGACCCCAGTCCACAGGCTGGTACTGTGGACCCTCAGCTAACACAAATTAACTCCCTCCCAGTCAGCTCCAGAGATTTGTCTCCTAGGAGAGCCTAGATTCTGTCAAGTAGACAATGGATTCGGACTATCACAGAGGGTGTGTTAAAATGCTAAGCGCAAAGAATGAAACCTGACATCATGAAGTAAGGCTGAAGATGAGGGATGATGGTGGTATAGTGTGATTAAGCCTCTCTGAAAGCCAACATGAGAGTAGGTGTTAAACCTTAAACGTGCGCAGATGTCTGGTCTCATACCTCCGCTCCTAGGGAGCCACCCTGAATTAGTAGTGAACAAAGTGTAAATAAAGATATTATAATGTTTACGATCATCAAAATCACTAGAAGGGGCCCAGGGAGACAGCAGTGGAGGGCAGTTCTTAAGGGAATTATGTATCTACAGAAGAATAACATGCAGTCATTAAAATGATAAACCAGAGGTGCATTAAATGTTCTAGAAATATTTACGAATACGATCATTGGTAAAAGTTCAAGCTAGTGTGCTTTTGTTTAGAATTATGTGTATATTCAAAGGAGTAGAAGGAATATAGCCAAGTGCTAACAGTTGTTGAAAGGTAATACTGACATGTGTATGCCACACATATGCAATATATATGTATATATACATATATATATATACACATATATGTATATGCACCAACCCACACACATGAAAAATGGGAAGAAAATTTTAATCTACAAAATAGATACTATGGGTTGAATATATCTTCTAGACCTTCTTATGTTAGACATTTGATCCTTAAACTCCTGTGCTGGTGCTGGGAGCTGGGGTGGGGCTTTGGGAAGTAGTAGGGTGGTGTTGTGAGGTCAGGGCCACTATGACAGCATTTATGGCATTGTAAGAAGAGAGCAAGGCCAATAACCAAGGTTATCTCACATGGGATGTCTCTCCATCATGTAACCATACAGCCAGAAAGCTCTCGCCAGACACCAGGACCACTCTTGGTCTTTTTAATTCTAGAACCATAAACCCAAAAGATTTCTATGCTATACAAACCCCACCCCCCCAGAATCTTATATCTGCTATGACTACAGAAAATAAACTGAAAATTAGAGATGTGTCTGACATTGAGTGGTGAAGATTGAAATGTATCTGTTTATGAGTCTTTGGGGTCGTTCCCTGCTTGCCTCTGAATGGTGGCACCACATGACCTTGAGATGGAAGGAAGAACCCTGATTTGGTCCATGATTCATTCACTACCATAGTTCTATTACCTGATGAATAATAGTGTTAGAAACTCGGAGCAAGAGTAGCAAGCACAAGGGTAATAATCGTGATGGAGAATGAGAGCTGAGCAACAGAACCCTTCCTTGCTAGGCTCCAGCCATTATTGTAAGTGCCTCTTGTTTACTAACTTGCCATGTATAGCGATAGTGGCGGTATGACTTATATATAAGTAAAAGACGTATGTTGGGTGCATCTGACAAGTGTACAGAATTCTTAAAGTTCAGAGACTGCCAATTACACCCAAAGCTAAAAGATGGGCTAGGGAAGGATGGCTCAGTCTGTAAAGTGGCTACTATACAAGCATGAGGGTGTTCAAATAACTATCTCATATTTAAAAATAAAAGCCCCATGTGGGGGCATACACCTGTAATCCTAATGTTGGGGACAGGGGCCATGGAGACCTTAAGCTCGATCCCCAGGGCTGGCTGACCAGCCAGTCTCGCCAGTCAAAAATCTGGGTTCAGGAGACCCTGTCTTGGGGGAGTTGGGAGAAAAGTGTTGTGATGGAGTAAGACATTCTATCTCTGGCCTCTGGCTCTTGCAGGTACACACACACATGTGTGTGCGTGCGTGTATGTGTATACACACACACACACACACACAGATATATATATATACACACAGGCACCCCACCACCCCCACATACAGAAGATATCACACTTGAATCAATTTAAAGGTGGCTTTCATTTTGGTGCCCAGGACATATTTTTCCTCCCCATCACCTTTGTTGGCTCTGAGGAAGAGACTGGGAAGAGCAAGGGGAGCGACCTTGTGATCTGACTGTGCAGACTATGAGTGGCAGCACCATCCTAAGATTGGCTTTAATTCTAATCTTTGATAAGCAACCCCAGGCTCCAACAGAGGGAGGCTGCCTGTCAAGAATTTCCAGTGACAGCTATGCTGGGACAGCAGCCCAGTCGATTTATTATCATTTAGCAACAGAATTGATTTGTAATTTTTTAACTGTTTTACTGGCTATAAAAGATAAAATGTGGAGTAAAAGACATCAAGTGGTGTTTTGTCAGGTCAAAGGATGGGTTTATGCTTTAACTGACAGAGTGTTCAAAGGGTAAAGAGGTCTGGCCAGCTGCCTTCAACTCCTCTCTCTTTATGTGTGTGTTCAACAGGCTTCCCTCTGTGTGTCACCTGCAGAAGCTCACCCACACCCCAAGCGCCTTTTGTCTGAGGTATTAACGCAGCTGTTTAGATTAAGACTCTCACAGGGCTTCTGAGGCTGGCATGAAGCAATGGGGATGAGTCTAAATGAATGGAAGATTGAAACTTTCAAACGGGCTGTTTGTTCACCAGCCACCCGGGGCCGCACTGTGTCTCCAGTAAGCAGGCTAAAACAGAGTCTGAGAGGTAAATAGGATGTTCCAGGGAACAGAGCCTGATCTTTGGGAATGGTCACTGTGGGATGGGTGGGGGTGGGGAGATGATGCAGGAGGGAGGCGGCAGCTTCCCCTCATCGAAGTCTCTATAGGAAGGGGGAAAAAGGGGACAAGGAAAGGAAAACTAAACACATTGCAAAGTGATTATTAGATAATTTGGTGCAGTGGCTCTCACATTTTATTGCTTGGATTACAGTCTCCTGGAGGCCTAGTTAAAGCCTGGAGTCCTGGGCCACCTCCCGAGTTTCTGATGCAGGAGATGTAAGGTGGGTGAGAGTCTTCTTGTATTCATGTATGTGAATGTATGGAGGCCAGAGGCTTATGTCAAGCCTCTCTCTCAGCCACACTTCTCTTTAGTGTGTGTGTGTGCGCACCCGCGTGTATGTTTGTATATTTTTATGTGTGCACTGTTCTACATGCATATGGAGGCCAGATGTCTATCTTGAGTGCCTGCTGCTATCTCTCTACCTTATTCCAACAGGCTCTGGGACCCCTCCTATCTTTACCATTCAAACACTAGGGCACAGCTGTGCATCTCCAGGCCCTGTTGTTTGCAGGGTGGACTGAACCATCTCCTCAGCCTCTCCCCCTTCTCTTCTGAGTCAAGTTTTCTTGAAGAAGCTGGAACTAGACTGACTAGCTAGTGATCTCCAGGGACCACACTCTGGTATCACATGCCTGTCCTCATGCTTGGCCGATCATCTCACCTACTGAGCGGTCTCCCCAGCCCTGAGAGTCTACAATTTGAACAGGATCTGATCTCAACAGACTTCAGGGAGTGAGATAAGTCCTGAGTCAAAGTGTATTGTCAAGATGCAACAGGCCATGTCAAGCACCCAATGCCTTAGACCTATGGGATCAGCAAAGCTCTCCCCAGGTGAGTCAGAGGAGGGGCAAAACCTTTCTCTGGTCCCTGAGAGTGGATGTTCAGTGTTTGTAGAAACTGTCCACCACAGCTCTTCCTCCACCAGAGGTTTGTGGCCTGAAGACTGCTCCCGGACAGAGACGGCTACTTCCAAGATTAGTTAACTCCGCCTTCTGGTTCAGTTGTCTGTACTAATCCCACCCTATTTGTCAGCTATACGCACCAGCCACGCTCCTTGTCGCTGTTTGCATTAACCCCGCCCCCTTTGTCAGGTGTATGTAATACTCCTGCGTCCTTGTTCAGCTGAACATAATGAACACACTGAACCTTCCAAGAGCCCAGCTCTCTGAATGTGTCTGTCTTTTCTTAGTTCCCTTTTTGCCCCAGTAGGAGTTCCAGGACCCAAGTAGTGCAGACACAGCACTGCTGCTCTGGGCATGGTTCACTCAGAGGAAGCCATATCCTAGGTCCTCATTTGTTCATGGCAGAAACAAGGGGACATGCCACAAGCTTCTGAAGGGGTCCAGGAATACCTTTTTTTTTTTCAGCTCCCCTTCTCTATAGGTCTATAGAGGTGTGCACACATGGTGTGTGTGTGTGTGTTTTCTGAGCAAGCAATCTAAGGTCTGCCCAGAGGATAAATAGCTTTCATCTTTGCAGCTTCCAAATCCAAGACTGTATCAAGGAATAAAAGCTGCCCATTCCCTGCTTTCCTAAGGGTCCTGTTTGTTTTGAAGGGGTTGCTTCTAAGGTAATCCAGTTGCTTGGAACTCCTCCAGGAGGTCCCTTGCTTTCTTACTGTGCTTGGGATGCTGAGCACAGAGCTATGTGCCAGGCTCTGGTACAGGGCTCAAAAGATTTGGTGTAAAATGATTCTGGAGTTTGGAGGTAGCAGCAAAGACTGGGGACAACACAGGTGCACCACTATGAACCCAATGGGGGACAGTACAGGCATAACCCAGTGAAGATATAGAGGAACAGCACAGGCACAGTCCATGGGGCCAGTGCTGGTATACTTAGAAATACTGGCCCCTGACTGTAGATTAACCACAAGGTGTTCTGAAGGATTGTATGCTTGGAAACCAGAAGACAATATCTGGTAGGTAATGTTTGAAGTTGGTGTAGTGTTTGTCATGGATGTGGCACCTTTGCACAGGCTCTGCCATTTACAGAACATGGACGCAAGGTTCAACAGTTAAACTACTGTGGTTCCAACACATTTTCTGAAGGCTATACTTTTTTTTTTAAATCTATTTTGATTTCTTAATAGCATATTTGCCTCTGAGAGAGATTTGACTATGTGTTTCCAGCTGGGCTGAGGAGATGGTTCTGCCATTCAGCAAAGGACTGCTGTTCAAACCAGAGGATGAGACTTAGATTCCCAGAACCCAGGTCAACATGCGAGTATGGTGACAAGTACTGACCCCCAGCAGAGACATACAGATCCTCGAGTCTCATTGGCCAACAATGCTAGCTGAATCAATGAGCTCTTGATTCAGTGAGAGGCCCTGCTCCATAAATTAAGACAAAGAACCATCAAAGAAGACATCCAACATCCACATCTGACCTCGACATGCAGGCACACACATGTGCACACACATATATGCAACTACTGCAGGCACACACACACATACACAACTGGAACTGAATATTTTAAACCTGAGTTGGACATTCTTTCTGTTCCCCAGCACTGAAGAAATGTCGGGAAGTTATTGATCCACTGACCTCTGTACTTGAGATCCAAAGTTACTATTGATTCTTGTAAATCTAACTCTTGGTTTATGTCTATCCCCTTGTGCCCTTTAGTTCTGGGAGACAATGACCCCTCAATTACACCTTGATCCTAAGGGTCTCCAGCATGTTTAGTTTTATTACTGATAGCTTGAAATACTTTCTTTCTGAGTCAATCCCTACTCCCATAGTCTTCTGCAATGCTACCCAACTGTGATGGCTGTTATTATCTGTCAACTTGACAGGGTCTAGAATCAACTAGGAGACTTTCCGGGCATGTCTGTGAAGGAGTTTCTAGATTGTTAACTGAGGAGGGAAGACCCACACTAGCTGTGGGCAGCACCATCCCATGGACTGGAGTCCTAGACTGAATGACAAGCAGAAAGAGAGCTGAGCACCAGCATCCATTTCTGCTACCTGACTAATGGGTGTGCCCAGCAGCCTCAGGCTCCTGCTGCCATGATTCCCCCATCATGATGGGCCACACTCTCAGACTGTAAGTCACAATAAACCCTTCCTGGAGAGATGGCTCAGAGGTTAAGAGCATTGGCTTCTCTTCCAGAGGACCAGATTCAATATCCAGTATCCACATGCCGCTCACAACTGTTTATAACTTCAGTTCCAGGGAATCTGATGTCCTGTCTGGCCTCTGTATATGGTGCACAGACGTACATGGTGCACAGACATACATGCACCATATACAAAACACCCCACATGTAAAATAATGGAATGATAAATAAATAAACCCTTCCTTAAGTTGCTTTTGTAAGGCATGTTGTCACAGCAAGAGGACAAGTTACTAAACCACTAATGTTTAGGTTAAATTACAGTAACAAATCCCCAGTTCACTAGAATTCTCTTTATGTGTCTGTGTGTTCCTGGTGACCCCTTCTGGTTCCTGATGGCTATGAAAACCATTACTTCCCCAGATGTAAAGCCAGGCAGATGTGGTCAATACAGAGGATGCCCAGTGACCTGTGTTTAGATTCTGCTTCTAGCTGTTTTGGGATGAACTTGGCCAAGCTTTAGACTTGGCTGGACCCTATTTCCTGGTCTGCAGAACAGGACTCAGGCAGTTAGCAGAGGTTTGCTGTGGTCACTGAAAGATATCACTCTGGTGACAGGGGCATGACATTGTCATAATAGGTGAAAGTGGCTGTTATACTAAAGCAGTTCTTTTTAAAAGTGTGTGTGTGTGTGTGTGTGTGTGTGTGTGTACAAATTGAAACCAGAAGACAATATCTGGTGTGATTTCTTTCTTCCCCCCATGTAGCCCAGGCTGGCCTCAAACTCACTACATAGACAAGGATGACTGTGAACTTTTGATGCTCCTGCTGTAACATCCATAGTTCAGGGATTACAGGCCTGTGCCTGATTTAGCCTGTTTTATGTGATGATAAGGAAAAAACTCAAGGCTTCTACATTTCCAGCATTATGAGGCAGGGTCTCTCATTGGCCTGGAACTTGCCAAGAAAGCTAGAGTGGCTGACGTACAGGGCCCAGAGATCCTCCTGCCTCCAACTCCCCACTGCAAGAATGTGTCACCAAACTCAGGTCCCTATGCTTGCATATCAAATGCTCTACTAATTGAGTGCTTTCCCTCTCCCTCTCCATATCCCTCTTCCTCTCTCTCTTTAGCTCTAAAACTGGATTCTTCTGGGGACCTGGGAGCCATTCCTTGTAATTGGCCATATGTTCTCACATGCAGTTGGATGCAGTAGGGTGTCTGCAAGTATACTAGAAAGCCTCTTTGTTTTGTTTTACTTTGAGACAGATTCTCAGTGGCTGGCTTGGAGCTCATTACATAGACTAGGCTGTCCTGGAATACCTAGAGATCCTCCTGCCTCTGCTCCCAAGAGCTGAGATCAAAAGCGTGCCCCACCACACCCAGCCAGAGCCTCTTTTTAAAAGACCAGCTAAAATCTTGAGGATGCTTTCCTTAACCTCATGAGCTTTCTTTCTCTTTCTCTGATGAGAACCCCCCCCCCACCCACCCCCGACACAGCTGCTGGTGGACCACCTTTGCCATTTCTGGACATTCTTGCTTTCTCCGACCCTAATTCCAAAGGCAGTGTTCTCTGGCCCACATCTCCATCTCCTCCCTCTAGACTTTTGCAGCTTGCCCTCCATGTTGCTTTTCTCTCAAACTTTAACAAAATGCTTCCTCTTGAGCCCATTTTAAATTATTTTATGAAGGAAACTGAGAACCTACAAAAGGGACCTTCAATTCCCTGGTAACACTACTAGACCAGAATCGAGCACCTCAGCTCCTCGGTGTGTCGGGAGCGCTGAGCCTGCAGAATCTTTGGTCCCGGAATGGCCCTGCCCACTTCAGATGTTCTCCCTACCCCTAAAGGCAGGCAGTGCTCCAGGGAGCAGGATGGCAAGGTGCCAGGCATGAATAATGAATAGCACCCTCATTTTCATCCGTTGGTCGACTGTTTACACACCACATTGCAGGAATCTGGAGCCTGAGGAAATCTGACTTGCTGCCGGCTCAGGCTCCCTCCCTCCTGTGTGCCTAGCTCAGGAAAAGGCAGAACTCTTCCCGGCAGACCATCTGGCTCCTTCACATGCTCTTATTAGGAACAGCAGAGGTGGGTCTGTTAAACTGGGAAGGCATCGCGGGCACAGATGCTGAGTTTATGTGTAAAATATGGCTTCCGGCCAACACGCTAATCACGGACGCCTCTGAAGTGCTTCCAATCGTCTGGATGAGGTGGCTCCCGCTCGCATGTTGTTTGTACAAGCTGGTGGTTAGAGGTGTTGTGTACAAGAAATTTGTAGTCATAATTTCTCCAAACAGGTTAAGGCAAACATGATGAGAATCAGCATATTAATGTGCTGTGTTTCAAATTATAATCATAAACACACTTTCCTCATTGGAGGCCTAATCTGCTAAGAAGAAGCCAGATGTTTAATGACGAAACCATTATTCAGGAGGACCCATCAAAGTAAAACAAATCGTTGTTGTTTAAGTAGAAGGGAACACCTGTCTCCTGCCGGGGAACTTGGACAAACTGCTTGGAGAGGATTCTTGCTTGCGTTGGATTTTCCAGTCTTTAGCTAGTGTTGGGCCATCCTTCCAGAAGAACCATTCAGCAAATGGAAGTCATTTTGGGACAGGGCTGTTGGCCAGCACCATGCATTCCCCATGCAGAGGCAGCTGATGGGGTGTTGTATGGAGAGAAATTGAGCTCTGCGTTTGAGATTCCCTTTCACTATAAAGCACCCCGTCCTTTATGGCATTGCCTCTAAGCAAAAGATCGAGGAAGGAACAGGGCTGTGCCTGGCATCTGTACCCTTCACCTGCCTCCAGAGCTTGCTGAGGCAGAACCAGACTTTGCATTCCTCTCCTTCAGGGAAAGCCACCCTATGAGTACTAGTCTTTAGGGAGCCATCCACGCCCTTTCCAAAGGCCCATGGATGTATCTCTTCCTTTCCGTGTCCCACTCCACTGTCCTGTCATCCACTCCCATCTGCAGCTCACCTTCCCTCTTTGTTCCTCTTCCTCTCTTCCACTTCCTGTCAAAAATGCATCTTAAAGTGAGGGATGTAACCCTGGCATTTGTGGGGCTCCAGCAGGAAGGTAAGAAGTTTGAGGTCAGCCTGGGCTAAAAAGTGAATATCAGGGGTCAGAGCTCTCTCTACAGCAAGACTCGAAGATGAAAAAAGAAAAGAAAGAGGAAGAGGAAGAGAAAGAGGAAGAGGAAGAGGAAGAAGAGGAAGAAGAAGGAAGTAAACAAACTTTTAGGAGCATGTTCAGTTCCTCATTGGATTGAAGAACACATACAAAAGCAGAAAGATGTTGCCAGGTTGGACACCTTAGGTGATTTGCCAAAACTTGATGCCATCGCAGATCTTAAATATCCAAAATGCCCCCAGAGGTATTTTTAAGGGGTCTAATTTATTTATTTTCCCAGCATGCCAGGATGCTGGTTGAGTTTAGGGAGCTAAGTCTGTTCAGAATGCATAAGAAGCAATTCCCTAACAAGTGCACTGGGGCTGTTTGACATACACCCTATCTTAATAACTACAGAGAGCCACAGCAGCTTGGAGTGGGAAGAATTGGGGCCCTGAAACTGCCCCTCTGTTGGGTGCTGGCATCTGGATACAGTTCTGAAGGAGTCAGGGGAACCATGCCCTCACCTGAAGTTTCACATAAGGCCTGGAGGACACTTGCCCCTGTAAGAACACATTGAGCCCAACATTTTCCCTTTATCGAGGACCAGAAAGAAAGCACCCAGAGGCTGGAGCATTTGTCTTCCTGTTGCAGATACCTTGGTGTGTCACTTTCTCAAGTGCAGTGACAAAAATACTTGACAGTACCCTTCTGAGAGGAAAGGCTCGGAGTTTCAGAATCTTGAAGTTGTGGCTGGGTGGGTCACAGCAGTTGTGCACATCATGGTAGACTAGGAAAGGTGAACAAAGCCAGAACCAAGGGCAGGTGTAATCTTGAGAGGTCTTCTCCAGTGGCCTACCTCAGCCAGCTGGGCCTTACCACCTGAAGGTTCCACAGCCACCTACGCAGCACCACTAGCTGGGATCAAGTACCCCAAATGTGAGACTGTGGGGGACATTTCCATGCCAAACTATAATATTTGATGTCTATGAGTGACAGCTCTTTTTCTTTGAAATCGTTGTGATTTCTCTTTCTGATCCATTTCCCATGTCATTTCCCCCCAGTCTTAATATGGCTTAGCTGTCCCTTTCATGATAGGAACTGAGGAAGCTCAACACAGCTGCCACCTGCTGCCTGAAGAAATCTCTCACTAGTACCCTTCCCCTTGGTGGGTTTTTGTTTTTGTTTTTTGTTCTTTTGTTCTTGCTGCATGTAACTGATTATATTCTGTGACGGTACTTGGCCTGTTTCTGCTCAGGGTGACTCTAATTGTTTTGGTAATCAACTGTGTTCCAACTTAAATCTGCTTATTGGTGATGACAATTCATTAGTATTAGGGTGGCAGTGGTGGTTTATTGGGACAATGAATAGTCGTTAGCACTGTGTCTGACTCGGAAACAAGGTGGTATAGGGTAACCATTTTTATCAGCTGCATCTAGTGTTGGCATATGTTTCGATTCTGAGAATTGCACAGGAACAGCTAGTGTGTTCACATGGAAATCATTTGCACTACTGAGAGCAAATCCCTGTCTCCTTTCAGCATCCAGCCCTCTCCTAATATTTTAAGCTACATGTTCCAAGTAACTTGACACATGGAAAGGCTGGAATTCCTTCATTGTTATAGTCTCTTGCTTCAAGAAGTCTTGTGTATGTATGCATGTATGTTTATACGTACACATTTGTGGATGTGTACATATATGTATGCATGAGTGTGCATGGAGGCCAAAGCTTAATGCCAGGTGTCTTCCACTATTGGTCTCCCCAACAAGTTTTTCTTGTTTTTATTTTCATGTGTGTGGTGTATCTATGGGCACATGTGTAGACATGTAGAGACAGACCCAAGGTTGATGTTGACAACCATCCTCAATTCTTCCACCTTATTCATTGAGGCAGAATTTAAACCCATAGCTTGCTGATACAGCTAGTCTCACTAGCTAGCCTGCTGTGGGGGTCTCCTGTTTATACCCCTAAAGCTGAAATTGAAGGCAAACCACCATTCTCACTGAAAATTTATGTGGGTTCTGGAGATGTAAACTCTTGGTTCTTATGTGTGTGTGGCAAATATGTTAACCATTTCCTCAGTCCTGAACTGCAGTTTTTGAAACAAGGCTTTATTAAACCCTGGGTCTTGATAATTCAGCTAGACTAGGAGGTCAGCAAGCCCTAGGATGCCTCCCTGAATGCTGAGACTACAGGAACAAACTGCTGACACTCCATTTCTGTGTAGAGCTGGGTGCTCCAAGCTCACGTCCTCGTGCTTGCATGGTCACACTTTACTGCATGAGTCATCTCCTTGGCCCCTAACTTATTTGTTTGGGCACAGTCTGTATAAGAGAAAGTAATATCCATACAGTGGATGTGAATGGGGTTTTCCTGATTTGTATGGGTCCATGGCTATGTTGTTCAATCGACAGTGACTTTCTGTGGAAAGATTACCTTAGTGATTCATACCAAGTTTATTTCAGTGGGCTAAGCTATAATTATTTTATGGCAGTTAAGACACAATGCTGATTATATCTAAATACCATCTTAGGACATACCTATAGCTCATATTTTTTCTATTGGTCAAAGGCATCTTTCAACTTCACACATGTTACATTTAGTTATTGAGCCTTTTGATGTTTTATGCTTTATATTTATGGGAGTGAGGCACTCTATTTCTCTAAGACAGTGGTTCTCAACCTGTGGGTCAAAACCCCTTTGGGGATTAATTGACTCTTTTTACATGACTCTTTTCCTAAGACCATTGGAAAACACAGATATTTACATTATCATTCACAACAGTAGCAAAATTACAGTTATGAAGTAGCAATGAAAATAAATTTATATTTGGGGTCACCACAACATGAAGAACTGTATTAATGGGTTGCAGCATTAGGAGGATTGAGAAACACTGCTCTAGGATGAGGAGCCAGATGGAAGGCTTATTAGAAATAAGAAGAGGAAGTCTGAGTTGACACAATTGTTCAGATTCTGTGTCACTTTTGACCTTGATATCTGCTCCTCCACAAGCCCCCAGGGCCATTTACAATTATGGTAGAATTGTCTACAATTTATTGGAAGGAGTAGCTGAACACTGGGATGAGGGTCCCATGACCCTCCATGCCCTTCCTTCTGTAAGGGAGAGTCAACACTCAAAAAGTCCAGCTGGCACAGCTGAACTCATGAAGATGTTGGCTGTTTGGCTGGGAAGCTAGTCCTATTCAACATATACCACAAGGGCCTTTACCCACTGAGCCATCTCATACTGGTCCCCAACAAATTGATCTTAATTGTCAAACAAATGACATGGTTCTCAATTGCTTTGAGTATCCAGACATCAGTGGACAAGCCAATCTTGGTGCTTTCTCTTTGTTAAAATGTATAGCAGGCCTCCTGTTGTAGCCATACTGTGTACTCCACACAAGGGCATATTCGGCCAACACTCTTAAGTAGCTTAATTAATTATCTTGCACCATCCTTTGAGGCTTTAAAGTTTTGAATGATTTTGGAGCATGTGTTGGGTGCCTTTACTCTTTCTACCTCTGATGGTCCATTTGTCAAATTACCCACTTCACCCTACTTGAGGCCCTGTGGCTTAAGGAAGTTATCACTCCCATTGAAAGTGAGCAACTTTATTGTGAGCCTTCCACATTAGAAGGATCATCCCCAATTTTTTTTGAATTACTTAAGGATGTGAAAAATATCTTTATTTTCTGTTTGATGACACTTCTTGGTAATGTGAGGAATTATAGAATAATACCTTAGCTTGGGAAAGATTGTACTCTGAAACAAATCAAGTCAGATTCTTAGCTCTTGCCTGTTAAGTACCAGTTTGACATTGGAAATGATCCCAACGTAGAGATTTCGAGAACCTCATGGCCAGCACTATAACCTTCAGCCACTTGAAACCCATTTGGCCGAGGCTGATGAAAATGCTCATTTAGTTTGGGAGGATTGAGTTTGAAAACTTAAGTCCTAATGATAGAATGTCTGCCTGGTAACCTCAGGGTTCAAACCTGTGTTCATTTAAAAGTTAAAAAAAATCAACACTCTTAAATCCGTGCCTCTTTGCCTGATGAAACTTAAGACGGACTAAAAATGATGTTGAGAAGGGACACAAGACAGACTGGAAGGCTGTGTGCTTCAGAAGGCAGCAGAGGTTGCCACAATTGGTCCTGGCTCTGCCTTCTGTAGCTCTGTGACCCTGGACAAATTGCTTACCCTCTCTGGGTCTGTCTCCTTAACTGTAGAATGAAGCCCGAAGCCATGGCTGCTGTGGGATATTGTTCTCTGAGACAGAGTACAGCCATTGCCCACCTTAACAGAATAGATGTGGTCATCAGCAGAAGAGTCACTGAGACCGGGCCTATTGAGTGTTGGTGGTCCCTCACCACAGGAGTGGGTGGAGATCTTCCCCCTGAAATTCATCAGGCACTCCCTCCTACACTTTCCTCTCAGCCACACAGGGCTTGGGGAGGTGCTAGAGAATATAGAGGTGGAAAGTTAGCTAAGGGACTCAGTCTTTGCAGCTATGTGGAAGTCATCATCCATGCCAGGTGAGATTTCTCAGGGATGTGGTGGTTTTGAGGGCACCCATGCTCCTGTAAGGAAGCACAATAACCTCATTGGTTGGTCAAGCAAGACAGGCGAGGTCTGTCTTGACCAGTTCCTGGTGCCCTCTCTGGAGTGGGGAGCCTTGTTAAGGTTCTCAGGCAAGGCTTAAGTATGGTGCTTTTCTTGGAAAGCCAATGTGAAGACTAACTGGCTTTCCCATGTACCGGGTCAGCTGACAGAAAGCTCTTCTTCACACAATCTTCAAGAAGAGAGTTATTGTGAAGTCCATAAAGCTTGAGTTTCAAAACTCTGCTTGAACATACCTCTTTTAAATAAACATTGGTGTGAATACTTAATTTTGTGTTTGTTGTCATTTTTTTCAAACAGGGCCTCCTAAATTAACTGTTTCATTTTTTTTAAAGACAAGTATTTTCAATCTATCTAGCTTTCTAACATCATTTCTCTCTATCTGTCTATTTTCTATCTGTTATGTGTGTCTGTGTGCACAAATGCATACACTCTTCATAACATGCGTATGAGGGCCAGAAGATAAAGTGCAGTAGTTGGTTCTCTGCTTCAATCATACTCATCTAGGTAATGGAACTCGGGCCATTAGGTTTGGTGACAAGTGCCCTTAGCTACTGAGCCATCTCACCTGTCCCTTCTCAGGCTAAATCTTCTCTTGTTAAACTTTCTTCATGAGATAGTTGCATCATTGCTCTCACTTTGGTTCAGGTTATAGAGTACCCATCCTTACAAAGGATGCTTTTAATAAGTGCTAAAACATGGTGCTATTTTAGTATCTCTATATGATGTATGTTCAATGGGGCTCTCCAGGGCAGGAGTCATCAAGAGGGAGAAGAATTAATTTGTATCCACACATATATTAAGCAATGAATTTATTTCTGCCAAGGAAAACCAAGAGTGTAGACACTTCCTTGATGAGATTTAATAATTTGTAGAGTGATCCACTGATGAATATTGCCTGGTGTTAGGACAATAAACTCACTGAAATAAGATATATAGCATTTATTAAATGCTTCCGATCTGAGCACAGTGATATCCATGGTTTATTGTGTTTGATTAGGTGGGTGAGTTCGCTTTTATTTTATTTATTTATTTTTTTGCAGCCTATGTGTCTGTTTATCAGGGGTAGAGGAGCTCACTAGCATCAAAGAATGGGGTCATGGTTAGTTCCAACCAGGCCAGGGAAAGGAGAGGCACTGGACATCCAGAAGTTGTACGTAGAATTCTGAGACATCCAGCATACAGTAACAAGTTTTTGAGAAGCAAGCTGAATTTCTTGGGGAAAAGAGTTTAGTTAGTGAAGCTCTGAGAGTTTTTGTTGTAAAAGTATAGCTCATACCAAATGGGACATTCGTGTGTGTGTGTGTGTGTGTGTGTGTGTGTGTGTGTGTGTGTTCTGTCTGTCTGTCTGTCTGTCTGTCTGTCTATGTGTCTGTCTGTCTGTAGCTGATCAAGTCAGCAAGATTGGCACTTCAAGAATTCTCCTATGTGCCTGCCCAGTGCTTGGATCACAGATTTGCAGTGTCACCACACCCAGTTCTGGGTGCTGGGGACGTGAATTCATATTTTCTTGTTGTGTGTCAAGCTCTTCACTGACTGAGCCATCTCCCCAGCATCAAAGGAGGCATGTTTACCAAGGACACACTTGAACACACATGCATGTGCCCACATGCACTCACTCACTCACTCACTCACTCACTCACTCACTCACACACACACATGCTCATGCTCAATAATTTGAGGTGAAGAGAGCTGTGAGACGGAAGAAAACAGTTTGAAATTGAGGAGACAAATAACATATTCCTGTCTTGGAAGGACATTTAAAGTGGAGGCTCATATGGAGAAAGCTAAGAAAACAAGGACCTTAGTCAAACTAGAGACTGATTCTACTAAGTTGAAAAGCAGTTGAGAAGGTCGTTCTGCTTCTGATCCTAAAAGGTCAGACAGAGAGAGCTCCGTAAGGCCGAGGCAGGACAGAGGACAGCAGTACACCTGCCTAAGGTGTCTGAAGTGGCTAAGGGAAGGTGCCTTGGGAGGGGGTGGAGCAGAGCTTTGCTGGGATGGAGAGGGCCACCGTGACGCGCAAGGCATGAGCCGCCTGTGTAAGAGAAGGTGTATTCAAGATTATGGATTAAATTGAGAACTCTGTAAGTGTTCTACTGCTCAGTGACTTCTCCTGTTCACGCCATCTACTGGTGTTACTTAGTGTTACTGGTTTACTCACTGCCAGCATATATTTTATTGGTAAATAGTAAATGCCATGCGACCCTTTTTTGGTGCACACAGCTCACATATATCCTGAAGTGAGGAGGCATTCTGCTAACACTACCCTTGGAATTCTTTCATAATAATAGAATCAGGAAATGAAAGAAAATTCTTGGTTACGGGGGCTGGAGAGACAGCTCAGAGGTTAAGAGCACTGGCTTCTCTACCAATGGACCCAGGTTTAATTCCTAGCAGTCATAACTATCTGTAACTCCAGTTTCAGGGGATGCAATGGTCTCTTTTTTAATCTCTATGAGTACCGGGCATACACGATATACAAACATATACACAGTCAAAAACACTTATAAAATGTAGTTCACTAATAAGACTTCTTGATTGAGAGAAAACCCTGATTTATGGTAACTCAGAGCAAGGTCGAGGAACACCACCACTTGCAGTAGACCACATGCATGGCATTACATGATTTTAATCATGTAAGGGTTACCCCATCTTCCATTCCATAGTTACCGAGTGGGAAGTCTCTGAGAAAGAACACCCCCCCAAATAGCAGTGATGGATGGCAATATTTTAGGGTGATGACCCAAGATCCCCTCCCATCCCAGGGCATGGCTTTGCTCGGAGACTTGGTTCTGCTGAGAAACAGAAAGCTGAAGAGTTTCTCAAGAAGCCCCTGAAGACTAGCTGAGTCCTCCTAACTGCTGTGGTCACATCTGAATACTCAACCAAGGCAGTTGGCACCTGCATGCTTCTGACCACAACTGATGCTTCTTCAGAGTCTCCATGGTAACCCACCTGGCTATTCCAGCAACTGAGCTATCTTCCCTTCTGCCCCCTTTGCCTCTATACAACCCAACAAATCTCCCAAGATGGGCACTGTTCTCTACCATTTGAGACAGCCTGGCAGCTTTTCATTAAAGCTATTTCTTTTCCACTGAGTTTGGCTCTGCTCATTCTTGCTGTTTCTACTTACACTGAGTGTGTCCAGTGGCGGGCTGGAGGGTCTTTATAGTTCCCCAGCACTGGTGATGAGGTTGGCCGTGATGGGAATCTTTACATCATGGGGACTGGGAAAGTCACACCCTTTGATGGAATCTTATTTCTTGTGGCCCTGCCTGTGACTTTAGGTACAGCTGTGTGGGGTTAGGATGCTCACACTTTAAGTGGCAGAGGCATGAAGGGGGTGAGAGTTGAGGGAATGAATCAACCCGGTCACTCCCAACTCCCACTCCCAACAGTGGGAGGTTGTGTTTTATCTTAAACATGCCAGCATTGTTGACATCCTGACCCTTTCTCAAGTTCTAAGTTCCAGCATTGCCAGAACGAACTCAGTCTATATCATGTCTACCACTCTCTACATTCCCTGCTCCCATCCTATCTTCTCAGACTTAAGGGTGCCAAGAAGGCAGCCATCTGGGAGTCTCTATCCTTTTTCTTGCTGTAGCCAGCCTCTCAGGACCTCCTTCTCTCTTTTTAAATGTGAATGTCTCTCTGTGTCTCTGTCTCTCTCTCTCTCTCTCTCTCTCTCTCTCTCTCTCTCTCTCTCTCTCTCTCTCTCTCTCTCTCTCTCTCTGTCAGAGGCCAACTTCAGGTGCCATTCCTCAGAGCCATCCACCTTCATTTTTTATTTTTTAAAGATATATTTATTTTGTACACTTTGGTGTCATTCCTGTGTGCGTGTCTGTATGAGGGTGTCAGATCCTCTGGAAATTAGGTTACAGACAGGTGTGATCTAACATGAGGGTGATGGGAATTGAACCAGGGTCGTCTGGAAGAGCAGCCATTGCTCTTAACCACTGAGCCATCTTGCCAGTACCACACCTTGTTTCTTGAAATAAGGTTTTAAATGGCTTAGGGCTCATCAAATTAATCTAGGCTGGTTGGCTGGCTAGCTCCAGAAGTCTGTCTGTTTTCCACTTCCCCAGCTCTGGAGTTACTTGTGTGTACCACACCATGCCCAGCTTTTTTATTTATCATAGATTCTGGGGATCTGAACTCAAGATTTCACGCTTGGGCACTGAGCACTTTACTCACTGAGCCATCTCTGCAGTCCCTAACTTTGTATTTCACACCTGGAACCATGGCTGAACACGCTGAACAAGTAAGAGTGTTTGGAGTGTGTCATTCTACATTCTTCCTCAGCTGTTTGCTACAGGTTTGGATGAAAACTGAGTTCAAGCCCAGTCATTTATAAATGGGTGTATTTTATTCATATGAAGTAGAAATACATACATATCTCTGTAGATAGATGAATAGACAGGCAGGCAGGCAGGCAGGCAGGCAGGCAGGCAGACAGTGTTTTCAGGGATAGATCAGAATTCTAGAAGACTTACTGTTTGATAACATGACTGACATGCTTTTGTAGAAAATTCAGACAGCCCTTACATAGCATCTACCTGCCTCCCCTGGGACCTGTCTGCTCCCAAGCATGGCTCCCATTTCTTCATATATTTAAACAAAGAAAAAAATTTTTGAAGTTTGAGAACCAGGAAGGAAAAGCAGTAGAAATTTGAAACCCCAAATCTAGTTGCTACAACTCATTTAATTTAAATTCTTCACTACCAGAAAAACAAAGCTGTGGACTTTGTAAGGAAACCGGCAGGAACCGCTTCGATGAAGATTGATAGGATTCGTTTCTTTCATCCTAGCCATGTTCTCCAAATATTGTCCCCCCAACCCTTCTTTTTCCTTCTTCCTCCTATTGAGAGCCAAACCAGCTGTCATTGTATCATGCCACAGGCATACAAACATTTGCTTGAATTTTAACAATATGTATTTTTTTTTTTCAGCTAAGAAATTAATACAGATGGGAAGAAAGGGAATAGAGGGTGGGGATGGGATGTTCTCTTTTGAAAAACTTGCTTTTTGTCTTATTTATCTTTGGTGATATATTGTTTATGACCTAATAAAGCTTGCCTGAATATCAGAGTGCAATTTTAGCCACAAACATAGAAGGCCAGGCAGTGATGATACACACTTTTAATCCCAGAAGCCACACTAGTTAGCCATAGAGGCTGGGTGTTGGTGGCCCACACCTTCAATACCAGCACTAGAGAGGATTATGACACAGGAGCTCAGGGACCTCATGTGGCATTCAGTATTCAGTATTTGGCATCCAGTCTCCAGCAGTAGAGAGGAATATAAGTTGGGATAAGACAGGAACTCTCTTTTCAGTTTGAAGATTTTGTAGTTGTAAGAGTTCTCTAGTGGTTGGCTGTTTTGCTTTTCTGATCTTTAGGCAAGCTTTATTAGATCATAAACAATATATTGATACATTTATCTGTTTATTTTGAGACAGTCTCTCTTCAGGACACTGACTGTCCTGAAGCTCACTATGTAGATCAAGCTGGCCTCAAATTCATGTTTAATCTACCCTCTTCTGCCTCCCGAGTGCCAGAGTCAAAGGTGTGTACTACCACACCCAGCCTGGAATATTCGTAAGGAGAATGTACAGAAAGGAAAAACATTATTTTGCTAATTGCTGCTGTACTAGGCAGGTAACTATCAGTCTCTGTTGCATTTGTTTGGAAACATCTGACAGGATGGACCTTTGAAATTTTGCCAGTGAAAAAGTAATTATTTTCTGAGGTGGGGGGATGACTCAGTAAAATTCTTGTCTTGTAAGCACAAGGACTTGAGTTCAATCTCCATACCCACATGAAATAAGCTAGGCACAGCAGGCCTTGCTTATTTGGGGTGGAGACAGGTGCATCCCATGGACTTGTTATCCAGGTGACTTAGTCTCCGTGCCCAGCTCCAGGCAGTGAAAGACCATGTCTCAAAAAACAGGGGTAACGAACATGGTGGTACACTATGTTTTCTCTCGGGGAATCCAATACACTCTCTGGTCTCTGCACACATAGGCAAGCTCACACACACACACATGCAATACTACACAGAAGGAAACATGATTGCCTAAGGAACAATTTGCTATTCATATAACCAGAGATTAGTGGGGCACATATGGGAGCATCATTTCACACACAAAACACTGGTGTCTCTATAGACGTGGGGAGGTGGGCACTCACAAAATTCAAGAAGGGTGCTATCATTCATTTTCCTCTTGAAACATACCACGATGCTGTAATGAATCCAATGGGACTCCAGTGGTTAAGGTTCCAGAGCAGCCCGGCACTGGCACTCATTATCGATTCCAGCAGGCAACACAAGCACTAATATTAACTATGGTTCTTAGCCTTCGGAGTTACGGAAATGAACCCAGCATCCTGCAGACAAAACACTAATGCTAATACAAGAGAAACTTTCTGGGGGAAAAAAAAAAAAGGCAGCTGTATCTAAGAGACCTGTCAACACCAGGGTCAGAAGTGAAGCAATAACTAGGAAAGAGCTGAAATCAAAGGCTTGTCGCTGCCTCCCCTGCCCACTCTGTTCTGTGGGTGCCCACGGTGGTCACAGCTCCCTCAACAATATTTATAATGAAGGCACCAACGCTGCAGATGTCAGCCCTGATTATTCATGAAGCTTCCTCCTGCTCAGATCCGCCCCGGGGCTAACAGTAAAAGTACCTGATTCCCAATTCTCAGACAGAGAAGCCTACTGAGCTTGAAAGGGGAGCTAACTAATAAAGTTTGCATATCCCTAAGAAAAATAGCACAGACGGAAGAAGAAAAAGAATGGCAAGATTAAACAAAAACAGTCATCTCGGGTGGAAAATGATAAAAATTTTAAAAGGCAAGAACTTAAATCTATTTTCATTTTTTTTTCCTCTCCCTCCTTTTTAATGTCCCCATTAATTTACATTTCAGTGTAAACCATTTGGAAAGAACGACTGTCTCATCTGCTGGCTGAAGAGCTGAGGGCTTTTGCGCACTTGCTCTTGGGAAGGCTCTGGTAACTTTAAATTGTGGTGAAGGCAGAGACAGAGCTTTGTCTCTCTGATTCTGTCAGGTGGGGTAGTCACCAAGGTTCACTTGAAGCTCTCATTTAGGCTAACAATATTGAATCCATAGTCTCAGGCTAGCAATGGGGCCAAAGCCCATGCTCCCTGGCCACTTGGCTCTATGGCCAAGTCACTCAGTTGTGAGCATTCCTCTTGTGATGTCAATTTCACAGTAAGTGGAATTGCCTAGGAGAAAAACCTTTGGATATGTGGCAAGTCTATGGAGAGGTTTGACTAAGGTCAGAAGACCCACCCTGAAGGTGGATGGCATGGTTCCATGGGCTGGAAATGGCTAGGTATATGAGGAGCAGCATCATCTCTCTGCTTCCTGGCTGCATCCTGAATGTGGATGACACTGTCCCATGGGCTGGTGGCCCAGACTGAAACTGGGAGGAATATGAGCACCAGCATCTCGGCTTCCTGGCTGTAGATGCAATGTGTCAAGCAGGCACACACATACACATTTATTTAAAAAAGTTAAGAACTGGGGGAAGCAAGAACCTAGCCATCATCTCATCCCAGGCATTAAAACAAGGGTAGTCCAAAGGCTCCCTCCCAGCCCATAGTATCAGCAGAGAGTAATTCAGCTTTTACTGCCATATCAACTATGTAGAGTCCCTGTTTAATTACCCACTGCTGGTAAGACCCATTGTGGGTACCACAAAGCTGGTGCTGTGATTTCTACCCCCAAGGCTCCCAGTGAAGCACTTGGACTTGTCCTAGTATCTAACCAGAAGACAAGTATTTCAGGACTCTGCCACTACCAGAGCAGGCATAACCAGAGACCTGTTGAGATAGGAGCAACTGAGAAAACCCCATTGCTTTAAACAGGCCACAGAGGATACACTCCACACACAGCTGTTCACACCACACCCACCTTAACTGCTAGCCTAGTCTCACCTTGAATGACTTACAGACACTGGGTCTATTTGACTTCACTATGGTGATGCACCGTGCCCAAGTATACTAACCACAGCCGCTGAAGATGCTCCAGAGAGATCACACTATTTGTATCAAGTTAGAAAGAATCTCAATATTACCGAACAAACCAACACCCAAGATTTATCTTTGTAAGAGATTCACTCACTAAGAAAGCCAACCAGCTATGCCAATTCTGCTTTAGGGACACAAAAGAGCAGGCAGTAAATAAACATGGCACACTAGTAACATGTTTCAAAGGTAATTAAGTCCACGAGACACCTGATAACGAACTCAAGAAAATCATTCAGAAAAGTCCAGTAAGAGCCAAAAGAATACAACTCCATGGTTAAATGAAGTTTGGAAGACAGTACAGGATAGGAATGAGACCCCTATGAAAGGATCATTTGACCCCAGAAATGTTTGCAATCCACAGGTTGAGAACCTCTGGCTCAGAGTCTGGCCTAGGTCTGTATCCAAAGGGAACACCTTAGAAATTGAGATGCTAGCCCTCCTAGTAGAGAGCTTTACGTAGAGCATGAGCTTTTTTTTTGCTAAACCCTGGACAACAGGAAAAACAGCAAGTTTTGATTTGATGAACAAGTCTGTGACAACCTGATAAAAAGAATTCTCAGTTCTTGGATTCAGTTCTGGTTATCTCATATTTTAAAGAAGAGCCAGGGCATATCAAAGCTCTGGTTCTCAGCCTTTAACCCACCATGGATTCTGGGATAAGTGACACAGTGCCAAATCTTCTGGGGAGATTTCTTTCTAGGTTGGGTCACAAAAGAGCAGGGAAGCAAGTCACTCAATTTTAGGCACAATTGCTATGGTAATTTACCGTGTCTTATTCATTCTAAAATCATGTGGGGGAGTATGTGTGTCTGTTCATACTCATGCATGGACTAGCAGCAAGTCCATGTGCATGTATGTGCACACCCAGGTGGAGGGCGGGGTTGAAGTTGCCGATTTTCCTAAATTACTCTCTGCCTCATTACTTGAGAAAGGGCCTCTCACTGAACCTGGAGTTCACTCATTTGGTGAGGTTGGTTGGCCAGCAGCCTCAGAGAACTGTCTCCACATTCCCAGATTTAAATGGATTCTGGGGATCTGCGCTCAAGTTCTCACACATCATGCTAAATACTTTAATCTCTGAGAAAGCTCTTCACATCTCACCCCCCTCCCAAGAATAATTGTTTTCACAAAATTGTAGTTGCAGCCCACTGATAGAAGACTTGAGAGAACAAACATGCTCTGAGGAATGGAAGAGAGCTCTCAGAATTCAGTAGCAGATTTCAAGCATTTAGACTGTCATGGGACGGGATTAGATTTGTCCTTTAGGAATCTAATGGGTATCACTAGGGTCATCATGGATGGAAACTATAGGGCGAAACTGATGAGAGTAAGGAGGAGACTTTGGAGATGATGTGAGAAAAGGAGATGCACCCTCTTTAAAGGTGGTGAACAATCTAGCCCTCTGGAACAAACAGCCACTTGCCATAGATGTCTCTAAGTAGATCAAGCTGTTGGGGGATGAAACAGTTGTGTTCTAGGACCATTTCAGGCCCTGGAGAGATGCTCAGTGACTAAGAGACTAGCTGCTCTTCCAGAGGACCCACGATTGGTTCCCTGCACCTACATGGTGGCTTCCAGCTCCAGCTCCAAGGGATCTGATGCCCTCTTCTGGCCTCCACAGGCATCAGGCATGCAAGTGGTACATATACAAGCATGCAGGCAAATATTCATATACATACGTTTGTTTTAAATCTTAAAACCCACTTGAGCTCTTAGTTTCTAAAATTAACAGAGTTTTAATGAGTAGTCATTGGCATCCCCCTAAATAGCAAACATCAGACAGAATTTTAACAATTCAGCTAATAACGAACAAATGGAGATGTTTTAGTCTTTTTACTGTAGGAATTCCACTATCCATTTTATCTTCAGAACTCCAAAGCCTCCTGAAGAGATTACAAAGCTGATTGTAGATTATTGATTGTGCTTGAAAAGGAATCCTTGAAAAGGGAAATTTCCTGAAGTTACTGCATTAGAATAAAGGAGTCCTTGACAATAAAGGGGAGTTAAGAATAAAGGAGTCCTTGGTATTTGTCAAGAGTTTATTTCACCCCCTCCCAATCTCAAGCCTATGACAAAATGATTGTAAAAGTAAGTTTGTCATCTATCCGTTGTCTAAGGCTTTGGTACATCAAAGCCATGGGGATTGTAAAATTACCTATAGAAAGACTACAGAGGAGAGCAGCCCAGTTATCCAAGGTTGTCTCTCTGGGTGGCATTTCCTATTTATGTGTGATTTTGTTCCTTCGAGCCTGCCTACGTTTGTTTTAGGTGGTCTATGGCTTTCAGATGTTTTCAAAAACAGTTTTCTTAACCTTAGAAGTTGAGATAGGCACCCTAGCAAACACTTTTGATTACATGGGTCTCTCTACCCACCCGCCCACCCACAGAAAGCGGCATTTTTCTGTGGAGCCAATTATTCTTTGGAGCTAATGAGATATGTAAAAATATTTAGACTTCGCAGCAGTAAAGCAAATGTGGGTCAAATATTAGGATTAAAATAGCAACAGGGCAGGTCACTGCGCTCTGAGTGTTGTGGGCCAATGACCACTAAGCCAAATGCCTAGAGGTATCGATAAGATAGAAAGAAAGGGTTTAACAGGATTCTTCTGCCCTGGTGTGATTGAAGGCTTTTCTCTTTGTATTCCAAACACTAATCAGAGTAGCTACAAGAGAAGGGCATTTGACAAGCATTTGCGAATGAATGACTCCTACAAAAAGAGAAACCACACTGTTACCATTACTTTGCTTTCTGGGATCATGCCTGTATGACTGATGGAATAGCCAACATTCCAGTCATCACCCAGTTGTTAAATATTTAGGCTGCCAAGTCATTTATTTGACTGATGTCTATCCCCTTGGAGTTGACTGACTGCCTTGGCACAGAGTAGACATGGCATGAGTCATAAGCTTCTGCTCTTGTCAGTCAAGGGCTGTGTTTTCATGCATAACCAACTTGACTTATGTTGGTACAAGCATAAATCATGACAGTCTAGTAATTGGTACTTGTACCTTTTCTGACTAGAATGATCTCCCATTTTTTTTTTCTGGTGGTTAGTGACACTGAATACTCAATGATTGTCACTGGTTAGAACGAGCAAGTTCCTTTTCCTGAGAAGACCTAGAATAGAATGTGATTACAGAATTGGCCTGGGAGCCTAAGGTCATCTTAAGTATGGATGCTGTTCTAGAACACGAAAGGAGGAGAGTGCTTTCTCCTAGGAAGGGCTGGGCAAACAAAGTAGGGCAGATGTAATGCATCTATTAGGTTTCTGCTTGGGATAGGCAGGCTCTGTGGATGTCTTGGTGACTGCCTTCTGACATTCCATAAGATTCCTCTTTTGTGGGTGACTTATCTATGATCTGTGACTTATTTCTAAGCAACAGAGTTGGGCATCCGTACAATTACAATATATCAAGTAAGATTTCATCTTTCTAAAATTGCTATGGCTGGTCTTGTCCTCTCATTGTGGTTTGAAGAAGCTAGAGGTCACAAGTCCCATGTCTGTAAGAACAGGGACCCCGTGGACAAAGTGAGTGAGAGTTGAAGGGGTCATTTCTGAGCTGAACCTTCAGATGTGAAGCCAAGCTTGGCTGATATCTCAGAGTTTCTATAAAACACCATGGCCAAAAGCAACTTGGGGAAGAAAGGGTTTATTTAATTTTACAACTCTTGTGTCACACTCCATTCCTGAGGGAAGTCTGGCAGGAATCTGGAATCAGGAAACTCAAAGCAGCAACTGAAGCAGAGCAATGGAGGGGTGTTGCTTGCTGACTTGTTCCTCATGGCTTGCTCAGCCTGCTTTGTTACAGAACCCAGGACCACCCACCCAGGGGTGGCATCGCTCACAATGGGTTGTGTGTAGTCCACCCACATCAGTCACCATTAAGAAAATGTACTATGGACTTGCCTATAGGAAAATCTTATGGAGGCATTTTCTCAATTGAGGTTTCCTTTTCCCAGATGACTAGCTGTGTCACATTAACATAAAACTAACAAACACAGCTGTGTCACATTAACATAAAACTAACAAACACAGCTGTGGACGGAGTTTCTTATGGGGACCATCAGCCAGCTCTGTCCCACCAGCTGACTCCCAAATAACCACACTGAGACTTAATATTAATTACAAATGCTCAGCCAATAGCTCAGGCTTATTACTAACTACTGTTACAACTTAATCAGTTTGTATTAATCTATGTGCTGTCCCTGAGGTTCATGGCTTTTAGCTCTATCCAATTTTGTATGTTCAACTCCCTCTGCATCTGTCTGGCAATGCCTCCAACTCTGCCATTCTTCTTTCCAGCATTCTCTCTGCCCTGAAAATCCTGCCTAGCTATTGGTCAATCAGCTCTTTATTAACCAATGAGAGTAACACATATTCATATTGTACAAAAAGATTGTTCCACAACACACAGCTGATCTTGGCAGTGGCCATCTACAAGATTCAGGTAAACTGTCCTTGAACACAACTGTACAACTGTTTTATTTTTTAGAATTATATGTTTATCTCTCTCTCTCTCTTCCTCTCTCTCTCTCTCTCTCTCTCTCTCTCTTCCTCCCTCCCTCCCTCCTCTCTCTCTCTCTCTCTCTCTCTCTCTCTCTCTCTCTCTCTCTCTCTCTCTCTCACTGTGTGTGTGTGTGTGTGTGTGTGTGTATGCAGGTGCCTGTGGAGATCAGGGAAAGAATATCAGTTTTTAAAAGCTGGGGTCATATACAGTTGTGAGTCAGACAGTGTAGATGCTGGGAATTGAACTTGGGTCTTCTGGAAGGGCAGTAGGGCTTTTAACCATTGAGCCATCTTTCAGTCCCAGTAACTGTTGTTTAATCTGCCAGTAAAAGTTCTTTGCTATATTGCATATAAAATGTATATGTTTTTAAAATAATCTTAACTATGTGGTTGATGATCAGATGTTCACCCAAGAATCAACTGAAAGGCACTGCTGTATGCTAAATTGGATTAGTACACCTAAATACTATGATTTATCCACAGTCCCGGCCCCCATTGGCATGTCCAAAGCAAGAAGAAAGAACAGAAATGGAGTCATATTCTTCTTATCAGGCCTAATCATTTGCATTTTTCGATTATTAACCAGGACATTTTTATTTAAAGGAAATAGAAATGTGATTATAATCCTTGGGGTGGTCAAATACTGAATTTGCCTCTCTGGTGTGTGTGATGGGCAGTTTGCTTAGCTTATTTCCTCCCCTTTCTTGCTTCCCATAGATTCTAGGTGAGTCGAGTGGACTTTCCATGCCCACCAATGTTGGCTTAGCCACATGATCTGCCTTGGTCAATGGAAATGGGTAAACGTTTGGAAATTTTCCCTTTTAATTTTTTAAAAATTTATTTATTTATTTATTTATTTATTTATTTATTTATTTATTTATTTATTTATTTTGTATGTGTGTGTGTGGGGGGATGCGTGTTTTGGCTCAGCTGGCTAGCCAGCAAGCCTCTCCCTACCCTTATAATCTACCGGTATCTGCACTCCCAGTACTTGGGTTTACAGGCACTGTGTCTCTCTGCTCTGGTTTTTATTAACTCAGGCGATGATGATTGCATAGCAAACACTTCAACACACGGAACCATCTCCATAACTCAAGGGTTAGCAAATTTCTCTCTTTCCCCCACCCCTTTACCTCCTTTGTCTTCTCTTGAGACAGTCTCCTATATACCAGGCTATCCTTTAAATCCTTGTGTAATCCAGTTTGACCTTGAATTCTGGTAATTTTGTTTTCACCTCCAGAGGTCTGGGATTACAGGAAAAGGCTGCTATGCCTAGAAGTGCTAGGGACTACCAAACTATTCTGAAACATGTGATGAGAAGTATTTGGAACGCACCTGCATTTGATCAACTTCCTGAAGTCAGAGTATCTCAGTCAATTAAGATTGATGAATAAGTGTTTAGCAAGTGTCTGAGATGTGGAGTTATTTGTTATGCAGGCTTATTGCAGCAATGGCTGACTAATACAAAATCCCAAGCCATCCTAAATTATCTCTCTCCAGGGTATAAATGAATCCAGCAACTACTTTATTCTTTATCCCAGAAACATAAATGAATGAATGGATGGATGAATGAATGAATGAATAAATGAATGAATGGTTTTTCCCTCCAGCAGCAGTGTGCATGTTCTCTGTCTGGTCAGGCCTTCAAAAGCAGAGCTCCTTAGTTTTTTTCTGTTGAACATTGTTATTTGGCACATCCTCAGCTGTCTTGGATAATTTTCTTTTGCTAGGATAAAATCAATATGGCCACAGCAACTTATATAAGAAGGAGTTTATTTTGGCTAATGGCCCAAAGGGATGAAAGTCTATGATATTGGGAGGCATGTCAGCAAGCAGCAGGAACTGGAAAACTGTGAGCTCATATCTAAACCACAAGCACAAAGCAGAGAAAACAAACTGGAAGTAGGTGAGGTGTTTCATTCTCAAAACCTATCCCTAGTCTAATCGTTCTTTTTCCAGCAAGTCTCTTCCACCTACACCTCCATAAACAGTACCACCAACTGGGGATCAAGTTTTCCAATGCCCAAGACTATGGGGAGTACTTCTCATTTAAATCATCACAACAGGTATCTGTCTTTGAAATGATGAGTCCATTCTAACATAAGTTAGAAAAAGACAGATCATTGGCGTAAGAAGTCCTACGTTCAAAAAGAGGACTCTGTGTTAAGAGCAGGTTTTTCCCACGGGCAGCCTGGTCTTACTCTTTGTTCCTCCCCGCTGGACGCCTGGTCCTGCTGCCACACCAGCCCCCAATAACATGAAGAGACCCTGTATTTGATACAATGTTGTTGACCAGTTACTATCATTGCTTATGGGCTAGCTCTGTCTTAAATATTAACCCATTTCTACTTATCTAAGTATTTCCACACGCTCATCTTATCCGAAAGTGGTGGGCCCACATGCTGCTCTCTCTCTGCTCTCCATGTTGACTCCTCCCAACTACTTCCTCTTTCCTCCTCCTAGTCTCCTAGCCCCGCCTATCTTGCTTTCCTATTGGCCAACACGGCTTTATTCATTAACCAGTATAAGAAACATATTTACAGAATAACATCTCCCATCAGACTCTGTCTGTGAAATGCTGTCTTCTGGGCATGGCATGGCCATCTAACTCATAAACTCACTGCAGCCATAGTTACCTGCATGGGATCTAAGCCAAGAGGATCAGTCAAAATCCCCACAGACAGCACTAACCAGACTCAGTGGGTTATAAAATTAATGGAGAAAGCATGAAGGTGAGGGGAAAATGTTGGAAGTCCCTGGGAGGAGTGGAAGGAGTTGGGGTAGAGATGATAAAAATGTATTGTTTGTTTGTTTGAAATTGTCAAATAGTAATTAAAAGATACTCTATTTTTAAAAGATAATTCTTATTAGATATAATTTAATTTAATTTTTTTCAGTCTTATTTTAACATGAACTTTCTATGCCTCATCCCCCTTTTCCCCAAAGTGTGAGTTCATACATTATTTCTCTGAAACCACTCGTTTTTATTATGTTGAGGCTTTCTCCTCGCTTCTCTTCCTTCTGCATTCCCAGGAGATTCTGGGAAGCATGTGTTTGAAATGGTGCCCTCAGAAATCTAAGATGAATTAGGTAGATGGTGTAGAGGTCACTGACTAGTATGTCTGTAGAAGAGATGCTGTGAAAGGTGGAGAAGCGAGGTGACCCCTCCTAGTCTGCCAATAAAAGAAGGTCTTACCCATGCAAAGCCATGGACTCCTCAGCAAACTCAAGGGTCAATCCCTGCTAAATCATCAAAAGGTTAAGAGTTTGAGGTTACCTGCCCTGCTTAAGTAGAACCCAGTTATTTGCATTGTATAAGCCAGCAACTCAGACCTGACACAGATGACATCTATTATGTGGGCAATCACAGTGGTCTCTGTGTTCATGCATGGCTATAAGTGCAGAGCATAACTCAGCAAAAATCCATGCAAAGCACGTGCTTATTCTTAGTCTCAGTTGTGGGAAGAAAGAGATAGGATCCCTGGGGCTTGTTGGCCAACTAGTCTAATCAATCACTGAGTTACAGGTTCAGTGAAAGACTCACCAAAGAAGTACTGGAGAGAGAGAGAGAGAGAGAGAGAGAGAGAGAGAGAGAGAGAGAGAGAGAGAGAGAGAGAGAGAGAGAGATTGAGGCAGACCCTGAAGTTACCCTCCACATACACAGATACACACCCATGTGCCTGCACACAAACACACTCGACACATAGGAACAAGTGCATGCTCAGACCTAAGTATCTAATGATGCCTTTTCTGGCGGGATAAATAGTTCTTCTGAATAGGCCCCAAGGTTAGTTACTTGTCTTGTTGCTGTGATAATAAAATACTTGACACTGCCAATTTAAGGAAGGAATGAACTCATGGTTGCAGGGGACACACAGTCCATCATGATGTGAAAGGAAAGTTTGCAGGAGAAGGAGACAGCTGATCACATTACATCCACAGTCAGTAAGCAGAGATAAATGTTACTGCTCAGCTCCTTTTTTCCTTTTCATTCAGTCCAGCCCCGTCCTGTTGTGTTTGAATGAGAATGGCTCCCATAGGCTCATGTATTTGAATGCTTGGTCTCCAGTTAGTGGAACTGTTTCAGAAGGATTAGGAGGTGTGGCCTTGTTGGAGGAGGTGTGTTACTGGGAGTGAGCTTTGAGGTTTCAAAGTCCACACCATTTCAGGTTAGTTTTCTGTTTGTCTGTCTGTCTGCCTGCCTGTCTGCCTGTCTGCCTTGTGGTTGTTGTCTCAACATGTAAGCTCCCAGCTACTGCTCTAGTGTTACGCCTGCCTGCTGCCATGCTCTCCACTGTGATGGCCATGGACTCTAACCCTCAGGAACTGTGAGCCCTAAACTAAATGCTTCCTTTTATAAGTTGCCTTGGCCATGATGTTTTGTCATGGCAAAAGAAAAGTAACTAGGATACCAGGCCATGGAATGGTGTCACACACATTTAGGGTGGTTCTTCCCCCTTCAGTTAATGTAATCTAGAAGCCCCCCCCCCAAACACACCCAGAGGTTTGTTCTCATGGAGAATCTACATGCAATAAAGTTGGTAGTGAAGTTTAACCATTGAGGTCCCAAAATACATTTCAATTTTGTGATGGGAATTTCTCCCCCACTCAGGGTTATAATTTCAAATGACAGCTAATGTGTCCTGGTGCTCTGAAAGCTGGCCCTCAGGAGAACCCAGTTGCCTTGAACGAACTCAGAGTCATGGATGGTTGGCTTTATGTCAACTTGCCACAAATTTCAATCAAGTGAGTGGGGAGCCTCACTTGAGGAACTGATGTTGGGAGAGCCACCCAAAGTGTGGACAGCACCCTCAGGCAGAACCCCAGAAAAAAAGTGGCAGGGCAGAAGGAAGACAAGCCCTTTTTGGAGCCGTGGCCTTCTGTCTGGCCCTGAGTTGACTCACCCTGTTGCAGCAGCAGCTTCTGATTCCTTCGCCAACCGAAACAGCATTCCCAGACTTTCTCCATGAGAATGGTGACTCTCCAGGAACCCTTCAGGTTTTGGTGCCAGATTGGGACTTTTGAGGCACCCAGCCTCACGATCTGGATAGCTACTGGGTTCTCAACTGTTACTACTATTTTGAAATGAGCTGATTTAATATATACCCCCCCCACACACACCTCATCCCATCACTTCTGTTCTAGAGAGCTGTAATTCATGGGGCTTCATCTCTATCACCTGGGAGCTAGGCCCGTTTTTTTTCAGATGGGAGTGGCAAAGCAGTCCCAGGCTAGGTGACGTCAGATGAAGAAGCCATGGAGATGACTGCCTTGAAAAATGATTTTGGTGGAAGCATGAGATTAGCATTTTAATTAAGGTCTTCACATTCACTAATGATCTCATTTGCTTATATAAACAGATGACGACACTGAGGAAATATCTTCAACTTTTTCCTTTTTTTTTTTTCCTGGTATGTTGGTGGGTTTGGGTAAACACAGGGTGGCTATCACAGAATCCAAGTAGTTGATGCCTTCCTTATGTTTGGTCAGCAGTCTCTGAGCTTGTTTTCATAGGCTGGTCAGCTCTTGTTTGCTCACTCTTTCTCATCTATAAAACAGGGAACTGTGACCAGAGTGCTGCTTATAATGTTTCTTGATAAACCTTCGTAAAGCAATGTGCTGTTGCGAGTAATGGGTTCCATTCATTATTAGCCCAGTTGATTTTCATTTGCACTTGGCTCTAACAATTAGCCTGAGCAGGTGTGAAGGTGATGGAGGGGTTGGGACGCCCAGAGGTCAGCCTTGGCTGGATGTGATAAATGAACCATTATTATCAGCAGTGAAAGTTGTTCTTTATGCCTGTCAGCAGCAAACAAAGGGACAACATATCTCACATACATTCACTGTTCAGAGCTGGCTCTGCTGAAGGGTTCGGGTTTCCCTTCTAGGTCCTACAGACAGATGGCAGGAAGGCAAAGAAACCACACGGGTAACAGAGAGGGTGCATGGAGCAGAATTTGAAGGTTCTGATGGGGGTCATTCTAGAATGCTTGCTCATTCTAGTTTAAATCTGTTATCTGCCTCCATGGGTGATGGGGGGGGGCTTAAGGATTAAGGAATGAAGAAGATTATATATATATATATATAGTATATATATATATATATATTGTTCACATGGGATACATAAAGAGGTATATAGAGAGCATACTAGGGACTGATAAATGGTTTAGAATACTGCCTTATCATGGAACATGTGAAAAGAAAAATATATTCAACACTCCCACATTCTGCTTTGCATCCATTTTATAGGACAAGATAGATTTAAAACTCAGAATAATGTACTATTACCCACAGAAAGAATGGGTCCCTAGACTCTGTGGAGATAAATGTCCTGTACCTGAAACTACTTCCCAACTCCGTTGTGCTAGACACAGCTACTTACTGAGCCCACTCAGAGGTGAAGGAGTCCAGTGAGAGAGTTGATGATTGGCCACCACTGTCCATGGGTTAGCCACTCTGTGACAACTTGTCTTTGGTTTGTCAGTGTTCACAGAGCTGTGATGGACTGGACATTTGTGTTAACCTACAATCTCTATGGTGAAGCCTTGACAGCTCCATGGGTCTGTGTTTGGAGCTGGGGTCTGTTAAGGAGGCAGTTGAGGTTAAATGAGGCCACATGGTGGGGCTCTGATGTGTGAGGGCTACTGTTCTCATAGGAAGAGGTAAGAGAAAGTGCAGGAAAGGCATGCTAACACTCTCTTCTTACTTGCAGACTTCTTGGTCTTGGAACTCTGATGGTTAATGCTGATTATCAATTTGATTGGATTTGAACTCTTCCTGGAAGTGACTCTCTCACTGCTCATGTCTGTGAGGGATTCACTAGATTAGGTTAAGTAAAGTGGGAGACTGACCCTAAATGTGCGTGCCCCGTCCATGCTCTGGGTTCCTCTACTGCATAATAAAGGGAAGAGAAGCTAAGTATCAGTGTTCACCACTATCTGCTCCTACTCTGACCTTGGATGAAATGTGACCAGCAGCCTTTTGCTCCTATCACTAGACCTTTCCCACCAGGATGTCCTGTACCTTAACACTGTGAACCGAAGTAGTTCTCCCTTCCTTGTTTCCTGGGTCAGGTGTCTTGTTACAGTGACAAGTCACACATACAAACCTGTGAGGTTTATGACCAGTCTGTGGGATTTAGCCTGCCTGGATCCAAATGGGAACTAAAAATCCTATTAGGACATGAGTAGACTTGACTCTAAACTCAATGTTAGGATGACAGTGCTGAGACATTGTCACAGGGATGTGGGGATGACATCTGGGGTCACAGTGACATGGGGATGGCATCAGGGGTCACAGTGATGTGACAAATCACCTTCCAGTCTTCTCTCTGTTTTTTTCCCTGACTTCAAGCCATCTAGTGTCCTTTTATCTCCTGAGTAATTTTTACACAATCCATAACCTACAGGTACATAAAATAGTTAAATAAGTCAAACATTTACTAGTGATATAATTTTGTCATTTATTAAGGGTGAATGTGCTTATTTTCATAAATGATTAAATCTTGGCTGAGTGTTTGATATAGCACATTATAGCAATCTTCAACACTAAACAGTTTCTTTTTATGAAACCAAGTCAACAACCTCTTTTATAACAACACAATCTATAGATAGACTAATTTGGCCTGGGCTGGGTGGCACACACTTTAATCCCTGCACTCAGGAGGCAGAGACAAGTGAATCTTTGTGCATTTCAGGTCAACCAGGGCTACACAGTGAAATCCTTTCTACCAAAACAAAACAAAAGTTGTTAAAATTGGACAATTTTGTGCTGAGGAAGGAGAGTAGGAAAAGTATGAAATACTACTTGTTATCCATTTTATTTTATTTTAATATTTCTGATTATCTACTGTTGTCAAGAGTTTTGCAGTCACAATATTTAGCTACACAGGAGGCCCAGCAGGGTATTGACCCACAGTTTAAGAAGGTGTGCTATAAACCATCTGAAGGAAAGCTCTGGTGAGGTTCCAGCTTCGTGTGTTCACATTTACCATCAACTCTACCTGGCAGTTCTTAGTCAACACCCTTTGTTCTACTCTCATGAGATAAAAACTTTCTGTCTGGGGGAGGGAGTTATTCTATGGTGTTGACATGCCCCCTCTGCTCTCTGAGCTGGTCCATTATTTAAAAAGTTTATATAATGTTGTTATGACACTACATACATCATGCACACATGGACATGAACACACTCGTGTACACACATACACATGCATAAATAGATTTTAAAAAAAAGCAACATCTATTAACAAGAATAATCAAGTGAAAATAGGAGAAAGCCTGCAAGGAGAAACAATAAGAAAAAAAAGGGGGGCTGAGGAGATGGCTCATTGGTTAAGAGCACTGACTGCTCTTTCTCCTAGGTTCAATTCCTAGCACCCACATGGCAGCTCACAGTTGTCTGTAATTCCAATCCCAGGGGATATAACACCATCACACAGACATGAATGCAGGCAAAACACCAAATACCCATAAAATTAAAAAAGTAAACTACTTAAAAAGAAAGAGTATCAGCTACAAACATGAGCAGGCAATGAATATTCACTAGAAAATCTGCTGATAAAGAGATGAAACCCATGACAGAACATGTCCCCCGAATATTAAAAACAACTGCAAAATACCCAACTTGGGCTGGGGAGGTGGCTAGATAGGTCATACAAATATGAGGTCCTGAGTTCAAATCTCCAGAATGCATATAAAAGATGAACTGGGAACAGAACTTGAAGGAAAAAAAAGAAAAAGAATGGTTTATTTATAACAAATTTTTGCATGAGTTTTAACAGTTTATTAATTATCAGTATAGATTATAGAACATCTGACATTATAAACTATATACAAAGGCTCCTAGTGTTTTTTGGGTTACACCCTCAGCCCTCATAAAGATGCTAGAGACTATTTCCCTCCAATGCCAAATCATTGTACATTAACAGATTCTTATAGACTCGGCATTTGTCATAAATTGATTCCTTAAAACATGCAGCATTAGAAAAGGTTTTTCTTAATCTCTTGGCTAGTTTTCATCCGAGAATAGTGGTGCCATTCTACTAACGTTCATGCCACTCCCCTCCGAGTTACTGCTCTCCAGTATATGTAAGCATCAGCCAAATGTCACAATTAATTTCTTTCTATCCCCTTCTTCCTCCTCCCTCATCTTCCTCTTCCCACTCCTCCTCCTTCCTCTTCCTTTCCTCCTTCTCCCCCTCTTCCTCTTCTGGTACCCTCACACATGCTCTAGCGATTAAACCCAGGGCCTCACATATGCTTGATTTCTTCACTAAGCCAAATCCCCAGCTAGCTCTCACTTAAGATACTAACACACATTTCGAAGGCCACGAGAACATTGTGGGAGCCACATTTGACTTCACATTGAGTTCTGAGGTAAGAATGACCTTTTGAAGAAATGCTGTTAAAAAAAAAAGAAAAGCGAAGACGAAACAGTGTCCCGCTGAATTTCAGGCTCCGAGATTATTGTGTGACAGAAAATAACATGAAGCAACGTTCAGAAGGGAATCCAGGAACAGGAAGGGTTTTAAATATACCACTGCAGCATATTTTCTCCATAGCAAAAAAAAAAAAAAAAAAAAAAAAAAAAATTGGCAGCCACTAGCTTTGCGTCTTTGAATACCTCAAGGCATCCGGGAAGTGTTTTTTGCAAAGGGCTCAGAAGTTGATTTGTTTGATAAAAAGCGAGATTGAGGTACAGGGAATAATGAGGTCAGACGGTGTGTGCTAATTAGAAGTTGAACGAACAGGGCAACAGACTTGAGTTTTTATTAATTTTCATGGGAAATCACTATGCAAGAAAAAAGCATTTCTGTGGAGCTGTTTTCGTCCCATTTCTAGGGGTTTCTGCCTCAAATCCTCTATCAAGAAGCAGGAGTTTTGTGCAGACGGAAGCACCAAGCCTGAGTGACGATGAACTATCAGCGGGTTATTTAGTCCTAGTTGAGGAGGTGGGTCACCACGTGATGAGGAGTTAAAGGAGCAAAGCTTCCCTAGTCTGTCCCCAAAGAACAGAGAGGCTGCATAGAAGCAAATTATCTCTCGGCCCCTCTCTATCTGCTGTGTCTTCAAAGCTCTTGAAATCAAATTTGTTAAAGAGTGGAATGAGGAAGAGAGAGTCAGTCAGGGAGCTCTCCTTACTCTTTCTGATTAAGTCTGCTTCAAATGAGAAAATATTGATGACAGATCTGTTCATCCTAACTGAACACGCGGAAGAGACGGTCCTGACAACAGCGCCTTTAAAAATTCCTTAGCTTTTCCTTGGCATTGTGATGAAATCATTCACTGGGATTTCACCTTTCAGAAAATTTCCAGAACAGCAGGAAAGGCTGCAAATGGAGAAAAGGTAAAGAAACTAAAAAGCAATTGTGATCCTGTCGTTACAGCAAGCTCTTAAAATCCATCAATACTTCACTCTCACATCTCTTAGGGATACTAGAGATGAGTGAAAGCCAAGGCAGAATGCACTGTGAAGCTAGGACATCCCCAAATGATCTGCGTCTAAACAGCCCCCAAAGGCTCTGATTTTGTTTTTGCTTCTATGGAAGAACTTGATGGATATTAGCTGCCAGCAAGCTGATGTCAGCCAACGGAAGACTACCTAACTATCAGGTTTGAAATGGCTGCATTCCAGGTGGGGGGGGGATACTCCAGTCAACTATAGTCACAGAGCACATTTGAATCCTAGTAGATCACAACCCCTCCTGCGATTCACTTCTGCGAGGATAATTCTATCTATCACCTGCTATAGATAACTTTGTGCTCAGTATCTGACACCTGCTGATTGCTCCAAGTGTACTTTCCTGCCTCTGCAATGGTCTTTCCAGGACTTCGAGGGAAGATGCTGTATCTTTTCTATCTTTCTACCTATCAATCTTTCTTTTTTAGACAAACTCTCATGTGTTCTAGGCTGACCTCAGACTTGCTCTGTAATTAAGGATGACCTTGAACTCCCAATCTCCCAAATGCTGGGACAACAGGCAAGTGTTACCATCTCCAGTATTTTTTCTTTCATGTGATGTTGAAGACTGAACCAAGGGCTTCAGGGATGCAAGGCAAACTCTCTACCGAGCTCCATCTCCATCTCCAAATCTTATACTATCTCTTGAGACTCATAGTAAAGTACCTGAGCTTCAAGGGTCTCCTGGGAATGAAAGGTATGCATACTTACATAAATACATAGTGACAGTTGTCTTATTTTTTAAAACAACACCTGTATAAGGTAGGGATTTTTGTTTGTTTGTTTTTCAAGACAGGGTTTTTGTGTGTAATAATCTTGGCTGTCCTGGAACTCACTTTGTAGATCAGGCTGGCCTCAAACTCACAGAGATCCACCTGCCTCTGCCTCTCAAGTTCTGGGCTTAAAGGTGTGCACCCCCACAGCCAACTGAAGACGTTTTTAAAAATATATACTTAAAATGTTTTGTTTTGTTTTATTTAAAAATTCAATCTTAGCACTTTCTCAACCCAGAAAAATGTGTGCAGTACAAAGTCTCACTTCCTCAAGTAGCTAAAGTCTGAACTCCCAAGACACTCATCCTGCTTATCTCTCTACCAGAGATTTGTCTCTCTACCAGAAATTTCTTCCAGTATTTCTTAAAGTTTCACTGAGATATATTTCTCTAACACAAAACAACTGAATGACTCTAGACGGCTGAGCTTAATTGTCAACTTGACGCTATGGAAAGAGGGACTCCTCAGTTGAAGGAATTGGCCATAGCCATGTCTGCAGGGCATTTTCTTGCTGCTAATTGATGTAGGAGGACACTGCGGGCAGAGTCATCCCTATGCAGTGGTGCCTGAGCTGTCTAGGAAAGCTAGTGGAGTGTGATCACTGGGAGTAAGCCAGTGAGCAGCCTTCATCCTTGGTCTCTGGAAGAGATGGAGGGTGTGACTCACTGAATGTTGCCCTGTCTCCAGCCCACGATGAATGCTCATTTACTTTCTAGGTTGAATACTTTTCTTATTCATTTATTAAATTTATTTATCCTTCCACAATTTCACATAGATGTGTTTATATAACATACTTTCATCATCTTCTCCTCATTATCCTCTCTTATCCAATTTTCTATGCCATGAATCCTGTTTTCTTCTCATTTTTTTCTGGATTTTAAAAATATGGAGTGATAAAGCTTACTCTCAATGTGCCCTTTATTCCATTAGCAAAGTGCTTTTCAGGTTTATGTAGGTCATAACACCTACAAGCAAGCAGCGGTGTTGAAAATACTTTTTTTTTATGATTAAAGAACATACTGTTTGAGCTTTGTGTGTGTGTGTGTGTGTGTGTGTGTGTGTGTGTGTGTGTGTGTGTGTGTGTATGCAGTTCCATGATGGCCAGAAGAGGATGTTGGATCCCGAGGCTGTGGAGTTTCCAGTGGTGTGAACCATCTGACACGGGTGTTGGGAACTGAACGTGGATCAACTGGAAGAGCAGCAAGCACTGTTATCAGATGAGTCATCATCGTTCCACCCCTGACTATTACTGTGTTTTTAAAAAAGTTTCAGGAGTATTTTATTACCTGAAATGTGGTCATTGTATTCTGATTGGAAGTAAATACTGACTGTTGGATGAAACATTCTGTAAGTTTCCATTTTAACAATGGTGTTGTCCAGCTTAGCCATAGCCTGACTTTCTGTAGATTTCTCAGTTTCAGAGCTAGGTGGTCTGAAATTGCCAATTATGTTAGGAAACTTTCCTGCTTTTACTGAAGTTTGTCATTTTTGAGACTATGTTGAGAGGTACACACATGCTGAGTTATATATCTTTACCACTATTAGTGTTCTTTTCATCTTGGTAACTTTCATTCATTGAAGTTGAATTTGACTGAGATTATTGTAACTACTATAGCACCATCTTTAAAAAATATTTGAACTATTTGAGAACTTCATACAATGTATTTTGATTATATCTACCACCCCCTAAATATCCAATTTGTGCTACCTATATACTCATGGGCATCAACTGTCAATTACTCCTCAAAAGTAGGAGCTCAAGAGCCCCTTTTCCCTCCATGCTAGAACATTGACTGGGTTGATATTGTTCTGCTGGGAGTTCATGAGTACAGTGCTCCTCTCATGTCCTGAAGAGACCTACATGGTTTTTTAGGATGGTTCCTGAGCCTGAGGGGCAGGGTTAATACAGCTGTTCCACTTGTAGCTGAGTCCTCCACAGATGCTTATTCTCTTTATTTTGAACAGTTATGAGTTCCCACTGCAGCATCTTTTGGTTGATGCCAGTATGGCATCACCTCATTTGCCATTGCTTAACTTTTCTGTTCAACCCACAGCATTCTATAACTGATGTGGTGGCACATTCCCATAATCAGAGTACTTTGGAGGTGGGAGCAGAAGGGTCAGAAGTTCAAGGTCATACTCAGCTACATAATGAGTTCAGGCTACAGAAGACCCTCAAAAATAAAGAAAGAATAGATACTAGATAATTAAGCTTTGTGGATCACATTATCTGTGTTCTCTTTTTAGCTTACATGTTAACTTTGCTATGTCACCAGACTTTCCTGACCTCTGTTGGAATGAAGCTTGCTATCAGAAAGAAAAGTTGCTGGGGCAACATGAGAGTTGGTAGATGCTGTGACTGATATTTGGTGAATCCCTGCAGATTGGACACTGCATGGCAGGTGCACGCTTTAGTGGACCATCAAGTGAAGGGCAGATGCCCTCTGTTGAATGCCAGTAAACCAGACAGGAGTGTTACTGATGCCAAAACTGGGGTGAGAGGCAAGTCATTTTTGGTCCTAGGCCTCTGTCTTCTCCTTTGCCTTGAGATGGGGCTCATGATGAGTCTTCTTACATGATAATTGTAAGGACTAATGAAATTCTGAATGTGCAATTGCTTGTTGATGACTCTAGAAGCTGTTGTACTACTGTTTGTTACTGTTTATCAGCTCAGGCACAGTGAGTGGCGGAAGATACCGTCTGTGTCAAACATATTCAGGTGAGACAACATCTAGAGATTCCAGTCTAGTGAGAAAAGAGATGGAAAGCAGGGGCGTCAGTTACTTTATTTGTTGTGTCAAAGACAATGACAAAAATCAACACAAGGAGGAAAGAGTTTATTTGGCTTACATGTCACAGTCCAATTATTGAAGAGAGTCAAGGCATGGTGAAGGGCAGAGAGAACTCAGGCATTGGCTGTGGAGGGTCATTGCCTACTGGCTTGCACCCATGACTTACTCAGCCAGCTCTCTTGTAACACTCAGGACTATCTGCCCAGGGGTGGCACAGTTCACAGTGTGCTGATCCTCCCATATTAAACACTAATAAAGAAAATGCTCCACAGACTTGCCTACACGCCAACCTTACAAAGGAATTTTCTTAACTGAGATTCCCTCTTCCTAGATGACCCTGGCTTATTTCAAGTCAACAACAACAATAATAATTAACCAGCCCAAAGAGTTTATTTGGGCTTATTGTTCCAGAGGGAGAGTTCATAATGTCAGGGACGCATGGCAGCAGGGGCCTGAAGCAAGGAACTAGAACACCACATCTTCAACCTCATAAAGAAACCAGAAAGATCTAACTTGAAGTGGGGATAAGATTATAACCTCTTAAAGCCAGTCCCAGCCCGACATTGGTGGCACATGCCTTCAATTCCAGCACTCAGGAGGCAGAGGCGGTAGATCTCTGAGAGTTCAAGGCCAGTGTAGTCTAAAGAACGAGTTCCAGGACAGACTCCAAAGCTACACAGAGAAACCCTGTCTTGAAAAAAAGAAAACAAACAACAACAAAAACAAAAATTTAGTCCCAAGCGATGTACTTTTTTTCAGCAAGGCTGCACCCTCTAAAGTTTCCATAACCTCCTCAAACAGCACCATCAAGTGTTCAAATGCATGAGCCTGGGGGGGGGCATTTCTCAGCTTAACCTATGTGCAAGGCATTTAAATGTCTAAGCCCTGAGCCACAGGAGCTCCTGTTGGGAGATGCTGAAATGGTACCCAAGTAACAAGATGACATACAATGATGACACTAAAGTGACTGTTGCAGAACATAGCTCTGCAAGCAAAAGAGCACCGTTCTCCTTGTATCAGCTGTGCCCTCTTGCAAGCATCAATCACTGTTGAGCCTGAGAACTGTTGGCATCTCTCATGGAAGGAGGGTCACTGGATTCTTGCCTGAGTATCCAGCTGCTCCTCTTGGCCATTTGTGTGCAATTCTGCTCTAATTGCCCATGGCCTCTGGGAGTGGGGAGGCTCAATGAAGGGCTATGGGGGTGCTATTATCTTTGTGGGGTGCAGACGTTCCAGGGAGGCTTTAGGTTATCCACACTCCTTCCAGCAATCCTTCACTCATGCTCTCTATGCAAAACCTAAGAAACCCATTGGATCCCCAGAGTGAACTTTGGGCTAGGCTCTTGTTTTACCGCTGTGGCTGTACAGTGATGCTGGTCTCTCTGGACTTTGCCTTGTGGAATATACTGGATTGTAATATGCTCAAAGGCCGGGGAGGGGCACTCCTCTCCTGGTGCTATCCTGCTTCACAAGGATGCCAAGACAGGAGCCACAGGATCTTGGGGCCATGGAAAAATAAGGGAGCAAAGACCTATAAAGGAGTTTTGCGAATAACAAATCTGCACTTTTGAACCATCAAACTTTGATTTTGTAAACAAGAACATAAATTCAGAACATATTGTACATTTTTCTTTCTCACATTTTTCATTGCTCTTTCAGGAGCAGATCAGACACCATTGATTCTTTCATTGATAAGCCAGCTCATCTTTTTTCCTCAAAAGAAGAGGGTTCTTCGTCCTTTGGAACTGGAGTGACAGGTGGTTAGGGAACAGAACCTGAGTCCTCTATAAGAGCAGTGAGTGCTCTTAACTACTGAATCATCTTTGCAACCATCTTGACACTGTAAAATTCTAAGCTGTGTTTGTTGAGGCATCTGAAGATCTTTCCCTTGCACTGGATGCCCCCCTGATGTTCCTGACTATCTAACTCCAGATGGGCGTACAAGGCGCAATTCTGACACTTACACAAGACCTAACAGTTTAGAGGCTCAGCCTCACAAGACTGCCCCCACCTTAGACACCACTGAAACTGGGGTGTGCAGATACTGGTTCTGCCTGTCTCCCTATAAAGTTCTCGGGACTCCCCCTCCTTGGTGTGATGGCCCCCACAGCACTCACAACATGGGAGGGCCCTTTAATTTCCGGTTTATGATAGACATATACGTCACTAACAGTTTCGCTAGAGTTCTTACTTGGCATACACAAGGCTCTGGGTTTAGTTCCCAGCACTATGTACAGATGTAGCTCAGCAATAATAAAATAGAAATGATACTCGGACAGAATTGGAAAAGAGCTTCCTCACCCTGTCTGGGCACCTCAGTGTATTAAATAGACTTCAAACTCTAACCCAGCCAACAACCTCTCCCTTCCCAGAGGACAGAAGGGCTGAAACTTTTCCCCCTCGAGTGCCATGTTGGATCTTTATAGTGACAAATCTCCAGATGGTGTCTAGAAACCCCACCCTGGAAGTTACCTCATGAAGGTAGACTCAAGTGGAGCTGGAGGACCATAACAAATGTATGCCTGTCATTCGGGAAATTCCAAGGGTTTTTGGAGCTTTGTGCTAAGAATCGGGGGACATGCACAAAAGAGTTTTTAATAATGCCACACTATGATTTCCAATACACTTTACATCAGAGACCTGTGGGTCTCCTGGTTCTGTTGAATGTTTTGGCCCCCACCTTTGTGCTGTTACCATTAATACTTCACAGTTGTAGTTTCTGACTTCAAATATGCACTGGCCTGGGACACCAGGTCACCTTCTTTATTTGGGTTGTAGATGAATGAAGTACAAATTGGATGTGAAAGTAAGCCCTATGGATATCCTGTCAGCAGAACCAACTTCAGAGAAGAACTCGGAAACGCCCACCTTAGTTATATTCTTAGCTTGATTAGGGGTACTCAGATATTTTATAGATAAAAATGGCTGAAAAGCAGCCCGAAAATTGGTGGCATTTCCTCCCCGCCTGCCTTTCATCACCTCTTTTTTTTTTTTTTTTTTTTTTTAAGCAATATCTCATGTAGCCCAGTCTTTCCTCAAACTCACTATGTAGTCGCAGATGACCTTCAACTTATTCCCCTGCCTCCACCTCCCAGATGCTGGGTTTGCACTTGGCTTATGCCATGGATATTACCCGCAGGGTTATATTCCCATAAGCCTGTAAAATAACATTCTCTTTATGTTTATCTATTTCTCATCGTCAGATTTTTAAACACAGTTGTCTCTCAGTCTCCCGCCCCCAACATTTCTCATCTTCTAGCTTGTGCAGATTTAAACAACTTGCCCTGTGGTCAGATGTTCATAGAGAAGATTGTGGTTATTTTGCAATTGTGCCCGAGTTTAGAAATGACCTTAGTCTTGGGTATCTCCTGCTTCGCTAGTTGCTATAATTGTTCTTGGCTTCTTTGACCTCTCAGTCATCATGAAGCTCAGGGGCACTGCATATACCTCATTTTTTCCTGAATGGCATGCAGGATTCTGTAAAAAGGTGGAGTTGAGAGGGTTTTCTCTATTCAACAGTGCTAATTACTATGTCCATTTGGCAAAGGCTGAAGGCAACTTTTCCAGAAGGGAGGGGCACATAAACAAACTTCTACTTTTGCAGCTTGCACCCTGGATGGTTGAACTTTTCTTCTCTTTCTGTGCCTATCCTGCAAATCTGGAAGACATTCACTATCTCCTTTGTCTGGTATTTTGACTTTTCTTTTTCTAGGGAGACACCAAGGTTGGGCACAATTGTAGATATCTCTGGTGTCTTGTCTGTGAGGGTTTCTTTGCCTTTGGCCTCTCTATTCTTTTCTCCTTTCTGTATCATCAGAGTAGAACTGGAATAAACTGGTGAATTCCGCTCTTCTGATGGAAGGACTCCTTGACAAGGGTGAGCTTGGCTGTTCACTGTCCTCAGAGCTCCCTCACACGCACACAGTGGGTAGGTACAGTGGCAGCTCCTTCTACTCAGTGATCAGCAGATGAGAGCTCAGCCTCTTCTACTTTGCAAAGCTGTGGTCAGTGACACAGTCAGCTATCTAGCATAGTTTGTTGAAGATGGCACAGACTCCTGTCAGATATGATGGGCCACTCGCTGCTCCTGTCCTCATCACAAAGGCCTATGGATGCAGAGGATTTGTGCTAGTCTCTCAGGTCTTCATCTTGGTTTATGTTTTTTACTTTCTCTCCATCCTAATTCCTGTGTGTATGTGTGTGTGCATGCGCTCATGTATATGTGTGGGTCCTTCCTTAGGTACTGTCCCTCTTGTCTTTGAGACCAGGTTCTACATGGCTCTGCCTCCCCAGTTTTGGAATTACAAATGTATGTAAACACACTCAGCTTCTTTTTTTTCAAACAAGGTTTCTGGGGATTGAACTCAGCCTTGTGCTTGTATAGCAAGCACTCTACTGACCAGACATTTCCCCAGACTCCACAGTTTGTTTTAAGCTAAGAGAACCAAAATCTACTGTGCTGTTCCTCTGCCGTTCCTATAAGGACCATCTCCTGTAGCTAGTTTTTCTGCCAGCACGCCTGGTCCCACCACTGTGTCAGCCCCAAATAACATGCAGAGACTCTGTATTTGATATAAGGCTGTTGACCAGTTACTATAATTTCTTATCAGCTAGCTCTGTCTTAATTATTAACCCATTTCTACTAATATAAGTATTTCCACGTGGTCTCATCTTACCAGCCAGAGTGGTTGACATTCTACCTCTCCGGGATCTCCATGTTGACTCCTCCTTCCTCCTTCCTCTTTCCTCCTAGTCTCCTAGTCCCATCTATCTTACTTTCCTATTGGCCAACAGTGCTTTATTCATTAACCAGTATGAGAAACATATTTACAGAATAACATCTCCCATCAATCTCCCTTTCCCAAATGCAGACACTCACAGAGTACTCATCAAATGTGGACATTCACAGAGTACTCATGACATCAAATTCTTATTTGAGGAATTGCTTTAGTATTTTTATTGTTGTTGTTTTGTTCTAATTTATCAAAATTAAAAGTTCAACTTCCTGCATAGTACAATGAGTTATCAGAGCTGTGTCTTATATTGTGACAATACTAACTTTAAATATTAAATAATTCATTTATTAGTATGTGTGTACATGCATATATGTGCACACCATGCTCACATATAGAGACCAGGCCACAGCTTGTAAGGGTTGGTTCTCTCCTTCACCACATGGGACTTGGGGTTCAAATTATCAGGCTTGGTGGCAAGAACCCTGCCTGCTGGACCATCTCACCAGCTCAGTGCTAAGTTGTGATGAAACCTGCATTTCCTATGACTCTGGCATGTGGCATGAGGCCCAAATAGAGGATAAGAAGCCCTCAGCTAGCTACTCCTCAGTGAACTGAAATATATATCTTCATTTGTTTAATTAAAGGTGGCCTTGAACTTGCCATCCTCCTTCCTAAGCCTCCAGAGCACTGGGACTATGGATGTGAACCATTATGCCTGGAATGTGCCTGCATTTAAAGTGGTAAGACCAATAGAACCAAAATACATCTAATGTTCATTTAAAACATAGGTGAGTTTAGTTTAACAAAAGCTATTAGAAAATACTTAATGGTGTCTTTTACAGTTTATCTATATTTATAAAGAACACTTTTCCAATTAATATACGTGGGTTTAATTCATTGAACCTGTCAGCAGAGGTTAGGGATAATTTATTCTCCTCTTCTCTCTCAATGCAGAGGTTTGCACACGCAAGCATTCGTTTAAGAAGTTTATGACTTGGAGAAGATAGATAAGCCAATCTGGGCCGCGTGCCAAGCACAGGCTCAATGGAATGTGCTGGAGCCAAGTCTGAAACAGATTCTGTATAGGGATGGCACCACGGTAGAGGTGACCCAAACTCCAAGCCACTTAAGGATATTGGCAGGTGGCTTGTGGCTTTGGAGCTGTTCATGACCATGCAGGAATCTAGAACTCTTGCTTTGATTTTCTCTTGGGCATACAGGGAGATCTTGAACTAGCATGCAGCAACTTCTTCAGGTCAAGGTTTTCCCTTGATACTAGGAGTAACAAAAGGAGGTACTCAAAGAAAAAGCAGAGACTCTGGAGGGATTCTAATCACATTCTTTACTGCCATGAGGGTGGTGACATCTCACCAAGCTTAGTTGCTTTTGGCATGTTAAAATGTGAACGTGAATGGGGTTGAATACGATAACAACATGTGTGAAATTGTCAAAAAATAAAAAAGAGAAATGAGAGGCTGGAGAGATGGCTCAGTGGTTAAGAGCACTGGTTGCTCTTCTGGGTAACCCAGGTTCATTTCCCAGCATCTCCCTGGTAGCTCACAACCATCTGTAACTCCAATTCCAGGGAATCCAATACCCCCTTCTGGTCTTTATTAGCACCAGCATACACAAACCTACATGCAAGCAAAATACCCATACACAACTTTTGTTAAGTGAAGTAAGAGGCAGCAGAGAGGGTTCAATTAGTAAAATTCCCATCATGTGAGCACCAGGACCCTAGTTCAGTCCCCAGCAACCATGTAAAAGCCAGCAACCATGTAAAAGTGGCACACACCCATAAATCCAGTGCTGGAGAGGCAGAGACAGGTAGATCCCAGATCTCACTTATCCAGTCAGCCTAGTCTAATTACTGAACTCTAGGTTCATCGAGAGACTCCATTTCAACTGTTAAGGTGGAGCGTGATTGAAGAAGACATGTGACAGTGACCTCTGACCTCTGTATGACTTCTGGCCTCCTTATGCACTTACACACCACAGGCACATGGGCACATGCACACAGGAACATATCCTCATGCACACACATACACATGTAAAATAAAATGAGACACTGTGGATGACACTATTATACTAATATTCAATTCCAGTTGTGCAGCAACTGTCTGTCACATGGCAGGAACAGTAATCTTATCACTGCTCTGTTGGAATCTCAGTGATGAAATTCATTTATCGAGGATGTACACTATCCTGGAGATAAAAAACAAAGCAGGCAAATTGAGCAAAAACAATCCTTCATTTTCACTGTTTGCTAATTTCCTGACTTTCAAAGGCAGAGTCACAGAGATCAACAACTCCAGCCACCCCTGGGTCAAGTTTATATTTGTTTAAGTACCCCGCAGGCTGCATCTTGATTTTTTCAGCCATTTAATAGAGCATCCATCAAAGAGTTTTTGCAAAAGCATTCAAAGGAGTGAGGAAAGTTGCCTTCTCCCTCCTACCCACCCTCCCTCCCTTCCTGTATTTTTTTACCCTCTGGATTTTGAGACTTCACGGTTGCCTTTCTTATCATTTCTTTTTATTTTCATTTCCTGAATCAAATCCCACTGAATGTCTGTCTACCAGACGTTCCAAAGAATTGCTTTGGAGGGAGTAGAGAAGTCTGCCCAACCGTATGAAAATGACTGTTTCAAGTTGGCTCACACTAGCACTGAATAAACACATATTGATATTACAGAACAAAATAATGTATGGGTGCATTGCTCATTTGTGCTCCGATGGTCACCCCAATCCTATCTGTCATGCAGGGAGTGACAACACAATTACACCCGAGTGCTAATAGAGTGGAAGGGCAGAGCTGCCTGACCTCGGCATCGGGGTCGATTGCAATGTTTGATGTCTCATTGAATTAGTATCACAGTGTGAAAGACAAATCTCAGACTAATGGAAATGAGCCTGGACATGCAATACTGCTGATTGGGCTGACATAATTAGAATAATATTCAGCACAGAGCTAATAACAAGCCGCAGAAATAAATAACTGAGAGATAACCTAATTGCCGCACGCCTAAACGTTCATGCTGGAATCTGCTATGGTTAGCATTTTCTATTTGCTTATAGAGATCTTAGGAAAGAAAACAGGGAAGGTGGCCAGGGAGGCCCACCACAGTGAACTGCCCTCCCGAGAGCCCAGCCTAGCCATTGCTCCTGCTGACTCTTCTTCCAGCATGCACCAGGAAACCTTTTTGTGTGCCCACTCTGCAGCGGGTGCAATCAGAGATTTCTAGACATAGGACGTAGTGATGGTGTACACCAGGCACAGGTTGGCTCAAGGGACACTTACAATTATCATGGAGAGATGGCAGAGATGTTTATGGACTCAGCACAGAGTGGGAGGAGGCGGGTCTGATAGAGCTGGGGAACTTGCATGGCAGGGACCAGTTTCTGGTGGGATTTGCAAGTTCATCCCAAAAAGGAGAGATGGTACTGGGAACTGTCTGTAGACCTTACTCTGTGTTCAGCTAGCAATGATAGATTTGCTTGCTGTCTATGTCATTTGCTTATCTGATTTATTGGTGTGTGTGAGAGAGATATGTAAGTGTATGTGAATGTGTGTGTGTGTGAGAGAGAGTGTGTGTGCATGTGTGTGTGTATGAGAGTGTGTGTGTGTGTATGAGAGAGTGTGTGTATGTGTGTGTAGAGAGAGAGAGAGAGAGAGAGAGAGAGAGAGAGAGAGAGAGGTTTCACCTTCATTGTTGACCTCAAGCCATTTGTTCTAACTTTGTTTCTATTGCTGTGATGAAATACTCTGATAACCAGCTACTCAGGGGAAGTGGGTTATTTCAGGTCACAATTCAGTCTTTTGCTGTGAGGAAGTCACAGCAGCACACGTGCAAGACATCTCGTCTCATCGCAGCCACAATCAAGAGCAGACATGTGCTTACAATTCCTTTTCACACACCCCCCCCCATACAGTTCAGGGCCTGGCCCATGAAATGTCATTGCCATTCAGAGTGGGTCTCCACACCTTACTTGACCCAAAGAAGCATCCCTCTTAGGAATCCCTGCAGCCAACCTGATGGAGCAGAGCCTTGTGATTCTTCCCTGGTAATTCTCAGCTGTGTCAAGTTGATGATGAAACTATCCAACACATTTTTCTTCTTCAAGTTCAAAGGTGTGGAGGTAATGTGCCGGCCTCGGAGCAAAGGGTTTCTTGAAACATCTAAAAGGAAGTGGGGAGATACAGGAGAGCAGCAGACAGAGCCTATGTCATTTTAGTTCATTTCTGTCATGCCCAGCACTGAGGATGAGAGTGGATACTTTTTGAAAGGTGCTTACATGCTTTGCTGTGGTCATCTCATTTAAATCTTGCAACAATTCAGAGAAACAATATCTCTCTCTCTCTCTCTCTCTCTCTCTCTCTCTCTCTCTCTCTCTCTGTATGTGTGTGTGTGTATAAAATGTGCATGTTTGGGTGAGTGAATATATATCTGTGGATGCACATGCATGTACGTGTACATGTGTATGGTAATACTGGGTGTTTCCCTTAACCACTGTTCATATTATTTGTTGAGACAGGATTCTCCCGTTGAATGTAGGTTTCTGCTGCTGTAATAAAATACCACAACCAAAAGCATCTTGGGGAAGAAAGAGTTTATTTCCACTTACAGTTGTAGTCCATTACTAGCAAAGTCAGGACAGGAACTCAAGGCAAAAACCTGGAGGCAGGAATAGATGAGTGCTTCTTACTGGTAGGCTTGCTCTCATGGTTTGCTCAGACTGCTTTCTTATAGCTCCCAGGACTACCTGCTTAGGGGTGGCACCACCAACAACAGTAAATGGGCTTCTCAGATCAATCATCCATCAAGAAAACACCTCATTGACTCACATCCAGGCCATTCTGACACAGGCATTTTCTTACTTGAGGTTTCTACTCTCCAGATGATCATGGTGACATAAAACTAATCAACACACAGTACTAGGAATTAGAGCAGTGATTCTCAACCTGTGGGTTGTGACCTCTTTGTGGGGGAGGGGATTGAATGACAAGTGGTGAATGAGGATATTGGAGGACACTCATCCAATTGCAGATAAGCCTCAGATTTGGACAGAAGGGGTCCTTCTGAGAGTTAGTATGGGGATTTTCAGAGCTCAAGGCAAGGCCACACATTCTGAAATTAACCAAATACCAAAATAGCTCTCAAATTGCTTCTGGCTAAGATGGCTAGACCCAACAAAATAACACATTCATAATCCTTCCTGTGGCAGAAGCTTTAAAACCTTATTGTGGATTCTTGAACTAAACCTGGCAAGGGATTACTTGACCTTTGAGTCACTGAGGTATTTGGTGGATGCTAATCTAAGAGCAGAGAGAAGAGAGTTGGGATGGGGTGAATTGTGATCCTGACTCATCCCCAGAAGATCTCTGGCCACCACAGGGAAGCAGGGAGTCTGTGCAGCCAGAAGGGGGACATGTTATGGTGGAGCACACTGAAAAGTAGACATGAGAAACTCATTAAGGCCTATGCCTTTGGAAACATTGCATCACTCCTTCTGGTTTGGAGTGGGGGCTCTTTCCATTTTCCCAAGGTAGAATTCTACCTGGAACCTGCTGGGTGAGCAAGAGAGTCTACTGGAGTTCTTACAGGAGGACCATGGGTGAGCCACACAGCTGTGACACCAGGAGACCCCCTGCACACCTTAAGGCAGTCACACAGCTGCAGAATCCTCTTGCCACAGCAATTGTTTACCACTTCTATAATCTCAGGAACCTCCTCCCTCCCTTCCTGAGGGACCCACAGGGGACCTGACCTCCTGTGGGTCTTGTGTCTGTGATTCAGATGGCAGTAATCATGTCCAACCCAGAGATGTACCAGCGATGACACCATGCTAAAATGAGACACCTTGGCTGCTAATTGGAAAGACTGTCCATGTTTAATTAAAATATTTCCTAACAGATTTACTGAGTAGCTTCATTAATTAGTTGTGCCGCTTACCGGTTATGCAGTTTTGTACAAATTACTTAACTTTTTAAGTTTCCCTTAATACTTAAAATATATAAACCAACCAAAAAACAAAACAAAAAACACAAACAACAAAAGCAAAACAAACAAAACCCCAGCTTTTTCTATGGACTAGAAATGTACTAAATATACTATGGACAGGCTATAGTACTGAAATGAACTTCTGTCTGTCTTATATGTTACCATACAAAACACCTAGGGGTCCTCCAGGGGTGGCGGCTGTGACTGCTATGCAGCCTTCTCTTGTGGGGAAAACACAGCAGGGGGTGGATTTGGGATGAACAACAAACTGTAGGGCTAGCCCTCAGCTGGGATCTTTGGCGCCTATGTAACTAACTGCCAGGTGGTGGTGCACGCCTTTAATCCCAACACTTGGGAGGCAGAGGCAGGCAGCTCTCTGAGTGAGGCCACTGTGATCTACAGAGAGTTCCAGAACACAGAGAAACCCTGTCTTGAAAAAGCAAAACAAAGTAGGGCAGATGAGGAAGACACCAGCTATCAACCTCAGGCTTACACACTCACACACACACACGCATGCACGCACACACGCACACTCACACAGAGAACATATGCCTTATGCCCCCTTCACAAATGATCTGTATTGATAGAGTATTTGCAGCAATAAGTTCAAAGAGAGTGAGGTAGAATGCATGAGTTCAGTAATCGTACTGTTAAGTACTGGAAAGAGAGAGACAGAAGGCAAGGTTGGGGGTTGGGGACTTATGTTTCTTACAACAAAAGCCACAGAGCAGTGCTGGAGTGCTGGTTCTTCAGACCAGGGACATTTCCCCTTCCTAATAGCTTTAAATAATTGCTACAGAACCGTCAAATAAAGTAATATAAATTTTGTATTTAGCATATGTGGAAATATTATGAATAGTTGGGACTTGATTCACTTTGATGCCCTTTGACAATCTGATAATTTTTGCAAAGATGGTACTTAAAATGCCGTTTCATGCAAAGTTCAGATTTCTCCCCTTGTTGAAAAGATACACCGCATCATTAATTTGCAGGCCTGTATATTAATTTTGCTGAGAGCACCGTTTATTTCTCTTCCCTCCACTTTGTTTAAAGCGGTTGTTGACAACTCTCAGGCATGTCAAACTCTCATCGCTAATAATTGCTTAAGGACCCCTAACTTCTACAAATGTTGGTTCCAGCTCCAAACCCCATGCTAACCCTCAAAGAAAAAAAAAATGAGAAGGGTCGGAAGAAAAAAAAAAAAAAGGAACTTCTTCTGATGAATTTTTGATTTTCCTTCTTAACAAAGAAATGTCTGAGATTCAAAGCAATAGCTTAAAGTAATATTATAAAATAGAATACGGAGTGCACGGTTCCGAATGACTCTTTGCTTTTAATGTGGGGTTGAAAAATTGTCAGTGCCTTTTTTGATTAGATAGGACTTTTTTTTTTGTTCTTGATCTAAGAATTGAGGAGAAAAACATGCTACTCACATTTGAATATGGCATGAGCAGAGATGGAGGGAGCTGGGGCTGAAGCAACAGCAGGGCCTTAAGGCAGCCCCGGTATCTTCAGGTCAATGCCACCCCTCCTTAGATCGCTGCGGCACCACTCTTCCCGCAGCGACTTTATTAGGCCTAATTAGGTGGGCTGTCACTTTTATTGGTGATGGGAAAGGAAGATAAGTAGATCGCTTGTGTCATCTATCTCTATCCGGACGCATCTAAAAAGTCTAAAGTGATTGCTGTAGGCCACAAAAAAATAGAGCCACAGTAGCAAAGAAAGCTGAAAAGAGAAGGGGGAAAAACGCAACAAAACACTCAGAACTGTAATAAAAAGAGAGAGAAAGCCTTACCTTTGACACTACTGTGTATAATTTCAAACCCATGAGAAGAGACTGGAAAATATCACAGTGGCCCTTTTGTTCTGAGGGAGAAGGTTGTCTGATAGATTTTTGGGTTTTGATGGAGTTTGGTAAAGGCAGATGCTTTCTACCCAGGAGTCTAGTAATAGAGTCTCAAGAGAAAGTTGGTCCAAGTTGTAACAAGAACTCCACTTGGGGAATGGCTGAACAGTGAAGAGTGACATTAAGAGGTGGGGGGAGATGGTTCAGTGGGTAAAGTGCTCGCTTTGTGAGCGTGGGTGTGTGCGGGGTGGGGGTGGGGGTTTCTGAGTTTGGATCCTCAGCACTTACGTAAAAGCCAAGCATGGCAGTGCGCATCTATAATCCCAGTGCTAGGAGAAGGCAGAGACAAGGAGGATCATGGATGATTGCTGCTCCACGGGTCTAGTCAAAGCTAGTACTTAGGTTCAGTGAGAGGCTCTGCCTCAAAACATAAATAGGAAACAATAGAGGCAGACAGCTGATATTGGCTCCTGGACTCCACAGCTGCATGCATGAGCAAGAGACCTCACACACCCAAGTGTATGTGCGTGTGCACACATATACCAAAAGAAAACAACATGAGAAAAGGAAGGAGTCACACTAAGAACTCCAGCCTGTGGTTTTCTTGCTTGCTTTTGGGGGTGATGATTGAAGTAGAAGCAGGAAGGGCAGTGTTTGGAAGTTTTATTTATTTTTTAAATACCTTTACATTTGTATGTTTACTTTTTAATTTATTTGTGTTAGTTGTATGTGTATGGCTATTTTTCCTGTGCTATGTGTGTGCACCTTGTGCATGCAATGCTCAATAGAGGTCAGGATGGAACTAGAGTTGTAGATGGTTGTGAGTTACCATGGGGCTGTGGGGATTATCTCCCCAACCCTACTGAAAGTTTTCATAATCAGGTTCTTCATAAGAACAACTATTTTCTCCCACTTGAATAAAAGCCTGTGAAAATGATCCCAATAGGGGGAAATATTCCATAGTATGTTGATAATGTTTTCTTCAATTGTGATGGTCAACATCTAGAAGTTGTCAGACCAAAGCCTTTGGAGCTGTGTGTGGTTCAGTGTGGTATAGCACTTGCCTGGCATGCATGAGGCCCCAGGTTTGATCCCCAGAATCTCCCAAGAAGAAGCAAAGTGAAACAACAGCAATAGCCTCCTCCTCCTCCTTTCTCTAAAGAAATCTCCACACATACTTCACTTAGCCAAATGGTGTTGTTTGATGTCCTGATCCCTCAGTGTGGTTGTATGTCCTTGATAACACACTGTCAACTGTGATGCTTGAATACCATCCCTTTGGTCCATTACATTGCCTCAATAAGTTATGAATTATATGTGAGAGCCTTGTTATTCTTATTTTCCATATGTCCATATTGTTCCCAGAGCCATGTTAAATATGTTCTGGGGGCCTAGAGAGTAGTTTTCCAAGCATCCTTCAAATGCCTGTAACCCAGCTCCAAGAAGGGGAGAGATAAGGGTATTGCTATTGCTTTCTGGTTTCCAGGGTAATTGAGAAAACAGGAACTTTAGGTCCAGAGAGAGACTCTGACTCAAAGGAAAAGGCAGAGAGTGCTAGGGGATGACAGCTAATACTCTCCTCTGGCCTGTGAAAATATGCATGTACGTACATGCATACACACTTACATGTACATGAAATGCACACCCTCACATACATAATAAACAAGTCTTTAAAACAGCAGGTCAGGATATAATAGCAAGAAGTGATAAGCACGGTTGTGGAGAAGCTTCTGCACAAGATAGCAAATAGTCACAGAGTGATTCCATCTGTCTACTACCAGGATGTCTACCGAAGGATGCTAAATCAGCACATTTCAGAGATGCAACTCATCCTTGCTTATTGAAGCACTGTTCACAGCAGCCAAGTTACAGAATCAACCCAGATGACTTTCAATGAATGAGTGGATAAAGAAAATAATTTATATACATAGTGGAGTGTTGCTTGGTGTCCTAGTCAATATTCTGTTGTGGTGAAGAGACATTATGACCAAGAAAACTCTTATAAAAGAAAACATTCAATTGGAGGCTTGCTTACAATTTCTTAGGCTTGGTCACTTATCATCATGGCAGGGAGCACGGTGGCTGACACTGGAGCTATATCCTGGTTTACAGGCTAAGGGTGTTAATGCTGTGCCTGTCTTGGGCTTTTAAAGCCTCAAAGCCCATATTTATTAACATACTTCTTCCAACAAGGCCACACTTCCAGATCCTTCTAATTTTTCAAATAGTGCCACTCCTTGGTGACTAAGACTTCAAATATATGAGCCTATGGGAACTATTCTTATTCAGACCACCACATTTGGCTACTGAGGACAAAGTCAGGTCATTTGTAGAAGAATGGTTGGAGCTAGAGATTGTCATGTTATTTGAAATAGGCCAAACTAAGAAAGACAAGTGTTGTATGTTTTCTCTTGTATGTAAAATCTAGAGGGGAAAAAGAAAGATATTGTGAGAGTAGAATTGGGTGGCAAGGGACCCAGGACATAGGGAAAACAGGGTGAAGGGACAGTTGGGGCAAATGTTCATTGTATATATGGATAAGGACATCACAAGAAACCATCATTTTATACAATCAGGTTCACTTGTAAAACTTTATTTTAGTTGAAAAAAAGTGATCAAAAACCTGTTCCATAATCTTCAGAACAGGCCAAAGATGAAAACAACTCAAAAGTCTATTAAGTAGGATGTGGAATATTCTTCACTTAGCAGTGAGAGGACTCAGATACCAACCTATGCTACAACATGAATGAACTTGCAGGGCACGGCTAAGCCAGAGAAGCCAGGCATAAGTGTCCAGATTGTGTGTGAGTCTATTGATTAAAAATGCCTGAAACAGGCATGCACACAGGTTAGGGAGTTTCTGGTGCTGTGAGGGTTGAGAGACTGAGGAGTGACTGGGAATGGAGATGGGTTCCTTGGGTGGAAAGAGGTGATAGTGTGGTTAGCTGTGCAATGTGCATGTGTTCTTTGCTTCTCTTCCCTATAGGTTGCTGGTCTCTGAATCTTGCTGACTTTTTCTCTTAGAGGGCTCTTAAGATCTCTTTCTGGTAAGTTGCACTGGCATGGGGTTGGGTTCAGTTCTCTTCACAAGCTCTTCAGATGCCTGGCATCTGTGTTTACTGCCTCAGCTTTCACTCTTCTTTCTACTATTCCATGGCAGTGGTGACCTCTTAGACAGGTTGTGTCATGACCCTACATCAGCATAGGTCTTCCACTGTCCAGGACATAGGCCAACCTCGCTACACTGTTGCTGTCAGCTCTTACCTGTCCAGATCACATCTGGCCCTACTTCTTGCCTTCTCCATGCCCTGGGTTCTTTGGTGGCACTATCTCCCCCACCCCATGCTATGGCTTTGTACACACCACTCCATGTCCTCGTCCACTGGCAGGCTCAGACTGGCCCTTCTTGTGACTTGGTTGGTGCTGTTTGGCTGGACTGACTTCCCCAGGTGGGGTTGTGGTAAAGAAAAACAACAGGGTTGCAGACATGGGGGTGGGTTGCCTACCTGTGGTCCTCCAAGACTACAGTAGACAGTCTCTGCAGTTGGGGGAGTGAGACTGGGGAGACAGATGATTCTGGTGGTAGTACTCACAGGCAGGAAGATACTGTCTTGGTCATTGTTCCATTACTGTCAAGAGACACTGTGACCATGGCAACTCTTATAAAAGAAAGCAGCTGGGTGTGGCGGTGCATGCCTTTCATCTCAGCACTTGGGAGGTAGAAGAAGGCAGATCTCTGACTTCAAGATCTAGTCTACAAAGCAAGTTCCAGAACAACCAGTGCTACACAGAGAAACCCTGTCTTAAAAACAAAAACAAAAAGCATTTCATTGGGACTTGCTTACATTTTTAGACATTTAGTCCGTTATCATCATGATGAGCAGCATAGCAGCACTCAGGCAGACATGATGCTGGAGAAGAAGTTGAGAGCTCTACATCTGGATCTACAGGCAGCAGGGAAAAAGAACCATTGGTTCTGACTAGGGCTTTTGAAACCTCAAAGCCCACCCCAATGACACATGTCCTCTAACAAGGCCACATCTCTCCAACAAGTCCACAACTCCTAATCTTTCTCAAGTAGTGCCACTCCTTGATGACTAAGCATTCAAGTATATGCCTATGGGGCCATTCCTATGCAAATCACCACAGATATTTTTCCCCAAATAATATGCCCAGAGTTTTGATGAGGTTATAAAACAAGAGAATAAGGAAACGGAGGCAGGGACTCACTGGACAGAGCTTGAATTACCCCAAACCTCTGTGTGTGAGTCATTTACATGTTACTGACACAAAATACTTGACAAGAGTGATTGCAGGAAGGCAGGGATTGAGGGTACAGTTCATTATGGCAGCAGGGACTTGATGATCAGTCATACTGTGTTCACAACAAGGAAGCAGAGAAAAATGAATGTCTATACACAGCTTGCTTTCTCCTTACTCAGTCCTGGACCCCATTCCATGAGATGACCCTTAGTGACGGTGAGTCTTCTCAACTCAGTGCACCCGTTTTAAAATCTTACTCACAGATATAGCCAAAGATCTGTTTCCATGTTGGCTTTAAATCCTATCATATTGGCAGTGGTAACCACCACACCACACCCACCCTGACCAGCTAGCTGTAGCATCCTGCATATCTCAGAACTTCTCCAGCCTCTCGGCTGCTTCTCCTGGCTGCCATACACTTCCGCAAGTGCTTGAGAAGGTGTAGTATTCTTCCTGTTTTCTTCTTCTCTCCTTCTTTATTCTCCCTCTACACACCATAATAATTATAACAAAACCTCCTAATTTACAAAGAACTTTGGTGTATATCCCATAATTTTATCTTCATAACAATCATATGAAATATGTTGCAATGCTGTCCCAGTTTGTTTCAGATATGGTGGTGCACACCTGTGATGCCAGCTCTTGGGAAGTTAAAGGAGCATGAGTTGGAGGCTATCCTGGACTACAGAGCAATACCTCGCCTCAAAAAGAAAATAATAGCAGTAATAGTAATGAGGTATGTAGAAGTTAAATTACTCAACTCAAAGTTACACTATTGGTAGTGAATGGATTTGAAACATTTATTTATTTATTTATTTCAGTCCTTGGAACCAAATCTAGGAACACATATATTTTGGGTATCTGTTCTATCCCTGAGCAACATCTCCAGCTCCTGGAACTGGAATTTAAATTGAGAATCTTTAACTCCGTATTTTAGTGTTTTGTTAGTTTTTACAAAATATTATGCCTCTGGTCTTTAATTTAGAACTATGGTTAAACCTGCAACATCTGCTCTATACTTAAAAGACTTTATTAAAAGCCAGGCAGTGGTGGCGCATGCCTTTAATATCAGTACTTGGGAGGTAGTGACAGACAGGTCTCTGTGAGTTTGAGGCCAGCCTGGTCTCCAAAATGAGTTCCAGTACATCCAGAGCTGTTACACAGAGAAACACTACCTTGAAAAAGACAAAACAAACAAAAGCCTCCAAAAACAAAGACTTTATTATAAACAAATTAATTAACAATTTAATGTGCGTTGGGGAACAAACCCAAGGCTTCATGCACACTTAGCAAGTGTAATGACACTGAGCTGCACCCCAAGCTGCAAAGATTTAATTTTGTAAACACTCTTGGAGCTGCAGGCCCATGCCTTTAATCACAGAATTTGGGGGGCAAAGGCAGGAAGGTCTCTATGAGTTTGAGGAGGCTAGGGCTACACAGTGAGATCTTCTCTAAACAAAAGCAGGCTCTTGGAGCACCTAGCTTTGGCTACTCTAGAAAGAAAGTCATCCAATGTGCAGACAAGATCCCGCTCCTGTGACTCACAGGGTTGTTTCCTTTTCTGCTTGCTCTGTCAATATCTGTTTGTCTCCCAAGAACAAGTACGTGGCTTTGGGGCAAACCTTGTCCCCTGTATTCCTGGGACAGAACAAAAGTCCAATTTTTCTTATTGCTTTATTCTTTAAAGATTTATTTTTTGTTTTGTGTGTAGGAATGTTTTTTTCCTGTATGTATCTGTATCCTGTATTTATGTTGTGCCTGCAGAGACCAGAAGAGGGTATCAGATCACCTAAAACTGGAATTACAGATAGTTAGGTGCTGCCTTGTGGGTGTTGGTGTAGGGTAAATGGAACAGCCAAAGAAACCCATCCTGACCCTGACAGCAGAGCCAGTGAAACAAACACACTTCAGCCATGAAACCAGAACCAAGAAACACACACACACACACACACACACACCCTGTCCCTGAATCAAAGAAATGCAGGGAGCCAAATCTGACCCTGACCAACTGAGCACAAAACTAAACAATCCCTGAGCAAAATATCAGCCAATCCCTGAGCATGAAATCTAGCCAATCTAAGCTTGTCCAAGCTCAGGGGATTGGAATCTGACTAATTCACTCCCTAAAAATCTCCCTGGAGAAACTCTGCACCTAAGAAGAAGCCCTATGTAATCTCTGTACTGGTTCAGTCGGATGCTGTCCTTCTCCACCCTGGCAGAGGCAACCACTTTCCTGGATTCTGTCTTCCAAAATACATCTCTTGAAAGAGTTTTGGGTAAAGATCTTCTTTCACCAGCGTGGAGCAGAATTTCTGCTAGGAAATTCTCTTTGCAGAGTAGAGCAGAGAAGCAACTGGCTGACACCTCTGCTGGGAAACTGTAGTACCTCTGCTGGGAAACTGTAGTGAGAGAACCTCCCTTAGGGGAGCAGAGCAGAAAGAAGTTACTTCACCAGAGCCAGGCAGATTGTTACAATTCTGCAGGGGTTTCCCCCTTAGCAGAGTGAAGCAGAAGAAGTAACAACTTGGGCCGGAGCTGAAAACCTCCCTTAGGGGAGTGGAGTAGAGGTTAGTGGTAAAGTCTCTCTTTTGGAAAGGAGAATTGCCACATGCTACGGGGAGACCATCACCCACTGGAACCCAGCTCCAGGTATATATAGCCTGACTTCCCGACAAGTCAGGATACCTTTCCCTCCAGATATGTAACACTTGCAGTTGGGAACTAAACCCAGGTCTTCCTGCAAAACAACAGTGCTCTTAACTGCAGAGCCATCTTTCCAGCACCATTTTATTCTTTATACACATGGACTTTATACACATGGCTATGAAAATCCCCATTTTAGCTGGGCAGTGGTGGCACACAGCACCCAGGAAACAGAAACAGGTGCATCTCTATGAGTTTGAGGCCAGCCTGATCTACAGAGTGAGTTAGTTCCAGGACAGCCCAGGTCTACACAGAGAAACCCTGTCTTGAAAAATAAAAACAGTCAAAACAAAACAAAATTCCCATTTTATAGCTTGGGAAACAGAGACCCGGGGAGTTTAAAAGTGAGAATCAAAGACTCCCATATCTTCATAAGAGCAGTGAGTGCTTGGAGTAACAAAACCAAGGCAGTGTATTTTATAAGCTGGTGAAGTGGCAAATCAGAAAAGGACAGTGTCTACAGGCTCGAAGCCAGCCTTTCCTTGTATTTCTTGTTTTCTGAGTGATCATGAGGACACACTCGTCCATGCCATCTGTGTCTTGTCTTTCCCTCTGCTCCTTTCGTTTGTTGACAGCAAAACCATGTTCTTTCTAAATGGAATGTATGTGCCATCACCCCCCCCCTCCTCCTGAGGCTCAGCAGAATGAATGTAAGATCCAGAGGTAACGGATGACTATAGGAAACTGTCTTTTGGACACACTGGTATCTCTGCACATATGCTCTCAGCACGCAGAGGTGATGTGGTCACCAAGTCCCTCCTCTAGCCATAGAGCTGTTGGCAGTTGTTAGCTGCTAGGGAAGGGGGAGATGGTTTTCTCTAAGAGTATAGGCCCTGGTTCATTGACCATACTCCAAAACTACTTAGCCAAGAATATTTGGGCAGCCTAAATTGGTCTTGATGGAAAAACAAAACAGGACAAAACACCAAGTTGGGTGGGTAGAGAAATAAGGGTGAGTGTGGAAAGAGTTGGGAGAGGGAGAAGACTATGGCCAAGACATGTATGAGATTTTCAAATAATTAATAAAAATATAATACACAGAAGTTAACACACCCCGGTAATCTCAGAACTAGGGAAGCTGATACAGGAGGATCACAAATTAAAGTGCAGCTTGAGTATTAATTGACAGATCCTGTCCCCCTAAAAAAATTCATAAACTATAACAACAAATACACTATATGTAAATGCGTTAAAATTAAAAAAAGCTGTGTAATGAGCATGTTGGTGCACACCTTTAGTCCCAGCTCTCTAGAGGCAGAGACAGAAGGGTCTATGTGAGTTTGAGGCTAGCCTGGTCTACAAAGTGGGCTCCAGGACAGCCAGAAGCTACACAGAGAAACCCTCTCTCAAAGTAAATAAATGATTTTAAAAAAAATAAAAAGAAATAAAAAGAAAAAAGGAAGAAAACCAAGATTAAATAAATAAATAAATAAATAAATAAATAAATAAATAAATAGCCGAGACTGGGGGGCCTTGGTACTCTCAGCATCCCCCATCTATGAAACCAGTGGCACTGTGCTTCGCAGGTCACTTACAAAGATGGAACTCTAGCCAGGAGCCTTTGCCATTCTAAAGAACTCTCTAGGACTTTGGTTAATGAAGTCACTGCTCTGGTTGTCAATTGCTGACAAGTCACTGAGTGCCAGCCAGGGGCCCTCTATGTGTCCTGCTCTGCAGTGGCTCTCCAAGAGACTTCCAGCCCTGTCTTGAGCCTAGATTCGTCAATTAGCTGTGGAACGTGTTTCTAATTATTCGTTAGCCTTGGGGCTTGCTCACTCATTTCATCTTTATCTTCTCAAAAGGGAGAAAAAGTCCCTTTTGACCTTTTGATGAACTAATCTGAATTCTCCACATCCGTTTCTTATGCTGTGAAAGCCAGCCTGCCTTGCTCTCTGCTCTTCAGCTTCGTTCTTTCATTTTCTTAGCTAAAAAATGTCATTTGTGGTATCTGTGTATTTTTTTTTACATATGTTTGGGTGAATATGTGTTTGTGGGTGCACCCGACGTGCCTGTATGTTTGGGTGGAGGCAAGAGGTTGATGCTGGATGTCTTTCTCTGTCTCTTGCCTTTACGTACACTTTGCGTACACTTGCACCAAGAGTCCACTGATGTGGGTTACCCCAACTAGCCAGCTTGCCTTTGAATTTCTTGTCTCTGCTTCCTTCCCACCAAAATTACAGGAGGGTCTTCATGCCCACTGGACATTTATATGGGTGCTGGGGATCTGAACTCTGGTTCTCATGCTTGGCCTGGCAAGACCTTTACTGGCTGATCCTCAGCTGCTTCTTCTTTTGCTTTTTCACTTAAGCGAAACCCTGCCCTGCATATAGTGGAGAGATTCAGATAATTACCTAAGGATCGGGTTGTGAGACTAGCTCTTCTGTCTCCTGTGGGACAGTGGGACTCTTCTGACTTCTTAGAGGATATGGGCTCCAACTTCAGATCTGCCAGGGTTTGAATCTCAGCCTCGCAGGTTCATTACTGGGTAGTCACAAGCTTCGGGTCTCCACACTGTGTGGGAGTAACAGTCACACCTATACTGTGGGGTCTTATGCCATCTGAATGAGCTAATTCATACAAAACTTTCAAACTCATGCCTGGCACATTATGAATACTCAAAAGAGTATTAGATCATTAAACTGGTGCTTTAGATTGAACATCTCAGCCAGAGAGAGAGAAAGACAGAGAAGAGGGAACTGAAAGTGGGGTGAGACAATAAATCTTCAAAGGCCATTTACTGATCCTGTCCCCAAATCCCATAACTTCTCCAAATACTGACAATACTTGGGACCACATGTTTGCTTCGCATACATGATCCCATGGGAGACTACACTCACCCAAACTACCATAGTTAGCTTCCACATGTTAGTACTCACACAAGAACCAAATATTCACCATAACCCTGCAGTGGCCATAGTTCGCAAGGAACTCAGACTCCTCAGAGAAACAGTTTCTAGAGTTTGGCGATGATTCCCGGGATCTGAGTACAGAGCACACAACCCAAAACAGAGAAGACCACCTCAAATGGCAAAAGAAACACTCGAAGGAGCAAATAGGCAGACTAGCATGGGAGAAAATATTTGCCACTTTTCTTGACAGAGACCAACATGCAAAGTAGCTAAGGTTTTTCTGTTAAAATTTTTAATGTGATTTTTAATATCAAAGTATTGGAGATATGAGCATTCAAAGTGCTTACTGTCTTACAGAAGACCCACACGTGGTTCTCAGCACCCACACGACCCCATCACAACCACCTCTAACTCTAGCCCCAGAGCCTCCAATGTCCTCTTCTGGCTCTGAGGGCTCCTGCATGCATTTGGCACACATACATTCACACAGGTACAAATGCATACATATAAAAACAATACACAAACACACCTTTCAAAAATGTCAAAAGACTTGAAAGGTATTTCTCAGAGATGGCATACAAATGATCCTAGGGGCGTATGGGAAATTATCTTACTTATCATCAGGGATATAGAGACCAAGCTACAGCACACTATTAGCTCACACCCATTGGAATGGTGGGCCCTTAAGAGTTTCAGAAGACATTAAGAGCTGACCAGGAGACAGAAAAATTGGAACCTATATGCCCTATTAGCAGGACTGTAACATAGCTTTTATTAAAAACGTGATGTAATTTTTCCAAATATTAAAAGCAGGGGCTGGAGAGGTTGCTCCATGGTTAAGAACCCGGGCTTTTCTTGCAGAAGATCTCAGTTTGCTTCCCAGCACCCACATCAGGCAGCTTATGAGTGCCATGTCCCTCCAGCTCCAGGGTATCTTGTGCCTTCTTTTGACTTCTGCAGTTACCTTTGCTCTCACCTGCACATGCATCCATATACATCCATCCACATACACAAATACACAGACATACATACACAGACAGACATAAAATAAAATAATCTTTTCTAAAATTTAAAAACAGCTACTACATGGCTTGAAATTCCTACTTAAAGGTTGAAGTCATGGTTCATTTCCTGCTGTTTCCTTGTGAAAGGCAGCTCCCACCCCAATACAAGACTTTCTACTGTTGTCAAAGGGGGGTGAGGGAGAAAACAGGTCTTGTGAGGTGATGGTGACAAGAATTGTGGGAAGCCTGCTCAAGAGTCTATAATCTGGGACCAGTGAGATTTCTCATGGGGGAAAGGCACTTACTGGCAAGCTTGAGGACTTGAATTTGCTCCCTAGTAGGACCCACATGGTGGAAGGAGAGAGCGAATTCCCTAATTTGCCCTCTGCCCTCCACACGTTTGCAATGGCACATGCGCACTGTGCACCCCATGAATAAATAAACAGAATTTTCAAATCTTTTAATTAAAAAATAATTTTAAACTGTATGCTTAATGAGATCATGGGAAATTTGTATTAGCCTGGAATTATAGTTATAGCCAAACATTTTTTTCCCCCAGAATGGCTAATAAGAACAAGGAGAACTCATTATGATAGCCTTTGTTGTTCAGAAAAACTATCTAATTGTATTAATGATTCCCTCGATTTCCATGCAATACCATTAGCACTAGCTCTTTTTCTTTTGTTCCTTGAATTGAAAAATAAAAAAACCACTAAAGCCTAAAATGCTCCGATATTACTGTTCTGAATCAATAAGGTCTTGATCCAGTTATTGAGAGTTACTGTTAAGGGTTATATATCTTCACAAAAGACAGCTCCAAACACTGCCATTGGAAAATAAACAGAAGAGAAACACACAATTTCAAAACAGAACTCTTATTTAACTGCTTATTTGGGAAAAGGCCTCATGTATTCCATACTGCCTTGAACTAGCTATGTAACCCACGATGACCTTGAACCTCTGATCTTCCTGCCTCTATCGCCTCGGTGCTGACATTATAAGTGTGGGCTACCCTGTCCAGTATACGTGGGGCTGGGAGCTAACTCAGGGTCTTAAGTGCAAAGAAAATGCATTCTACACCCCTGTCCCAGCCCACAGATCCTTTCTGCATTTGCAGAACCCATGGCTTAGTCCATTCACTTCTATGTGTTTGGCACTTTTCAGTGGTAAGGGGCCCAGGAGAGAGAAGAGCTCTGCTCCTTGCTTTTAAAAAACCCTGCCACAAAACTGAATTGTCTTGAAAGCGGGTTTGAATATGAAGCCAGCTGGCTGAGTGTTCTAGCATCTTCTGAGGCCACCTCCCTGCAGAGGGTAACACTCAGGCTTCACTGCGGGCGAGGAAACCTGTTTGGGAAGTACATTTTAAAGAAAGATTCTGTATTTTAATGGTCAGTTAGTGGCTGGCTACCAACTGTCTCGGCTGTCTGCCTGGGGACAGGAATGCCAACCTTATTAAATATTGAGGAGTTGTTCATTACTGTAGGGATCTATGACAACAGTCTATCTGCATACTGGGAAAACAGTAGGCTTATATTTAGAATAGTGACTCCAGTTCCAGAGGAGTAATGTTTATATGGCTAAAGAGGCATAAAAATACAGGCTTTGTCTTGGAGATCTGTTCCATTGCTTTTTGTAGCTTAAAAATGAAACCTCCAGGAAGTCTAACTTGCATATGCAAAGAGAATGAAAAACAAATCTTTTGGGGTCCTAGCGCTGAAAAGTAGATACAAGCCCCCCAACCCTAGCCCAGAAGCAATCTCCAATTGATATCACTTGAAAATAAAAATGTAGTTTTCTGTAAGGGAGTCCCACTGGGGGGGGGGAAACTACTCTTAAGGGTAGACCACATGGTGCATCTGTAGAAGGCCAACAGCAAACAAACTCAATGGCATCTTTGGAGGTCCCTTGATTCATAATGCCATGCCAGGGCTTTGTTTTTTATTTTATTTTAAACTTTTATTTTGTATAATACATACATATATATGTATATATCCTCTCTTTTCACCCTATATGTCCTTTGCATAAATATTATGGCTTCCTGTTTAGTATTTTTATGGGATTCCTGAGTGTGTGAATGAATAGGTCTCTGTGTCTATATCTTTTTGTGTGCCTTTTCTTGGGCTCTTTTCTTTTTATTTGTTTGTTTTGTTCTATTCCAATGGGCTAGTTTTTGTTCTACCTTATTATATTTTATTATTACCTCTTAAGAGTCTGTTTGCTTTCTAATGAGATGGAAAAGGGATGGATATGTATGGGAGGGCAGGTAGGGAGGAACCGGGAGGAGTAGAGGGAAGAAATTATAATCAAGAAATATTATAGAGGAAGAAATCTATTTCTAATAAAAAGAAAAAGCCTTCTTAACAATGTGAAAAACATATCCTTTGAAATATAAAGTTGTTTCATGCTGGCTCTGACTGCATCAAATGTTTGAAATCCTAACTTCCATATTGGTGTATTATAAGAAAATGTATTTCTAATTAGATTGCTGAACAACTTCAGATTTAAGAAACTGAGAAATTGAACAGAGGACAGATAAAATATCGGGGATAAGAATAATGGAATGTTAGCCGTCTCTTTGAAATGATCTCAATAATAAGAATATGAAAACCCTGCTGTTTGCTGCAATACAGGCTGAAACCGACAACCCACAAATGTGCAAGACACTTTGTCTCTGAGAAGATAATTTGGCGCTAGGATGTATCTTTATGGCAGCACACATGCTGAGCCTGTGCGAGGGTTCAATACCTGCCACCAAAATAGAGGGGTTAGAGAGGGTCTCAGTCACGTGCTTGCTGTGCAAGCAAGGACCAGAGTTCAGATTCCTGGAACCCATGTAAAAAGCTGGGTGTGGCAGCTTGCACCTGTACTCCCAGCACTGGAGAGAGACAGGAGAATCCCTGGAGCTCAATGATCTGAGACAGGGGAGCTGAACTGGTGAACTCCAGATTAAGTGATGGACTACCTCAAAAAATTAAGTTGAGAGACATATTGGAGGACATCCAGTATGGACCTCTGGTTCACATATGTGCATATGCACCCATATACACATGTGCAAACTGATCTGTGACCCACATGCCCACAGCTCTCCTTCACTAACAAGTTACAGGAGCCCATGCTGACTCTACTGATGATTTAGACAGTGATGCAAAGTGGGCATGTGAGAGAGGACCGGTATCTATCCGCTGACTCTCAACACTCCATCTTGTGACTATATACATCTGCACTTTGGCTGAGTCAGTCTTTCTATGAGAACAAAGAAACTGTTGACCTCAGGGATGCACCTTATTCTTGCTGTCCCTTCTTCCTGCCCATCCTTTCAATAGATGAGAGCATCTACATTTCTTGTAGATGCAATGATTCAGATAAACATCTTTAGAGTTGAGTGTTGTATGCCTCTACATCCTGATCTTGGGAGCTCTCTGGCTTCTGAGAGCTATTCTGGTCACCATCTTCCAATGCTTGTTATAACAGTCAAGAACTAAATTCTTCTTGGAACTTGTACTTCTCACCCCTCAGTGGATACCGTGTGTGTGTGTGTGTGTGTGTGTGTGTGTGTGTGTGTGTGTGTGTTATATGTTTGTCCACTTGGGAAATTTGCCTCATTCCCTGAAAACACTGCCACCCTCATTTTACTGTTTTGTAAGAGAATAGTACTTAGGGCCCAGGCTTAGCTTTGATCACAGCAATGTGTCTTTTCTTTCTAATTTATTAGTTAGTAGCACTGGCTTCCAAAGCTAGTCACTTTTACACTCTAATTTTTGGTGTGGTCAAACAATAGTGTTGATCTTATTTAGTTGCCGTGATTATTAAATAGTCAGTGCTCCACGCATAGCCTTGTGTCTAACTCATAGTGGATGTTAAACATTGTCACTGTTGTGTAATCAGCATCAACTGAACACCAACTCCAACAGACATAGAGAATGAACAGACACTGAGGCACAAACATTATCAGGTAATAAGGCTCAACCTAGTGCCATAAGTAAACAAAGGAACAGTGCTAATACAGTGGAGGTGGGGGCTGGAGAGGTGGCTCAGTGGGTAAGAGCTCTGTCTGCTCTTTCAGAGGAATCTAGTTTGATTCCCAGCACCCACATGACAGCCCATAACTACCTGTAACTTCAGTTCTAGGGGGCCCCATGCCCTCTTCTGGTTTTCAATGATACCAGGCACTCACGCATGCTCAAATATACATTCAGTCAAAATGCCCATACACATTGAAAATAAAATAAAGAATACAGAATGCTGGCACAGTCTTGTCATTCTAACACTGGAGTGGTAGAAACAGGCAGATTCCAGGGCTTACGGTCCAGACAGTAGAGTCTAATCAGTGAGCTCAGGCCTGTGAAAAACCAGTGTCTCAAAAAGCAAGGTGTGGATGGCTCTTAAGAAATAATACCCAGAGCTGGCTTCTGGTGTGTCTTACACAGGCACACAGACACAGACACGGACACGGACACACAACACACACACACACACACACACACACACACACACACACACACACACGCACGCACACAGAGAGAGAGAGAGAGAGAGACAGACAGACAGACAGACAGACAGACAGACAGACAGACAGACAGACAGAGACAGAAACAGAAACAGAAACAGAGAGACAGAGAGAGACAGAACAAATACATTCATGTACTTTTGTACTGGCTCATTCATTGGCTCTCCCTCGTTCTGGAGCAGTTCTGGAAAACAGTGACATCCTTTCCGGGTAAGGAGGTCTGGGGAAACGATTCTAATGCTTGTGGTCACTGGAAGACAAGCCCCCTTCCTGAAGGTCTCACTTCTGATTTCAGTTCGGTTTGGTGCACCCTCAGCCTGGCTCCCGGCCTTCCCACCCTGTGTTCTTGCTGGCAGTGGCAGGAACAATCTCGCTCCAGTTTAGACTTATAACTTTCCCTGAATTGTCATCAAATTCACTGTCAGGGCTGTTAAACCAGCACTCGGTGGAGGTCAAGGTCACATGGGTGTGCTTCAGGTTTACTATTAGTCGGCCTCAGAACATTGCTACAGATGACACGAAACCCTACAAAGAGAAACTTCTGCCAATATATTCTTCTTGTTGTTATTTCGAGACAAGGTTTCTCTGTGTAGCTTTATAGTCTGTCTTGGAACTCTCTCTGTACACCAGGCTGGTCTCAAACTCACAGACATCTGCCTACCTCTGCATCCCAAGTGCTGGGATTAAAGGTATGCGCCACCACCGCCTGGCATGTACAATATATTCTTATCCCACCTACTTTGCAAGAAATGCTCGGAAGGCTAGGAAGAAGTCATTTCAATGGATAAATGGGTCAGCAAGCAGTTTCCTTAAGAATTTATTTTGTTCATGTAGGGATGTAGCTCTGTGAGGAGAGTGCTTGCCTAGCATGCACAAAGCACTGGATTAGGTCCCCAGCACTGCGTGAACAAAGTGTGGTGGTGCACACCTGCAATTTTAGCACTTGGGAAGTGGAGGCAGGAGTATCAAAAGGTCATTCGCAGTTACATAACGAATTTAGCCAGTCATTGTTCTAAGTAAGTGGGAAATCAATCTGTTTAAGGTGGTTAGCCGAAATGATTCTGGAGCTGAAGGAAATGGGCTCAAGTTCTGAGTCATCCCGTGTCGCTTTACCACCTTGTTTCACAGCAGTTAAAAGTGGCAGATGTACCAACACTTGGGGACAGAAGTGGTGAGAATGCTAACCATCAGGGTAGCATGGCTTTTGGCATATGGAGAAGGTTCTAAACAAATACTGGTCTGCTCTCAAAGCCCTGACTTTGAGTTCTCAGTATTTCCCTCCATCATGGTCCCATCGCAAGGATGTCTCAGTGGCTTGACAGATGGATCTCTGCTTAACAAAGGGAAGTGTTTGTGTGTGTGTGTGTGTGTGTGTGTGTGTGTGTGTGTGTGTGTGTGTGTGTGTGTGGGTTACTGTTGATGATGTCCAGGCTGACAAATGGTTTTGGGTCCAGACTTCTCCCTGCATTATTAATGAAAAATTTCATATCACCTGAGGCTAACCTCGTTCCTCTGGAAAGTCTTTGGCGACTAACAATCTCGCTGTGGTCTGAAGGAGTCCGCCAACCCGACTCTCCTCCCACTCTTCCCCTTAAGAGATGCTTCAACACGAAGCTTCAAATTAGGTTTGAATAAAGGACAGTGATAAATAAGTCAGTGTCTCTCTACACAGACTGCCACTTGTTTGGGAATTAAAGTATCGATTTTTGAATGTGACTGAGATTTAGATGCAGGTTAATTAAACATTTACATATATGTGCGGAACAATATATTGCATGGTGCAATAATGTGCATTTTAATCAGAAACCGTGGGTGTTTGTGTTTGCTTTCTCCATGGTAATTGGCACCATGCTGGCTCTCGCTTACGTGTTTGGCTAGATGGAAGAAAATAGACATGATGTTTTAAATATTTTAATTAGGACCAGCAGTTGCCGGCTCCCTCATTTCTCATTGGACTGTTTCACATGCATGAATAAATTAGCTTGCCTGGAAGTACTCTGCAGAAAGTGGTTGCCCTCTGGCCATAAAAAGAGCCCCATTCATTAATACTTTAATGAAATTAGCTGTGAGCAAAATATTATTCCTTTTAACTGTGTTCTAATTTCTTAATTTTAATTAGGCACATAATTGTAGGGTGCTGAAATTATCTTCATGTTCAGCAACTAAAGTTCTATCATCAGGAGCCTGTGGCGGGGGCATCGAGCACTCCCCATGTGGTCCAGCAGGAAATTTCCACCGACTTTCTTTCTGCTTCACCAAAAGTCCAGGCTGCTACCTGGCTTGCCACACGGGGGTGGTGGTTCAGAACTTCCTAAATCTGACCTGAACTTTTTTTTTTTAATCTACAAGAGGGTCCAGTAGGGCCTGGGGATGTGATTCTGTATGTAGGGTACTTGCCTGGGATGCATGAGGTATTGGGTCAGTTCCCAGAGCTGCATAAAACCAGGGATGGTGGTCCAGACTTGAAATCCTAGTACTTGACAGGAGAAGAAACGTCATCCTTTACTATGCAGCAAGTTGATGCCAGTGTGGACCATGTGAGAGAGGCTTTGTTTCAATTAATTAATTAGTTATTTCAGTGAACTGAGAAAGGCAACTGACCTATTTAAATTTGTTACAGGCAGATCTCTGAGTTCAAGGCCAGCCTGGCCTGCACAGCAAGTTCTAGACCAGCCAGGGCTACATAGCAAGATCCTGCCTCAAGAAGTCACTTATTTGATCTTCTATGCAAAATGGTATTAATGCCTTGATGGAATCTTTACAGTGAGTTTTTAAGGAGATAAACGCAGGGGTTTGTGAAAGTGTGACCACAGGGGATAGGATATGGAGTTGTGACCCTGTAGGGTAGAATGTGGGGTTTGTGAAAGTGTGACCCCTTAGGGGTGGTGTAACGGAATGTGGGGTTTGTGGGACATTCAGCCACAGTAAAAAGTATCCCAATGCTTAGTGGCTGAAACTTGGAAACTGAAAAACCCATTGGCGAGGGTGGGGCTAACTCTGAGGTTCTTCTGGCAGCACTGGTCCAGGTTGCACTGTGCATTGTTACTGCAGCCTTGCTTCTGATCACACAGTACACACTCACACTGTGAATACCATCCCCCCCATTCCAGGCAAACCAGTGCTGCCTGAAACAGCTCGGCTCAGATTCAAAACTAACCTGTGCTATGAGTTCTGTGCCTTTCTTCTCTCTATAGAGACATCATGGTCTATAAATAATGGAGGACAAAGACTTCTGCTATTCCCACACAGTCATATTACTTTTCATGCAAATATCTGATGGGTGTGTCTCTGGATCATATCATGTTAGAATGCTTGACTACAAAAGCTGTTGTTAGAGTTGTGGTAAGTTTCATTTTTAAAATGTTAAGTGAGCTTTGGCTTGGGATTAAGACAGAATTTCCAATTTCTGAAATGGTCCTAAATGTGTACCTTCCATTTCATACTATGTGTTTAATTTAGGTGGCATTCCCAGCAGTGATAATTATAAATCAAAATGTTTATCAACTTCAAAAATATTAAAGATGTACTTAAATTGCAGTATTAAATATTCACCCAACAATTAATTTTTAGATATCTATTTCTATTTATGTGTGGGGCGTGTGGGTTTGTGCACGTGTGAGTGTAATTCCAACAACAGCCAGAAAGGGGCATCAAATCTCCTGGAGTTGGAGTTACCAGTTGATTGTAAGCCACGTGCTATAGGTGCTGGGAACTGAGTCCTCCAGAACAGCAGCAAGTGCTCTTGCCACTGAGCTACCTCTCCAGCTGCCAGGTTTCATTTTTTTTTTATGTAAAAATAAACAAGCATGTCCACCTCATCCTCATGCAAATTTGCTTTAATCTGGGAGGGTCAGGAGAGTGCATTTGTTCCTTTTTTTTCTCTGAGGGTTCTGGTTGCCTGGAATAGTGTCCCTATAAGTTAAATGCTCAATAAAATGGGCTGGTGAGATGGCTCGGTGGGTTAGGGTGCTTGCAACAAGCCTGATATTCTGAGTTTGATCCTTGGGAGGGTGGTGGAGGAAAGAATGCACTTCTGTGAGTTGTCCTGTGATGTCAGCATGCGCACCATGGCATGTGCTGCCAAGAATTGCATGGCTTGGTCCTGGAAGCTATTACTCAGATGGAGGGCACTGACTACAACAGCAACTCCAAAATTTCAGACGTCTGACTCGAGGATGCAGGTTTATTGTATACAGCTAAACAAGGATGCCAGTTTATTGTATACAGCTAAACAAGGATGCAGGTTTATTGTATACAGCTAAACAAGGATGCCGGTTTATTGTATACAGCTAAACAAGGAGGCAGGTTTAGCTAGTCTCTGTAGGGGGAGCAGGCTCAGGCTGCAGTTGTCCAGGAGTAGGAGTCAGTGGTTGCTAGTGTCTACATACTCTTTCCACATTTGTAATGGAAACCAAAGGAAGTCTTAGCTGGTTTCCCAGAGCCTCACCAGGGAAGGCTCTGCCACTCCCATGGGTCTGAGGCCTTGGGTCCTTGATACAGCTGTGCCCATGTCAACAGCACATCCACTCAGGACTTCCTCCACTCTGCACATACAGAAAATTATAAATTAAATGGTTTTTAGATGTCATAGATAGAACTAAGCTAATATTATAGTAGAAATTCTTTCCTGAATACATTAAAGATAGGAAACTGGATGATTTTGTGGGAAGTCCAGAATACAGTTTGGTCTGTATATACCAGTATGCTATGGAAGGAATTACTTATAATTAAAACTGCTGCGTCTGTCTCAGCAGACAACTCTTAAAATGTTGAGCCCAAGTAAACAGGGAAGGAAGAAGGGAAGAGAAGAGTGAAAAAGAGGGGCATACTGTAAGGTGAAGCGATGGAGTCCTTTGTCTCTCCTACTTGAGAATTGTGCAAGCTTCTTGATATGCTTATGCAGTTTGGGCTTGGGGATAGCCTCATTGATGTGGCTGCACCAACTATGTAGACAAGGTGAACTACTACATACTGTGTTTGGGAGATGGATGGCTCAGGGTAGAGCATTTGACTGCAGATATTGGTTGCACTTTTAGACAATGTCAGTCATCATCAGAGGAGAAAGTTAGACAAGGTTGCACATCTGATTATAAAGTGGCTTAGTCATGGTTTTCTTTTGGGGTGTGCGTGAGAGGCGGGGGTGGGGTGGGGGTGGGGATCCAGTCAGGGTTTCTTTCCCATATTGCTACTAGAAACAAGAAAAATGAGAGATTTGCCATTTCTACTAGCAATCAGGTGTTGATTTTAAGACAACTTAAAATGCAATGTTCTGTGTGGTCTGCAGCATGTGGCATGACCATGGGGAATGCTAGCTTCATACCTGTAGCCAGTCTTCCATTACCTAGGAGTGCTCTCAAGACACAAGGTGAAAGGATCGGGTCCCAACACTTCTCAGTTTGGTTGAGTCCACCACTCAACCAAACAATTGCTTCTGACTGAGCAAGCAAGAGAATTATTTATTGATAGAAATTGATTAAAAAAAAAAACAAACCAATTTTGAGATTGTCAATAATACAGCCTAGGATTTAAAATATTTAGTGCTGAAAATTCATGGAAAAACAAGTTATCTATCTATCATCTATTTATCTATCTATCTGTCTATCTATCTATCTATCTATCTTTCTTTCTTTCTTTCTAGTTATCTATTGCTTAACTATTGTCTATGTACCTAGTATCATTCAATTTACCCTCTATCAATTTATCATCTATTAACCATCTATCAATATATCATTTACCTTTCTATCTTTTATCAGTCTGTTACCTATTTAACTATTTATCATCTTTCTATTGTCTATCTAGTTACCTGACTATAATTATCAAATGTATAACATTAATTTTTGTATCTTTTATCTATCATCTACCAAATCTATTATCTACTATCTATAAATCAATTTTCTTGTGAGGTGCTATTGAGACAGGGTTTCTCTGTGTATCACTGGCTGTCCTGAAACTCACTCTGTAGACTAGGCTGGCCTCAAACTCAGAGATCAGCCTGCCTCTGCCTCCTGGGTGCTAGGATTAAAGGTATGCACCACTACACTCAGCTTTGTAAATTGATTTTCTATCCATTTTGCTCATTGTTCAAAAGTGGTTCTAAAAGACTTATGCAAGTGCTTACAGACACACACATTTATATAATTTTCTATGGAAAATATTGAAAGATGATAGGTATCAAAATAGAAAGACTACAGACCAAAATGTTAACTAATACCATCTCACCTCAATGGGATTGTGCATTGTCTTTATTTTCTTTGAGCTCTTCTGTATTTCACAAGATTTCTGCAATGAAAGTGTATCATACTTTAAATAAATGTTAACTTATTTAAACACCAAGTAACTCATTAAAATAATTTCCTGTAGTGTCCTATTAAGTGTCAAGCAATGTCATTGATTGAATGTCAAAACTCATGCTTACTCTTTGAAACAGACATGTTGGAAGGAAGAGAGTGTGAGGATAAGAAAGCTAAGCTAAGAGGAGAGCTGTGTTCAGCCACAACAGTGGTGGATGGGAGACAGTGGGTTTGTGGAAGATGATTTCAAATGCATATGTGGTTTTCTCTATCAGCCCAAGGGAACCATAGCTGGTAACAGTATCACAAAGTTGCTGGGGCTAAAATAGGTCCTTTGACCTCAATACCCTAAACTATTACCTGTCCCAGTAGTCTGCTCCCAAATTACCACATAGGGATATAGTGTTAATTACAAATGCTCGACTAAAACACTCAGGATTGTTACTAGCTAACTCTTACATTTAAATTAACCCATATTTCTTATTTATGCTTTGCCACGTGGCTTGGTGCCTTGATATGACATGCCCATCTTGCTTCTCTCTGTATCTCCTGACAGCTCCAAACTCTGCCCTTCTTTCTCCTAGTCTGGCTCTCCTGCCTAACAGTATTCTGTTCAGCTATTGGCCAATCAGCTTCTTTATTATGGCAATTGCAGTGACATACAGTCACACAATATAAAGACCCCCTCAGCTCTAGGGGATCTTCATATAGAAAACTTCTTTCTGTACTTACTGAGCAGCCCCCTCCAGGACACGGAGAGAATGGGCAGGGCAAGTCCTATGTCACCATGGCAGTCTCAGGGCTGTTCCCTTCTGCCCACCATCAGCTTCTTTCCTGAAGTGAGGCACCTGCCAGTGAACTCATGTCTCTCTGACTCCCTCTTACTCTATCTCCTGAGTCATCCAGTGGTCTGGAAACTACATCTCAAAGCATGCTGTCACTGGCCTTGCCATGCCTGTGCTTACATTTCTCTCCATGTGATAGGCTGGTCCGAAAACTTAATTAGACCCTGAACATCAGTAATCACAGTGTTTCAAAGACTTCAAATTTGTCTTAAGAACAAGATCTCTACTACAGCCCACAAGGCCCTTGGTGGCTCAGTGGTCCACCTCTTGGCTAAGGTGCTGCCCCTTATCCCTTGGTATTCTGACATAGAAAAGCTGGCCTCAGTCCCATCCCTTCCCACCCCTCTTTACCCTATTATCCTTGCATCCTCATCCCTAGGCCCATTCATCTTTTATTAATGATTCACCTTTAAGCCTCACCCAATATCTGCTCTCTTTCATAGTCTCCGTTTTGGGTTTCTACCCCTCCTAACAAGCACTTAACCAGTCTGTGCTTGACTAGTTTGACTAATGGTTTTGTGTCATGTGTGTTCTCATCCTCAGGCAGATTACATGAAGGTGGGAATCCTTTGTTCCCCAGTGTATCTCCTGTGGACCCAGAGACTGATTGCTTAATGGGAGCCCAGTAAATGTTTGTTGAATGAATGAATGAGTGAATATCTTAAAGTTCCCTTTGCCTATTCCTCCCACTCTTCTACTGGTAACCATTTGAAAACAAGAACAAAAAGAAAATCAGAAGCCTGTTAGCGACAGTGCTAATTGTCCATTAGAAAGGTTCTTGAGGCAGCTGGGAGATAGGCTTGGAGCCAGCTTGGACCCATAGAGGGTCACCTTAATTTCATTAACTGAGGTGGAAAGTGCCTCCCATTGTGGATGGTATCCACTACCTGGTTGACACCCTAGGCAGTCATGTTGTTGAAATTTCACAGGTGCAACTTCCCTGTCTTGTACAGAAGACATCCGACTTCCTGGTCCCCTGGCTCTTACTTCCTCTTATGTGATGTTCTCTGAGTCTTAGATGTGGAGTTTGTGTTGTAGATGTGTCATTTGAGGCACCACAGTTGGTTATTCTCTCCAGTTGGCCTTGTCTCTTTCTTAGTTCAGTCATACCAACCTTGAGAATGCTGCTGGTCTTGGTTTTGAAAGGAAAGCAGAGGAAGATTTACAACTGCATCCAAGACTCATCTGGGCCCTGGTAGGAAATGGAGCATGGTGCCAGTTGGGTGGCATTGTGTGTGTGGGGGGGTGCGTGCGCACGACAGGGGGAGGGGTTGGAAAATCATGCTTTAGGAAATGTATCAGAGCCATATATGGTGGCTTGTGCCTGTGATCCTATCATTCCCTGTGGCAGAAACAGAGGGGTGGAAGTTCAAGGCCATCCAGGACCATATAGCAAGTAAAGTCCAGCTTGGACCGCATAGCAAGACCCTGTCTGAAAAATTCAAAGTAGGAATAATGTTTTTTAAAGGAAGGAAAAGCAAGCGGGCAGGAGGGGAAGATGAAAGAAAGAAAACCAATTGGATTCTTAAAGGACGGGTCCCTGAGGGTGACGACTGAACCCTGAGCATGGGGTTTCAGTCTGGGAGTGACACCTCTTGTTCCTCCCCCTCCCCTTCCATGAATGGCTCAGGTGTACCAGCTACAACCATGCACAAATTAAAAATAAAATGATGTTGCTCATGGAGAGAAGTGCTACTTTGAAAACCCATTCCTCTTTCCTAACCTTCACTCCCTGCACCTCTCCTACAGGGCGTCAGTCGCCAAGACTAAGGTGAGATTGGGCTTACGAAAGAAAGTGGATGTCACGCAATGTTTAAGGGGAAACTCACATCAAAATCTCTTCTAACCTGAGAACTGGAGGCTTCTCTTTTCTTTTTTTCCAATTTGGTTCATGGCAAATTGAACATGTCCAATAATGTGTCCCTTGCTTTCCTTTCCTAGGCCACGTTTAAATGAGATCTCTGAAAGAAAAAAACAGCAATAACCATAATTTCCTCTAACTCTCCATTCAGCGGTTGATGGAGTCCTGCTTTACTGTTTCACCTATTGTAAAAGAGGGGTGTGACTTCTCAAGTTGCACATCATCTGTGTGTGGTTGGAAAGACTGCCTGTGGCACTGTCACTCCCAGTGTCACTTCACCAAGAGCCATCACTTGCTATTGTGTGGTAGAGGGCTAATATTAACAGTTTGTGGTCACTGCTTCTTCTAAAAAAAAAAAGTAACGTCTGTGCTTGAAACACGAATTTTAAGCAGGAAGACCTAGATGTACCAGGCAAGCCCTCGGAAGCAGGCTAACTGCGTTTTATGCCATTAATTACTGCTGCTTATCAAAGTGCCGTCTCCAAGCTAATTGCCGAGTCCCAGGGGGTCTCACTAAGATGAGTTATGGCCAAGAATAAACAATAAAACCTAAAATCAGCAGAGGTGGCTGGTTCAACGTGCCGAAGAGTTACTGAACGTCTGTGGTTGTCTCCATGTCAAGTTAGCTGAGACAGAAACTGGTCATACATGAGTCACTGATTGGACTCATGGGGTGGGGGGGGTAGCGGTGGGGTGTGTCCTACCGGAGTGAAGCGAACTAATCTGAGGTTGCAGCTAAGCGAGGCACACCCAGATGCCATCTCTAGATTGCTATGAGCAAAATTAAGACAAAGAGACAGGAGAGAGTGAGAAAGGCAAGAACATGGAGAGGAAGCAACCAGGAAGGAGAGAAAGGAGATAAGAGAAGAGAAATGATGAGAAAAACTGAGGGAAACCGAGGAAAGAGAGGGATGTGGGAATGAATGCCCATGGTTGGTCATCTTTTGAGTGGAAACTGTCCAGACACCTGCGCCATTACATAGGGTCCCAAGCAGACCAAGGTCTTATCAGTTGCTGTCTTCCCAGGAAGTCAATAGATGGAAGTGAGCAGGAGGTTTCCCTGCCAAACTTTCCCCTGTGAGTATGAGAAAGCAGCTGCTGATCCTTGTGGCCACTAGACCCCATGGTCAGCTTGAATATTTGGAGTTGCTTTCGAAGACACCAAGCCCCGCCCTGCACGTACTCCTCCTGAGACTCAAAGCAAGTGTCATCTTGCAAGTGAATTCATAAAATGGGGTGTGATGGAGTAAAAGGCCATTCTCCCATTTGGCTTTACGGGAATGAGCCCATCTCGTGATAAGCATCCATTCCCATCCTCAGGGGAGGATGCCAGTGCAGCAGGGACTGAGTGCTCCCTTGCCCATTGAACGGGGAAGGGCAAGGACAGATCTACCCACACTGGCAAAAACTAACTACTTCAAAGGATGACCCTTCAGAGGAAATGCATTCTGGAGCAGGCCATGTGTGTTCCCCGGGGTGCACATGGAACCCCTATGTGGCTCCCTGAGCTCTGTTCCAAGACAGGTCTGTGCTACTGATTCCTCAATGTCAGCAATCAGGCAAACAGAAACCGGGAAAGCTCAGGGTTCTCTAGCCCTTATCTAGACGTGGATATTACAGGTGGAGAGCAGTGAAGTTGATAGCACAAGTATTCCTTTAGGAGTCTGATGTCAGAGAAAGGAACTCACCGGCTCTGAAGCTGTCAAATCTGCCTTAATTATGATTAATAACATACACATACCTGAGAAGGTTTTTTTTTCCCTCTCTCTCATGCTGACTTTCTTAAAATGCCTCTTTGCTAAATATGATCTCAGGATCAGTACCGCTGTAGCCGCAGGAAGAGACGGGGGTGATGCATGTCTCTGTGTGCAGTGGAGCTTAGATCATTTGTGCTTGGCTGGGTATGTGGTTCTGACATTGGATAGTTGGTGTACTCTTCATTTTCCCATTTCTTTCCTTTTCCTTCTCTCCCCTTTTCTTTTTTACATTCTTACTGTTTTCTTCATGTTTTTTTTTTGTTTTGTTTTGTTTTGTTTTAGAACAGGGTGTACATACTGTACTAGCCTCAGACTCATGGCAATCTTCCTGCCTCGGCCTCCCAAGCTAATCACAGGCATGAAGTACTATGCTCAGCTGCTTTTCTGTAGAATTCATGGTTCCACAGAACAGAAGGAAGTTTGGGATAAGCACATTTTAATGTGGTCAGAAACGAGCCTGCTGGTTTTAAAGAAAATCAGTGGGATGTTTCTTGGCTTTCATCGTCCCTTTAGAAGAAGGGCTGCCGTGAGCGTCTGAGGTGAGAAGCTGTGTTGTTCATAGAGGAGGACACAAATGGGGGTGAGCATGGTGGTCCCGTAAGAATGACGACTTGAAGAAATTATAAACCGTGGTTAAACCGGCACGGCAGAGCTGCGACAATAGCTGTGGTGTAGTCAGTGAACCGGGTGCATCAGGGTGCTTTCTGTGACTGTGATAAAACTTCGTGCACAAAGCATGTGGAGGAAAGGGTTTGCTGGGCTAAGGAGTACCAATCACAGTCTGTCATTGAGGGGACTCAGGGCACAAACTCGAGCACAGCAGGGACTGAAACATAGACCATGGGGGACTCTGCTTACCAGCTTGCCCCGCATGACTTGCTCAGCTACCTTTCTTATGCACCTTAGGAGCCCAGGGGTGGCACCAGCTACTGTAGGCTGGGCCCTCCCATCTCAATCTTCATTCAAGAAAAAGTCCCACAGACTTGTTTCAGGCCAGTCTGGTGGCAACATTTTCTCAATTGAGAGTCCCTCTCCCAGATGGCCTAAGCATATAGCAAACTGACAAAAATCCAACCGGCACACCTGATTTGTGATTCTTTCTCCCTCCCTGTCACCCTTTCACATGCATGTGAGCAAATGTGTGGATTGTGCGCGCACGCACGCACACACACACACACACACACACACACACACACACACACACGCTAATAATGGTGGTTCTTTATGTAAGTACTCTATGGGACACACACATTTAGCTCTGTTACTGACACAGCAAAGAATATTCAGAAATGTACATTTGAGAGACTATTGTAAAGAGGCTGTGTGCTAATGTGGACAGACCTTTCCTCTTGTAACACAGACATATCCTTTGCTTACTCTTGTTAGTGTTCCCTGAGTGGTTTACACTGCACAGTGCTTTGCTCTGCGGATATGCACCTGACCTCATTCTGTTGCATAGGTGAAGTTAGCAGGCCTCGGAATTCAGGGAGTCAATGGCTCCTTCTTGGGCTTAATTAGACAGTTTAAGCTCTAATTGGCTGCTGTGAAGTCAATCAATCAGCAAGAGTGCTCATTCGCTCTCTGGGAATTGTGGGAGCAACTGATCTTCTCAGCCACAGATACTAGTTCATTCAGCGTGGACCAGCACATTGTGCAGGGCTGGGGTAGTGGGTATTTAGGAACCCCTGGGCAAACGCAGTAGGCTTTTTCTGTGTGCAGTGCAAGGAGAAGCAGATTGCCCTTGTGCTGTCGATGGGAATGTGTTTGAATTACATGTGCTTGCTTATCAAGATGAAGGTAGGTCCTGCAGTCGAAAACAAAAGCTGCCAAGGGTGCATGGGAATATGCAGGAATGACAGTGTGACTGTGTATGATCAGTCTTCCTGGAAATGTGGGTAGCAGGTGAATTTCAAACCTATTGATTTGGATGTGAGATAACTAAAGAAAGGACTGGGTCACACTCTTTCATCAAGAGATCTGGGTCTTGTGTGCTACGTTTACTGAACAAATAAACAAAATATTTATCAAACATTGCTCAAAGCACATACTTATCCAGAACTTAATATTTGTCATATGAATATTCATTTTCTTTATTCTCTAACTTTCATCATATCTTTAACTTATTTGTTGTGTGTGTGTGTGTGTGTGTGTGTGTGTGTGTGTGTAGCAGGTAGGGATGCTCATGTGGGTGTTGGTGTATGTATATACATGCATGATTCCATGTGGGAGTCAAGGCTGTCTTGGGTGCCTTCTGCCTTTTGTTTGAGGTAGAGTTTTTTCTTAGCCTGAACTTTGCCATGTAGGCCAAGCTAGTTAGCCTTTGAGTTTTGGGGATCTACCTGTGTCTACCTCTCATCCTGCTATTGCTAGATTTATAAGCCTGTGATATCCCTGGCTTTTTAATTTGTGTTTTGAGACTCTGAACTCAGGTCTTCAATTGCAAGGCATCTGAACTATCTTTCCAGCCCATAATCTTCATTCTTAACTATATATCCTAAGGTACACCCAACCCCACTGGGAGTACACCCAACATGTACAGCATCATGATGCACACAGATCATCTTAGGGTACCCATCTTGGTGATTTAGTTGTATAAATTTTGGAGTGAGGTTTTTAAAAACAAACAAACAAAACAAGCAAGCAAACAAAACTGGGCTGGAGAGATGGCTCAGAAATGAAGAGCAGTGAATCTGAGTTTTGTTCCCAGCACTTTTGGAATATATAAATGTGATGGGTTTCTTCAATATGTGGAGATTTCTGCTGGTTAAGACAGGTGTCTTCCCTCCCCAAAGGAGAGTACAGGCTAGAAATAAAGCATGAAGGACCATCTATCTAACTTGGACCTAGATGATCAAGGAAACTTTGACAGAGAAAACACACTCTGTTTAACATTGCAGGTTGGGGGCACATTAGTTTGCAGAATGGATGTTATTAGTGCCCTTCCTGCAGTCCCTTGGCTTTGGCCAATATGGCGTGCCAGCCCAGTGTCTGCATGACTCAGGGTTTCCCTTTGTTGGCAAGCTGCAGGCTCTAGCTAGGCATGTGTGCTTCTTGGGATCAGCTCACAGGCAATGACCAAGGAGAATAAGTAGATAAAGACCCCAGATTCCTGTCTCCCTCACTTGTAGATTCCCAGGGACTTTACTATTGGCTGGCCAAAATGCCACTCAACAGTCCTATAGCCTAATCTTCCTTCCCCGTGGCTCACAGCCACTCCCTTTCTTCCCTGTGCGTGAAACTTACCTTGGAAATCCTTGTTTCTGTTTCCTTGCGTAGGGACCTAGCACAAGCCATGCTGGGGTGAAGAAAAAAGAGCAAGAGCAAGAACATTCTAGACAAACCCAGCCATTTTCAATAAAAGCCCAGAGCTGTTAAAGAATTAAAAGAAATTAATTGTGAGTTACTGTGATGTGTGTGTTAGCCCATAGTACTGGTTGGCCTGGCCTGAGAGGGTGTTCCACTGTCTTGTTTTCCCCTTAGGTGGGTTGTGCTAGGAATAGCAGTGGTGGGTTTGTATGAATGTATCCACAATCACAATTCCCTAAGAACACACACACACACACACACACACACACACACACACACACACACACACACACACACATCCATGCACGCATGCACGCATGCACACACGGGGGGGGGCACACATGTTCAGAAGTGTTGAAAACCTATAATTTTGCTTACAACAAGCATAGCTTATGCTGGGAATTACATTCTTTTCTCTCTCTCTCTCTCTCTCTCTCTCTCTCTCTCTCTCTCTCTCTCTCTCTCTCTCTCTCTCTCTCTGTTTTGTTTTTCAAGGCAGGGTTTCTCTGTGTAACAGCTCTGACTGTCCTGGAACACACTCTATAGAATAGTCTAGCCTCTAACTTACAGAGCTCCACCTGCCTCTGCCTTCCGTGTGCTGGGATTAAAGGTGTGAGCCATCAATGCCTGGCTTAATCCTGTGCCCCTTTAGATTCATCTTCTTGTTTGATGTACTGATCAGATACCAGACATTAATACAGGAAAAAATCACAGATTAGTTTGTGAAATCAAATGTTTAAAAATAGATCACTCAACATAAATTGACAGGTACTTTGATCTGGTGTTTGGGAGGGAAGACCTGAATAGCCTTTTAGGAGTAAAGCATCCTTGCCTTGGCCTCTCTCTGCTGTCTGCTTGACTGGGCAGGAAGAAACCATCTGTGGCTTCCAAATGGGTTTTGGTTCCTGCATCCCTGGTGCCTTTTTGGAAGGGGAAAGTCTCCAGGAAAACCTGTGCTGTGTTAAACTTTGCAACCTCTCTTGTGGGCTGGTGTCTAACCAGCCCCTGACGATCTGAATATTTCCTGCATGCTAAGCAGACCATTGTCAGCTACTTCCTCTAGGCGAGGTAGTTATAAATGCCATTTATGGTCCTGCTATGACAACTGTGAAGGACACGCCAAAGAATTTATCACAGGATTACCCATCCACCAGCAGAATACCTAATAAGATTCTAAATGACCCAAGATGATAATAAGACCTAGCTTGTAGCAATAAGGTATTAATAAACTGCTCTTTTCAATAAGGGAGGCTCCCAGCATCATTACCCTGACATATTTGTTTTGCTTATATTTTGTGAACAAAGTAGGGCTGCTGGGTTGGATAGTAAATTTATAAAAACCCATGATGTATGAAAAATACAACCCTTGTGAAGTGGAACTCTCAGGTTAAAGTCAAGAGCACAGTGTTTGCCTATGACACCTAAGTGCTGGGATACCAAAGCCATCGATTCTAATTTTTCCATGCCATTTGCCTTTGTATTTAAAATTTATATAAGAAAAATATATCGCCTGCTGTTGACCGCAAGGCCATCATTCAAATGAAGAAATTTAGTAAAATCATAAACCAAGAGCGTGTGGATAAAGAATGAACTGAGAATACAGAATTCAAAATGAGATCTGGGTTCTGGCGGGTGTCCCTGCTTTGAAAATAAAACCATTTAGTGTTGAGTTAATTAAAAATATGGATCCTGTTTGTTATCACGTAACTATTCCTGTCGGGGATAAGTGGCAGAGACTCAAGAACTTCCTAGTCATCATTTTTCAAACGGAGTATTCCAAAAGACTCAGCCATCCCCGCCCCCTTATTTTGTAACTGCACCCACTCTGATTTTTATCTTGCTGTTCTACAGATTGTCTTTGACAATATTATACATGAATAAGACCTCCCACACTCCAAAGACCTTCATTTCATTTCTAGATTAGCCTTAGTGTTTGGAAGGTGGTTTTTTTTTTAATTTTATATATTTTTTTTCTTATTTTACATATCGATCCCAGTTCCCTCTCCCTCCCATCTTCCCATGCCCCCCAGGGGCCCCTGTCCCATCCCCCATCCACTCCCCAGGGAGGGTGAGGCCTTTAGAAAGTGTTTCTGGTGGGTTAAATTTATCCTGATGTGGCTGGTGGGAGGGCTTAATGGGTAAAAGTGCTTGCCAGAGTTGGATCCCCAGAACCCACAAAAAGCCAGATGTGGTGGCTAACATCTGTAACCCCAGGACTCCTAGGGTGAGATGTGAGGTGGATCTGGAGAGTCTCTGGGAAACATGGGGGTCAGCAGTACAACAGAAACAAGAATCCCTGCCTCAAGCTGGAAGCTGAGAATCCATTCCCCAAAGCTGTCCTACAACCTCCACGCTTAAGCTGTGGAGCACACATTCCCACACTGAGAGGATACTTTAAAAACAAACAAACAAAAAACAAAAAACAACCAAAAAAGAGGTGCTAATCACAGCACATTTCAGAATTAGGCTTAGCAATTGTTTTTTTAATTGGGGCATGCTTTACACACACTGAAATGTAGAGTTACTAAGTGTGTGGCTTGTATTGTAGCAAGTGAACTGCTTGAAGCAAGCTCTACAACCTCTTTCATCTAGACATCTGTCATCTAGACCATCCTCCACAGTCTTTCTGATGTACCTTTAGAGAAGTGGGATATTACACTGTATTCTTTGGGCCTACTTTTTTTTAAATTATTGATTCTTTGATAATTTCATACCTGCAAACAATGTGTCCTGACCTTATCTAACCCCTAACTCCTTCCCACTCCAACTGGACACTACCCAACACCAGCCATGCTCCCACCCCACTTTTTTTGTCTTTAAATTTGAAACAAAGTCATTTTACAAGTCAATCCCAGTTCCCTCACCCTCCCATCCTCCCCTATCACCCGCACCAAACCCCAGCCCATCCCCTTTCTGCTCCCCAGGGAGGGTGAGGCCTTCCATGGGGATCTTCAAAGTCTGTCACATCATTTGGGGCAGGGCCTAGGCCCTCCCCCATGTGTCTGGGCTGAGAAAGTATCCCTCTGTGTGGGATGGGCTCCCAGCATGGGAGATCTTTTCATTTTCTGCTATCTAATTTCTTTCTTTAAAGACTCAAAGTTCTTATTATATAGGTGTTTCGCTTGTTTGGTAAGCATTACCCCAAGACATATTATGTTGTTTGTGGCTATTGTAAAGTGTGATATTTCTCTTTGTATTGCCTTGATCTCCTTTTGTTGTCTTATTGCTAGCTAGTACTTCAAGTACAAAAGACCCAGGATAGCCAAAACAACCCTGTACAATAAAGAAACTTCCGGGGGCATCACCATCTCTGACTTCAAACTCTATTATAGAGCTATAGTCCTGAAAACAGCTTAGTATTGGCACAAAAATAGACAGGTAGACCAATAGAATCGAATTGAAAACCCTGATATTAACCCACACACCTATGAAAACCTGATTTTTGACAAAGAAGCTAAATGTATACAATGGAAAAAAGAAAGCCTCTTCAACAAATGGTGCTGGCATAACTGGATGCTGATGTGCAGAAGATTGTAGATAGATCCATATCTATTGCCATGCATAAAACTTAAGTCCAAATGGATCAGAGACATCAACATAAACTCAGCCACACTGAACCTCTTAGAAGAGAAAATGGGAGGTACCCTTGAATGGATTGGTACAGGAGACCGCTTTCCTGAACATAACACCAGTACCACAGACACTGAGATCGACAATTAATAAATAGGACGAGCTGAAACTGAGAAGCTTCTGCAAGGACACAGTCAACAAGACACACTCCACTTTTTAAAGTAGCTCACTTGATCCAGTTAATGCTTCCTGCTGGATTCTTGACTGCTCTTTTTGGCTTAATCCTGTGCAGATCTCGTGCCGGTAGTAAGTTCATGGGTGCAATGCACATCATGTCTGGAAGATAGTACTTCATAGCACTCTTCTCCAACCTCTGGCTTTTACATCCATTTGCCCTCTCTTCTGAGATGTACCAGAACCAATAGGGATTAATATCAATGTCCCATTTATGACTAAGCATCCCACACACAGCAAGTCTGCTCTTTTTACTCAATATTGTGTTTTTTGAGATTCACTCAAAAAACACAATATTGTGTCATCTGCTCTTTCTGTTTCTGGCTACATGGATCTACCTCCCTGAATCAATCCCTGAATTCTTGTCCGAGGTTATTTACAATTTGGAGCCCTTATGAATGAAGCTGCTGTGAACATTTATGAGCCAGTGTTTTTTTTGTTAATTCTAAACGGATTATGACCAAAGCTAGCATCCTGGAACTGCTAGAAGAAAGCAAAGTCTTCCTAATCCTAGGGCTAAACAATATTACCAAGATTCAATACTAACAGTAGGGGCTGGGAAGATGATTCAGTGGTTAAAAGCACTTACTGCCTTTGCAGAGGACTCAGGTTTGGTTTACAGAATCACATGGCAGCTCACTTCCTCCTGGAATTTCAATTCTAGGAGATCTAACATCCCCTTCTGGCATCTTTGGGTACTGTATGTGTGTGCATGCACACGCACGCACGCACGCACGCACGCACACACACACACACACACACACACACACACACACACACACACACACACACACACACACACAGCATCTTTTACATTGCACCTGAGACCTGCCTTCCTTTCTGTGGCCAGTAGTCATGTGACCATGCCATCGCGTTCTAAGGGGTGTATCCATGGCTGTTTTCCAGGGCAGCACTATTGATCTTCAAGCTGTTCTTTGTGCGACATGATAACAAGTCCAGGAAGACAGTGGCTGAGGGTCCCATTGTCCCTTCTGAGAAAAGTGGCTGAAGTTTGTTCCTTAGATAGCATTGCCCTTTCTATGTGATCAGACCTTCACCGTGAAAATGGCTACCCGCCTCAAAGACACTTAGCAATAGGCTTGAGCATAATACAAATGGCAATGACTTTAATAACAGACTCTGACCACACACCACAATCTGTGGCCTATATTTAATGCTTTTGTTAGGAAAATGACCGATGGTTCAGAAAACTGTTCCTCCAGGCCATGGTAGGTTGCTGGGGTCTGCCACTAGGGGGCAGCATTGCCGCTATCGTCTTAATGAGAGCCAAAGCAAATCCTGTTTACGATCCTCGATCTTTTTAGGTAAATTTCCCCTCAGTTAGAATGAATATAAGTAATCTTCCAGTTAGCTTACACAGTAAGTTAATAATTTAAGAAATGAACCTGGCCTCTCATAAATACTGCAGAGGAAGGACAGTGACATAGTTTTCTTTTTCTGTTTTTCTCAATCCATTATTTTATGTCTTCATTAATTATTCCATTTGTAATAGTTTCGCTTATTAAAAGGGTAGTCTCCACTATCAGTAATGAATTATTAGCACATGCTTTCTAGGCTGTATGCTTGCCCAGAGCATGTAGCTTTCTACCTATTTAGCTGAGTATCGGCTATCTTTGGGTATTTGCTGGGGTGGGGGGTTACATCCCATCTAAAGTCCAGTTTGGCAGAAGACAGACAGTTGAAGGTTGCAGAGATGAAGTGTGAGCCTTGGCTAGCCTTACCTATCTAAAACAGGAGTGCCCACACCCTCCTGGCCTTTTGAAGAACTTATCCACTTCTTATATAATTTGCTTCGTGTGCTATGAGGAAATGCACTTTTGTCATACTTGTCTCTTCTGATGGGCACATAACTGAACTATCAAACCCTGCAAAGTATTTCCCTTTAATTGACCACTTTAGTTCAGTTAAATTCCACGGCTTAACTGTGATTTCATTGAACTTCGTCCCAACATCTTGCATCTTATCTTGCTTGTTTGTTTGAGACAGGGTCTGTCTATGTAGTCCTACCTGTCCTGAAACTCACAAACCGGGCTGGGCCCGAAATCACAGAGATCCTCTTGTCTCTGGCTCCTCAGTGCTGGGATTAAAGGTTTACACCAACATGCTTGGTCCAATTTTTCTTGCCACCCACCATCATCCTGTTTTGGCATCATTTCAAAGAATTGCTTGTTTTAGTCCTTTCCCCGCTTACATTACAGTTACCCATTATCATTTATCTCTTAGTGATCATTGAATTTTAACATTGATTCTCAAGGTCAAAATTTAACAGCTGAGCTAGAGAGACGGCTCGGCAGCTAAGAGCAATGGTTGCTCCTCTAGGGTACTCAAATTCAATAGGTAGTTCATACCCACCTGAAACTCCAGGGGCATCAATTGCCCTTTTCTGGCCTCCTCAGACAACTGCACATACGTGGCACACATGCAGATAGGCACATGAATGTGCACCTAACATAAAGCTGTCTAGGTCCATCATTCTATTGATGACTGACAAATAGATTGTTCTGGATGCTACATTTTTTTACAGCATGTGTTACGAGTCAAATAGTAACTTCCAAAAGAAGAGACATTGAAGACCTAACTATCCCTCAGCCTCTCAGAATGTGACCTTATTTGGAAATAGGCTCTTGTATGTAGAGATAATCAAATTAAAATGGACCTTCACTAACTCTTGACAGGTAGCCTCATCATCAAGAGAAATTTAAACATAGACACACACCCAGAGGGAGGGGCAGGGAGGGGACCAGGGAAGTGTGCAGAGTGCTGTACCAAGGCCAGAGACTCAGTGTCACAAGTCAAAGTGTGCTTGCTATGAGGGACAAAGAAGAACACTTCCTCTATGGAGCTTCACGGACAGTGTCACATTGCTAATACCTCAGTATCAGAACAGTGGCCTCTACAACTAGATGAGACATACATTTCTGTTTGTGGTATTTTATTATAGGAACTTGGGGTTTTGTTTGTTTGTTTGTTTTGTTTGTTTCAATTTTCAGAAGCATGTCATTCCTTTTCAAATCTAACATTTTTTGTTTTGTTGTATATTGGTTCTTGCATCATTCCTTATAATTTTTTCAACGCCTTTATTTTAATTGTTTTATATTTATGTAAGTGCATTTTGCATGTGGATGTCAGATCCTTCTAGGAGTGTGAGCCACCTACCGCCATAGGTTCTGGGAACTAAACACGGGTCATTTGGAAGAGCAACAGTAGAGCTGTCTTTCTACTCTTTACCTTATAAGTATTTTAAACATGTGTACCTTTACTGCCTGCTTCAGATTTTTCTGTCTTCAGTTCTCAGCCTCTTTTGTTTTTTAATATGTTTATATGTATTGGTGTTTTGCCTGCATGCATGTCTATGTGAGGGTGTCAGGTTCCCTGGAACTGGAGTTACAGACAGTGTAAGCTGCCATGTGGGTGCTGGGAAATGAATCTGGGTCCTCTGGGAGAGCAGTCAGTGCTCTTAACCACTGAGCCATCTTCCCAGTCCTTCCCTGCTCCTTCTCTCCCCTCCCCCCTCCATCTCTCTCCTCCCTTTTTTCATCCCCCGCCCCACCCCAACACACTGGCTGCTTCCTGTCTCTCTTCCCCATACTCAGTACTGGCTAATGACCCTGCAGCCTGGTGAATGCTGGGTAAGTGTTCTTCCTCTAGACTATATCCCATCCCCAGTCTGTTATTGGGCTCATTTCCATTTGGACTTTTAAAAACTTCCTTCCAGCAAGATTTTCCACATCTTCAGGGTCTCGCATTCCTAAGGTTGTGAAAATGTTTCTGGAGTAGTTTTGCATTTTCTTAGAGGATATGTAGGTTTGCTATCAGTTTTGATTTTAACTCCTTCGGCGAAGTTTTCTAATAGTGAATTTGGGCTCTATGTTCTATCCAGACAAGCTTGAGGTTTGATTTCCTGTAGCAGATTTTTTTTTTTTTTAACCTGGAGCTAGAGAAAGCTGAAGTTACTTATGTCTTCCTGTCTTAGTCACTGTACTACTGCCGTGAAGAGACACCACGACCAAGGCAACTCTTACAAAAGAAAGCATTTGATTGGGGCTGGCTTATACTTTCAGAGGCATAGTCCATTGTCAGCATGGCAGGGAGCACGGTGACATGCAGGCAGGTGTGGTGCTGGAGAAGTAGCTGAGAGATCCACATCCAGATCCACAGGCAGTGAGGAGAGGGAGCTCTTGAAACTTCAGAGCCCACTCCAGTGACACACTTTCTCTAACAAGGCCACACCTCCTAATGCTTTCCAGATAGTGCCACTCTGTGGTGACCAAACCACCACACTTCGTATACATCTAGAAGAATCTTGACTTCCGGTCTGTCCCTGCAGAGGTGCTGCTCCACCTTCCTTTTGAAGGCTGGGTGCTTTGGCCCAGTTTTCTTGCCATTAGAATCTCTATTATCTCCTCCACCTTGCTCAACGGTCAAGATGGCAGCCCTGGCAGTGTGCGCCTCTTTTTTTTTTCTAGCCCCTGGGACAGGAGCTTCGTTTCTTCTTACAAGGTCCGCTGCATCTTGGGAAAGTTTGTGCAGTTTTCCCAGCATTTTGGTGTCATTTTAGACGTGGTCTGGGCTGCCTCCTTTCTCTCCGACAGTTAGCAAGGAGCCAATAAATGATCGTGAGGGATGAGGAGGGGACATGGTCACTGTGAATTAGTCACAGCCCAGTCAATCACTAAAGAATGAGATAGAATTCAGAGAGAGAGAGAGAGAAAAGAGAGAGAGAGAGAGAGAGAGAGAGAGAGAGAGAGAGAGAGGCTCAAACATTTTCAATGTTTTACATGTTAGTTAGATCTAGAGCTCTGTGAAAGAATAAAGCATTGCATTCAAGGTCTGGCATGGTCACGTGAATGCTGCACTTTTAGTCTCTGCAGACCGATGTGCGCCTTTCTTTCTCGCTCGTTCCTCCATGCCGTTTTCTTTGTAGAAGGAAAACTCTGCTGTGTAAGCCACGGGAGACCAGGTGTCTGCAGGAAGTAGCACAGGGCTTCAGAACACTTCCATGCTGACTGCCCTCAAGGCAATGGTCTGTTATGAAGACAGTTTCAGAAATTCTCCCAGAGCTCCCAAACTGTGGCTAATGGAGGGGAGCGGCTTGAGTCAGAGGTGTGGCTTTTAATTTTTAATTCCATCAACTGTGATTTCATTGTCTGAACAGCTCATAGTACCAGTCTCTTGTGCCATGTTGCAAATGCCCTTGACACCCACCAAAGTGGAACTCGACACCACATCTAAGACCTGGGAGCTAGTTACTGGATTAAATAAAAAGCTAGAACCGAACATACTTTAAAGGAAAAACATTGTCAAGCAAAAAGACCACTCTCGCCTCAAAGGGAGTAAGGGACAGTTTATTCTGGGGACAAATGGGAGTGACTGCATTCAGGGAACACAGATTCAGGCTATCACAATTGCCATGTTCCAATGCGGCAATGGCTTCATGAAATCTGTATATTAAAATCTTATTACATTTATTTATTTATTTACTTACTTACTTACTTGAGTGCGCAAGTGGTACCTGAAGATTGAATTCAGATTTTCAGGCTTAGTGGCTGGCACCTTCACCTATTAAGTGGTCTCACTAGCCCTCAAAATACTTTGAAACAATATTGGTGGAAAGATCGGGTAGGTAGGATCACACAGCCAAGTGGGAAGTCTGCTATAGGCCTCAGATGTTAGCTATCGACAGCCTTAGCTTTGGTGTTGATGGAATCTGAGAAGTCTATGCATACATTCCAAAGACGATGTTACCAAATCGGTATAAGAATGGATGCTGGGTCATCCTCAGAGGTGGGCAATGAATAGCTAATAATGAGGCTAACAGTGGCTGAAGATAATCCAGCTCCCAACATGCCAGGTTCCAATTCCACAGACTACATTGTCAGTCTTGTAAAATCTTTACACAGGTGTGACCATCTTCCTGAGAACTTCTACAATAGGTTGTAAATCGACAGAACAATGTCCTAGGTCATAGCACAGATTTTCAGAGCCACACAGTTTGTAGTTCTAGCCCAAATACCCCTCACTACAGGGACAGTGTGTTCTCTACGTTTATTATCAGGAATAACAATAGATGCGCCTGTCAGTTGTTAAAGGCATTGACTGAGATGGAAATACGCCTGCTGCTTAAGCCCATCAGTGAATCGCCTGCTATATTATAGCTTGTGATACAATAGTCTAGATATTAATGTTGATTTTAGACTCAAGAACCCCAAAAAAAGTCTAAAATATGATTGGAGTATTTGAGAACTCTCTGAAATTGTAACTCAAATAGTGTGTGTGTATGTGTGTGTGTGTGTGTGTGTGTGTGTGTGTGTGTGTGTGTGTGTGTGTAGAAAAAATATTTATTTAAATTAAGAGTCTCTTGGAATTTAGTGTGGTCCAAACAGGTCTTAGAGCTTGTGTTCAACTCAGAAGACGTTCCTCACGGGCTGCCACTGATCCCTGGCTGTAACTCAGCCAGGAGTTAAATATGGCACCAGCTCTCCATATTTGTAGGGAAGAAATAGCCGTTCAGAAAGCCTAGAAAGTTGCAGGCCATTAATGTCATTCTTACTCTGTGGGTGATGTCATTGCCAGGTAAGCCCACCTGACTTCTAGGATGGCCTTGAGGCTTCCGTATGAGCTTCCCTTCCCAGGGGATCAGGAGCGAACTGGCTGTGAGAGAGGAGACTTTGGTGAAACCCAAGGAAGCATGTTTGGGATCTCCCCAGTCTGGCGGAGCCTAAGAATCATGACTCTTTCCTTCTGTCTTCCCCTCTTATCTTAGCCTGGGCATCTGGGGAAATTTGGAAGGACTAGTGAACGTGTAAACATTAATCCCATTTCTGTATGATGAAGTGCATCATCTACATCACCACACCCTTCTGCCTCAGATGCCTCCTAATGTATATAAACGTGTTTATACAGCCCTTACTCCACAACATTCACACACCATGCTCTTTGGGGTTCTCCCTTTCGGTGATATATTTAACTCAAAGGGAATCCTAGTCGCACTGCGGACAGCCAGTAGGGAGGAACCTGACAACAGGCTAACGAGCTCGCCCGAGATTCCCAGGGAGGACTGGGACTCATTAAGTCTTGTTTCCTGGGCAAGTCCACACAGGGAGAAGAAAATAACTGTAGTGAAGGCCTGAAAACTTATTGCCTTTGGATTTCTGAGCATCTGTGGATGCTGCCACATGGTAACCAGGGCAAGCAGTGGAGGCTTCTAATTAGATTCTCTGAAATATTTAATTAGGCACTCCATTCATGTTTTGTTATTTTCTGTTTGGAACTGACCCCGTGCCAGGGAGGGTCCATACACAAAGTGGGGCTGTCATTTGGTTAGATTCAATTCCTACCATCAACCTCCAGCCTCGGGTCTAAAGCTCATGTTTTTGCTGTAACCATGGTCAGAAGAATCTCCTGCAGGTATGATTTATGTTTAGGGAGCTATTGACAGGAAATCTCACAGAAAAGGTATCTCAGACAGACTTCTCATTACCCAGGAGTGTGTGTGCTGGTGTAAAACATCAGGGAGACTGAGGCTAATTCAGGTCCCAAGTCATGTTTGTATTAAATATGTAATATTTGAAGCTGTCCATATTTTAGAGTCATAGTTATTTAATACAATATAGTGGGCAGGCTATACCAAAGGGAAGAGGCCAGTGTGTTAATTCACAACAAGAAGGTAAGTGAGGGACACTTTTAAATTTTGTTAATGTAAAAATTCAGTTTAAGACAAAGATTCCTAGCTAGACACAGCAGCATTGCAGGCCTGCAATTCCAACACTTTGGATGCTGAGACAGGAGAATCACAAGTTGGAAGCCAACCTAAGCTATATAACAGAACTTGCCTTATACAACAAGGCAGAGCAATTCATTTACCAACCCAGTCCCTCGATGTCTTTAGTACTCATGAAATCAGACTTAATATACCCAATATGATATTTTGCTTTCTCCCCAAATAGATGTCACTGAATCTGTAATCAATATGTCCTAGGATATAGGAAACAACATTCCCTTGAGGATAAAATGCTTTGACCCAAACTTGTTTGCATTTTGGTTCACAAAATCACCATGGCTGAGTCTCTTACACTGGTAGGGAAAGGAGAGACAATGCTTTAAAACATAGAAACTCTGAGCTCAAGCTTCGGAAAACTCAAGCTTGATCATGGCTGGGCTGGCCCAGAGCTGGGCGAACCTCTGGTGACAAATTGTTGCAGGTGGGAGGAACTCCAGACAAGATCAGTGGAGATGAGAACTTAGGGGTGTGGACAAGGTCAAAGGTGAAGTTAGGAAAGGGTGTGATTGCACTCAGAGTGAGGTGAGTCTCAGAGGCAGAGCCCATAGAGAATACTATGAACATGGCTTGACAGATAAGAGCTCTTGTCACATAAAGCTGATGGGCTGAGTTCCATGCCTCTAGGCCACATAAAAAGCCCAGTGTGGGGGCATACACCTGTGATGTCAGCACCCCAGTAGCAAGATAGGAGTGGAGACAGTGGTGACGGGAAGAGAGGAGTGAGGGGCAGAAACAAGACAGACTATGCCTCATACAAGGAAAGCCAACTCCTAGAAAGCTGTCCTCTAAGGTGTGGCATATTTCCACTTCTACACTTTGTGCTCACACACACACACACACACACACACACACAGCTAAAAAGATGCTTGTTCTTTTATAATGTGAGCACGCAGTGACAAGAGACAAAGTACCATCATGGAGCAGAGAAAAGCCTTCACCAGACCCCAGATCCTTCCCTGCACTTTGAGCTTGGACTTCACAGGCTCTAGGAGCACAAAACAGGAAAAAGGCAACCACAAACTTCTATCACTTACACATGAGCCCAGCCTACACCCAAGCTTTAGGCTGCTGTCAGGTCTTCTTAGCGAGCTGTCTTGCTTCCCCTCCCACGGGACTACGTCAAGGCAAACCAAGGTAGAAAAATATCTTTTCTCTCCCATCTTTCTCATGTGCATGACAAGAGAAAATGAAGGTACGCCGGGGTCCACATGGGACCGTGAGTGCATGGAGCCTCCCATAAATCTTCATTCACCACTTAGATGGAAGGGGAGACGGGATGCCACGGGATCTACCAACACCATCCATTTCTTTTCCAGAAGATTCAGGTCCCAGGCTTGCCTTTCACCCCCTCTGAATTTCTTCTCTTAGCGTCACCTCTGTCCTTGCTGCACTTTCCTCCCTGTGCATCAGCTGTGGTCTGCCTGTGCAACCTGCCTCCTTTGAAACGCCCACAACTTCGAAAACTTTGCTCTGAAAATAAGTATCTGGGTGAACACACATTTTTTTCAAGTAGGCCCTGTTTCTGAGTCGAGGCTGGTCTTTAGTGACTAAAGAACATACTTCTTTTAACAGGGGCTGGGAGCTATTTTAAAGTTTTTCATTTTGATTATGGGTATCCATGGATGGGAGGTGGTGGTGGTGATGATGTTTCCTACATCTTCTCCATTGGGCAAAGGCATTGCCTGTTGCCCTGAACTGCCCAGCCGAACACATTCTTAGCCACAGCAGAAGGTATTTGATAATGGGTACTTGGAATAGTCCCTGAGAATCCACATGTGCATGTGGACCCTGGGCTAGAATCCAGAGCTTCAGAGTTGCTGGGTATCCCCAGATGCTCACAGAAAGAAAATGCTGCAGTGGATTGAACCAGACTCTAAGAACATGGACATTGTAGGATATATCTTAGACTATTGAGAGTCTGCCCATACTCTGCCCCACAGTCTATTCTGTCCTTTTGGTTGTTTTGATTTTTGAGACAGGGTTTTGCTTAGAACCTGTACTGGAATTCACTCTGTAAACCAGGCTGGCCTTGAACTCACAGAGATCTGATTGCCTCTGTCTCCTAAGTGCTGGGACTAAAGGTGTGAGCCACCACCCCCAGCTGCCTGTCACTTCTTGGATGTTCAGAACATAATAAAACTCTTAAATGGGGAAGGAGCATAGCAGTGTTCCTTCTCCAGCCCAAGCCACCTGCCTTGTAGACCCCGGAGTCTCCAGTCTTTGTCCCACTGAGTTTAGCATTCCCACATGGATCTCTGCAATGTAGAGTTGTGTCTCTTTTCCTCAACTCAGAATCAAGTCCTGTGTTTTAAACCAGCTCTCTGGAGCTCTGCACTGGGGTTCCATTTGCTATTAAGGGCTCTAATGAGGAGGGACAGGCAATTATTATTATTTATTTCACTAATTAGCCAGATAATCATTCATTCCGAAACTATGCAGGGCTGGAGAGCTGTTCGGGTGCCCTTTGTCTGATGTGGATTCATTTTATCCCCCCATTTTCCTTTTACTTAAAAAAAAAAAAAAGGAGCAAAGGCAAGAGGTGAGGAGGGGAAATTTTAAGGAGATGGAGAGATCATTTCTGAGCTGCAGAGACAATGCAGCCAGGAGTCCAAGTTCATAAAAACATCACTCTTCAGCCTCTGAAGACATCATGCTTGATGATAGCCATAAAACACGTTAGTGTGAAATAAATTGCTGTTCTATTCAAATCCTTAAACGTACCACTGTGGATGTCACCCGAGAAATGCAACTCTTTTCCCTGATGCTGAGGTATATTTTATCATAATTTGTGTGGTGGGTGACAACCTTATACACATGATTGCCTTTTCCTGCTCAGTTAGCTCAGCAAGGTCAGAGTCCTTTGGCCTTTTATGAACGTAGGACTATTAGGAAATGAGAAGGATAACTGAACAGCATGGAGAGGAAGCTGGATTTTTCTTGATTAATAAATACATTTTTTTCCTTTTGTGGTGTTTGCACTTAGGAAATTACCCTTTTAAAATTCTGAGTTAGTTTTGGGGGAATGAGGGGACCATTGCTGATGTTTTGGGTTTTGGGGCATTATTGTTGTTGTTTTCCCAAGACAGAAACAACTTCTGAGAAGTTGGAATTCCTCCTCAATATCACAGCGTAGCATTTGGTAAGGATTTACCTTTCCCATCAAAAAATTCTAAGGTAGATAATTATAATGAGAAATAGTTGCTTATTTAATGTAGTATGTGTTTTGGGAGATTTGTTTGTGTTGTTGCTCTGAGACCACCAATGGATTCTGGCCTTGGTCCAGGGGGCGGGGTCCACACTCAGCTGGCTGGAGCAGACCATAGTTTTCTGGCTGACTCAGAGGAGATAGATGGACACACAAGAGGAATGGGGGGGGCAAAGAAGATGTGCAGCCCTTTTGAGTGGGGAAACATACAGAGTAGAAGACACTGATCATTTTCTCCACGGCTCTGTGGGTCTATCAGGTTTTACCCTCATATCTGACTCGCCACCATTTTTATTAATGACATTTTTTATAGTTCTCAAGACTTCTATACTTCAAGTTATACTCCTCCAGGGTGATAGAACAGTAGGCACTGTGACCAAGGATCTATGGAAAGGAGGTAAAGGGGCAGATCTTAGTGAAAAGAAAAGTGGGTCTCTCCTGCTCGAAGGGTGACTGATACTACTTAGAGTAGCATGATTAGTAGAGACAGGTATTGGGGTTCAAGCTGAAGGCAGAAAAGCAAAGCAGCCAAGCGACTAGAGAGCTTTCACCTCTGCCAAGGCTCAGACCAAAGAGGGGTGAGGGGGGAGAGTGATCCTGTCTCAGAGTGACTGCAGACTGCAGTGCTCTCCACCAAACCTCAGACTCCCTGAGACTGCACTGGGCTCCTGCCTTGTATTCCTCTCTAGTGCTGGGGTTAAAGGCGTGCCATCCCAAGTGCTGGGATCAAAGGTGTGAGCTCTGTTTCTCTTTTAGATTGATTCACTCTCACATAGCCCAGGGTGGTTTTGAACTCACAGAGATCCATCTGCTTCTGTCTCCTGAACGCTGGGATTAAAGGTGTGGCCACCACTGCCTGTCCTCTATGGCTAACTAGTGGCTTAGGTGTGTAGCTAACTTGTGGCTCAGCTCTGCACTCTGATCTTCAGGCAAACTTTGTTAGATCACAAACAAAATATCTCTACAGGTTGCCCTTCTATCGCTATAACAAATTACCCAGGGTAGTTAACTTAAAAAAAGAAAAGGTTTGTTTTGTCTCATGGATTCAGAAGTTCTAGCTATGATTGACTAGTGTTTCTTTCTGACCAGGGGCAGGGCATCTATCACGGAGGCAGCTCATGATGGGGCTCAAGGTCAGGAAGCAAACTCAGGAGGGTCAGGCTCTTCTAGCCCCCTTTAATGACCTGAAGACCCCTACCAGACCTCAGCTCCTAAAGTTCCCATCATTTCCCAATAGCATCATCCCGGTGACCAGCTTTGAGCATAGGGACATTCATGATCCAAGCCGTAGCTCTTAGCTAGTGACCAAAACAGATGGATACCCTCTCTGCCTTCAACACTCAACAGCTTAAAGGGCTCAGTGTGGGGAACTTCTAGCTTTCATAAGTCTCTCCCATTTGGGGACTCATATGTGTCTAGTAGTTTGGAAAATGGCTCTGAAACTTTCTAGAAAGCCATCAAGATGGGACCCACAGGTCTTGGACAGCAAGTTCCAGGAACATTTATTCCTACCCTTTACTTGTTCGCACCAAACTTGCAGAAAGTCTATCACAGAGTTGTTATACCCAGGATCTTGGGAACACCATGGCTACTTCTGGTAGGGATGGAGTCAGGAACAATATACTCAGATGTGTTGTACTCACCTCTCCAGTGACGAAATATCTGCAAGGAGAGAGAACGAAGAAAAAAAAAAGCAAGACCTTTAAGACCTTTATAACATTGAATATATAGATTATAATGCATTCATATCACAGTTGATAGTTTTGTTTTATATCAAAGGAAATAATATAAACATGGGTTGGGGCTGTAGCTTAATTGGTAAGGTGCTTGCCTAGCATGAATGAACCCCTGGGCTCCATCCCCAGCACTGCATAAAACTGGGTGGGGTGGTGTGCAGCTATGACTCCAGCATTCAGGAGGTGGAGGAAAAAGGATCAGGTCACACTTGGCTACATAGTAAACTCAGCATTATCCTTGGCTGCATAATGAGTTCAAAGCCAGCCTGGACTAGATTTGGGAGGAAGGAAAAAAAAGAAAAAGGAAGGAAGAAAGAAAGGAAGGAAGGGAGTGAGGGAGGGAGGGGAGGAGGGAGGGAGGGAGGGAGGGAGAGAAGAAAGAAAGAAAAAAGGAAAAGCAGAAAGCCAAAAGGATCTAAATGAAGAAATGTTACCCTACGCAAACGTGAGATGTAGTTACCAAGGACTGCTCTAATGTAGTGCTGACCTACGAACAAATAACTTCAGACAATTCTGCTGATTTCTTGAAGTCACTTTCAGGAGACCTAGGGAAGGCAATTTTGAAAGAATTAGACAATCAGTGAAACTGCATTTTTAAACAGATTTTCAACAAGTGCCACTTCTCTTCAAGGTCACCTCCCCCAGTTACACACACTGCCTGGTGACAGAAAACACAGCCTCATGGCAGCGATCTGTTTCTCTGCAGCCACTCGGAAGGAGGGGGTTTGGTAGGAGCTTTTTATTACAGTAAAGAGCAGGGGGTAGAAGTGAAGAAAAGACCCAAGAGACTAAGAAGCAGCAGAGCTGGAGGAAGCGAGCTCAGCAGTACTGGGCTTAGCTTCACACTGGGCACTGCAGGATGTCACGTGTTCCTTAACTCTGTCTTAGATGAAGCCAGTGACTATAGGTGGATGTTGCTCCCCAGGAGAAGAGTCTCCAATGGCCCTCTGAGACCTCAACACATACAAGTTAGCCTTGCCAGCAGTATTTGGGGTGGATCTGACGGTGAGAGACTGGGGGACACTTGAGAATGAACAAACTGTCCCAGGTAGATTGGCTTGTTAAAATAGCAGTCAAGTTTCCAGGTCTATCTGGCAATAATGGTTTGCTCTTGTTATGTTTTCCCCTAGATGTCTGTGTGGCCTGCTATGTAGCTTCACTGAGGACCCTGACCAGATGTCAATCATCAACACCACCTTCGTCTCCCAACCCTCCACCCGTGCCACTGAGAATAACCTCTGCTTTCCACCCCCTTCCCTTTCCTCTTCTCATCACACTTACATGTAGCATCCTTATTAGTCGTCACTTTTAGAGAATGCCCTAGTTCCATTTCTGTTGTTGTGATTAAATGTCCCAACGATACCCAACGGTAGCCAACTGAAGGACGAAAGGGCTTATTTTAGCTCTCGGTTCCAAATTATATAGTACATCGTCGTGGGGAAGTCACAGCTGCAGGAGCTCGAGACAGCCAGTCACCTCACGCCCACTGTTTGAGAGCAGAATGAGTGAATGCATGCATGCTTAGTGCTCAACTAGGTTTCCCTACTCTTAATACAATCCAGAACCCCAAACCAGGGAATGCCGCTGCCCACTTTCAGGCTGGGTCTTCCTGCATCAATTAAGGCAGCACAATCCCACACAGACATGGCCATGGATCAACCTGAGACCCGAGTCACGCGAGCCCTGATGCTCACGTTTTCCAGATGAGGTCACACTTCAGTTGGGTCCACATGCATAGAACTCTGTTCCTAACTGAAATGCCCCCCCCCCCAAAATACAGGAGGCACAAATTTTAAAAGAAAACGTTTTTTTTAAAAAAAGAAATCACAGAATTACATGTTTCATTAAGCAGAAAAAGTTGAATCTTAAAATTTCAACAGCATCCCTGGAAGGAGCCTTTTGTTTGCGGCTGACGCTCAGTAAAGACTGAAGTTCAAATATGCAACGAGGACTATTTAGTAGTGTATGTATGTCCTCTATATGTACATCTTTTTTTCTTCCTGACACTGGGTTAGTATAGAACATCTTTGTGCTTAGAAATTACTCATGATTTATCAGTACTATACAAGAGACGCAAAAATCATCTATTTTTTATATCTGTATGTGAGTGAATATGTGTGTATATGAATGTGTATGTTCGTTTGTGTGGACTGACTTGTGTGTGTTTGTGTGTGGGCACATGTGGAGACCAGAGGTCAACCTTGTGTGTCATTTTTCCTGTGCAATCCAGCTTTTATTAATTTTGTGTTAGATGCCATGGCACATGTGTGGAGGTCAAAGGACAACTTTAGGGAGTCTGCCTCCTCACCCCCACAATGTGGGTCTCAGGATTGAAGTCAGGCTTGGCTGTAAGTACCTTTACCCAATGGGCTGTCTTTCTAGCCCCTACCTTGATTTTGTGAAACAGTGTTTCTCACTGGCTTGGGGCTTGGGTTAAGCTGTCTGGCCAGTGAACCTCAGGGATCCTCCCGTCTCCATTTTCTCAGCTGTAAGATTGCAAGCATGCCCTATTGTGTGTGTTTTTTTCATGCTGGGTTGGGGGAATGAACTTGGGTCCTCATGCTTGCATAACAAGGTCTTTACCAACTGAGCTATCTCCCCAGGCCAAACACACTTATTTTTGTTACCTGAAATGTAACTAGGAATTCTTTACTTTTCCTGGCAACTCAAATTTAACTTTCATTTCTAAAAAAATAGAGCAAAAAAAAAATAAACAACAAATAATTCCCTCTCACTCCTCAGAAATGAGGAGCCATTTGCATAAATCTTCTGTAGCTATGTCTCCCTGCCCATTGCATTTTTCAAGAAAGAAACCCCAGCCTCGGGACGAGCAAATTGCCTAACTTCACACAGCTCTAAAGCCCATTTCCTTCAACACCATTGTCAACATTTGGCAGAAACTATTCTAAATTTTAAACCTTCTTATTCTGGTTAGTTTTGACTTCCTACTTGACACAGCCTAGAGTCGTCTAAGAATTGCCTAAAACAGATTGGTCTGTGGGCCTTTCTAGTGGTAGGAATTGCCTTGATTGTTAACTGATGTGAGTATATGTGTGTGTGTGTTGGGTGGGGGTTATGAGCACTTTTCCAGACAGCCTGGTCCCAGAGCCGCATCAGCCCCAAAATAACACACAGAGACACTGTATTAGATATAAAGCTGTTGGCCTGTTACTAGTTTTATTTTATTGGCTAGCTCTGTCTTAAATATTAACCCATTTCTATCAATCTAAGTGTTTCCATGTGATCTTATCTTACCAGAGAGAGGGTCCAGACCTCTCAAGTCTCTACATCTTGAATCTCCCCACTACATCTCCCAGAATCTTCCTTGTCTTCTGGTCCTGTCTATCTCGCTTTCCTATTGGTCAACAGGACTCCATTCATTAACCAATAAGAGAAACATATGCACAGAATGAGATCTCCCATCAGGGGGTAGGTAGTACACTGTGTGCAGCAGTATTCCCTGGACAAGTGGTCCTGGAATGTGTATGAGAGCTGACTAAGCATCAATCAGTGAGCCAGCAGGCAGCCATCCCTTCAAGTTCCTACTTGAGTTCCTGCCCTGGCTTATTTCAGTGATGGACTGTCAACTAACCCATTTCTCCTCTATGTTGCTTTTGATCTTGGTATCTGCTACAGCAATGGAATGAAACTAGAACATTCCCCAAACAAAAATAAGCCCCTGGGAAACTCCAGATGCCTGTGTCTTTTTGGCTCCATGACTAGAATTTTCTGAAACTTTACTTTGTCTTCAAAGCATTAAATTCAAGCTCACATACTGAAAAAAAAAAAAAAAAAAAAAAAAACAGTCCTGAAAGAATTTCCAGGGGTCTGCAAGCCATCTCAGTTTTCCTGGGCTCCATGATCCACACATCTTTGCCCCAAGTCTAGTTAATTTCCCATGGGGTCATGGGGATTTTCCTATTCCTATGTTTGTCTTTCCTGTGTACTTGAAAGCAACTCAGGATATGGGAACTAGAAGAGATTTCTTGAGTGGAGTGAGGGCCGGTGGGAATGGGAACACGAGGCATCAGGTGGGAGTGGGGGGGTACCCGAAAGAGACTACTGGAAAGGGGGGTGCATTTTGGGATCAGGTAAACACCTGTCACAAGGGAATGCCCCAGGACCTTACGAGGAAGACCCCAGCTTAGACTCCAGCAATGGGAGATAGGAAGCCTGAATTGGTGACCAGATTTGTGCCTAGCCCAATCGTCATCAGAGAGGTGTCATCCAGCAACTGATGGAAACAGATTCAGACCCACAACCAAACATTAGGCAGAGTTTGAGGAATCCTGCAGAAAAGGAGAAGGGAGTGATGGAGCCAGAGGCATCAAGAAAACTCACAGAATTAACTAGCCTGGGTTCGTAGGGGTTCACAGAGACTGAACGGAGAACCAGGGAAGCTGCATAAGGTTGACCTGGGCACTCTGCACATGTTACAGGTGTGTAGCTTGTTCCTGTTGTGAGACTCCTGACAGTGGGAACAGGGCCTGTCTCAGACTCTTTTACAGGCTTTTGGCATCCTATTCCTCATATTCGGTTGCCTTGCTCAACCTTAATACATGGGGAGGTGCTTAGTCTTACTGCAACTTAGTATGCCATGTTTTGTTGATGCTAATAGAAGACCTGCCCTTTCCTAAACAGAAACAAGGGAGGAGGGGATTGGGGTAGGAACAGAGAGATAGGAGTAGAGACTGGGAGGAGAGGAGAGGGGGAAACTGCAGCCAGGATGTAAAATAAATAAATACATTTATTAAGGAAGGAAGGAAGGGAGGGAGGGAGGGAGGGAGGGAGGGAGGGAGGGAGGGAGGGAGGGAGGGAAAGAGGGAGGGGGAGGAAAGAAGGAAGAAAGGAAAGAAAGAAAGAAGGGAAAGAAAGAGAACTAAGGATCAGCAGAATGCAGCAGCGGCCTGGACAATTTCAGTTCCTGGGTCCCGGGCATTTTCTTCTAAACGACAATATTTAACAACAAAATTGCTTCGTTTCAACCTCACTGAATTTCTTCAAGTGGGAGCCCTATAATTTAAAAATAATAAATGCAACAGACTGAGCATATTGCTTTCATTAATCCCCGATACTGCTTATTTTCAGTGCTTTTAAATTATTTGGGTGTGCTCAATAGATTTAGTTGAAGTGGAAAAAGAATCATTCAAGTTTCAGACCATTTGCAGCCATCAATTTATCTGCGGTTTTCCAGCCAAGTAACGGAACTTCAGAGTAGCACTTAGTTTGAATGATTTCTTGCCCCACCCCTTCCCCCACCTCAGGCTGGTTTGAAACAGTGAATTAGTCAAGTAAAAATGTCTGTGGAGGTGAAAGAACCATAAACAAGAGCATCATAGCCTCTGAGTTATCAGCCTGTGCGGGTTGCGCTGACAGGCATGTCACAACATCTCAAGGACGTCCACAGCGAAAGTGGAAACAGAGAGTTTCCCAAGGGGAGGGCGGCAGTAGGACCTTCTTCCCCTTGACACTCCACTTCTATCCTTCCCTTTGCTTGAATCCCAAAGACTGGAAAAAAACAGGGGCCAGGTGGATCCAGCAGCACCCAGCACTAACACTGAGTTTCAACAGAAGAGCACAAGGTACTAAATTTGAATTTCTGATAAAAGCTGAGTGATTTGGTCTGGGAACCACCTCAGTGGGTGAGTGCTTGCTTTCCAAGCCTGAAGGCTGCCCACATGCCCTGTAACCATAGCACTGTGGGCTTGCTTTCCAAGCCTGAAGGCTGCCCACATGCCCTGTAACCATAGCACTGTGGGCCAGAATGGAGACAAGGTGATTAGTGGGGCTTGCTGGTCGTCAGCCTAGCTCCAGACTCAGCAAGGGACTCTGTTTCAGGGCCATAAAGATAAAATGGGACACCCAAAGTCCTCCTCTGGCCTCTGTGCACACATACAGGTATGAGCACCAGAACACAATGTCTGCATCACATACACACACACACACACACACACACACACACACACACAAAATTGCAGTACAACTTACAGCCTATGTATGTGTACTCTACATCTGTAACCCTGTTGAGGAGCACCTCTGCATTCTATTATCGTGCCCTTTGCCATTCTTTAGACCACGGCTAAATATGATGGGAATGTGCTGAGTGATCCTGTGGACTGGCTGCTGTCCCACACAATGCACATTTGCAATCATTCAGCTTTATGACAGCGCTGTCACTTAGGTGTACTATTTGCTAGTCTTACAAATGCAGGGAAGGGATATTTCAAGGGGCCCATCAGTGATCCTGTGTTGAAGAGTGTGAGTGTGTTCGAAGGTCTTTGTGATTTCATCACAACTTATGACTTCTAAGGGAAGGGAAAGAGATGACCTGTTGCAGGGAAGGTCATGTTTTCTCTTTCCGGTTTGGAATCATGCAGAGGCCAGGGATGTAAGTACAGTTGGTAAAATGCATGCTTGGAGCTCTTGGCCGGATCAAAACAAACAACAAACAAACAAACAAACAAAAAAATCCAGAGTAGTAGTGAAGATGTGTCATACCAGCCTTTAGGAAGTGGAGGCAGGAGGGGGATCAGAAGTTCAGAGTCATCTGTGCCTACAGAGTGACTTCAAGATCAACCTGGGCTATAGAAAACACTGCCTTGGAATGAATGAATGAATGAATGAATGAATGAATGAATGAATGAATGAATGAGTGAGTGAATGATTGACATATAGTCATAAAATCCCATGAGTATGTTCATAGTGACATTTTACAGTGTGAACTTAGGCAGATAGGCAGAGGACTGTTGTCAAAGGGACTCATTAAAGAAAACTCCCACCTCCATTCAATCTACAAAAAGCCACAAAGTCAGCAGCTCAACAACACATCAAAAGACGGACAGCCCGTCCCAGGCAATAGGTGAAAATGGACATTTAAAGTTCACTATGTGATGCCTGGGTTTCAGATTGAACTGTGGTTTGTTTGGGTTTTGAAATTGTGGATTTGCTGAAAAGTCTAGGCTGTTCCCGAGTTGGGTAATGAACAAGCTGTGGGTAGCGCGGGGGCCACAGAGGGGATCTCACTGGAAACGCGTTTCTAAAAGAGCCAGTGTGTTTACGGTTGAAAGATGATGACACAGCATTTTGAGAAGACTTCAAAAGGAGGGCCCAGCACCCGCCCGCCATGCCGTTTGCACATTTCTTCCCTGTTACTGATCTCTGAAGCGGCCGGAACTGGCAGAGATTCCACGGGCTTGTTAGACATGAATTCATGGTTTCCATCGAGAAGAAACTGCCTACACTGAAGACAAGGCAAATGACGGAAGGAAACCCACCTTGCAATTCAAAGTAATTCTATTTTTGCTTCCTTTAATTCCATAAACAAGGTGTGCAATGAGATGCTAAATGGCCCTGTCTTTCTCTGTAGTTACTCAGTTTCCCGAAGCACTGGGGAACTGGGAGCGGATTCCTGATATTCGGGAGGTAAGAGGACCACCTGCTACAGGTCTAGCTGAAGCAGGCAGACCCCTGGGTCCTCCCAGCGCTAATTTACCAACACTCACCAGGCACCTGTCTGTGGGTAAGCTGATATCAAACTTGTCATTCTGAAATTCTTACAGTAATATACTGTTGTAGCAGTAAACCAAACCAACTGACATGATGAGAAATGAGATCAAAGCCTTATGATTAATTTAGAAGCCATACCTAGAGTGTTTGGCAGCTCCTTTCCCACTCAGTTAACAGCGCCTCTCAAAAAGAGAATATAACATAAGGAAAAGATGATGTGTACTGGGGGGTGTGGCCAGACTAGCAGAGTGCCTGTCTCCCATGCACAAAGGCCCTGAGTTCAAAGTCCAGCACCAGATAAATCTCACCTGTAATCCCAGCACTTGGGAGACTGGGGCAGGCAGATCAGGATTTCAACTCATCTTCAACTACATATTGAGTTCTAGACAAGTCTATATGAGACCCTGTATCAAAATACACATGACATGTCAGGTGTGGCCAGCCTTTAATGCCAACTCTTGGGAGGCAGAGGCAGGGGTTCGTTATGTGTTTAAGGCCAGCGTGGTCTATATAGCCAGTTCCAAAACAACTAGGGATCTCTAGTGAGACCTTGTCTCAACACATTAGCACACACACACACACACACACACACACACACACACACACACACACACACACACACACAGTTAGCCAGAACTAATTCAACCACAGCCCAGGAGCTATCTTTGTAATTTTACCAGTTGTACATAGGTTCAGGTTGGGCTGTGAAGGAGCTAGCTTCCCTAGCAAAGGGAAATGATTTACACTTGAAAACCACAGCTGCTATGAAAATAAACATTGAATCAGTTTCTTCCTTTAAGTCCATGTTCCATTAGAATAACTACAGTAGGTGACATTTTTCACATTTTAATTGGTGTTTTGCTGATTTTATCAGAATTTCTGCTGATCAAAGCAAGTTGGCTATTTATTTATTTTGTAACGGAGCTAACTGTTCCCTGCAAGTTTAATGTACTGTAATGAATTTTAAATATCCTCCTAGTTAGATTACAAAGTGTTTGAATCTAGGCATCCTAGTTACACTGAAATTATTAATTACTCAAATGGGCAAAAGGTAACATTCAGAAAAAAAGTCACATTTTAAATGGATCTGGATTAGATGAAAATGTTGGGTCGACCTTAGAAGGCTTCAAGAGGATTGGCTTTTCCCTGCAACCCGCTTAACCCACTCTTACCTGCTTGGTTCTCAGACATATGATAAATACATTCATTATTAGTTTATTCTCAGTAGCTTAGAGAACAATAAGTTTTTATGTTATTTACACTCCAGTGACTTTGGTTTAATTGGCTTCTTTTATGTTATTTATATAAATATAAATCATACTGGGTTTTAAAGTATTAATGACGCATTTTATGTTGTAGTGCTGTTTTTGTTCAGAACAACACGCCATAAATTCACATCGTCCATGGGCAACAGCTGAGGAATGATATAGAATCTCCTTCCAAAGTTGAAGCAAATGCCCCCTGAATCTCCCAGAACTCATGCTCTAGATGAAGAGATCCACAGAATTACAATGCATTTACAGTTGACTTAACAAGTTAATTTATTCAGATGTATCTGGAAAGCAATTCTCTAGTCTGTGTGCTTAGAAAATGACAGGCTTTTTCCTCCCATTGAGAGTTTATATATATATAGTCAACTTGATGAGATCCACCTTGGAAATGAATCTCCCTGGGCATGTCTGTGAGATTAGGTAAACTGAGGTAGGGAGACCCACCTTAAGTGTGATGGCTGCCGTTTCAGGGCTGGGATTCTAGACTTCATACAAAGGAGAAAATGAGCTGAGCACTGACAGTCACCCTTCTCTGCACCCTGCCCACCGATGCAATGTGACCAGCCACTTCAAAGCTCCTGCCACCATGACTCCCCACCATGAAGGACTCCACCCTTGAACTGTGAGCCAGAACGAATTTTTCCCTTGCTAAGTTACTTTTGCTGGGTATTTTGTGGCAACAATGGGAATAGTAACTAGTGTCCACCACTACCCCACTCACATACACACATTCTTAGAGACACTAGGACAAGTCAAAATAAAGTACCCATTTACAGAATTCTTTGAGTCTGGTTTCTTCTAGTTGACACGCTGTCTACAAATCTCCCACAGTCTTTAGAGAGTACACCAAGTACAGAAGGCTTGTTAAAATGCCTAGCTCCATGTATGAATGTATATGTGTATGTATGTATGTATGTATGTATGTATGTATATCCATATCCACTCTTGAATCTCTCTCTGTTCCTGAGATAATTATGCCACTTTTAAAAAATCATTCTGACAAAATACCTGAGCAGAACAGTTTAAGGCAAGAAGGATTTCTTGTGTCTCCATGCTTCCGAGGTCCTCATCCATCAGGGCGGAAGTGCTGGCAGAGCCAAGTTCCCCACCTCATGGAAGACAGAAAGCAGAGAGGAAACAGCAGGCCTTAGGACAAGTTGGGGGCCCAGAGGACATACCTCCAATGACAAGCCTCCTCCACTAGGCCCTCACTCCTGAAGTTTCTAGAAACTCTCCAAATTGCACCAGCAGTTGGAGACCAAGCTGTCAGTCCATGAGTTAGCTCCTTGGCAGAACACTTCATGGTCAAACTATAATGGTAGTTGTCCTACTGAGAGGCACCTGGTATGTTCTAGTTTATTCATCTTGCTTTTCATCTTTTAATACTCAGTTTTGAAAGTACTGAAAGAATAACCTTGCCCGCCCCAAACCAAAACCAAACCAAACCAACCAACCAAACAAACAAACAAAAACCGTGCCACCACACAAAGATCTCTAAAATTGTGGACATTTTTCTTCCTGGAAAACTTTGGTCAAGTCCCTTAGCCTCTCAGACCTGCTTTCCTTATATTTGTAAGATTGACATATAGGAGGCTCTGGGGAGAGGCTGTCTGTGGGCACTATGTCAGGCCTCAAAGGTGGCAAAAAGAAGCCCTTGAAACAGCCCAAGAAGCAGGCCACGGAGATGGGCAGGGAAGACACGGCTTTCAAGTGGAAACAAAAGGAGGAGCAGAAGAAACTCGATGAGCTAAAAGCCAAGGCTGAGGGGAAGGGACCCCTGGTCATAGGTGAAACTAAGAAAACTGGCAAAAAGTAAGCTGTTTCTCATATCTGAGATGATGGGGACCCTCTTCCATTCCTATTTAAACATCTGGATTCCCTGCCATCACATTCTTGCCACCTACAGCTAGAATGAAGTGTTATCCTGGAGCCTGTTGTACATTGTAATAAACTTTTGTAAAATAATAATAATAATAATAATAATAATAATAATAATAATAATAAAATGAATAAAAAGGGAGGTTGACATATGGATTCCTTGGCTGGTGAGTTATTCTGAGAAACCATTGGAGTGGTGTGGAGCCTTAGCATGGCCCTTTGTTCCCAAGAGTGACTGAATAATGGTTATTAATGTTGTCTACCTTCAGCGAAGTTACCCTACATAGTGTGGGGAAGCCGCACAACGGAATACTGGAATATGTTTTTAAGTTATATGGAAACCACGGTGGAATTAGTGAGGATGACATCACTGTGAAGGGGAGAGAACATCTGGTATTGAAAGCAGTACTACTACCAAAGACACTGAAACAATAGTCAGTGGGACACCAGCAGTGCTTTCCGTGTAAATCCAGTGCTCTCTACAGAGCGGGTTGGAGGATTAGCAGGTGAACAGAAACTAAAAGAGATGGATTATGGGTCCACCTCACAATTAATGAGGGACATTAATGCCACCAAGCCGGTGAGTGTGGCTAACTACCTTGTTCTTACATACATTACACTATTTCTCTACACTAGCTCAGTGGTATAAGTTGTTAGAGTGTAATGATCCATTCCACAGGTGAGATTGTGGGGGCTGGGAATGGTGAAAAGGGGTTAGCCTCAGCCAGACCTTGGGCTGGATCTTCCCTTTTGTGGGGCTGTTTCCTGGGTAGTAGAACCTAGCCAAGAGTTAGTGAAACAGTTCATTACATCCTCACAGGCATCTGATGGGCAGGTGTTCTAGATTCCCTTGTGTTGCTGTGATGAAACACTCTGATCTGGGAGGAGAAGGGGATTTGTTTCAGCTTGCAGTTCTAAGTTACAGTCCATTGCTGTAGGGAAGCCAAGGCAGGAACAGCAGCCATTCGTGTTACACCCACAATCAAGAGCAGAGAGAAATGAATGCATATGTGTTCACATGCTTGCTTGATATGCTCAAGACTCCATGTCTAGGAAATGGTGCCACCTACAGTGGTTTGTGTCTTCCAGTATCAGTTAACTTAGTTAAGACAGGACCACAGGCTGACCCCATGTAGATAATCCCTTATTGAGACTCTTGCCAGGTGATTCTAGGCTGCATCATATTGACAACTAAAGCCATCAGGAAAGGCATACTGCCATGAACTTCATTGTATAGATAAGAGAACAGGCAAAAAGATGAAGTACTTATGGCATATAATCCAAAGCTAACAGGAAACCTGGAGTTTGAAGCCAAAATGTCTAGCTCCAGAATCCTTATTCCTCAGAGTGTACCTTATTGCCACCAACTGGGCCAGCATTGGAGGTAATAGTTGTTCAACTTCAGCAAGCATCCTTATCACAGAACAGATCTGTGAGCCATTCAGAGGGTCTAGAGAATACTGACAATGTGCATTTTAAACATACTCTCTAGCTGTTGCAATGGTCTGGGTACCACACTTGGAAAAGCCATGTGTCTGTACCAGAGGTATATGATCTTGGAGCTTCAGACACACTGTACACTGCAGAACTTTTTGATGCATAAAAGATGGTTAAAAAAAAAAATCTAATGGGCCAGTGTCCAGAGGCACCGGACATGGGCTCACACTTTAAGACCCCTTTAGGATCCTGAAAATGCAACGTGGTGTCACTTAATTGGCATTTATAAAGAATTCCTAAGAACTGTGGTTTGTATAGCTGTTGTCATCTCCAGAGATTGTGGAGGCAAGAAAATCACTCTCTGATTACTATAAAGGTGTAATCCATTAGCTCATCAAGGAAGTCTGGAGATGGGCAGAGAAGAGCAGGTGGGAGAGAGGGTCAGAACGGCATTGTTTTGTCTTCCTGATGGGGCTCGGGCTGGTACTACAGAAGGATGGTCTGCATGGAGAGTTCCAGAACTATCACTACTTTTCTAGAACTGTTTTCAATGTTATTATGTTATTGACCAAGATAGCAGTTTGCTCCCGTTCCCTGTAAGGTGTCCAGAGTGTCCAAAGCTTGTTTGTCCATTTGGTGATAGAGTGCAATGAAGATGACAGGGCAAAACAGAATAGCATGACCATGAAGAGGAACAGTAATACAGAGGTCAAAGGTAAAATAACAGACTCTCCAATATTCATGAAAAGCACACCAAGGTCATATCTGTTTTATGGTTGAAAAACAAATGTTATAAATACAGTTTAACAATCTTGGGATAGGAGGGAGTGGGGGGGAAATGGGAGGGAGGGAGGCAGTGAGAGGGAGGGAACTGGGATCGATATGCAAAATAAAAAAAATAATTAAAAACCTCTAAAAAAAAAATAAAAACCAAAACCAAAACAAACAACAACAAAACAATCCTTACAACACATTTCTAGGTATCCACCATCCCAGAACTTAAATGTATCTTCCTTGCCCTCATTTTGTTCTGTTGTTAGGTAAGTCAAACATCTACAAACAATATAAAATATTTCTTTGAAGGTTTTTCAGAGTTTACATAAGCATTATCTGTCTAGCTTTAACTATTCACTTGATATAATCTAGGATTATTTTGGAAGAAAATCTCATTTAAGGAATTGCCTAGATCAGACTGGCTTGTGGGCAGGTCTATGGGGGATTGTTTTGATTATTAAGGGACCAGTCCACTTTGGGAAGCCTCATTCCTTAGGCAGGCCTTAAACTGTTATTGGAAAGCTAGTTGAGTATAACTAGTTGGAATAACAAACAGGCTTGATTTCCCTGGATGATAGGCTGTAACCTGGAATTGTGAACCAAATAAACCCTGTCTCTTCCAAATTTGTTTTCAGTCAGGGTGCCTGTTACAGTAGCAGAAGTGAATCCAAGAAGCTGGCTCCTCACTCCAGAAGTTGTTTGCAGAGTGGGAAAAGCCTTGGGATTGAGAACAGATGAGCACATGCCATGATACTTTTTTATTTCAGAACTTTTGCATGGCAAAGAACCAGAAGCCTAGGGAAGTCATTAGCAGTTTAAGAATTTAGCATTTGCCTGCTCCACGCATAAGAATGCTAATTGCATCTACAAAGAAAAGCGTAGAAATAATGTGTTTTTAAATTAGATTTCCTAGCTGCAATTCAACTCTGAGAGACACACTGTGCAAAGTGTAATACCGGAACACCAGAACTTGATGTTGAACCCTTTGTGCTTCTGCTCCGTTTCCCTCCAACTTTAAGCACAACTCTGCAATTTTCCCCAAAGGCAATCACTCTAAACCTTCTGAACACACTTCCTTGGAGTTGTCATGGTCACCTTGACTGTCCATGACCAGCCTCAGACAGCCAAGTGATCTCCCAACTTCAGGGAGGAGATGGGAAATGGCACTAATTTCAGTATGAAACAGTATGTTCCAATTTAATTAGAGGCCAGAAAAATATTTGATCAAATAGGGGTAAACTTTCTTTTTACAAAATATGTAGAGAGCATTTATAATGTATTATTTAAAATAAATTAAAGAAATGAATCTCAATACCTTATTCATATTCATCTACATTTTCAGTTAAGAATTTTCACAGCATGTGATAACTCAAATATCCATCACAGATTATTATTATAGAATAGATGATATAATTTTGTTAAGCCATTAGTTACAAGCACTGTCTTTCATTATTGCTTGTGATTTGGGAGTCCCTGAATTTTAAAGACTCAATCCTATCTCAATCCTATCTCAAGGAGTTAATCAAGCACAATCTTTGGGAGACCCTCAAATGGCTGCTGATCTAGACTTCTCTAGCCAAGAAAAATATCCCTTAAAGGAAAGATGAGGCCAAATTTTTCAGTAAAAATAATCGGTAATTTGAACCTAAAGGAAACAGTGAAGATTGTTGTTTTTATACCAGATTCACAAGGCATAAGGTTAGGAGATAGCTTGGTGGTAGACAGTTTAGTAAGTGTTCCAAGGTCTTGTCTGTTGTGGGATGTGGTCAAAATACTAAGTTGTATTGAATTTGATGTCAAGAATTCACAGTATGCACTTAGGGAAACAGGTGAAAGAATAGTGAGAGACTCTATAACTGTCAACGAAAGTGAAGAGGAATTGGAATAATCATAGTAAAATACATCCAGTAAATGACAAGAAAGGATGAAAAAAGCAACCTAAGTTGATGGTTAAGTAGCTTAAAAAAAAAAAAAAAGATGATAGCAGCAAAAGCCAAAGATAGCAGAAATTGTAATATAGGAAAATAAAATAAATATTCTAATTAAAAGTAGAAACATGATGTGCCCAGCCCCAATTAATAGATGTAAGTCCTGTACTTAAGGATTAGGGTAGACTGGAAGAGGAGGCCGAAAAGAATGTGAGAATCAGAGGATCAGGATGTCTGCCAAAAAGCTCTATATACTCAGGGATGCAGCACCCACAAAATCTCAACAATATGGCTGCCTGAACAAGATCTGTACAGTGACAACACAACTGACAGGCTCACGAGATGATGTCACCTACATTTATTCCTTCAGTTAACACATTTACATCACTGATACACACCCAAAGGCATGCCTCTATTTTCTATGAGATTCTAAACGTAGTCAAGAGGAAATGAAGATTTACCATGTTGTAGAACAGTCTCTTTCAAATGGAAGCAGTTTCTCCAGGGAGGAGGAGAGGGCTCAGGAGATGAACAGAAGGACATGTGTCTGGGAAAGTGTAAACATGGAAGATTCTTCACTAGTTTTATAAAAAGAACTGTGGAAGGTTCTTCCCTAGTTGTATAGAAAGAACAAAGAGTTACTGGGGGCAGGACTGACCAGTCAAACCATTTGAAGTGATCTCAACCCTTCTATTGAGGGGGAAGAACTCCAGGGCGTACAGCTTTGCCAAGTCATAAACCATTTTTATGTGGTTTTGGTGATGCAGCTGCTTTTTTTGAGTCATTTCTGTAAGTAAGGCCTTATTCATACTCTTGTTAGCAAACCTACTAAAACCCCATCCATTCATTAAGACGGACTTTGTTTGCAATCATTAATTAGTCTGTCGTGTGTTTCCTGTCTGGAGTGAGTTGACATGGGGTTTGTGTCGGGGGTAGAGGGAGGTTCAAAAATGGAGCTGTGTGAGAATTCTCAGTGCTTGTAAGAACACTATAAGAAACCAAGACAAGAGCCTCGTGGCCTCAGTTTCTTCCAAACATTTTGAAATTGTTCTTGGAATGTGTTTTCACGCTTCTCCCAGGTATCAGATAGGGGTGAGTTTACTTCAGATTACTAATTATTTCTTACTACTGTTGTTCAGTTAAATGCTTAAGCTATCCTTTATATGCCTCTATGGAAAAGTATGGTTTTGCCGTGTGTGGCTTGTCCTTATGATTGTATACAGCTTGAATTCATGAAAACTTTACACATAAAATGTCTGATGCTCTGAATAAAGTCAGCTCCATTCTCCCAGGTCCCACAGCCTCTAAAGTGGTGACGTCTTTGTTGTATCTCCTTAGGAAAAAAAAATCTCTCATATAGCAAACCATCACAACTGGCTCACAATATTTAATTTTGTTGATTAGAAATAAGGTATAGGTAGATCTTTTTTGTCTTTATATCAGTCAGATATAGAATCTTTGTATATACTTTTGTCTATGAATTGGCATTTTTGAAATTCCTTTCTCTAGACTGTAAATACGTGCTGATGTCTTAGATGTTCTTGTTAGTCTTATATCTGGCCATCTTGAAAATTCATAATTATAGAATTCTTGTACATTTATATAAATTGAGTGTATATCATTAAGTACTTATCAGTTGACCATAGTAAATCTGCTCAGTGGAACACTGAGCTTTTCAAATTTTATGTATATCAAGCAGGCCTTACAAAAGAAAAATCTGAGGATTTAAATCTAGTACGTAAAATGACAATATTTTGATATACTTCTTTCCCAAATCTGGTTTGTTTATGCATGTGCTTTTGTGTATTTATATTAAAAAGGCCATTTTCATCTTTTTCCCTTGTGCTGGATAGTTTTATGTCAACTTGATACAAACTAGAGTCACCTGAGGGGAGGGAACCTCAATTGAGAAAACTCTTTCATAAGATGGGGCTGTAGGCAAGTCTGTAGGGCATTTTTAAAATTAGTGGTTGAATCGGGGAGGGCCCAGCTCACTGTGGGTAGTACATTCCTGGGCTGGTAGTCCTGGGTGCTGAAACAAACTCATGAGGAAAAGTCGTAAGAAGGAAGTCATCAAGCAGCACTCCTCCATGGCCTCTGCAACAGCTCCACCTCCAGGTTCCTGCCCTGTTCGAGTTCCTGTCCTGACTTCCTTTGATGATGAACAGTGATGTGGAAACCTAAGCAAAACAAACTCTTTCTTCCCCAGCTTGCTTTTGGTCATGGTGTTTCATCACAGTAATAGATACCCTTAATTTATGTTTTGTCTTTTAATACTGTTATTCTCCATCTCTTTTGAAAAACAAGTGTTTCAGGGTATAGCATCCTTGATTCACAATTGTTCTTTTTCTGCTCAGACTGCTTTTGTTGTGGTTGTTGTTGTTGCCCTGTTTGGGTTTGCTTTTTCATTGTAGATATGCATAAGAGTGATTACTAACAACCACACAACAGAGTCCATATCAGGCTGTCTTAAAATCCCTACCAACAAAATTAGTTCTGAACCCTTCCATTTAGACTCAGGCAAAAAAAGCAGCCACATTGTTTGCCCAAATATTACAAGAATGGCGTCTATCCTAGTTGCTAATATTGCTCCCCTCTGAAACCTCTTGAGCTTGGTCTTAATCCACATAGCTCTCAGCACTGTTGTCTTCCATGCATCTACAAGGATGCCGCATTAAGCTCCTCTTATAGAATTCAACCACCTTCCTAGCCCAAAGTCTTCTACACTCCAAAGAACAGTATGCCAGGCCAGTCACACAACATCCTATATCCCTGGTGCCAGCTTCTGTCTTAGGGTTTCTTTTTTTCCTATTGCTGTGACAAAACACCATGACCAAGGTAACTTATTTAAAAGGGTCTTTAAATTGGGTCACAATTTCAGAGGGTTATAGTCCATGATAGTGGAGTAAAGGCACAGCAGAACCATGAAGCAAATAGAGCAATGACCATCACATGGGTCTCTTGAAACTCCAAAGGCTGCTCTTAGTGCCATACCACCTCTAGCAAGGCCATGCCTCCTAATCCTTTCCAAACATTCCCACCAGCTGGTGATTAAGTATTCAAATTTATGAACCTATGGTTGGGGCATTCTTATTCAAACCACAGCAATTGACCTGCAACCTTTTTATGTGATTGACTAAGCCTCCAGCCTCTGCAGGATAAGATGCCATCTGCGGCCAGGACTCTAGGCTGGTGGCTTCAGGTCAATGCAGGGTCCTAGCCTAGCTTTGCTCCAATGTGCTCAGTGTCTCCTGAGAGACTGGAGTTTTGGTTCCAGCTCTCCATTATGTTTCTGGTTGTTATGCAGGACTGGTCCACACTGTTGTGGTCCCAGAGGTTATTTGGGACCTAGGCCTATGGCCCTAACCACAGATAGTAGATAGACTTCACTGGATCTGAAGTTGGGTATTCTGTCTCTAGCAAGTTCATAACATTCAAAGAGTGACCAAGGTTTTTACTCCATCTTGCCATCTTGGTGTCACCACTCTTAATGTTTCTATACAGTATAATACATGAAAAATGTATTATTGGAAAAATACATTCCAATGTTGGTAGTGATTAATAAATGAAGGTAAAGGGAAGTTTTCACATTTTTACTCTATTTTATATTGTTTGAATTATAAACACAATTTTATCCATTATTTTATAATTAAAAACAATTTCATGTGAAAATGAGAGATGCAAGTTGATAAAGATTGACCTGAAAGACACCCCCAGGAAACTAGGTAAAAGTTCATAGAACAAGCCACATGGCTCATTAATTTCTACAATATCTTTAAAGACACTTCCATTTGGCTTTGGAAAATCTGTGGCTCTCACAACCAATCAAGGGGGTATTGCCAGCATCTATCAGAGCAGAAAATTAAGATTAAATGTAACATAATGGTTCAATGAAATCGGTGGAGACATCCCCTCCCCGATGTTGATCTGTTCCATGTGATATCTCTTCTGAGAAGTGTCTTTCACCAGTAAGACCTAAATAAATTAGACAGCTAAATGAGTTGGATAATTTTCCATTTAACCATCTCTCTGCACCAGGTGGGAGCCTGTTGAGATCAGTTGCATTTGCTGGGCCTCCTGGTATCTAAGATTGCTCAAGGAATCTCTCAGAACCTGAATTTGAACAGATCCTTGTTAGTGGAAGAAACACCCTTGTTCGCTTTAGACGAAGGCTTTCTCTTGGCTTGGCCCATGAGGTCTTTATGAAAATGGCCTCATGTCACTATAATTGCTTGTGTAGTGCACTCTACAATGAGTTAGAGAGGTATCTACAGTTGTGTCATGACAATTTTTGGTAAATATTTGTATCTATTCATACCCCCAGCAGGCCTCAAACTCCCTGTCTAGCTCAGGCTCCTCTTCAATATCTAATCAGCCTGCCTCCATGTCCTGAGTTCTGGGGTTACAGGAGTATACCCCTCACAGCCAACTTATGTGTTGCTGGGGGTTCAAGCCCAGGGTTTTGTGCATGCAATGCAAATACTCTATCCACAGAGCTACATCCATAGCTTCAGATCCATATTTCCATAATGCACTAAGTGGAGACCAAGTGTGAACACCTAGCACAGTACCAACAGAATTCTCCTGAAGCATCAGAGCAGGAATTGTTTTACAAACCCTTCTACTACACTGTGGTAGACTCTCTGATGTTTTGATTATTTTTTCAAGTCAGGGTTTTTCTGTGTAGCCCTGGCTGTCCTGAAACTATCTCTGTAGACCAAGCTGGCCTCAAACTCAGAGATCCAGCATCCTCTGCCTCCTGAGTGCTTCAGTTAAAAGTGTGAACCATACCCCCACCCAGCTGACTCCAATTTTTAAGAAACTCCCAGGTTCTGTGAAGGTGGCTAGCTTGGAAACCCCCACAGAGTACCAAGGGTGTAGCATGTGCTTGATAATGTCTGTTGAGAATCCTCTTCTTTCCATTCATCAATGACTTGCAATACCCATGAAGTCACATTCCCTGTGAGGTCATATCCTCTTTCTTCTTTTCTGGGTAAGAAAAGACTGGGAAGAATTTTAGCTTTCTATTAAAATGTTGTGTACACCTCCTAGCTTCCTAGAAAATTCACCCACACTGCTCCTATGCATGGACAAAGCCCTGGGCTGTTGATCTCCATCATCCCAGTGTGCATCCTGACCTAGTCACCATGACCTAGCACAGTCTCTCATGATTTGCAGCCTCTGCCCAGCAGATGGGCTCCACTGTAGCTGCACCTTAGTCTGATAAGCTAAGGGAAGCACAAGGGAAGCAGGTGGCCCTCAGCACGGTGGGCTTCTCCCAATAGCCAGCAGCCTCTCCCTGAAGCCAGTGGCCTCTTCCCTCCCCTGAGTGTGACTTGATCAAGCACTAAATTAGTTCACAAAACTTAACAAACCACAAAATAAAAATAAATCAAGCAGTTCACAGTTTCCAACAGCAGTCTACTAAACAAAACAAGGGTCAGAAGTCAGCATAACTGATGCCTTGTGAAATGTGTTACCTAATTATTTTTCCCTTATATTAGGGAGAAGACAAGGTGAGGCTGGAGGGAATATCCATTGGGCTATAGTGAGATTAACCATAAATTCAAATCTCTGGCTTAGGCCATTTAGGATAGCCCTCATCCTTTCTGTAAGACTAAAATGATTGAATATACGTGGGAAATTCTTCTCAATGAGTAAGATGGGTGTGTTAGTTTTAGTCTATGAAATCATGTTTAAAATTTAAGACTTGTTCAAGATCACTGGGTTATATAGACTGTAGGGAAAAGTGTTGCCTTGCTATCAATTTAACAATGATTCTCCTTTATTGGCTGCCCAGCTGGGAGCTCTTGAGCTTTGTAAAGCCAACAGAATCCACTTGGGGTTACAGCAGGTCCACATTAGCAGGATAGATTGGACTGTGATTTGTATCACCAGCCTCGTTTTACAGAGAGTATTTTCCATCCGCCCACAGCCTCGTGGTAATGTCGAATCTGTCTAGTCAATAGAGGACCAGTAGCTTAAGGAGCTAATGAATATTCATTTCTTTTTCCCTGGGTACAAAGTAAAATAACCAGTAATTAGTATAATATTTAATACTTCTATTCAAAATAAATAAATCTTTTGTAAAAAAAAACTAATTATTATAATGTAACAAATTCTGCATATGTAACTGCAGTTCGATGTAGTGTTTTGAAAATGCTTCTACGCCCTAATTTACATGTTTTGAGATTAGTTAATTACTCCCCTTGTACACATAAAACAAAACTCTAAATTTCTTATTCATTTCCTTGTCTCCCAAGTTTAGCTGATTCTGATATTTAAATCTCATATTTTTCTTAATGCTCAAGATATTTGTATTTTGATCAGTGCTCTGAGCTTACATGTTCTCATCTCTCCCCCTTGTCTCAGGCCTCAGACACGCTGGGCTTAAGGGGAGTCCCTGGTGGTGCTAATCCTACTTTTATGTGTCAAGGTTTGCTATTTAAATTTTTTAAAATATGCTTTTTATGCATTTCATTCATGGAAGGATTCATCATGTTTTTTGTTGTTGGTTTTTTTCTTTTAGTCCCACCAAAATCCTATGGGGAGGGGAATCATTTTTTTATTACCAGATGTAGATGAGGGAACTAGACTCAAACTAGACTTCACTCCCCGAAGCAAAGAATAGGATTCTAAATTATTCACCAATCTGAATCCAAATCCACTTTATACCACAGCTCTGAATTCTGAAGCCCACTCCTCCCAGTTGTTGAAGAAGAGTTTAGAGGAGACAGCTGAGTCCCGGTTGTTAGGGTTTACATCTAAGTGACTCCCAAAGACCCTTCTGTTTGATGGCTTGGTAGCTAGACTGTAGTGCTATTAAGAGATTGTGAAACCTTCTGGAAGTGTAGCTGGTAGAAGTTCAGTCATTAGCAGTGTGCCCTTGAAGGAGATAATAGAACCCTGGCCTCTTTCTCTCTCTCTCTTTATTTTATGGCCATGCCTTAGGGTTTCTATTGCTGTAAAGAGACACCATGACCATAGTAACTCTTATAAAGGAAAGCATTTAATTGGGGCTGGCTTACAGTTTCAGAGGTTTAGTCCATTATGGTCATGGCAAGAAGCATGGCAGCATGCAGGCAGACCTGGTGCTGGAGCTGAGATTTCTACACCTTGATCTATAGAATCAGGAAAAGAACTGTAACATTGAATGTAGCTTGATTATATATGAGACCTTAAAGCCCTCCTCCACAGTGCCACATTTCCTCCAGCAAGGCCACAACTACTCCAACAAGGCCACACCTCCTAACAGTGCCACTCCCTATAGGCTAAGCATTCAAACACATGAATCTATGAGGGCCATTCCTATTCAAACCACTACAAGGTCAACATAGTGTAGGCAGCTTTTTCTCCACTGAGCCTGCCCAGCCATGATGCTCTGCTTTCCCATAGGCTCAAAACTATAGGCTAAAGGCTCTGAAACCATGAGCCAAAATAAATCTTCCCACCTACAAGTCAATCATATCACCAAGGTGACTGGAAGCTGAATCACACTTGGTAAGTCAATCAGAATTCACTAGGTATCTTTGTGGCTTTGGAACCTTATGAGAGCTGCCTGTGCTGAGTCAGAGAGGAAGCCTGGAGTCTGTGTCCTTTTAGCTAAATACCTCTTGGACCTTGGAAAAACAGGAGCCTTCTAATCCACAATTTTGTTTCTTCCCAATGCCTGCCACCAGAATTTGAATACTTGTCTAGGTGCAAATGAATAGATGTATTTGGACGTAGCCATGGTCCACAAAGACCTGAGTAATTCATGGAGTTGCAATCCTGTAATTCTTTTTAAACATGCAAATGCAGAACACAATGGATTTGTCTGATGGGGAGCACAGCCAACAGCTTAGAGTTTAGTTTTTAGTGTGTGTGAGACTCCCAGGGCAGCCAGAGTAAGATTCAGACTTTGAAACACAGCCGCTGCTGCTTGCCTTTCTATCACCTCTGTGTGCTCCCCATCCTGGAGCCAGAATTCTCCATCAGCAGCAGTCTCCTTTCTGTTCCTCCAAGACAGTGGTTCTCAACCTTCCTAATGCTGCAAGCCTTTGATACATACAGTTCCTCATGTTGTGGTGATCTCCAACCAGAAAATTACTTTGTTGCTCTTTTCTAACTGTGATTCTGTTACTGCTATAAATCATAATGCAAATATCTGATATGCAGAATATTTGATATGCAAATTCCACTCTAAGTTGTTCCTTCCATCTGCACATGGTTGCCTCTTCCTCAACTTCAGGCCATGGTTCCTATATCAGCTCCCACAAAGCTTCCCTGATCCCCTTATTGAAAGTCATTACCCTCTATGACTTCCCAGAGTCTTATTATCATGATACTGTTATTCCCTTCTTTCTTTCCTTCCTTTCTTCCTTCCTTCCTTTCTTCCTTCCTTTCTTTCTTTCTTTCTTTCTTTCTTTCTTTCTTTCTTTCTTTCTTTCTTTCTTTCTTTCTTTCTCTCCCTCCCTCCTTCCTTCTTCCTCCTTCTTTCTTTTTTCTTTTTTTGTTGTTGTTTAAAGATTAAAGACAGGGTTTCTCTATATAACAGCCCTAGCTGTTCTAGAACTCACTTTGTAGACCACGATGGCTTCAAACTCACAGATATCTGCCTGCCTCTGCCTCCAAGTGCTGGTCTTAAAGGTGTGCACCATCGCCTGACTTTATTTTCTTTCTTGTTGACTGACTTATTTACCCCTCTATCCATGTGGTCCAACTGTATTGCATAATTGCTATTCCCTTGCACTCTCTAAGTTGAAACATTCCCTCTAGATGGTGGGTCCTTTAAGACTTAGAAAGTAACCAAACAATTCTGGGGGTGTTCTGGAAACTTACATGATTCACAGGTGCTTTCCTAAGAGTATATAAGCAGTAATGATTGCCGGGGAGAAATTTCACTGGCCAGGCTGCCTACGAGTTGTGCAGACACTCCAGGAGTGAAGCTCTTGTGGGTTGTCATCTGTGCTGGGTGGACCTTTTTAATGATGCGGCTGCCTTTGAATCACCCTTCTTGAAAGTAACCCTAATGAACCTATGGGTTAACTAAGCTGGACTTACTTGGGTGGAGTCATTTCTTTGGTCTGTTCTTAATGCACTATATGAGGTAAATATACATTTGTTCCTGTCTCCCTAGACAAAGCCAGACACACAACACAGGTACTCAATAAATGCACATTTAAATGGGTGAAGAAACAACTGGATGATAGTATAATTTACAGAATCAAGTTAGATCTGTCATGGGCAATGCCCCTTGGATCTCCAATTTGCGATCACTCTTAAGGGACACCCAAGTAGCTAATCTGCCCTTGTGTCTCTATTTGACTATTTTTCATCAAGAACCAGGTCAGTGCTTGTCACAAACACATATCCAGTTTGTTGTTGTTGTTGTTGTTTGTGGGGGCTGGTCTTTGCTTTTGTTTCTTAGACAGGGTTTCTTTGTGTAGCCCTGGCTGTCTCAGAACTAGCTCTGCAGATCAGGCTGGCCTCGAACTCACAGAGGTCCACCTCCTGCCTCTGCCTCCTGACTGGCCCATGTCCAGTTTTTACATCGTAATGTAGTACAGAACTATAGAGATCAAGTATCATTCGCCCACTTAATTTAAATCTAAATCTGGTATAAATTCGCTGTGGATCTTGGCTGAGCCAGCTGACTTGCAATGTCCTCATCTGCCAAGAGGGGGACAGATATCTACCCAGGCAGAGTGAAAAATGGATGTTGAAGTTATCAGATGTGTCACATATGTTTACATATTTATGAGCTATTGAAAGTGAACGCAGGATGAGGGTCACAGAAGGGTCAATTTTCTTCTTGTCTTTCTGTTCACTTTGTTTCCTCTGTGTTGTGCAGGTCATACATGTTTGTGTTTAATTCCACCTGTTACAGGAATATCCTGCATACAGTTTGCTCATGAGGAAACATAAGTAACACTGAGAAGTGCTTTGTTCAAAAAACTTCCTGCTGGGAAATGGGCTCTCCTCTGCATGATTAATTTCACTTCCTATTCTATCAAAGCTGTCTGTTCCCTCTACCCACCAAACAATAGACAGATGGATGAAGGAGAAGGCAATGAATCTACCAGTTAATCTAGTTTAGAATAACAAGAGACCACTGCTTGCTAGACTGTGAGCCACAGCACATGGCCATCAGTGGGCCAGCCTCAGTCCCCTGCTGATAGAACACTATAACTTCTCCATCCTTGGTTTCTGGCTTGGGTTCTGGAGTGAGTGGCAAGACATACATGATACTGCATTTACTCCTTGCCATTAGCAAAGGCCCAGGAGCTCCAGCAAGATGGCCTCGGGCACCAGGATGGGCTGGGTGTTGCTCGCCATGTCATACAATTGACAGATGTACACCAAAGTAATCACCTGGATTTGGAATCATACTTGAGTTCAGACTCCTGTCCCAGCATGCGTCTGATTTGACGCTGAGCAAGTTATGTTCTGGGCTTTCAATTTGTTCCTTCTGCATAATGAGTTTAACTCCACTTACCTCGAAAGCTGATTTGGAAAACAGTGTGCAACCTGCACAGGCTTATAATGTACAGGAACAGCAGTCTCTCTTCTGACAGGTAGCATTGTTCCCTGGATGGGAAGTCAACGGCAATGTTTGGGACTATGCAAGGGTTCCTATCATGAGCCTGTGGCTAGGGGCTGAAGGTCCCTCCTTGTTTTCACCTCATGTTCTATTTTTCCAAGTGTTCCAGGTGAATTCTGGGAGGATTTGACAGTTCACTTCTGAACACTTCTTATTTAGGGTGGAAGTAATGTGAGCAATAAATTATCATCTCTTCCCGACGATCTTCCTGGTCATTATTCTTGAATATAATTAGAATGCCAAATGCAGAGCCATCCATCTTCATCCAGCAGCAATGGTGAACTGGGGAAAATGCTTACTGCAAGGAATGTTGGCAAAAGGGAGAATGGATTCCCCGTGGAACAGCACAGAATCAAACTGAGAAGCTTGAACTAAGGCGCTGAGGAGATGACTTGGTCAGTGAAGTGCTTCCCGATGCTTCGGCCCTTTAATACAGTTTTCCACTATTGCTTAGATTGTTAGTTGGGGTCATCCTTGTAGAACTCTGGGGATTTTCCTAGTGCCAGATTTCTCTTAAAACCTATAATGGTTCCCTCTATTATGGTGTCTCTCTTTTTTTTTTTTTTTTTTTTTTTTGCTCTCCTCTATTCTTTCCCTGACTCAATCTTCCTGCTCCATCATGTCCACCTCTGCCCTCCTCTTCTTCCTAACCCCCCCCCCATGCTCCCAATTTGCTTGGGAGATCATGTCCCTTGCTGGTTCTCCAGGGGACCATGGGAAAGCATACACATTTTTTAAGGAGAAATTTTGTGGGGCTGGAGAGATGGCTCAGTGGTTAAGAGCACTGACTGTTCTTCCAGACGACCTGGGTTCAATTTCCAGCACCCACCTGGCAGCTCCTTGCTGCCTAGAACTCTAGTTCCAGGACACTCAACACTCTCACACAAACATACTTGCAGGCAAAACAACAATGCACATAAATTTTTTTTTTAAAAAAAGAAATTTTGTGTACAGAGGCTTAAGATATAGGGACAGTTGTTAGTGTTTATAAAAGCCTAAGTCACATAGAAGCATCATCACAGAAGTAAAACATAGGTGATTTAACTGTAATAAGCAGAGAGGAGCTCACTAAGGCCTGTTAGTCCAGATGTTCTTTGGGATCCCTGGGTGACATCCTTCCCCTGCAAAGGAAAGGTGGGTACTTGCCCCACGATGCTTGTACTGGCTAGTTTTAAATGTCAGCTTACTACAACCTAAAATCTGGAATGATAGCTCAGGGGTTAAGATTATTGGCTACTCTTTCAGAGGACCCAAGGTCAGTTCCCAGCACTCCAATGGAAACTCACTATCATCTATCTGTATCTCTAGTTCCAAGGGTTACAACTCCCTCTTCTGGCCTCTAAGGGCAACACACACATGTAGTACACAGACATACATGCAAGCAAAATACCCATGCACATAAAATAAAAACAGTAAATCTTTAGAATCAGGTGAGGACGGAGTCTCAATTGAATTATCTAGATCGCACTGTCCTGTGCGATCCTGTCTGTGAGGGATTGTCTTGGTTGATATTTGATACAGTAAAACCCGCTGTAAGCAGCATCATTTCATGGGCTGGGCCCTAAACTAAACAGGAAGAGATACATGACAGCCAACAGGCAGCATGTGTGCAGTTGATTCTCTCTGCCCTCAGATGCAATGGGATTGGCAGTTGAGTCCATGCCTCAGACTTTCCTACAGTGATGGTCTGTGAGCTAAAGTAAATCCTTCCTCTCCTACATGGCTTGGGTCTGGGTATTTTATCACAGGAATAGGAATAAAACGGGAACAATAGTCTCCAAGAGAGAAAAACAGATGAGCTCAGTGGGTGATCTTCCTGGGTTGTACAGCTTGCTTCCAGGCACAGCTGACTGTCAGACCGATCTTTGCATCTCCTTCTGTGGTCCATGTGGCATGGTGTGGCTGGACATGGGTGCCTGACCTCAATCCTAGCACATCTGGGTTTTATTTGGTTAATAATTTTGAACTGGAAACATGTCTTTGTTTTGAACAAATCAAATGCAAGCTGATAAAAGAAAATTTAGAGAGTGATAACCTATTATCTTACTACCCAGAAAAATAAATAAATAAATAAATAAAATAAACAGCCATAAGTATTTAGGGTTATATCTGCACAAAGGTACTGGCAGAAAAAAATAATAATAATAATAATAATGTGAGACAGTGGGGTTGTGTGAATGGGAGTGGCCTCCGTAGGGTCAGTCACATGCTTGAATACTTGGTCCTCAGTTGGTGGAACTGTTTGGGAAGGATTAGGAGATGTGGTCTTGTTGGAGGAGGTGACATCCCCAGGAGAGAGCTTGAGATTTCAAAAGCCCACACTATTCCTAGTGTTCTTCTGCCTCGTGCTTGTAGATCATATATGTAAGCACTCGGCTTCTGTTCCAGTGACATGCTTGCCTGCCAGCTGCCATGCTCCCTGCCATGATGGTCATGGGCTCTAACCCTCTGGAACAAAAAGGCTCAAATTAATGCTTTCTTTTTTAAGTTGCATTGGCCATGGTGTTTTGCCTCAGCAGTAGAAAAGTTACTAAGATAGGAAGTGGTAATCTGGGTAATTACTCTGGTAATCAGATTTTTTAAAATGATTTCTTTATTCTTATTTTATGTGCACCAGTGTCTCTACCTGCATGCTTATGTGTGTACTGCATGCAATGCTTTAGAGGCCTGTGGACCTTCAGAGGGGAGAGCTGGCTATGGAAGAAGGTGTCTGCAGATGTGAAGGAGGCACCCTGGTGAAGGAGGAAGTAATTCTTGGATTTGTATTGAGGATGGAGGGACTTGCTGTGTGGCTCACCCAGGACTCCTGTGCTGGCTTTAGAGCAGAAAAATTAAATAAACAAAAGTGTTGTTGGTAAGTGTATAAGGAGGGAGGGTGACTGCCCCTTAGAGGTAGGAGGGGACAGTTGGGGATAGGAGGAAGAGAGGAAGAGGACGTGGGAAGGAAAGGTCTGTACTGTCGAAATGTTCTAACCTTCCTTGTAACCTTTACTCAAAATGTCTGTTGTAACTGCTACATCCAAACAATTTGGGGAGGAAATGTGTGAGTCTCTGCTCTCTCCATAACAACATCAAGTTCAAACAGCTAAGAAATAAATACAGTTGCTTACCTAGCAACAACGGTACGAACTAACGTGGTTTGGACATGTGATATTATTTTACTTATTATCTCATTTAACTCCAACACAAAAAAGCCTGAAATGTGTCCTAAACATGCCTCTTTTACTCTGGTCGTGATCTTAGCCTGGAGCTTTCCTGCCGCTCATCCCTTCCCTGTCTTGGCCTTGTAACAAATCTGCCTCTCTCCACATGAGAGATGGGCTCAGAGCTCTGACTGCTTCTCAGTGAGTTGGTGAACCTTGGAGGAGTTGCTGCCTAAGAGCCTGCCCCTTGGGGGCTTGGTTTGCTGAGCTCCTAATGCCAAGGTTTCCCCAGAGACCATCCACTTGGAGTGGAAGCAACACACACCAAGCTGTGGTGTTCAGACATGAAGGAAACATGATTTGAGAGAAACAGCTCTTTTTCTTTCACCAAGGCTGACAAGAGGGGAAAAGGCAGACTTGGGAGTCCAGATTGGATAGGTTCTGCTGAGCTGCCTGGTGAGGTCAAGTCCTTGCTTCCGAGGTCTGACTTCATGCTTGAGGCAAAAAAACCAGCCCATTTTATCATGAGCTTCTTCACTTCCTCTGCCATACTTGGGCCGCAGGAAGAGGGCGCTCTCTCCTCCTTCATCTTGCCTGTTCCTCTAACCCTTGGCATTCAAATGTAGCGAGTTTACAGAAGGATTCTTCTAAGAGTCAGGTTAAGGACAAACCCATCCTATCGTCAAGGATGGAGCATAAACCTAATAGCCACAGATGTCAGATAGGATGTGGGAAAACACACCGTGCACACATTCACACTCTCAAGCCTTCGCATAAATTAACACGCTCAGCCACACATTCTCAAACAATATAACATCCTCACATTTAAACACTCTCACTCACCCAAACACAGCCACGTACTCAAGCTCACACACAGACACTCATTGATACATGCTCTCACATGTATCAGTGCTCAGGCAAACACATTCTCCCCAGTTAGTCACATCACATGTTCAATACCATTGTTTTCTGAAAATGTCTGTCCCTCTTCACCCCACTCCACTTTTCCCACTTTTGTCAGATAGTAGTAGAGAGCAGTCCTTCTTTGAAAAACTCAGCAGAACCCACCCGGTCCCCCATACAAGCTAAACAATGCACAGCTATGACTGCATAAGCTGTGGGCCATCAGTTTCCTCTCTGACCCGGAAGTTGTATATGCTGGACCTAGAAGGACACGAGCTCAATTTTAAAATCTTGAGAGAATGACTTTATTTATTTTTTTTTCTGAACATGTTGATTTACCTAGTAACTAACTTCCTTAGAGTTTAGCTAAAAGTTAGCCTTCTCAGAAATACCTGTAGTTCTCAATCATGAAAAATGAGAAGCAGGAATAGGGCCTGATGAGTGAAATCCAGCTAATTAAGCAGCTGGTGGAAAGGCAAATTGACAGATAGATCTTGGCATGGGTGTATAGTAGAGAGATGGATGGGTGGGTGCATGAGTATAAAGTGGGTGGGGTAGATGGGTGGTTGTGTATATGGATGTATGGATAAGTGGATGGATGGATGGACAGATGGATGAGTGGACAGGTGGGTGGGTAGGTGACTAGATAGACAGATTTAATAGATGAGTTCAGAAAGCCCCTCAAAAGCTAAGCCCTAAGCAAAATGGGCTAAAACCTGGGTCTGCCAATTCAGAACATAGTGCTTATCGTACCATCCTTTCTCTGTTTCTCCCCACCCTCCCACACCCTAACCAAATACTTTTATGCTCCTTCAACTCATGCATCTCTAAGTCTCCCAGGTTCTCATGTTCAAAGTATGCCTTTACCCCATGCTTAATGGAGACATACTGGCACTAAACAGGTGACTGTGGCTGCTGCAGCCACCCATAGATGCTTCTCCTTCTATTTGTAAGACACAGAGATGTACAGGAGTTAGATAAAATAGGAAAGGAAAAAAATTGTCCTATCTATCTATCTATCTATCTATCTATCTATCTATCTATCTATCTATCACCTATCGTCCATCCGTCTGTCCGTCTGTCTGTCTCCATTTCTCCTTTGAGTTGTCCAAAAACCTAAATTCTTCAGGTCCATGAAGTGTTAAGGAGAAGCTGAGTTGCTAGCTGTGTCAGGTGGCTTCCCAGAATCATATTTAAATGTGACACAGAATGCTTTAAGCCAGTCACTAGTCTCCCCTCAGATTTCTTAGCAGCAGAAACTAGAGGTTCCTCTAGGGTGAGGACTCGCTCATTCTCTGCATCATCTCTTCCTTCTATGTCTCATGTATGACCATCTATGGCTCACCTATGGGTCACCACAGGGAACAGTCTCTTGCACACTGTTTAAGAACCCACCCTATGTGTTTGCACAGATGAGGCAAATGGACCAACTTAAAGCCTGTCAGGAAGAAAGTTACCGCTACTCAGAACTTGTCTTCATAAACAGTTCTTTGGAAATGTTTCCCCTACATGATCTGTATCCTGGTTCTTACTTGTGGAGAAATGAAAGCGTTCTGGGGTTGTTTTCTGGCTGGGCACCTCTCTTTCTGTCTTTTTTATATGAACATTTCCAAAGACAATAACCCAATGAATACCCATTTTGAGTTTTGAGCTTTCTAGTGGTTACCAACCTGCCCCTTGAGATGATTTACTAAATTCTTCATACTGGAACACTTAAAAGGAAACTACTAATGTGATTTTTTTTCTTTCTAAAAATAGCAGTCAAGCAAATATCAAGACAGATTCTTGCCCCTGCAAAAAGTCAGGGATGCCTATCATCTCTGCATCCAGTAGCTAATCAACTTCTTGTTGTCCTTAAAATGTCTTTTACTGCTGGTTTAGCCATACCAGGATGCATCCAGGAATGACACATAACATCTTACGGCTTCTTCCAGTGTCGACTGAAATTATACACACAACTAAGCAAAACTTGGGCTGCTGTGACAGCACAGCATGTGAAGGTGCTCACCATGCAAGACCGCACCCGATCACACAGCTGACCTCTGACCTCCACATATGTGTCTGTGCTGTGTGTTGCACCCTATACGCATCGTGCATATTCACACACAATTACAGAACAAATTTAAAGCAAAAGTGACAACAACAATCACCTTTAAACCACTCAGACATTGATTGAGGGGTGAGAGAATGAGTATCCAGAATTCATAGGTCAAGCTATACTCCTGGGTCTGTCACCTACCTGCCACCTGCTTCAGAGTACAGCGCCCAACCCCATCTTCTAATGTGGCCTGGGTCTTGCACAGACCACACTGTTTCTTGGAAGGTCAGCTTTCAAAGTAACAGAATTTCAAACAGCATTCTAGTGAGTTAGCTATGCCATGCTCCAACTTTCTGTTTCTTCTTCATTTGCCTGACTTCATCTGTAGAGGATACAGGACCAGTTGTTCTAAAGACTGTACCAGTTATTGGGAGAGTCAACAGGTATCTGCCATTGGTCAGTGCTGGGGTTCAAATGCAGAGTCTTGTGCATGACATGACATTCCAACACTTCTTTCTTTTATAGATGTAATTATTTATTTATTTATGTATTTATTTATCTATTTATTTAGTGTGTGTGTGTGTGTGTGTGTGTGTGTGTGTGTGTGTCGTGTATTTTGCCTGCATGAACTACACAGCATGTGTTACTGGTCTCCATGAAAGCCAGAAGAGGGCATTGGAGACCCTGGAGCTGGAATTATGGATGATTATGAGTGACCATGTAGATGTAGGAACTGAACCCGAGCCTTCTGCAAGCAGCAAGTGCTCTTAACTACTGAGCCATCTCTCCACCCCACGGAAATCAGCATAATTCTTTGCATTTATTTACCAAATTCTAGAATAGAAAGATGGCATGATGGCCTATGCCAATGACCATCAACAGGTGTTTTCTGCTTTGGTGTTTTTATTATCTTTATGGACTCTGTGTATGTGTGTGTGTGTGTGCGTGTGTGTATGTGTGTAGGCGGGAGGTCAACCTCAGTTATTCCCCAAGTACCATCTACCTTGTGATATTTAAAAAGATTTATTTTATTTTTGATTATGTGTGTGATGGGAGGGGTGTGCTTGTGAGAATTCAGGTTCCCTCAGAGGCTAGAAAAGGGCACCTGCTCCTCTGGAGCTGGAGTTACTGAGGTTGTTAGCTGCCGGACATGGGACCTAGGAACCTAGGTCCTCTGCAAAAGCAGCAAGGGCTGTTAACTGCTGCCCTGTCTAGCCAGCCCCCATCTGCCTTCTTTCTTAACACAAGATCTTTCACTGGGATATGGTGCTCCATGATTGTACTAGATTCACAAGGATCTGCCTGACTCCTCCTGCCCAGTACTGGGATTGCAAGCAGGCCACCATACCTGGCTTTTTGTTGTTGTTGGTAGTGAGAATCAAGCTCAGGTCCTCACATTTGTATGGCAAATGCTTTACTATCTTTCCAGCTCCAAACTTACTCATTTTGATGCTTAAATTATCCCAACCAGGTACGTGTCCCAGCAAGCTGAGTCTCCAACAGAGAAAATGCAGGTAAGATACTTTCCGTAGTAAGCTTTCTTATTGGACTTTATTTGGGGAACCCCTGCTCCCCAAGAATGAATGACATAGAGACTTTTTAGAGGAAACTTCTGCCCAACTAGCTATTATAACTTAAATCAACCTGTTTCTATTAATCTACATTCTGTACATTCTTCCGTTCTGTACATCCAGCTTGCTCCATGTCTCAATGGTGGAATCCCTGCACCTAGATATTCTGCACCCTGAGTTTCTGTGTCCGAATGTCAGCCTATCTTCTTCCTACCAAGCTATTGCCCATTCAGCTTTTTATTAAACCAATCAGAAGGCACCTTGGCAAAGATGCATCTTCACAGTGTACAAAAAGTTTATCCCACAACAACCCTCAGCCTCTGCTATATTTGATGGGCTGGTTGTTGTATAAAGGGAGCCATGAATGTCTGAGAGTAAGCCCTGAAAGTCTCCATGAATAGTGGAGAACAGGGCTGATGGAGTAGGTGTGCTTTTGAATGTACTCTCCTGCTCCAGTCCAGACAGCCAAATTGAGTCAGCTGCCCTGCCTAGTGATACAGCTAGGTAGCTAGCTGGCTCAGCAGGTGGCAGCCAATGAGTCAAATCTTCAAAAATAAGTCAAAATGGAGATCTTGGGTGGCTTCTCATTTTTCTGTGTTTCTTCTTGCTTGTCTGTTCTTCTACTGCAGTTACAAAAGCCAAATCGAAATGATCTGAGCATTGGAGACATAGTAGTATAGGACAGGTTGGAGATGGACGGTGCTGAGGGAAGCAGGTGTTGATGAGAGAACAGTTACAGTCTTTTTTGTGTTGCTTATAAGCTGTGTGACCAAGGCAAGGCAGGCAATTCTCCACAATGAGTCACAGAAGGTGCCTCGGCCTACCTGCAGAGGCTGCTGCCCAACAAAGGGAGCATCACACTCATGGAAGACCTACACCAGGCAGAACAAATGCTTGGTCCTCTGGAAATGATGATTGACAGGAGACGGTTAGCCAGTAGTCCTGTGGAATGTATCTCAGCCCTCTGATTGTTTGCTATGTGTCTCTTGTAATGTTCCACAGCTTGTCCTTCTCTGAAAACTGCAAGTAAGAGCAAAAGCTTGCCTGAGTTCAGGTGAAATTGTTTTGACAGTTGCAATGATAGCAGGGGGTTGTGTTTATTAGCACCGAGGTAACACTTTCAACTATTTGAAGTAGGCACTGAGGGGGAGGAGCACACAGGCATGTGTGGAGGTTGGGCGCATGTGCAAGTGTGCATGTAGAGGTCAGGGGCTGGTCAGCATTGGGTACCCTCCTCACTCATTGTCCACCTGACTTTCTGAGATGGTCTTTCTCTGGACCTGGAGTTCATTGTCCCTGCTTCCCTGGTGCTGAGATTACTCATGAACACCACTGTGCTAGCTTTTCACATGGATGCTGGGGGCTCGACCTCAGGCCCTCATGTTAGGGTTTCCATTGCTGTGAAGAAACACCGTGACCACAGCAACTCTTATAAAGGAAAACATTTCCTTCAGTGGCTTACAGTTCAGAGGTTCAGACAGTTATCATTATGGTGGGACATGTTGGTATGCCACAAACATGGTGCTGGAGAAGGAGCTGAGAGTTTTACATCTTGATATGCAGGCAACAGGAATGGGACTAAAACACTGGATGTGGCTTGAGCCCTCACAGTGACACACTCCCTCCAACAAGGCCATAGCTGCTCCAACAAAGTCACATCTCCCATTAGTGCCACTCCCTTTGGGGAACATTTTCTTTCAAACCACCACACTCAGCAAGGTAAACATTCTCTGGATTGAACCACTTTTTCAATCTGTGGTGCAATCTCCATTTACAGAAGAGGAGACTGAGACAAGGAAGGAACTTGCTAAAGCTCACAGAGCCGTCAGATGCCAGTCAGGGGATTGGAGCTGGATCTGAATTAAGGTTACATATGCAGGCATTTTTCTATTCGTGAATATTTCTTGAAGACATCTAATGTAGGCATCTAGTCTCTTGAACACAGCTCACATTTGCAGTTTTAACTTCAGCTTCTGGGGAACAGAGAACTCTTTGGTGACGTCTTAGGCAACAAAATGAACAACCAATAAAATGAACAACGTTAATTTTTCTAAGGTAGAAGCTATATACCTTCTTTTCTACCCCTCTCCCCAAAGAGTTGGACCACTTTAGCCTAGAAATGCAGCATAGATGGCTTCTGTCATTTGTACAGCATGGTTGGCCGTTCGCAGAGAAGATCATCTCACTGGGGTAGTGCAGCCCCTTCAATCACCTGCGTGTGGGCTTCCCACTGAAGAAGTGGGGATGAAGGGCGCTAAGCAGCCTCGTGGACATTTTACGTGAAGAGCGTTTATCTAGGGCGGTGCTAAATATGTGAACTTGAGAACAAGGCTGCCTGCTTTTGCAAATAACCCAAAGCTGGGTGCTTGTTAATCACCCTACAAAAGCCAGCTATTGTTCCTGGAATGAATGTCTCAGCTCCTAAGTGAGTTATGAAGATAATCTTTAGACTCTTCTCAAGAGATTAGAAAAACCAAGAAACACCAGGCCAAAGAGGCTCCTAGAGAGCTTTGATACCACCCACTGGGGCCAACCTGGTCCAGCCTGGGTGAAGCACATTCATAACAATGGCAAGGAATTCCCTCCCCTCAGCCTCCTCACAAGTGCTACACCTGTGTCTTAGGGCAAGCTAGTGTTAATCCTTGATCCCCCCGCCAAACAGCAAGTACCTTTGAAGTACTACTTCCTGTGGCTTCTTCCTGCTGTGCAGCTCGGTGTCTTAAAAGGGCTTTGAAGTCTCAGTCTCCAACTGGGTTTGAATCCCTTTCTCCCCATTGAGAAGCTGTGTGACTTTGGGCCAGTTACCCAGCTTTTCTGACCAGCTTCCCACCTATGTAAAACAGACCTCCTCATGGGTCATCCTGAGCACTTAAAACTGAGAAGGCACAAGCCTGGGCCACCACAACAGACAGCCGAGAGCATGCAGTGGGTCCCTAGGAATAAAGATGTCATTTTTTAGTGTGTGTGTGTGTGTGTGTGTGTGTGTGTGTGTGTGTGTGTGTGTGTTTCCCATGCAGCTGAGAACTTCAACCAGTGAATTGTTAAGTCTACTTTTTTAACCTGCTGTGTTCCTCCCACAAACACCTCCAGTAGAAATAAGTGGGGTAACGGAAGGGTAGTGGATTGTGGAGCTAGCTGGTTCTTATGAAAACATACTTTATTAGTTAAAAATTTTGATTCTTTCCTGTCACACTTAAAGTTGGTTATTTTGTGTGTCTGCTTAATTTAGACTTGCAGAATTCATAGGGACAGAACGTAGGATGGTGCTTGCCAGGGGCTGAAGGGAGGGGGAAACATTCTATTGAATGGCTGTGGACTTCTTGGGTTTTGTTTTGTTTTTGTTTTAATGAAAAGAGTTCTGGAAGCAGACAGTAGTGGTAGTTGAGCAACAGTGTGAAGACAGTTCATGCCAACGTATTGTCCGATCCAAAGGGGTCAAGAGGTTTGTGAGGTGTTCTGTACTCTACCACGATCGTGAAAAATTCGCAAATTCCAGGGGAAAGTGAACGCAACTCCCACTTTCCTCCTCCCCTCTAAGAGTCCCAAAGAGAAAGGCCAGAATGGACTTCCATCTGGCAGCGTGTTCTAGATTCTAAAAGTGAGGTCTTTCCTCGGAGGCATCCCCGTGTGTGGTCCCTAGCCGCCCACTGCGGCCAGCGCCTGGGGCATTCCCAAGATCCCTGCACTTTTGTTTCATTTCTAAACTCGAGCTGCAGCCACTGGAGACCCAGGGATCTATTTGCGGGAAACTGTTAAAAATCAGGTTGGGGAGAATTTGCAGGGAAAGGGCACCATAAATTGCGTGGAAATCCAAAACTAACAGGCCCGTGAAAGATTTGTATTTTGAAAAGCAAACCCCAGTGGGATTCTCTCAGCAGAAATTGAAAAGGTCTTGGTAACATTCACTTGAACTATTGGAGCCGTTTTTGCTGTGGCAAGCACTAACGCAGGTACTGACACCACCACAGCCCGAGCTCTCCACAGCAAATTAGCACGGTTTTAACTGGGCTGCAAATACCAAGCTGGCTGCTAGTCATTATGCAAAAGGGGGCTCGGGGCGGGTGGGAGAACCGGCACCTAGCGGCAAAGCACATTATAATTGTTTAAGCAGACCCCACAAGTCATGCATTTCAATTATTTGTTCAAAGCAGCCGGCAATTAGGAGTCGCAAACAAGGCTTTTGAATGCGAAGTCAGACAATTAAAATGTTTCATGAGTACATTAGAGAAAGAAGTCTGAATTAGCATTTTGAATACACAAGACCTCTTTTTCTAATCTCTAGTCCCGCTCTGAAAAAAAAAAAAATCAAGAGGAAGAAAGTGAAAGGGCGGGATGTTTTGGGGTCTAGTGGGGTGAGTTGGGTGTTTACTTATTTATATGGAATGCCTGACTAATCCAGGGAAGATGGACCATCCTAATAGGGTACATTTCAATGTCTCTTGTTACTGGTCGGAGAGTCCAGCATAATGGCCCAGGTGCCAAAACCGCTCTCTGAGGGGGGTCTTAAATCTCTTTCAGCGTGTCCCCGCCCTCTTCCCCCACCACCCCTCAAGCTCTCCTTTGAAGAAGCGGGTCTATTTGAACCAGTGATTTGTGACTTTTCAGGGTTTGGGCAGAGCCCCCTAGCTGGCTGCCTCACACCCGGGCTTGAGAGAACCAACCCGGAGCACTGGACTGAGGAGGCGAACACCCCTAGTCTGGGGGCGCTGAGGAACAGCTGCTGCCAGGCTGGAGAAGCAAGAAAAAGACACTCTCTTGTGCCTCGCGCCTTTAGGAAGCATGGGTTGCCAAACTTCCCCTCCCCCATCTGCAGTCCCACCCACAATCTCCTTCCTCAACCCCTAAACACCCTACTGACATGCAAATTATATTTTATGATTGATTGTATTTTAGGGCCCCTTTCATATTGTTCTCCCAGTAGACACTTGCCCAGGAAAGCAAGGGTATGAGGAACTTTGGACCTTGGGCTGGGGAGTGAGGGTTCTTTCCTAAATCTTTCTCCCCTGGGAGAAGTCTTTTTAGGATTCAAACATTACCATCTACACACCATCTAAAGCACTTCGTGTTTTTATTTAATATGTGAGATTAACCAGGAAAACGCAGACAATTTAAGTCCAAATTGCCTGCCCATCAGTTCAACCTGTGCAAATGTGTGTGTGCGCCCCTAATTTGAGAGTGGCTAGTAGCCTTAATTTATCACTTCCTGAGCACAGCTGATTTTTAAAGCATCATTTAGATAATCCGTTTATAAGAAAACACTTCTAAAATTTTTTTACCCAGTTCAGTTAGGGAAAAGTCTAAAATGAAACAAAAAGGGAGAGGAGAAAAAACAAAAACAAAAACCAAAAACCTCCTTCCTGAATGTCTATGTCATTTCAAATATGACATATGTTAAAATCACTTTGTCTGCAAGTGATCCTAGAGGGCCGGGAGCACTGCTAAGGATCTGGTAGGATAGATGCGCCTTTGTATGATCAATATATAGCATTAGCTGGAAGTGTGAAGGTTTTCCCACAAGGAATATTTCTATGGGGGGGGGGAAAGTTTAGACTTTTGGTTTTGTCTTTTTTTTTTAAATGCTTAGGTTTTGGTTTTGTCTTTTTAAAACCCTGTTTTAAATGCTCTTTTAAAATATTCAAAGTGTTAAACTGAATCATTCTAAATTGACTGCTTTTTTTTTGTACCAGCTAATGTGCTTTTTTTTTTTTTTAGTAGTAAATGATTTTTGAAAAGTTTTTTTTTAATATATATATCAAAATAGAGTTTTGTTCTTCACCACAGGTTTTCCAAGGTGATTTACAATAGAAAGAAGGTGAACTGTGGGGGGAGGCCTGGATAAAAACCTCACTTAGGTGCCACAGGATTTTCTGTCTTCCAAATACTCCTTACAAATATCTGCCTGAACAGAAAGAGATCCTTAAACGCAAAAGTGAAACCCACTAAAATGATTGATAGCGGGTGGGACATTTAGGCCGCAGACAAGAACAGCATGCTATATTTGACTTGGTGATTGCTGTAGACCTCACAACATTGGGGCTGAGCTTGTATTTACTCACCAGTGTTACTTCTACAGCTGCCCTCTTTTTTCTTACAATTGGTCTGGTCTTTTAATTGGAGAGTGCCTATGAGTCCTACCAACCAGCTTAGCTGTCAACCCTAAAGAGCCTGGAAACTAGTTCAAAGGCCTTTGTAACTTGACACAGGGAGAGAGAAAAGGAAAGACTACAAAAGAAAGCATTATCCTACCTCCATAAAAAAAAACAAAACAAAACAAAAATGCTACCCCCCTCCCCTGCGCAGTGACGGTGGGATGTCACTCCTGAAGGTGACATCCAGAGGAAGCACCCAGATGCAACTGGTCCATTTTTTGCATTGACCAATCTGTTAGCCACGGCCACGCCATTTTGTAAAGCTCTCCCATTTTGGTTTTCCAGACTCTTGCCCTGCCAGCTCCATTATCCCCAGGAGTGACCCTCACCTGTCATTCTTTTACTTGGTGCCTTACTTCCTTAACTGCCTCTAAGAATGGCCCACCACAGGGCCCCAAAAGGAAACATCAACCTTCCCCCTTCCCCTTTTCTACCCTATAACTACCACAGCCTGTAAACATATGTCACCCTCTCTGGTTTCTTGAACTACAGTTCTCCTCTCTGCAGGTCTTTTCTGGAATAAACCCTGAGCCATCATAGCATTGCTCAATCTCTTGCCTGTCCTTCCTCCTCTCCGACCTTACACAATCCATTCCATAGTCAAGAGGCAGTGGGAATCCTGCCATCGAAATGCCACCATTTCTGGAACAACGGCTGCAAGCCAACCAGTCCTTTGGATGTCTCAGTAGGAGGCTGACAGAAGTTTCGGCTGAAGGACACCAGTACAAATGCCTTTTATGCGAGAGGACATGGGAATACTTCAAATTATCTACCTTCAAAAGCGCATGTTTGAGGCTGCAAAGTAGGGAAACAAAGGTGTTCTGGGCCGAGTTGCAGGAGGAAGGCTTTTCCCAGCTGTAGGATTCAAGGATGATGAAAGGGAGACGCTCGAGAATGTAAAACAAATTGTGCACTGGAGGGTGGAAAATACAGATTTGAAAGTTAAGTGTCTGGAACAAGAGAGATATGAGTCACTGGAATTTACAAGTTACTATAGGAAACAAAGATAAAGAGATCATGAGTCGGGTAGCAATGCCCGTAGCAAAGTGGTACTTTGTTAACTGCAAAACCGGTCGATGGCAGAAACTGTTCATCAACCCAGGAAAGGGGTGGTAATTATGGGAGACAACAGCAGATAATGACATTTATGCAGGACCTGCGGGGATTGAGTTGGGTGTTCAGCAATTATGTCAAATGGGAGCACAGATTTTTTTTCTTCCCCCTCAATATGGTAAATCAGAAAGAAAGAAAGAAAAAAAGTAGGTCTGGAGGGCATATGTCAAATAGATGATACAGGGAAGCATGGCTAGCCAGAGGCAATGGTGCTCCAGCCGGAGGGAAAATGCTTTTCTCTGTGCCCTGTGGCAGCATCCTCTTATATGCTGAGATGGAGAAGACATTTATTGAACTTCTACATGAAGATGCAAATTACTTGAGAGGAGGAGAAGCTCCTTCACACAGAGACCCCTTGCTCAGTGTTCTAGTTTGCTGTCTGTTGCTGTGAGAAACCTCAGGACAGAAAACAACTTGGGGAGGGAAAGGTTTATTTGGCTTGTGAGGTACAGTCTATCATTGGAGAAAGCAAGGCAGGACCCTAGGGGCAAGACCTGAAGAGAGACCACAGACGAACACCGCCTACTGGCTTCCCACGCTGCCACCTAGTAACACCTCAGGGCCACCTGCCCATGGATGGCACTGCCCACAATGGGCTAGGCCATCCCTCCATCAATTAGCAAGTAATAAAAAAATAGAAAATGCTGCACTGACATGCCCACAGGCCAATTCAATGGAGGCAATTCCTCAGTTTGGCTTTCCTTTCTACAAGTGTGTCAAGTTGACAACAGAGGCTGATGTTCAGGTTCAGAACTAGGCCATGGCCAGCTCCCTTCCTCAAGAATGCTCCTGAGTATTCCTGTATTCCTGTAATGTTTGCTCTCCCTCCCTCCCTCTCTCTCTCTCTCTCTCTTTCTCTCTCTCTCTCTCTCTCTCTCTCTCTCTCTCTCTCTCTCTCTCTCTGTGTCTCTCTCTGTGTGTGTCTCTGTCTGTGTGTGTGTGTGTGTGTGTGTGTGTGTGTGTGTGTGTGCGCGCGCGCGCGCGTGTGTATGTGTGTGTGTGAGAGAGAGGGAGACAGAGACAGATTTATGCACACATCTATGTGAACAAAGATCAATCTCAGGTATCATTCATTCCTCAGCTGGAGCCATTCACCTTGTGTTTTGAGGCAGGGTCTCTCATCTGTCTGGAGCCCATCATATTGTCTAGGTGAACAAGCCCCAGGAATTCCCCCTCTCTTTACTTCCCCAGAGCTGAGATTTAGAAGCGTGAGCCACTTCACTTAGTTTCTTTTTGTTTGGTTGGTTGGTTTTGTGTTTTATTTTATTGTTTCTTTCTTTCTTTTTTCTTTTTCTTTTTTGCCATGGGTGTTGGGCATCTAACTCAGGTCTCTGTGCTTGTGAGATAGACACTTCATCAATTGTGCTTGTCTCCCCAGCGCATTGTCTTATACTTTTATGACCAAACACAATTCTCTAAACTATATAATTTCACGTTGTGTACCTATGGGCTATGTGTGTTGTGAAAGAATTAGAAGATATAAATACAAATCATATAGAATTATAAATGATGTTTGTTTTGAGACAGGGTCTCAAACTAAGAGTCCACTGCCTCTGCCACTTGCATGCACCACTGTGCCCAGCTCAGAAGGAGCATTTGAAAAATACCAGTATAAGGTCTTTTCATTCTGTTTTCTCCATCTAGATACTCTGTCCGCCTGTCTGTCTCTGTCTACCAGCTCACCTATTTCTAACAAAAATTCAAGACTCTAGTTTCCCAGCTGCTTTTCTCGTGCTCTTCTCATAGCAATATACTAGAAGATGGAAACATGTATGTAACCTGGCCCATTGGTCATAAACACGGAACTTACTATGCTTGTCTAACACCCTCCCTTTAGCTTGTTCCTCTTTGCTTTCAGATGTCTCTGGTGTTCAAATCATCTCATATTGATCTCTCTCTCTCTCTCTCCCCCCCCCCTCTCTCTCTCTCTCTCTCACACACACACACACACACACACACACACACACACACACACACAATCCCTAGTGAAGAAATCAAGGGAATTCGAATCCTGTTTTTATACTCTGAGTCTCTGTTTCTCCTTATGAAAAGACTTTCCCATGACACTTTCTGTCTTCTCCCACCCATGGAGGAGAGGGAGAGGAATGCCACTTTCAAGGCTTAGGCTCATCCCTCCCCTGACTTCCTGAAGACTCTTCCCTGCCTTGCATCTTCTCTTCTAGCCCTTTCCTTGGTGCTACATGTATCTCAAACTGTGACAGCTCCCTTTTGGCCCCTGCTATGATCTGACCTCTACCATACTCATTGCTGCTGCCTCCGTACCCTTCTTGGCCTTAGCCCCTTGCAGCCAGACCCACACCCCTCCACTTTCCTGACCATCAGAGGCCAACAGGCTTCTTATCCTGACTCTTTTCTATAGCGCTACATACCAGCTGAAGTCTGACAGAGGAGCTGTTGGTAGGGATTGGCTGCTGGGAGAAGACTTGGTCAGCTTACTGTGTTAGTTACTTTCACACCTCCCCTGACAAGAATAATAGATTGTTTTACCTTACAGTCCAAGGGTACGGTCAGTCCTATAAGGCCAGCCAGGGGGGCAAGAGTTTTATGCCACTGCTCACATTGCACCCACAGTCAGGAAACAGAGAAAGATAACTAGCACTCAGTTTTCTTCCCCAGTTTTAGTGAATCCAGGCCCCTGGCTCATGGAACAGTGCTGCCCAGTTAGGAGGATGGGGCACCTATTTCCTTAACCAAGTCTGAAAACTTGCCCATAGACATGCCCAGAAGTATGTCTTCTCAGTGGTTCTAAATCCTATCGAGTTGACAACTAGCATTAACCATCCTGCAACCAGCATTAACTACCCTGCTTGCTCCAGTCTTATCTTTAAAATAATGGATACTTGTCCATTACAAAAAAATATAATATGTAACAGAGCCCCTTGACTCCCAAGCACTTTGCATACTGGAGGTGAGGTGACACATTTGTAAGAATCTGCTTTGGTGCCAGTTTTGTTTGGTGACGTCATCTCTAACGTCATCCTTATCTCAATGGTGTGTGACTTTGCACAAGTCAGGCTTTTCTGGTAGTACAAGAGAGAATAAATGTCTTTCTAAAACCACCAATATGTTCATTTATGAAGTTGTGAGCTGTTCTTGGTGATTCATCTCCAACCATCAGTTCTTGTTCTAACCCACAGGAACCAGCAGTTTGGCAATTTATGTATGTGTTTCTTATGAGCTTAAGTTCCTCTTAACAGACCAAACTGTAGATGTAGAACTGTAGATAACACATAGTACACGATTAAAAACAAAAGGCAACATTTTTTTTCATGAGAATGCTCCAATTTTCATTTGCAACTAACAGAAGCACACATTTTGTAGAATATATTGAGGAATAGAATTAAAATTTTTACTATGCCCTAAATTTTAATTTCTTGGGGGAGAAATTTTACATAGAATTATACATTCCCTATGTCAAATTAGCCTGGGTTCAAAGAATGTGTGTGTGTGTGTGTGTGTGTGTGTGTGTGTGTGTATAATATTATGGGTTACCTCAACTTAAATGGTTTCAAAAATAGTTTTAATAGGCCTGCAATACATGGAGAGGCTCCAGAGGTCCCCAGCACAGGAAAGACTACTGACATTGCTCTTAGTTGCCACCATAACTAGACGATAAGACTTTACTGCTGAAAACACACACACTTTAGTTGCAAGACATAGAGAAATCAAACTGAACACTTCCTGCTAACTAGTTATCATAATTCTAGAAGGGCTGTTTAGATTTCAGTGGGAGAAAAGCAATCAACATATTCCTGTAAAGTATTGTTGTATAACAATTTCCTTGCAGAGGCTCCATACTGCAGGGAAGGTCCTTAAGACAGGAAGTAAAGAACACAACCTGAAAAAGCTTCAGGAAGTCCCTGAAACTGAGCAGATTCACTAGGCCTCTCCCTTGCCAAAAGTACAGAAACAGTAAAAGCTGCTGAGAGTCACTCTAAGACAAGCCACGTTGCAGAGAAGACTCTCACCCAACTCTAGCCACCTGGATGAAGCAAAGAGTAGCCAAACCACCTGGAAGTAGCAGAGATCAGATGAGCTGGCTAGAAGAAACAAAGACCAGTAAAGACTTACAACTCGTCAGAGTACTGAGAGTAAGTGATGTAATGAGACTAATTCAATTAGACATCTCTCTCAACCCTCACTCCCATAAAGCTTCCGGAAGATTGTGGAAGAGCAGGAGGATGGGGAGGGGCTGTGGAACACAATCTTTGGAGTGTGATGTGGCCATTATGCTTATGAACTCCCAGCATCTACAATTCTTAAAATCAAGTCATTCCAACAATAATTGGTCTCAGAAAGTTACTGTGCAAAAGAGGAATGTGAAGAGGCGATTGGGACATGGTAGGGGTGCCTTAGTGATGTAGAGGAATGATTTGGGAGTTCCCACGAGAGGAGTTGGGGGTACAGAGTGGGAGTAGAAGAGAGGCATAGGGCATGCTTATGATCAAGGTGTTATTAACCTGTGTAAACACAATCTGTTAAAGATTTCAGATGTCTATGTGTGTGTGTCTTTGTGTGTTTGGTGTGTCTGTGTTTGGTGTGCCTGTGTGTCTGTTTGGTGTGCTTATGTGGGGGTGTGTCTATGAGAGACTGTGTCTATGTGGGAGTATGTCTGTGAGAGAGACTGTGTCTGTGTTTGGTGTGTCTGTAAGAGAGACTGTGTCTGTGTTTGGTGTGTCTGTGTGGGGGTGTGTCTATGAGAGACTGTGTCTATGTGGGAGTGTGTCTGTAAGAGAGACTGTGTCTGTGTTTGGTGTATCTGTGTGGGAGTGTGTCTGTGAGAGACTGTGTCTGTGTGGGAGTGTGTCTGTGTGGGAGTGTGTCTGGTACATGTGTGTTATATGTCAGCAGAGCACAGAATCAAGTTTTCTACAAATAGATTAAATTCACTAACCTTGACAACACATAATAAAATTTTAAATATTAAATCAAAGTGTTGTTTGTTTATTTGGTAGGGTCTCACTATGTGGAACAGGCTGACCTTGAACTCACAGAGATTCACCCACCTCCGCCTCCTGAGTGCTGGCATTAAAGACATGTGCCACTATGCTTGATAAATTAAATTTTAGAAATGGATGTAAAATTATGGTTTCTATGAAAAATTCTTGGCTTGAGGTTGGATGAGCAGCCTTGTTTTCCTGCTTTTCTTAGTGACATTACCTTTTGGTTGTCATTAAACTGGCATGACTTTGACACAAGAGAACAAGTTGAATGGAAAAGCCTCTAAAATCTATAGCTGGGAATTCATTAGGGCTATTATCGTGGTTTAATAAGGATCTGGATAAACAAATAGGCCGAATAGGTGTTTATTCAAGGAGAAATAACTTACAACCTAGACAGATGAACACCAGCAAGTTCCATCGGATGCTCTCCCCCTGTCCCGCCAGCAAGAGAGCATTCCCAGGCTCCTCCTGAGACCTAGTTCCACAGGTCACTTCCGTCCATGGCTCCACCTCCCAATGGGCGTGGTCACTGCCACAGAAGCAGACAAAGTGAATATCCCACTACGGGCTATTGTCTCAGAATAGCGGGAAGAAATGAATGGCACTTTGTTTATAATGTTTGGTAGTTGGATCACTAGTAGTAAACAGGAGAGCAATCTGTAGTACTGGTCCCATGATCTCATTCCTTCCTATTGGTTTACTAGTTATGTATGAGTGGAGCAGCTAGTTCTGGTAGATGTTTGACTTAAGGGGTGTCAGCTCTGAAAGCTTGCCTAGGTAGTTGTCTCAAAGGACTGGTTAGCTAGTCTGATTAGAACCTGGATGTGAAGAATTCCGCACCTCCTCAGAACTGTTTAGAGTAGATACACTAGAACTGAAGAGAACAGATGGTATGCAGGGAGACGGAAGAGTACTAACTAAAACATGTCATTTGAATTTGGCAGTTGATATCAAAATAGAAGACACGATCTCTTCCCATCAAATAGTCCTGATGCTGAATGCAAACAACACTGTGTCATTGACCCCTTCAAGTCTCTTGACCCATTGGTCTTTCTGCTCCCCTGCTGCTGTGAGGTGTAACCTCCAGATCTGAACGTCACAGAGCCCCTGAACTGGCCAGGCACCGTCTTGAACTGCTTTGTGTGTGGAGTGAAAAACCTGACACCACAGGCACTTAGTCTAACTACCAGGTTCACTGCTCCTGACCTACAATGAGACAAAGGCACAAACAGGACCTCCGTTTGGCCATGAGCTAAGCGAAGCACCTTTGGTCCTGAGTTACAGGTCCTCAGGTTAGGCTCTTGTCCCCACCTGCACATGTACCCTGTGGTCTAGCAGCGCTTGCCTCTCCTATTACAGGTCACTTTGCTTCAGCCTGAGTCCCTAGCAAGCACTCTGTTCAAAGCAGAGGTGGGTGGTTTATGGTCCAGCACTGCTTCCCAGCTGCAAACGGTGCTAGGGGGCAAAAGGTGACTAGGTCATTTCTATGCCACCTGCTCCTGCTGTTGTTTCTTTTAAACCCTCCTAAGTGGACTCTTTAAGTGTGAACTCTTCAACCACATCCTGGCCAAAGAACAACCTCAGAGGCAGCTTGCTGAAAGACTCTGGAAAGCCCAGAGTCTTCATTTCTGCTCTGGAGAGAGAGAGCGCTCAGTGATCTGACATTCACATGGTCAATACTAGTGTTAACCCAGGCTGTAGGAGATTGGCACGGTTGTCTGAGTTTCTCACATCCAAGCTGGGCTAGCTTAAAAGTTGGGTAGTGAGGACCACAGAGACATCCTCTAGGCTGAACTTAGGAACTTCCCTTAGACTTCTTCCCTTTCCTCTTCCTTCCCCTCCCCTTCCCCTCCTCTCCTTTCCCCTCCCCTTCTTTCCCTTTTCTTTCTTTCTTTCTTTCTTTCTTTCTTTCTTTCTTTCTTTCTTTCTTTCTTTCTCTCTCTCTCTCTTTCTTTCTTTCTTTTCTTTCATTCTTTCTTTTCTTTCATTCTTTCTTATGTCTCATGTTAATCCAGGCTAGATTTGAACTTTCTATGTAGCTAATAATTTGAACATCTCATCTCCCCGCCTTTGCCTCCCAAGTGATAAGATTACATAAATGTGGCACTGTGCCCTTTTTATGGGAATCTGGGGCTTCATGCATGCTAGGCAAGCACTGTCAACTGAGCCACACCCCCAGCACCTTTCAAGTTTATCCCTCCTCCAAACAATGTAAATATATAAGAAATATTTTAGCCTTTCTGAAATACGAAGAAATTTAGTTTGGTCTAGTGAGTAACTCTTTACTTAAGCCATGTCACAGATGTCACAAACTTACTGTGTGATCATGTGTAGGTAGCATGTGTCCCAGGTTGTCACTACCTGCAATTGCTCATGGAAACCAAATCTGGCTTGTATTCACCATGTGTTAGTTACTTTTTGCTGTTGTGACAAATTAGCTGAGAAAATACAAGCTAGAGGAAGAAAGGTGGATCTTGATTCATGGTTTTACTGATTTCTCCCATGTTGTTTGACCCCATAATTTCTGGGCCTGTGGTGATACAGAACAGTCATGGAAACTTATGGTGGAGTAAAACCTGTAACCATATGGTGACAGGGCTCAGGGGAGGGAGCGGGAAAATCAACACTAATTGGGATATGTATTTCAAGCACACAACCCCCGTCTCTTACTCTTGTCACCCAGTAACATGACTCTTACTGCAACTAGATCCCACCTCCAACTTTCCAGTCCTTACAACCAATAAGACTACCAAGTCATGGTTTCATCAATGGGTTAATCCATTGGCTCAGGGCCCTTATAATCCAGCCAACTTCTCTAAAGAATTACGTCTGCACATTCCTTTAGAAACCAAGTCTTCAACCCATGATTTGGAAACAAACATTTCATATTTAAATGTGACATTCAGATGTTTGCTGCAAGAACAGTCCATTCATAAACAATTAGGACTTGCCTCATATAATGTATAATGGCAGGTAAGAATGAATAATGCCACCTCCTCCAACAAGTATTCATGTCCTAATAGAATAAGGATGTGTCTCTGGGCTAGAGGAGGCCAGAGGTGTCAGCTCCTCCCGCAGGTGCCATAGATAGTTGGGTGAGACACCCAACTTTGGTGCTGGGAATTGAACTCTGGTCCTCTACAAGAGCAGTAGACACTCTAACCACTGAGCCATCTCTCCAGCTTTCCCACCTTTAAAAGATTTATCTCCTAATTAAAAAAAAATGAGACTCAAGGAAGCAACTCAATCAGCAATTTTTAAAAGATCAAGCATTCTAACAGAATATAAGCCAAAAATACAATTTGATATATACTAAGAAATGATGATAGGAAAATATAGTCTTGAATGTGAGCCAAGATATGTCAGGCAGTGTTTGTTGGGGATTTGGTGTGGTATGACAACATGTGCATTGTAAAGTGTACCTGTCATGTATCCCTCACCAATGCTATAGTCACATTACAACAAGCAACACAGATGAGCACTGCCTGACACACCTCAGGTTAATTACACATTTGACTTTGAGTTAATTTGGTTGTTGTACATTCAGAAAACTTGAACCATTGCCTAATATTTTGCAATGCCCTTGTTTAGTTGCATGATCTCACGTGGCATCATGGCCTTCAGTTTAAGAAGTTGTGGCTGAGGTGAACTAGATAATCACTTTGAAACTGTTGAGCTCCAGGGTTGAGCTCATGGTGAGATGAGTTGAGACTGGAGGATGAAAGATGGAGATGAGTTAGATGTGAAGTAGACACAGGAACTTTGAGGAATGTCTGGGAGATTAAGTCTCTCAGGGATAGCTGTTTCTAACACCCAGGACCTGTGCATTTCACTTTGTGTGACGATACAATGCATTGCCTATGTCCTAACTGAAAAATCTGATTTGAGAAGGACACTTGGGTTGATTTTTTTTTTTTTTTTTTTGTCAACTTGACACCAACTAGAAGTTGTCTAGGAGGAGGGCTCCTCAATTTAGAAAATGTCTCCATCAACTTGGCCTGTAGGCAAATCTGTAGGACATTTTCTTGATTAATGATTGATGTGTAAGGGCCCAATCTACTTTGGATGGTACCATTCCTGGGCAGATGATCCTTGTTGACACCTTAATTTCCACCCAGTGACACTGATTTTAGATGTCCAGCCTCCACAAGCTTCAGATGGTACAATTATTCCATCACAAATTTGACCATTTTGTGATAATTTCTTATGGCAACTGCAAGAAATCAATACTGCTTTCTAATCATGAAAATTAACACCCTATCCACTGACTTTTGGTATTCCACAACTGTGGATATTACATGTAGCGTCCCACATGGTCAAAGATGTATTGGGATGAGGGACACATCTATTCTACAGAGCAATAGCTCCTAAACATGGTTCAGTCTGGAACAGCTCAATGCCCAGCCATAGTTTTGACAGATGACCCTTTGGTTATTCCAAAGTGCAGCTACATTTGGGAACCACTGAGCTGCACAGAAACTCACACTAAGACTTCTGGGTGTAGCTCCCGACTATACTCCTTACTGTCTGAAAGGGATTCTTCTGTGTGACTCCTCAAGGTAAGTGTGTCAGAAAAGCTGGCCTCACTGCCTTCCCCCTTCAGCTCGGTCCCCTCCTGTGTCCCTCATGTGGATACTCATGCCAATAGCTCCTCATCACCATGACTTCAGTAACTGTTTACTCTCAGTTTCTCACTCTGCTCCACCCCCAGATGCAGAATTCTGCTGCCCATGATACCCCAGAGAAGGGTCTTTGAAGGGTTAAAGGGATTTTTTTGAAGTAAGGAGGTGAGGAGGGAGGATGGGACCTTCCTGCCTGCTTCGCACTGAGCTGCTGTGAGATAACTGATGAACAGAATGGGTCCAGAAAAACTTTACCTGAGACACTGTTCTACCGCTTAAAAAGCACATAGGAGGGGTGGGTTCGGAGGTGGCTCAGTCAGTGAAGGGCTTCTTGTACAAGCATGAGGACCTGAGTTCAGATCCCAGGCACCCATGTAAAGAGCTGAGTGTAGTACACACAGCACTGTGGGAGCAGAGACAGATAGATCCCTGGAGCATGCTAGTCAGCCAGCCTGGCCAAACTGATGGGCTTCCGGTTCAGTGGGAGACCTTATCTCAAGGAACACTAAACTCTGGGTTGGTGGTGCTTCACACTTTTAATCCCAGAACCTCAGAGGCAGACGGATCTGAGTTCGAGGCCAGCTGGTGTACCCATGACAGCCAGGGCTACAGAGAGAAACCCTGTCTCAAAAGTGAAAAACAAACGAACAAAACAACAACAACAAACCAAATGTGAACAGTGGCAGCTGCATCATCTGGCCTCCACACACACATCCACCAACAGGCGTATACACCCCTCACCTCGACACTCTATGTCTTTCGTAGAAGACAGACATTTATAAAAGACAAACATTTTCATGCCTGTTGAAACACAGGAAAACTGAACACCATCACTTTTGCCCAACTGGCAGCAGGAAATCTGAAGGTGGAGGTCCAGAGGCAAAACCAGAGGTAGGGGAGGGCTAGAGGGCCAAGTGAAATCTGTCTTCTGAAACAAAAGTCACTCCTCACTCCACAACTAAGGGACGTGTCTGCCTTCTATGGCAGGAGACCACCAAGGTTCTGAGAGATCCAGATGCTTGTCTGTAGGCATGTCATTGGATTCTGTTCTGGACCCTGTTTGTCCCAAAGCCCTAATTTCGATGTTCTACTTTCCTTCTATCCACTGTTCCTCCAATTTGGTGTCTGTATGAATGCCCCCAACAGTTTTTTAAAAATTCTGTTTCCTAGGTCTCCTGGATGCTGGGAATTGACCACCAAGGAAGCATCCTCTGGGATTCTTGAGCAATCTGCCTAACTGCCCACTGGAGCACCTGCTTTTGAACAGGACTGTGTGCTCAAAAGATAACCCTTGGCCCCAGACATCTGCTGAAATGGCCCAAGACTCCGAAAGCCCTCCCATCCCTTATTTTTTGAGGAGAGATACTCGGGGGCCTAGGCTGGTCAGGGGGTTGGCCTTTCCTAGTGCCATCCCTACAATACTCCACCAGGGACCAGAACAACTGAAGGCACTCAGCTCCTTCCTATTTAGATTCCACAGATTCCCACACACCATAGAGAGTAGATAAAATGTTTTGTTTTGTTTTAATAGTATCAAAGGGCCCACATGGACTGTTGAATTTTTGCAAGTAGAGGGGCCAAATGCAGCGGCTGTTCAGCCTTGTCCCCATTGCAGGGTGTGGGGAGATTGAACAAGATCATTAAAACCTCACTGATCTGTTGATCTTCTCTCAGCTTCAGAATGCCTTCTGCTACCAAGCCTCATAATGGCAGCTTTGAAGTCCTTCGCAAGTGTGAATTTACTGTTTTGTAAAGACCAGATTCCTGAGCAGGCCATAAATTATCCTGTTAGACAAAGGCTTCTGGGGAAAGGCGTTGTGTTGAAAGCCTTTAATGGATGGTTTTCCTAACACACTGCTGGCAGAGTAAATAGCTGGCACTCTGGCCCCACAATCCAAGAACAGCCAACCTCCAGGGAAGTGCCAGGAAGCTTTGAAATCCTTGGTAAACCCTTTTCTAGGTGAGAAAGAGAGAGAAAGTGTAGCATTTGCAAAAGAAATGGCTTTCCATTCCTCCTCGTTTAGCAGTCTGGTTTTAGAATCAATTGAGATACAGCTTTCGTTACCGTTATCATTACCATTAAGTCATCGCTGGTTGTGTGTCTCTCCTTTAGTTGTGGTCTCTCCTGCTTTACAATTGACTGCTCACAATTACAACCTCACAATTCACTTTTCCTGTGCTTTCTTCTTCTTCCTCCCCCTCCCCCCTTTCTTGGTTGTTTTGCCTGCATGCATGTCTGTGTCTGCTGCCTTTGGAGGCCAGAAGGCAGAGCCCTGGAGGTACAGAGGGTTGTGATCAGCCATGTGGGTCCTGGGAATGGAACCTGGGTCTGCCAGGGCTCTTAGCCACTGAGCCACCTCTTCAGCCCCTCTCTGTATGTTTTCAAGCACCAATCCCCAGTTATGGAGAGCTGATGACACATCTCTCAGACACAGCACGGAGGCACAGCCTCTTTCCTTTCCTCCCACCATGCTTCTCCAACTTACAACTGGAAGGGTTAAAATTGACTCTGAGTACAGACTGAAAGTAAAATTGAGTCAAAGCCTAAGCTACAGTTTCTCTTTGAGTAATGTTGGAAATGAGATTCTTGTTATTAAAGCAATATAGGGCCATCATGACATCTCAGTGAGCTGGCTAGTTTTTGTTTTGTTTTTGTTTTTCAGCTTGACACAAGCTAGAGTCAACGAACTGAGAACTACCCCTATGGGCAAATCTGTGGAGCTTTTTTTTTTTTCCAGATTAGTGATTGATGCAAGCGGGCACAGGTCACTGTGGCCAGTGCAGTCCTTGAGAAGGTAGTGCTGTATTGTATAGGGAACGTGCTGAGCAAGCCAGTATGCAGCATCCTTCCATAGTTTCTGCTTCAATTCTTGCCCCCAGGTTTTACTTGAGTTCATACCCTGACTTCCCCTCGATGATGGACTACAACATGGAAGTGTAGGCCACATAAACCTTTTCATCCACAAGCTGCTTCTGGTCATGGCATTTATCACAGCAGCAGGGAACCCAAACTAAGACAGTGGCTAAAGACACTTGCCATCAAGCCTACATGGACCCACATGGTATATAGAAAGAAAAGAGAAAAGACCCTAGCAGTATGTCTTCTGACTTCCACACACGTGTTCTCTCTCTCTCTCTCTCTCTCTCTCTCTCTCTCTCTCTCTCTCTCTCTCTCTCTCTCTCTCTCTCTCTCTCTCACACACACACACACACACACACACACATACACACACACCCACAACACATAAGGAAGGAAGGAAAAGGAAAATGTAAATTAAAATTCTTAACAGTTATACATGCTCTCTTGAGAAATTTGAAGACACAGGAAATGAAAATAAAAAAAAATAAAATAAAAACTACACAAGTCCCATCAGCTAACAAAAGATAATATGTATATTTTGACTTCATTTTTTTTAAATGGGCTTCTTATAAGTATATTGTCTTGCCACTGTTTCTCCACACAGCTAAATATCACAAACATCTGTTCATACATCTGCTGCAACTTTTCTCATGGCTAAGAGGCAGGCGCACACCCAAGTTTGCTGGTGAGAATACAGTGTGGGTAACTCCAAAGCACTTGCTTGGGTAAAGGTCACAGAAGATAATTATCTCCTCCTCGCAGGGTGAAGGACATCATTGGTTCATTAAGCATCTGCCATTGCGGTTTGGCTGAAATAGTCCCACAATTTCAGGTTATGAGAGCCTATTCTCTAGCCAGGGGTGCTGTTTAGGGAAGTTGCGAGGTGGGGCCTGGCTAGCAGAAGTCAGGAGGTTTAGGGCCTTAGGAGGTCTGGAGAGATGACTCAGCAGTTAAGAATGGATATTGCTCTTGCAAAGGCCCTGAGTCCAGCCCCCAGCACTCACATCAGGCAGCTCACAGCTGTCTGTAACTCTACCTCCAGACCCCATCTTCTGGACTCACAGATGCATGCACCCATGTCCACATATGCATAATTTAAAATATTTTTAAAGATAGATTGGTGTTGTTGTTATTTATTTTTTTCTTTTTCAAGACGGTCTTTCTCTATGTAGCCCTGGCTGTCCTGAAACTCCCTTTGTAGACCAGGCTGGTCACAAACTCAGAGATCTGCCTACTTCTGCCTCCTGAGTGCCAGGATTAAAAGTGTGTGCTACCTCTGCCCCTCAAAATGAAATCTTTTTTAAAGGCTATGACTTGGCCCCTGGTTCCCAAAGGTCACTGTTTCTCAGTCTATTTAATGTGGACAAACACTGTCACAAGCTCCCAACGTCGCAGTATCTGTCATGTCTTCCTGCTCCAGGTGGATACTGAAGCCTGGAGGACTTTTGCTGGGGTTTCCAGGTTATTGTGTCCCAGACGAAGGAAGTGAACTGTGACTCTTGGAGAGCGGTAAAAGCAGAGACAGTGTATTAAGAGAAAAGAACACTTCCAAAAGAGATGGGGGAACTCAGAGGCTCAGTGACCCCAGGTCAGGAGGCTTGTGGCCCTATGGCGTCTCTTGTGTATTATGGGTTTTCCCTGAGCATTCTTTCCCCCAGGTGTGTCAACCTTAGTTGTGGTGGTTTCCAGTCTTGTTTTCCCTGCCAGCTGGTTTCTTTTATATGCTATTCTTCTTCATAGACCTCCTGCGCCTCATGCTGTCCCATTCCCCTACCTCATCCTGTACCGTGATGGGCTGTCAGCTCTTAGAAACCTTGAGCCAAAAGGTAAGCTATGGAGTTCTAAAGAGGGGTTTGGATCCCCTGGGTCTGGAGTTACAAGCAACTGTATACTGCCTGCTGTGGCTGCTGGGAACCGAACCCCAGTCCTCTGCAGGAGCAGTACTGCAGTGTCTCAGACAAGGGCAGAGAGTCGGGGATGCAGCTTAAATGGGCTCCGGTTCTCATGGAGCTTTGTTATTGGGGGCTGGAGAGATGGCTCTGAAGTTAAAAGCACATCATGCTCTCTCTATGAGAGGACCTGAGTTGTTCTCCCAATCACATCTGTCAGTGCATAACCTCCTGTAACTGCAACCCCAGGGGATTCATCACATGTTAGGAGATCCTTACTTCCGAAGGTACCTACAGCCATGGGATGTACACTCACGCAGATGCATACAGATAAATCAAAGATAATTTCACAAATTACAACTTAAAGACTGAAGCTCCTGTTGGATAGACATCTCCCCAGCTCTTGCTGTTCTAGAGGACCGGGACTCAGTTCCCAGAATGCATATCAGGTGGCTCATAAGCCACCTGTAACTCCAGCTGCAGGGGATCTGATGTCCTCTTTCTGGCTTCTATGGGCACCTGAACATACATGGCACACAGACGCATACGCAGCACATAAATACAAATCATTTTACAAAAAAAAATTCAAAACAGAAACTGCTGGTTGTAGATAGCCAATTCTCATCCAACGAAGGTCATTGGTGTTGTGATGTAAAATCTCTGCTGACGACGAATAGCAGTTATCATGGACCACTCTGGTTCTTCTCTGGTATAATGTGGGTTGGATGGATGACTGCTGCAAGGTGTATCTACCACAACTGATATCAGTTTGCTTCTTCCTAGGGCTCGGGAAGGGAAGTGTGGCCTAAGCACCCCTCTCCCTGGATAACTGTCTGCATCAGAGAAGAGGAATCAAACCAGACAGCTTTCTCCAAACCCAAGTTTCCACCTTGTGGGCAGAGTGCCACATTCAAGCTCAAGAAATTCTTATCATGGACTCACATTGTACCCTCTGGAAAGAAGAGAACAGGAGAGCTCAATACTGTTCAGACAGTCTTGGGTGACAGAATTGACAGCTTATTATCCACAGCAGCAAAAAAGACCATTCTGTGTAGAGAATCCCGGGCTTTGGGGGAGTATATTAAAGTCAGCCCTGTCCCTCACCAAGACAGGAGCCTGGAGGGTGTGACATTCAGAGCCTTAGGAACTAGGAACACAGAGACAAGATAGGCTTCTTTTCTGCCTATTTGATTTGTGCCTGATACCTTCATCTTAACAGATAACTAGCAGGCTATATGGAGTCCCTGGAAGGCATTAACATAGTACAACTTGTGGGTCCCTAGCTCTGGGTGGTGTACTGTGTGTTAAGTCATTCTGAAGGTGGGTGGCCAAATCTCTGACACTTGCAAATGATCACAGAAAATGTTTGAATTTGCTTTAAGACAGGACTTAATAAACACATATACATTGTGGGATCTGGAGCTGTGAGTATGTTGTTCTTGCTAAGACCCAGCAGCCCCTTTGTGTCAGAACTAGGAAAGAAGAAGGGCTTTCTGAACTGGAGGGGGAGGACTAAAGTATGCAAATTCCTAAGACACTGTTAATGAGGCAGAGCTGGTTTCCATGGTTAAGGAGCTTTTGGTCCATGCATGGGATGCAGAAGGACAAGCTTGTGGCTTGATGGTCAAGATTTCCTTTATAGAAGGGGGCCCAGCCAGATCATTTCTGGCATTTTTTTTATGACATCACTCCCCAACTCTTATGCAGAATAATAATAGAAATGAGGTGAATGGGGCCTGCAAAGACGGTTCAATGGTTAAGAGCATTTGCTGCTCTTGCAGAGAACCTTAACTCAGTTCCCAACACCCACGTGGTTGTTCACAGCCATCTATAAGTCCAGTTTCAGAGAATCTAACATCTTCTCCAGGCATTCACATGGTGCAAATACATACATACTCACAGGTAAAGACCTACATACATAAAAATAAAAAATAAAAACATTTTAAAAGAAATGGAATGTGCTAGTTATTGTAGTGACATGTGTGAGGTCCCAAACTTATAATAAGAAAGGTTTATTGTGGCTCTCTTCTGAAACTCCTGGTTTGTGACTAAGTAGCCCCATTTCCTTGGGTTTGTGGCAAGACAGCACATCATAAGAGGTGTGTAACAGAACACACCTCTTACCTCAGAAGCCAGGAAGAAAGGGGGGAAGAACCTGAACTCCATTATCTCCCTAGAGGGCACACCCCATCAATAACTAGAGGATGCCCCCCCTAGGCTTTGTTTCCTAAAAGTCATACAACTTCCCAATATATCACTCTGGAGGCTGGTCCATCCTTCAACATGATGTTAGTGTGATTTCAAGCTGGTTTAAGATGAAGGTTGTGCTTCAAATCTTTCTCTCTTTACCTTGTAGCAAAAGCTGAGGTCAACATTTACTATAACAATACAGTTCTACAGGCACCTCACCTCTCAGACCAAAAAACAAAAAAGGTACACGCCTTTTATCCTAGCACTCAGAAAGCAGAGGCAGGCAAGTCTCTGTGAGTTCCAGACCAGCCTGGTACACAGAGAGGTCCAGGCTGGCCAGGGCTCTGCAGTAAAGTACTGTCTTGTCCCCACCTCCAAATAAACAGGCAAGGGAAATGTTTTCTTCTGAACCTGCCAGTAAATCCACTAGTAAAAAACAACACCAAACAAATGCAGTCATTGGGAAAGCAAATTTTCTTCAGATCAAGTGAGTTTCAGAAATTCTATTTCTAGGTCTTGTTCTTTGATCTCTATTCCATCCCATGCGCTGTTTCACAGACATCATCAATTCTCCATATCAAAAATATTCGCCCATACATTTCCGATTTCCAGCTGGGGCAGTTGGTGCCCTCCTCAGCAGTCCCCACATCCCATTACGCTGGTAAGTTCTGGGAAGGCAGTAATTGTGTTGGCTGCTTTCATCTTGTACCTGGCCAAGAGTGCGGCTTTGTGCAAACATGCATCATTGGCTTCATATGTGAAGGACTGGCTCATGCTCACGTCTCCGGTTTCTCCGCTGTTTAGAATCATCACACTAGCGCGAGGACTAAAGCATCAAATATGATATTTCACACACTCACATATTTTCCATGGCTCCCATTTCAGGCTGGAGACTGTGTGGCACCCACTTCAGGCTGGAGACTGTGTGGCACCCCTAGGGCTGACACCCTCCCAGTGTTTCTTCCCAGCTCTTCTTTGAGTTCCCATGTCCTCTGTCCAGGCACATCCCACATCTGTGCCTTCCTGAACTGTTCAGGCTGAAGACAGGCTGATCTTGTGAGGACCACTCATCTGCCCTTTAACCCTTTAACCCCAGCCCCAAGATCCCTGGAAGGTTCTCCAGGCTGGTCAACATCAAAATTATGTTTCTGAAGGGGCCAGAATACCCCACCCACTTAGATGACCTCAGTGTGGCATATGTTCTGATCTGGAAGCACTTAGCTCTCCCATTCCTGTCTGAAAACGGGACATGGGTTTTTGTGTGTGAAGATGGGGTCAGTTATTTCTCAAAAAAGTGGAGAATGACTCGTCTGCATACTGAGCCACATGAAACAGCCCTTATTCACCATGCACTCCCTAGTAACCTTGCCACAACTTACCCTTGCGAACCCTGTCTCCCTTTCCTTTATTGAGCTTCGCCACACCTTGCCTCTTTGTTAGCAAGGTGTATAAAGTCCCCATTCTAACTGTATGACTCTTAGTCATTGTGTTCTCCCACACATACTTTTATTTTACATAAAACCTCAATAATCTGCTTTTTTCTGTTAATACCTTTTAAAAATGTATTCTATGCGTGTGTGCGTGCGTGCGTGCATGCGTGCGTGCGTGTGTGCGTGTGTGTGTGTGTGTGTGTGTGTGTATGTGTGTATGTGTGAATACATAAGGGGGCTAAAAGAGAATAATATCACATACCCCACAGCTAGAGTTACAGGAGGTTGGGAGTCACCCAGCGTAGGTAGGTTCTGGGAACTGAACTTATGTCCTCGGGAAGAGCAGTAAGCTCTCTTAACTGCTAAGCCAGCTCTCCAGTCACAAAGTTTATCTATCTTTTGTTAGTTCACTTCATAGTCCCTAGACACTGAACCTCAAAGCAAAGACGATTTATTTCCTTTCTGTGTTTCCAGAGAAGATAAGTTTGCTTATCAGCTCTGGGTTCCTGTGTGAACATGTGACTGAGAACCACATTTAGCATGAGAGAACTTCTTTCTAGTAGAACTCTCAAGACCACCCTGAGAGATGGAGTTTTTACTGTTAGAAAACAAACAAATAAAACTATAGAAACCAGTCAGCAAGAGTCAGCCAGATGAGATGCCCTCCGTGTTATTTCTCCAGAAATAGCATGTCCTCCTACTTTCACTCATGTATCAGTGCACAGAAGCGATTCTGGGACTGGGTGGAGCTGTCTTCAGAGTGGGTCATAGGCCAAGGTGGCCTAGGCATAGAACTGGTGTGGCTGAGAGAATGCAAGGATCAATTCCTCAGGAAGCTGCTACGAGACCTTCAAGAGGGTCAGGAGGGCACAGGGTCGGCTTCTGTTCAAAGCTTAGTCCTGTGCCTTGTGATTTACTTTAAGATGGTTTCAAGTCCATTGGCATTCTCTCCCTGACCCGGAAAGACCCAAATATTTATGTTTGTCTTTCACAACATAAATTTTAAAAAAACAACGCATGTTAATCATTATGGGAATAAATTTATATATGGGTTCAGCAGTGGCTGCAAGGTAGCTTAGTGTGTAAAAGCATGCAAGCAAGCCTGAGAACCCAAGATCAAATCTCTAGAACCTACATAAAAGCTAGATGCTTAGCCAGAGCATCCATAATCCCAGTACTTCCACAAGGAATGGGAGATAGAGACGGGAGAAGCCTAAGAAGCTCGTGGGCCAGCTATCTTGGCATGCACAATGGAAACACAGCAGAGACCCTGTCTTAAAGCAGAAAGAGACAAATGACACCTGAGGTTGTCCTCTGACCTCCACACACGTGCTGCGGCATGTATGTCCATGGGAAGATTTTAGGAATGCTAAGCTGAAGAATTTCTGTTTCCCACGGCATTGGTCGGTCCATCTGTCTTCCAATTTATGATCATCCTTCATCCCCAGAACAAGAAAAGTAAATAAATGTTTCTTTGTCCACTCCACCCCACTTACTTACCTCCCACCCTGCTCGGTTCTTTCCAGTTCACCAAACCCACCTGCTTGAACTCACAGGTCCACAGAGCTGTGTTCTGATCTGTGCCTGTTGCCATGACAGCACCCATGAGACCTGACAGAACAGCTTGGAGGAGGAGAGAGGTTTATCTTAGCCTGTGCTTCAGGGTTATGCCCATCATGGCAGGGAAGTCATGCATGACAGCTGGAGTGGATCGATCATGGACATGGGAGTCTGTGGCTGCTCATATCACAGGCATAGTCAGGAAGAAGACAGAATTCATGGAGAAATGGAGACTTCTAGAAGCTTTACCACCCTGTTGGTGCCCATCTTCCTCCACGTAGTTCTCACCTCCTGAAGGGTTCACAGCTTCCCCAAGCAGCACCACCAGCTGGAGTCCAAATGTTCAAACACAAGAGCCTCTCCCAACATGGGGAGAGGGAAACAGGAGTACTTGGAAGAAGATTGGATATTAACTAATAGGGTCAATAATGCATTCCTGAGGGTGGGAAGGAATTTTAGAGTCATCCATCATCACAAAGCGTCTATTTTTTTCCCAGGCTCTGAGCAAATGGGTCCTGTCTGTACAATTCTTACCCTTGGAGGTTAAGTCTGAATTTTCCAGTTTTTCTGCATGAGTCACAATGCCTGTGATTGGCCCTTTATCTCTCCCATCCTCCCTTGGGCCACTGGATGTCAGTGAGAGAAATCTAACGAGGACCTCTCTTTTGACATTAGGCATCCCTGTGGGGAATCTAGCAGGTCCACAGGAGGGCTCAGTAGCAGCAGCATCTCTGTGTAGTGAATATTTCCTTTTGAAGGTGTGGAAGCTGGCATCACTAGCCTGCCTTGGCTTGACAGATGATGAGGATAATGAGGGTGAGGGTGAAGAAAGGAATACTCATGGTGGTCCAGGCACATCTACCACCACCTGTTTGCACAGCTCCTGTTATTCCCCAGCTTTGAAGAGCTTGGCAGGCCAGGAGAGCTGGGCCTGAGCCCCCAAGCACCACAATTCCTGGAGCATTGCAGAGTTGCAAGACAGATGTGAGGAATGCTTTGAAACAATATTGCTTTCTCTAATTAGTGCAGGCAGAGAGCTCCGATGACCTCAGCCTCTTGAGGCTCAGGTATTTCTTAGGAAGCTTCAGGGGCTGAAAACCTTTTCACTTCACACAGTCTGGTCTGAAAATCTTGGAGATATATATATATATATTCTTTTGACCTACAGTGCTCCTGGGTGTGTTATGGATTGGAGACGATTCTCTGAAACAGCTAGTGTCTAGCTTGTTCTTTTGAGTGATAGGCTCTGTGCCCAGAAATGTCCTCATGCCTGGATCCTTCTGTTGGGAATTCTGGAGGGAGGTCCAGGCTGCCTACACATGACTGCTGAGCATCTCTGAAGAAACATGTCTCCAAGTTAACCTTTGTAGGCAGTAAAAAGTGGAAGTGAAAACATAAGGTGCTTACTAGCATCCAGAGCCCATGGCGTTGGAAATCAGATAGTGTATTAAGTTCTGTTCTATTCCAGCAGCCAGATCCCAAATAATGATACAGAGTCTTCTTATTAATTATGAAAGCTCAGCCTATAGCTTAGGCTAGTCCCACTAGCTCTTATAACTTAAATTAACCCATTTATATTATGTGGCATTACCTCTCTTCTATCTTGTACCTCCTGTTTCCTCTCCATGTCTCCTGGCATCTCCTGTGTGTCTATATTATCTCCTCCTACTTCCTCTCTCTGCCCAGAATCCTGCCTACATCCCCTACTTAGCTATTGGCCATTCAGCTCTTTATTAAACCAACCATAGTAATATATCTTCACATAGTACACAAATATCCCACATTTCCCCCTTTTTGTCTAAATAAAAAGGAAAGGTTTTAACTCTTTAATATAGTAAAACTCTATACAATAAGAACAATTATCAGGTAAGAATTATATTTACAATGTCCTTTCCATTTGTATTTAGCATATTCAGAGAAAATATTATCTCTTATTTTGATGAATTTCAAGTTTTATACCTAAAACATTTTCATTTATAACTTGTATTACCATCCTAAAACTATCTTTTTTAGACCTCAAAACACTTTCTTAGATAAACAATTTAAAGTTTTATGTCTCTCAACCTTATACTTATATTTTTAATGGGCTACATAGGTAGAATACTTTAAACAGGAGTGGAAACATATGTGCCATATAACAAAAATAACATTAAATTTGTATCAATATACAAAAATCAAAACCAACGTAAAATATTTGAGATGAATAGTTGTCTTTTTATCCTATATTTTTATAACCCCACTAAATGATGACAGACATCTATAACCCACTAAATGACCAGAAACTATCCACCTCACCTCTTGGGAATATGGGCATAGTGTTCTCTAGTCTGCTTCCTATTGTCTGGGAATGACAGCATCACAAGGGGACCCTGAGAAAATTGATATAATGGTCAAGTCCCAAGAAAATTAGCTATAACATTTGTTGTTCAGTCTCTGTGTAATGGGAAAGTGCAAGACTTATCTGAAGTCCTGGCTAGAGTAGTGTGTGAGGCTGGACCATCTCAGCTCACTTGAAGCTCACTTGAAGCTGTTCTGCTGCAACAGAGGCACTCTGAAAGGATGGACCAGCTGGACTACCTATTTTCATTGGTGTCTTGTCCCCTTGCTCTTAGTGGCCCTTGCAGGATTGCCTGCCTGTCAGGACAAATGTAGACTAGGAGGCAGATGTGTCCTAGTTGAGCCCTATGCCTCCTTGAAAATCTCCTGAACTTCCTAAGAGCGTTTCCTCAGTCAAACAATGGGGAAAACATTACCCACCCTCTCCATTTTGTAGAATGGTTACAAAGGGCTCTGTGCACTCACAAGTACTTCACCAGATGAAGGACCTCCTGGGCAAGACATCCTCGATTGCCAAAGAGCTGTGATGACAGGCACTTTAGGCATAGATTAGTTTCTCATGACAGGTCAGCACTGTGCTTTTAGATATTTTAAGCCTTTGGAGATTCTCATCTCATAAATACAGGATGCTAAGATCTTAGGTGTCTTTGTATCTGAGTTACAGAAGAATAATGAGCACTAATCCTTTGTATTTGTTAGGAAATGCAATTTATTGGAGAGTCTTTTATTGGTGGCTGTACTTGGCTCCAATGTTTCCCAGTCTAGTTAGATAGAACATTTAGTATGACCTTCTTTTGTGTTGTTTATTGGCCAATGTGTTTCATGCCTCATTTGCCCCCAAATTCACATTTTTATTAGTGGTGTATTTGTTCTGTCTTCGTGCCTGTGCATATGTGAGTGTGTGTGTGTGTGTGTGTGTGTGTGTGTGTGTGTGTGTGTGTGTGTAGAGTAGTAGTAGTAGTAGTAGTAGTAGTAGTAGTAGTAGTAGTGTATATATATATGCATGCTTGGTTCACAGTCACTGAAAACCTCTGCTCTTAAAACATAGCCACATGGTAGGTTGTTTATTTTATTTTGTCAGGCTACATGATATCTACATGTTGTATGAAAACCCCAAGGCAAACGGAAACATTTTCTAATTTTTGCTCTGAAAGAGCACTTCTGAGGAGTCTGTGATGGTGCAGGTCAGTCTCTGTCCCATGCAACCCTCTTAATTACTTGCAGGCTGAATCAGGGCAGTCATCCTTGACCTGCAGGTTCGGCCCTGTTACCATGCCTGCCGATGGCTGCCACACACAGTGCCATCCTTCATGCAAGCGAGTAATTCTGTCATGCCCTCCCAGCAGGCAAGAGGGCTTGAGCCAGGCTGATCTCCACGTGATTAACGAACAGCAATATGCCTAATTACGAAATTCCTAACACTGCCTCCTCTGTTAGCAAGAAGAGAGTCCTCATCTTCTCACTCTTGCCAGTCCGTGAACAAGGCATAACTTCTTGGGGGTCAGGGATTTCATCATCCTATGAGGAATCGTCTTCAGAGAGCACTTACTTTGAAGCTGTAAGAATGTTGTAAAATGTTTCCTCCTGGGGCTAGGAGATGACCCAGCAGATAAAGTGCCTGCTGTGCAAGCAAGAAGACCTAAATCTGAGTCCCCAGATCTCATGTAAACAGCAGGGCAGAGCAGCCCATGACTGTAACCCCAGAACAGGAGGTGAGGAGAGGCAGATGTCAGGGGCCTTGATGGCTTGCCAGTTTAGCTGAAATGGCAAACTTTGGATTTAGGGAGATACCCTGTCTCAAAAAAGAAAGCAGCAAATGATGGAGGAGGTGTGGCCTCCACACATGCACACAATGAAAACATATGCGTTCAGAAGTAAAGGGTTAACTACATTTCTTACCTTATTTACCCCTTTGTTCTTCAGTCTTAGTTCCTTGTAAGCAGGGAACCATCTCAATCTGTGTAATATATACACTATGTGTGTTACTCGGTTTCCTAGCACTGTGACAAAATGCCTAAAATAAACAACTTATAAGGAACAAAGATTTATATTTTGTTCCCTAGTTTCAGTTTTCGATTTGTTTGTTTGTTTGTTTTTTTAATCTCACTGCCTCTGGGCGTATAGCAAGGCTGAATATCACAGCACAAATATATGGTAGAAGAGAGTGATCTCCTCATGGTGTCCGAAAGTAGGGGGTAGAAAGGGTTAGGATCCTGATGTCCTGTTTAAGGACTCACCCCTTCTTGATGACTGGATTTCCTTCCACTAGGCTCTACTACCTGAAAGTGCCACCATTTCCCAATCATGTCATAGGCTGGCAACCAAGCTATTAGCACCTGAGATCTGGTAGCACTTTAGTATAGTTCAGTGGTGTGTGTGTGTGTGTGTGTGTGTGTGTGTGTGTGTGTGTGTGTGTGTGTGTGTGTGTGTGTCTGTCTGTCTGTCTGTCTGTCTGTCTGTCTGTCTCCTCTGCCCCCATGCCCATGTCCACGTGGCTTTGTTCTGGTAATCGGTCATGATTTTCATCATTCATTTTCTTCAACATCAACTCTATCAGGAGGTTTCCAGTCACCTCAGACATGTTTTGTCTCTGGCAAATGAGTCACATGTATGTTGTATTCTACCAAGGTCTGCCATTTTCACCTGAAAATGTGGGCAGAGTTTTCAGAAACTCTGTCTCAATGAATCTTTTTTTGACTCAACTCTCCTAAGACCTCACCAACCTGTCGATCATCTTTAGCTTTGAAAGGTACTTCCTGTGGCTGTCTATTCATTACAGAAGTGGGAATTGATATCTAGGTGAGGCAGAGATATGGAAAGATCTGAATGACAGCAGATGAGGTTGAAGATGCAGGCACACAAATTCATCATGAAATGTAAGCCCTTGGAAACTTGTATGTCCCAGCCCCAGCCTCAGTTTTCCTGTGTGAAGACTGGATTTTCTGTCTGTAGATGGGACTTGACTTGTAGCTAAATGACACAAGGTCCTGGGCACCCTGATCCATGCCTATCAAAGGTGTTCATTTTGTTGGTTGAATGAGAGCATCTATGTAGTGACTTGAAGTTTTCTGCCAAATTTAGGAACTTAAAATAGATCTTAACTAGGAAGGGAACAAAAGATAGGGGTGAACTGTAGCTAGCTGCTCATTCCACTTTTCCCAAGAGTCAAACAGAGGTACAAGGACAGCCATGAGCCTTTCAGAGCTAGTTAACAGTATGGTTGTGCAACATTAAAATCTACTTAATTCATCATCCATCTACTAACATTCTATCTCTCTACCCATCCATTGTCTATCATCCATCTATTATCTATCAATTATCTATCTACCCATCCATTATGCATCATCTGTTTATTCATCATCTTTTTCTCTATCTCCATCCATCATCTCTGATTATGTGTCTATCCATATATCATAGGTATATGATATATCTATTATATCTATTATATGTATCTGATATATATATCCATCATAAATCAATCTATCTTTTATGTATAGGCCAAAATACAGTGCCTGACTTTTGCTATGTGTTCAGTGAATCTAAGGGATGTCCATTTCAATGGCTAATAGACCAATAGAACAACATCTTTAGAAACTAGATAGATATTGCATAGATCTATGTCTTCACTCAGATCTGGGGTGATGACTCAAAGAGCAAAGAAAGCCCCTGCTACATAGGCATGAGTACTGGAGTTCAGATCCCCAGCACCCACATAAACACTTGGAGGCCATGCAGCCCTCTTGCAATCTTGGCACTCAGGAGCCAAAGACAGGTGTTCCTCAGAGAGAACCGGCTGGCTAGACCCTGAATCATCTGGGAGAGACCCCACATCAATAAAATAAGGAGGAAAGTGAAAGCATTGGACACCAACATCTGACTTCCATGTGCACACGTGTGCTCACACTCATGAAAACACGTTAACACACAGCATACACAGGCATGCATACCACATATAAGTGTACACATGCACAAACCCCATAAGAACTCAGATTTAGAGTTAAGGCTATAACTCAGTTGGTAAGGGCTTGACAAGCTAGCAGCATTCAGAAAGTTCTAGACTCAATCCTCAGCACGGCATAGAACAGGTGAAGTGATACCTGCCTGAAAACATGCACTCAGGAGTTGGGGGCAGAGGGATCAGAAATTCAGGGTTATCTGGTACACAGACAGTTTGAGGCTAGCCTGGACTAGTAAGACTCTGTCTCAGAAATGGAACCAGGTTAGGGAATGACTGTTCATAGCTTTGATTCTCTAGCTCTAAGGGGGTGGGGGAATCATTTCTTTGCTAAAAAAAAAAAAAAAAAAAATGAGCTGTTAAATGGAACAGGAAAAGGTCTTCATCATGCCGCACTAGAGACTGTGGTATTTACCTTCAGGTTTGGGTGGAGAGAAGGCCATCTCCTCCATGCTAATTGAGGCAGCACTAGCAGGACGGTGAACAGCTACCTCTGACATTTAGAACCACACAAGATGCTTTCAGCTAGTGAATGTCAGATTTGGGATTTACAGTTGTGTGTGTAAATATTCTCTTTTTCCTTCTAATTTTGCTCTTTGTGTTTATATAGCTGCATTGTGCTCAGAACACAGTCTCGGTGATTAGTAGTATTTATTTAAAATGAGGAAATATTTATTTTGCTGAGAATTCACTTCCCCTGTTTCCAAGTGCAACGAAGTAGGCCCCGGAAGGGGATATATCCAACCCTATTTAACTTGGGAAAGCCTAGCTTTGGGCTGCTGCACACAGGAGAGCTGGGGGTTCACTTTGGGCCCTGTAGAGCCATATCTAATATCGCCCATTCTCCCTGCTCACTCGTTGACCTGGGGCAAGGAGGACAGTGTCAGTCAATCTCCAAATCCTTAGTAACTCCATCATTAGAGATCAGAGCTTCTTATGCCACTCATGATAGAAGTTTCCAGAAAAGGTTTTGTCCTAGGTAGGGACTGTGGGGCTTCCTGCTGCCTCTCCATGGCAGAAGATGCTGGGTTTCCTTTTTAAGTCCAAGGGGGTACAGGTAGAGATGAATTGTTCACTTGGCAGCTTAAGAACAGCTTTTGAGATCACTTCTGGCTCTCCACTTCAGAAAACTGAAAAAGCAAAATGGATTTCTCTTCAAACTGAATGTCTCTGTCCTTGCCAAGTTATCCTGTTTCTGCGTTTGGCTTCCAGTCTGCAGGCCTTGATGTAGAGTGACCATGGTATGTGGACCTGTCTCCCTGATTGTGCCTGTGGCTCCCCGCACACACACCCCCCCCCGAAACCTCTGTAAGTCTAGGCACAGGACTTCCTTTGTGCTCCTTTCCTTTAGGGGAATAGTTAGGTATGGCATTTAATCAACTTGGGCAACTTGCCCAAGGTTGTTTTTAAAAAAAAAAAAAAAAAAAAAAAAAAAAAGCAGGTGTTGACCGTAGGAGCAATTTCTAAGGACTGCAGACCTCAAATGATTTATAATCTGGGATCTAAAGCGAGAAATGAGTTCTCCTGCGTCAGATCACCTTCTTCCCAATCTCCCTGCCCCAAGTGCACTGAGTGTAATTAATTCACCTTTGAACACCTCACCAGCCTGGAGGTGTCTCGAGCTGCCAGTGCCGGACTGTGGGCTGCGGATCCAACAGGCATGGACTCATCTCCTACCAAACCCACACAAAGGGCCAGTACACCTTTGACAGCTCAACATTTTATAATGCTGGGGCTGAAATGACCTTTAAAAAGCCAGATAATATTTTATTTACCTTTTTTCTCCCATTTACTGTTAAATGTTAATGAAGGTAAGAGATTCAAACCCCTGCTAATAAAGCATTTTAATTGACTCAAGTGCAGCCATAACTGTAAATTGGCCACTTTTGCACAGACGACCTCGGAGCTTCCCTGCACCCCAATGCCGTGGCCTGTGCAATTTGGGAAGTTGGCGGTAAATGTCTTCCCTTTTTTTTTTTTTTTTTTTCTTCACTGTCACTTGCAGTTGGCAAAACTTCAAGACACACAACCAAGAGTGACCGACACCCCTCACTTCTGCAGTTAGTTTCCCCTCCCCACAGCTCTAGCATTTCCTTGTTAAAATCATTTAACGTCAGCTACTGCCTCCTCCAGGAAGTCCCACCAGATCTCTACTCCCTGTCCATCGTCCTCCAAATCCTCTGGTGCTTTTGACGTTTTTCCTGTGGCATTTCTTCCTTTGTCTTGTTACAGTAACCTCTTTGGTCATATTCTCTCTTTACTTGTTAAATGCCTTTGCAGCTTGGGCGCTAGGGCTATGAAGTTGGATTCTGTAAGCCGAGTGAGAAGAAAGAATCAAAGATTTCCATATTCAGTGCCATTCCAATGCTTCAGGGAATTCTGCAAGACACTTACTAAATGTCCTTCATCTGGCTTGCTTAGTAGGCAAGGCCGCTCTGTATGACAACCTGTGACAAATGCCTGCACTTGAGAAGCAAATGACACAGTGCCTGTCTCAGAAATGATCTGCATTCCTATGCAGACTAGGAGCCTTCATAATTGACACCTTGAAAGGCTTGGGAGCAGACCCCTGTGATTCCTGTGTGTCCCTGTGTGCCGTGTGTGTGTGTGTGTGTGTGTGTGTGTGTGTGTGTGAGAGAGAGAGAGAGAGAGAGAGAGAGAGAGAGAGAGAGAGAGAGAGAGAGAGAGAGAGAGAGAGAGAGAGAGAGAGAGAGAGAGAGAGAGAGAGAGAGAGAGAGAGAGAGAGAGAGAGCGCACAGGTGCACACATGCCATGGCATGTATGCAGAAGGCAGAGCACAGCCTCAGGTGACAATCTCTTTCTTCTATCTTGTTTGAGGTGGGTTCTCTTGTCCATGGCTGCGTACTCTGTGTTGTCCGGCTTGTAATCTTCTGGGGGATCTTCCTGTCTCTATCAGCATCCTGCTGTCAGAGCACTGACTGTGATCACAGACTTGTGTTTTACCACTTTCCATGTTTGGCTTTTTTACATCAGTTCTGGGGATTCAAACTCTGGTCTTTGTGTTTGCTATTCACTGAGCCATCATCCCATTGAGGTCCAGGGATGTTTTAGTTTGCTGAAATTGCCCAATTGCCGGAAACTGGTATACTGGTTAGCATCTGTTGTGAGAATGCCTTCACTAAGGAGATGTGAACAATGAATACTCCTCCCCTATAAGGTTCCAACAACAAGCCATGGTTTGATTCCAAAGAAGTTAACCCTGGGGAATCAATGAATCCATTGGGCTTATTTACAGAGCATGGATGAGGGCTTGTTGGCAAGTGTGTGAGTGACCCCAAAGCAGCCACAATGGAAGGTCTACACTGAGCTCCCCTATGGCCCAGCCTATATACTGTAGCACCTCCTAAGACCCCAAGGCCACCTACAACTAGGGCAAAATTGCCTGCAAATGACTAGGAGGAGTGGCTAGAATATTAGGTGAGAGGGCCCCAAGGGCTCTAGCCATACCCTCATTGCCTGAGAGAATGTCAACAGTCTACAAGTCCAGGAGGTAGAACCAGGCTAGTCTTGTGGAAGCAGGCAGGTTCTGTCCGATGAAGGTGGTGCCTGTGTTGCTGTGAGAAAAGTGCTCATCAACATTCTACTCCTTCTTCTGGTTCTTACATTCCTCTAGCCAAGTGTTTGAAATTAAGGGCTCCTAAGAGTGTGCCCTCATTATAGTTATAGACATCTTTGCATACATAGTTCATCAGTGTAGCCCATTGGCTACTAGAGGGACAAAGGGGAACAGTGTGAATGGCTTGATACAAATAATTCCTCACTAAGAAAGAAAAGTAGAAAATATGCAGTCCCAGAGATAGAGAGGCTAGCAGCGCCTTTGCATGGAAAACAAACAAAATCAAAAGCAACCCAGAGAGGAAAGGCTCCTTTGGCTTACAGATTGCAGTCTATCTTTGAGGAAGCCAAGGCAGGAACTGAAGACAGGAGACTGGAGGCAGGCATTGAAGCATGGACAGATGCTGCTGCCTGGCTTCCTTCCTCTGCTTTGCTCAACTTTTCTATTCAGCCAAAGATTATCTGCCTAGGGCTGGCACCACCCACAGTGGGCTGTGCCCTCTTATATCAATCAGCCATCAAGGCAGTAGTACCCTACTGATTTGCCACAATTGAGAAGGCATTTCCTCAACTGAGATTTCTTCTCAAGTATGTCTAGGTTTGTCAGGCTGACAAAAACTAACTACCACAAGTTCCAAAGTTGAGAGTGTTAATTTAAACAACAGCATTCTTGCTAAAATAACAATTACACTGAAGGCCAATGAAGTTGACAAACTGTCACTAATTGCTGTGTAACACTTTCTGGAAAGTTCGGAAGAGAAACAATATATAAAGTAATTTGTTTATTAGTGTGTGTGTGTGCATGCACACACACATTTGGGTAAGGTGCATATTCATGAAAGTCGTAGATTAACCTGGCACTTTCTCTTGAATAAACATTTTTTGTGGAACCAAGATCTATTCCTAGAAATGAAATCCTGGTTTATGGTGCCCTTCTTTAATCCCAGCACTCAGGAGGCAGAGGCAGGCAGATCTCTGTGAATTCAAGGCCAGCCTAGCCCACAAAGTAAGTTCCAGAACAGCTAGGGCTGTTACACAGAAGCCCAGTCTCAGAGATAGAGATAGAGATAGAGATAGAGATAGAGATAGAGATAGAGATAGAGATAGAGATAGAGATAGAGATAGAGATAGAGATAGAGATAGATAGAGATAGAGATAGAGATAGAGAGAGGGGGGGGGAGAGAGAGAGAGAGAGAGAGAGAGAGAGAGGGGGGGGAGAGAGAGAGAGAGAGAAATTCCTTTAGTTATACTTAGCCTTTCAGTCATTAAGGGTGACAAAGAGGCTCTCTTAGCTCTAGGCCTCATCATTGATTCGAAAATAGTTTATTAATAACAAAGGTTTCCATATAGCCCAATCCCAAGGATGAAGGTTTACAAACCTGTTTTCGTATCTTTTATTTTGTTTGTTACTGTTTGTTTGTTTTTGAGAAAGTTCTCATTGTCTACCAACCTGGCCTGGAACTTACTGTGTAGACCAGGTTGGCCTCTAACTCATAAGAAATCTACCTACCTCTGCTGCTCAGTGCTGGGATTAAAGGTGTGAGCCACACCGTCTGGATTTTCCACCTTTTAAAACAACAGAAATGTTTGCACAGACTTTCCTTCCTATTCTCTGTAGGGAGGGCAGTCCATCCGTGGAGGAGTGTGGTGCTGATGTGGTGGGGGGGGGCAGTTATCATTGTTGGGCTGACTTGCTTCTGAATGGCTGCTTGAATGCCTCTGTAAAGGAACCACCCTGAGAGTCAAGGAAGCTAGGCACAGGAAGGCTTTTGTATAGTTTCATCTGCCTTCAATCCCCCCCTCCCTACCTGGGAAGGATTGAACATATGAACAACCCTATAAAATCAGCTTCTTAGAATGAGGCAGGAAGAAAAATGTCAATAAGCCAGTCCCCTACCCATCCTCCTCCCTGCCTAGGTTAACCCCCCCACCTCCCCCACACACACTTTAGGAGTCATTAGACTGCTAGACAAAGTGCTCTTGGCCACTTATTGGTTTAATAAACAGAACAAACCCTTGAAGACAAAAAAGAACAGACCCACACCCTTGAAAGGCTTGTGCAAGGCTAAGGAATGGCGCTTCCTGCATTCAGTAAATCGTGCCCTTCATCAGCTCCTGTCACACAGCGGTTGGAGCTGAGCAGCCTAGTGTTGTGTATGTGTCCCTGGCAGCCAAGAGGATGTGAAATCCACCACTGTCTATCTAAGAAAATCTGCTTTGGGAAGTGGCTTCAAGGAGCCATCTATCTGAGGATAATGCTTGCTGGACTTCAGGGGATGTGGGTTTGTTTGTTTTTCCAAAAAAAAAAAGAATTTTAGCCTTCAAATATGGAAAACACTTTCTTTGTGGAAACTGCCTTTCCTGGTACAAAGACAGCATCTGTCAACATCTGTTGATGAGAGAAATATCATGGCATGATCTAAATCAATACATATGTAGGTCTTTAGTGTACTTGAAAACCCTTTGCGTTTTAAAAATCCATTGAGGAAGGGAGGAGGGGAAGGAAGGAATGGGTAAATAAATACAAAAAGCCTGCCGAGCGCCTGGGCCGGGTTCAAGAATGACCCACAAAACAGATTTTCATGGCTGTGTGGGGTGAGGTGACCCTATTCAAGTTCCTTCCCTTCCTTTAGAATTTTCTGAAGAAGCTGTTGCAAATGGCTTTGGGAGGGTTGTTCCTAAAATAGATTTTAGAGATGGGGAGGGTGGTGAGATCGAACATGCACGCAATCTGAGACAAATGATTAGCTCAAATACTGCAGCTGAGATTAGACAACTGCTGGGCCCTGCAAGGAATGAATATTCAAGACACCCCCGCTGGGCTGCCTTTTCCTATTTGAACCAGCTACTGTTTGGGCCCCCAATTCACCAGATTAAACACTTTCAGGCAGGTGCGCACACACAGCAACTTTGCAAAGTCGGATTCTGGAAGTGTAAACATCTTTTCTGCCCCATCCACGGAGCCTGTCACAATCTTCATTGGGAACTGAATTAAGTTTAAAATATCATCAGAGGTTGTTGATCTCTTCTTGGGGCTGAAGCTGTCCTCTGTACATCCGGCATTCTTCTGTTGACACTATGCGTCACTTAGCAACCAGCCTGAAAGGCCCTATATACATTCATTACACACCATTGTCTTTAAGAGGTGGAAGTGTTAACTGAATAAACGTCCTCCCCCGGGTGAGCAGCCGGTCATTTCTCTCCATGTTGATCATCCTTTTACATCAAAATATTGTCTGCTCCATTCTCTGGCCCTGAATTTTGACTTCTGTGGCGGGAGGAGTACACACCCCCTGCCACGGTGGAGGACTTCAATTTGCTTTCCCTGACATGGTGCAGAGAGAGCGGTTTTGTCCTTCTGTCTCCTGCAAACGCATTAAATCCATTTGACAGTTAACTGCAGACACTGAGGACAGCCTCCCTCTACAGTTGCCAGAGGAAGGAGAATCACACACAAGCAGAGACAGTTCCCTGCCATTTGTGTGTAGTTTTGAACTAAACAACGGCCCTGACGAAGTGAGGGCTTCTGAAGTGGATAGAGAATCCTGATATCACCTGGAAGAGTAGGGATGTTCACAGAATGAATGAATGAATGAATGAATGAATGAATGAATGAATGAATGAAATCTCAAAGTGGAAATCTTTTCCTGAGAGGCTGGGCAAACTCATAAACTCATTTCTGCATCAGTGGGCATGGCTGAAGCAATAGCCAGGCAGGGCTGGAGGGCCAAATGGGATTTTACCTCAGAGCTCCTGGTTACAGTGATCTTCCCGGTGACCTTCCAAGGAGACTATTTCACAAACCTCTCAGACAATGCGAGGCTATTTCAGCAGAGGGATTTTCCATGCAGGCAAGGGTCACTTTCTGTAGCTTAGTTTGATGTCTGCTTTCCCAAGACATAGATGGGAGACAAATCAGACACTTGCTATCTGCCCTCTAGCCTCTTGCTTTGAGAAGATTATTTATTTAGCCACTTACAAGTATCTGGAAAAATGCACATTTCCTCCATCCATTTCAAAATTGGCTCCCTGATGTCATCACAGAATTCCGGTGCCTGGTCTAAAGGGGCTAGAATAGGAAGTAATAGAGTCGAAAGATTCATTGGTTTAGCTATCTTGTCTTCCCTCAGCCCCTGTCATTAAATAGGAAATCGAGTTAAACAAACCAGATTCTGTTCATGTTTCTGCTTTGATAAAAAGTCTTGGGGTCTCTCTTGGTTGCATAGTAACCAGAAAAAATGCAAGTCAGGGTTTTGGATGCAGATTCATGAGTTCAAAGATGAAGACTGTCATAGGACAGAGGGGGTAGGAGATTTGCTGGGCAGCTACTCCAATGGGAAGTTCATGTTTAATTACAAAGACATGCAAGACTGCCTTCATTGCTAGTCATCATTTTGAGCTAATGGTTGGGCTTGTGGGTAGCACACATGCCTTCCCAGGTACCTTTTCCTCAAAAAGTACTTCTGACTGTGCTGTCAACAAATGAACACTATGGTCAGTTGTTCTTAGTTGGTTCAACTTTTGAGTGAATATCACCGCAATAAACTGGATTTTTGTTACAGTATTAACTACTAACTACATAGATGCCTGTGATGGGACAAAACTTCAAACTAATGTTTTATCATGTTCCCAGTTTGTTTATTTGTTTGTTTTAAATAATGAGTGAGGCTCAAATAGAGATAAATTTATGCTTCATTTCAGGGAAAATTATTTTCTTGGGGGTCTAGTGTAAGGAGATTCACTGAGAGAATTTAAAGACAGAACCACACAGTAACAAACACGTCTCCTTTTAGGAGCTTCCCCTCTGAATTCCCAACCATCCATGGACTGGAAAATGACTTGAAATCTGCACAAGTTTAAATCAATTAAGTAGGAAACACCAGCTCTCAACTTCAACATTTATAAGGGTACAGAACTGAATCTGGTGAAATTGCTCTTTGAGTGTCCCAGGAAATGCATTGAAAAAAAATATAGAAGAAGAAGGAAAAGAAAATCTATTCACAGTCTTCTTCTGGGAGGTTGCTAGACTATTTCCCTACTCTTCATTTTATACCTCAAATGGCACAGGTGTCCTCTTAGAGGGAGAGACAGTGGATCAAAACCAACATACATTATCTAACAGCTAGATCTGAGAACAGAACTTAGAAGCAAGCCTCTCTTAATTTGCCAGGAATCCTTGACAAAAAGACCAGGCACCCACATAAAACTGGTGCTCAAAATTTTACTTCACATCGGTCTCACAATGCTGATATTAAAATAAGAGAGGACTTGAGGCCTGGGAGGTCAGGCCCTCTTTAGAGTTATCTGCTTAGACTAATATTGCAGTTGCCACCCACTGGCAGAATTTGTTTCACAGTCACAGCTTGGCAGCATGAATCAAATGTTGACATTCTAATTTCATGCGCACACAGGCGTTTGGCTGGGCAGGCTGGCAGCCTCCTCGCCATTCTCTGTCTACCTGTGTAAATCAGGCAGACAGGGCTTGCTCTCCACAGCCTTCTGGCCAAGTCCCACACTTCTGTGGAGAGGGCCTCTTTGAGGCTGCTTTTCTCCTTTTGGAGAGTCTGATTGTCCCTTCCACCTGGCAGAATGCAATGCTCTGCTACATTACTCCTACCAGCAAAGTGATTTTCTTTGTATTTCTTCCTTTTCTTTGCAGTTCGTTGTCTAAGAACTCAACAGATGCCCCCTACCCCAACGTAACGTTTAAAAATCAATTGCAAATGTTTCTTTGAGAGAAGACCTACGATGAAAGCAAAGTCATAGTTAAGACTAGACAAAAGAAAGGCTAGTTGGCCTTTATTACAGATTGTCTACAGTGTGCCCCAACACTAATTAGCTGAGGGTAAGGAATGTAGCTTAGCGGTGGAGTGCTGGCCTAGCATGTGGAAGGCCCTGGGTTTGATCCCTGGGATGGTCAGAAAACAAAATCAAACAACCGTGCAGGGCAGTGGTTCTCAACTTTCCTAATGCTGTGTCCCTTTAATACAGTTCCTCATGATGTGGTGACACCCCCCAAGCCATAAATTATTTTGTTGATATTTTGTACCTAATTTTACTACTATTATGAATCCTAACATAAATATTTTTGGAGATAAGAGTTTTGCCAAAGGGACCACTGCTGTAGGATTTAGCCTCAGTACAATTGTGTTTGGAGAACATTAAGAATAGATGAGATTCAGCTGGAGAGATGGTCCAATGGTTAAGAGGATTGGCTGTTCTTGCAGAAGACCCACATTCAATTCCCAGCATCCAGCTCAACAACCTTCAGTAACTCCAGTTCCAGGGGTCTGACACCTTCTTCTGGCCTCTGCAGTTACTGCACTACACACACAGAATACAGACATCTATTTAGGCAAACATGCGCATGCGCACACACACACACACACACACACACACACACACACACAATAAATCTCAAAAAAAAAAAAAAAAAGCAAATGAGATCATAGGATAAAGCCTGGAGCCAATGGGTCTGCTGTCCATATACGCAAGGAAGAAATGCCAGAGATATACAGAGGGGAACAAAAGGTCATGAGAGGTCATGGAGAAAAACTAGCCAACTGTTAGCCAAGGATGAACCTTGAAGGTCACTATACCTGGTAACCAGGGTAGGGGAAGAGTTTAAATGTGCATGTGTGTGCCCACACGTGTGGAGGCCAGAGACCAATTCCCTGTCATTCCTTAGGTGCCATACATGACCCTGTGTGTTTGACATAGTCTTTCCCTAGCCTGGAGCTCACAAATAAGCTAGGCTTGCTGGCCAGTGATCTCTAACTCCTCAGGGCTGAGGTTACAAGTACAGCTCATGCTCAGTATTTTGTTTCATTTAAAAAAAAAATGGTCTGGGGATCAAACTCAGATCCCCAACCTTCAAAGGAGCCCTTTATTGGCTAAGGTGTGTCTTCAGGCTGAGCACTTGATGTTGAATGCATAACCTCCAGGACCATAAAGAAAAACACTTCTGTAGTTGATGCCTCCTGTTCTGTCATACCCAGAAACAAGGCACCCCCTAATCAAGGGTCAGACTTCCTACAAGTGCGCTGCCACTGTAGTTTATAGAACTACCCCAGCCCATGGCTCAGACACTAGACTTTATCAGTGTGTGAGAGAGAGCTTTAGGGTCACAGCCATGGAGAACTTGAATGAAGCCAGTGGAGCGGCGCTGGTCAGCCTCTGTTTGACCTTCCCCTGGGAAGGATTAATGGCCGGCCCTTTGTGTTTTTAGGAGGAGCCACTCTCGCCACATTCAGCCAGACATGGGTGATACAGGGGTTGGGGGAGTTCTTTCTCACAGTCATAGGCTGGCCTAAGCCTGGTGTTGATACTCAATACTCCTAGGTCTGGGCTGGCAGGGACTAGACAGAGCGTCGGGTGTGGATATTACTGTTGATTGAGAACAGAGAAGAGTCCTAGATAATTTGGTGGCCCAAATGATCCTGCCTTTCCCGCTTTAGTTTCATGACTTCTCTTGGAGCCAGTTTTCCCTACTAATGGGATGCTTTCGAAACAAGCCCAAGTCCATGCTCAGTGACAGGCTCCCTAGAAAGCATGCACCACTACTCATTTGACCATAAAACACTTGTGTCATTCTTTGCTGGCACACACACACACAAAAAATGCTCTGTAGATGACTGTTTCAATTAAAGAGCTGGCACTCGGAAATTCGTCTCATTTTTGTTTTCGAGGAAAGAGATCTTTCATATAGACCATGCTGGTTTCAAATTATATAGCTAAGGATGACCTTGATTTTCTGATCCCCCTGCCTCTATCACTCTGAATACTTGGATTATAGGTATGTACCACAATGGTCAACTTATATGGTGCCAGATATCAAATTTATAGCTAGACTGTATTTCTCTCTCTCTCTCTCTCTCTCTCTCTATATATATATATATATATATATATATATACATATATATATCATCTAAATAGTTACTAATTTATCCATCTGCCCATCACCTATCCATCTATTATCTGTCTGTCATCTATCCATCTATCTACCCATCATATATCTATCACCAAACATCTATCTACCATCTAGTTGTTTGTCTGTCTGTCTATTCATCCATACACCATCTGTCTAACTATCTGTCTATCCATCCATCCATCTATTCAACCATCCATCCATCCATCTGATATCTACATTTGCTGACTCTCTGGAGAGAACTTGACAGATGAGAAGCAGAGCCAGGCCAAGATGAGTTACCTTGCCTGGTATAGGTGGACTTTTCTTTCCTGTCCATCGGTTCCCACATAACCCACAGAGTCTCAATATTAATTATAAATGCTTGGCCAATAACTCAGGCTTATTACTAACTAGCTCTTACAACTTACATTAACCGTTTTCATTAATCTACGTGCTGCCATGTGGCTGTGGCTTTACCTATCTTCGAGAATGTCTTGCTCCCTCTGCATCTCCTGACTCTCCTGACTCTTCTCTTCTTGTTCCTAGAGTGCTCCTAATCGTCTCTCCTAATCTTACCCTGCCCAGCTTTGGCCAGTTAGCTTCTTTATTAAACCAATCAAAGCAACATATATTTGTAGCACAAATAACAAAAACTCAGAGACAGATACTGGAGTTAAAGCTGGAGATCAGAAAAGCAAAGTGGCCAGCCATTAGCTCTTACCTCTGCCTGAGACTGAAAGGGCCATCCTGTCTCCACAAATCCTCAGATTGAATCCAACTGCACCTGTTTCCATCAAACGTCAGACTCTCCTGACTGCACCACTCCTCAGAATACAATGCTCTCCACCAAACCTCAAACCTCCAACTGTAAAGAGTTCCTGTCTTCTCTGCCTCACTTTCCTCTCTCTGCCATATCATTCCTCTCTCCACTTCCCTAGTTCTGGGATCAAAGGTACTAGCTCTGTTTCTCTTTTAGACTGATTCACTCTCGTGTACACCAGGGGCCTTGAACTCACAGAGATCCATCTGCCTCTGTTTTCTTAGTGCTGAGATTAAATGTGTGTTCTCTATGGCTGTGGCTAGCTTTGCACTCTGATCTTCAAGCAAGCTTTATTTGTTAGATTGTAAACAAAATATCACCACATATATATTCACACAGATTAAGAAATATTCCACAGCCTGGATTGATGGATGTCAATTTGTGATTATCACTGAACTTCTCTACACAATAAAACTCACAAGGGGGCCACTAATTCACCTCTATTCTTCGGGTTGGACTTACAGCCCTAGATACTTCCAAAATTATCTGAGACTTCCGTTTTACCTCAACAATTCAAAACAATAGGCCTACACAAGAGTCCTTAAATCCCATAACTGGGATGCTGGGATTACAATATCAGCTACTGGTTTGAGTTCCATGTTTCATGGAAACTGAGGGAAATGTTCTATTCTTTTTATGATAAAGGGAAACATGCAAATTCATAGTGGACATGTGTGCTTGTTGAGTACTACGAGTTTGGTTCACACTTTTTTCTATGAAGATTCTGTAAGCAATGTTAGGACCCAATGGTATTTAATCAAAGCTCTTCTGTATTTTGAGTTTTGCTTAGAGACAATCAGTTTAAACTAGTTTAAAATAAAACTGGTCATCAAGGAGGAGGGAACTAGTCTTGCCTGTGCTTAATGCCTTAGGTTTCCTTGATTTCTCCTGGACTCTGGGCTTTCAGCGATACCTCTGTTCTCAGGAAGAAGTCTCTTCCTCACAGACTTTCATGACAGGATGAAGACTCTGCTGTTGACACCCACACATTTTCTGAGACAACAGTTTCTATGCTCAGTATTTTATTGAGCAAAAACAAGCGTGTGTTTCCTCTGTGAGTTATTTAGTTACTATCTGTCTAGGGCAGAAGATGAAGTCTGGAAAGAATTTTTTTCTTCCTCTTTTTGCTAATGAGAATCTGGCAGAGGAGGGAAGCTAGGAACCACACTAAACTCTCTAGAGTAGTGCTCTTCCTTGATGTAACAGAGAAATAACCTGAAGGCAACCTGCATAGTTAATAAGTATCAAGGAAGGCACCATTTTGTGGATGTGGTTGGTACCAACTTGTGGAAGTGAAATCAATTTATGACCATGTTGCCAACTTGGGTAGGTGGTATCTTGTGGGTGTTACCAACTTGTGATGGTGGTAACAACGAATAGAGATGGTGCCAACTTGTGGAGATGATATGGACTTGTAAGGTGAAATCAACTTGTGGAAGTAGTATAGACTTGTGGAGGGGATACCATCTTGTAGAGGTGGTGCCAACTGGTAGAGGTGGTACTAACCGGTGGAGGTGATACCAGCTTGTGGTCGGTGAAAACACATGGACATGGATTCAACTTATAGAGGGGTGCCACTGGCTTATGGAGATGGTGCTGACTTGTGGAAGTGGTACCAACTTGTAGAGATGACACTGGCTTGTAGATAGTACTGTCTTGAAGTGATACAGACTTGTGAAAGTGGTACCAACTTTTGGAGGCAGTGCCTCCATCACTTGTGGGTGAGACCAATTTGTACCACCTCTACAAGGTGGTACTGACTTATGGAGGTGTACTGATTGGTGAAGGTGTGTATTGGTCAGGGTTCTCAAGAGGTACAGAAGTTACAGAATGAAATATAAATATTAGAATGACAGGCTGTGGTCCAACTAGTCCAACAATGGCTGACTATCAGGTCCAAGAAGCCAGTGGTTGTTCAGTCTGTGAAGCTAGATGTTTCAGTTGGTTTTCACTGTACACCAAAATCCCAAAGAAATAGGCTCTAATGCTAGCAAAGCAATGGACTTGTCAGCAAAAGTGAGAGCAAGCAAGAGAAGAGCAAAAATCTTCCTTCTCCCGTGTCCCGTATATACAGGCATCCAGCAGAATGTTTTGGCCCAGAATAAAGGTGGATCTTCCCACCTTGGAGGATTGAAAGTAGATCTCCCCACTTCAAATAGTTTAATTCAGAAAAAAAATCCCTCACAAGTGTAACCAACTGCTTGGGTTTTAGTTCTAGGTGTAGTCAAGTTGACAACCAACAGTAGTCATCGCAAGGTGACTGATTTGTGAAGATGGTACTTACCAACTTGGGTGTGGTATGGAATTGAAGTGGGAATGGCTTGCGGTTGGTTCCAGCTTGTGCAAGTGAAACTGACTTTGGGGTTGTACCAACTTGTGGGTGACACAGACTTAAGGGAATGGTACTGACTTAAGAAAGTGGTGTTGATTTGCAAGGTGAACCTGACTCAGGGAGGTGGTACCTCAGCACCCTGCTAGAAGAACACAAGGAATTGAACCACAGTAGGATTCCATCTGTATCAGAATTGAGGTCAGGGAAAGCAGAAGCTATGGCATCAAGGCTGGGGAATGATGTGGGAATTTCGAGTCAAATTCATTTCCCTTTTATCTTATTGTTATCTCAATAAGGTCTCCTGCCTCATAAACAACATGTGAAATGCTATCACATCCTGAGATAGCATTTTGGCCAACGGGAATAAGAAAGGGTAATGCTGTATTTTAACAGCTTAGTGCTTTTCTTCCTCTGGTTTCCTGGATTTCCTGGTTTAGTCTGCTTGCAGGTAGGAGGAGAGGAGGCAGCTAAGCAAATGGGAAAGAAATCTGCATATCCAGGAGAGAATGCATAGTCAGTCTTTGTGTCTTTTCAATTCTTGTCTATCATTTAGGAGGAAAATCCATCTTTGATCCTAATAATATTCTTTTATCTTTTCTTGTCAAGGTCAGAAAATCTGGGGAAATTGTAACCATGTAAGTGCCATCCTTGTGCTCTTGAAGAGTTTGTGTTTGTTTGTTTTGATTTAGTTGTTGTTGGTTGTTGGTTGTTTTGTTTTGTTTTTTTTTTTTTTGGAGACAGGGTTTCTCTGTGTAGCCCTGGCTGTCGTGGAACTCTGTAGACCAGGCTGGCTTTGAACTCACAGAGATCTGTCTGCCTCTGCCTCCTGAGTGCTGGGATCAAAGGGGTGCGCCACCAACGCCCAGCTATTAATATAGCTTTTGAAATGGAGCTTCAGATAATAAGAACAATAAGGAGAGACTTGCTGCTATGTGGCTGATTGGCAGTCCTGAGCAGGGTACTGTATCCTGGTTACTTGAAATTGGCCATTCTCTGTGGAAAGTTCTAGTAGCAAAAGGCAAAGTTTCATCTTTGGGAAATCCCAGGCTCCCTGGGTAGAACCTTGAAAGGTTGTCCCTCCTTCCCTTGTTGCTACTTGAACACAAGGTGAAACCATTGAAAGAAGGGTGTGTGCATGTGCGTGCTTGTGTGCATGTGTTTGTTCCTGTGTGTGTGTGTGTGTGTGTGTGTGTGTGTGTGTGTGTGTGTGTGTGTGTGCACGTGTGTGGTTTGTGCACCTGTACAGGCAAATCCACACACCACACAGAGACCAGAGGAGGACCTCAGACGCTCTGCTCTATCACTGTCCCTCTCATCCCCTGTCACAGGGTCTCTCACTGAACCTGAAGCAAAGCTGACAGCTAGCAAATTCCAAGGATGTCCTTGTCTCTACCTTTCACGTCTGGAGTTACAGACTCATGTGTAGTCACACACCCAGCTTTTTACATGGATGCTGAGAATTTAAATTCTTTCCTCACACTTGTGCAGCAAGCATTCTTACCCACTAAATCTGGAGAAATGAGTCTTTATAAAGACGATCTGAGTCTTAAGCCTTACCTACAAGAACAATACTAAAGCAAAAGCCCACAAACAAGTCTCCAAACTCCACACCTTAAATGATAAAACTGGGAAGCTATTGTATTCCATGGATACACTAGCTAAGAGAAGACTTTCCTTTTATGATTAAAAAAAATAAATAAAAATTCAGCCAGGAGTGATGGTGCACGCCTTCAGTTTCAGCACTCTGGAGGCAGAACCAAGTGGACCTCTATGAATTCCAGGCCAGTCTGGTCCACACAGTGAGCCCCTTTCTCAATAAAGAGATAGAGAGGCAGGGAGGGAGGAAGGGAGGGAGGAAGGAAAGAAGAGAGGGAGGGAAGAAGGGAGGAAAGAAGAGAGGGAGGGAGGAAATATAAATACATCCTTTTTATGACCAATAGATTAGAAATTTATTCAATTAAGGCACACATTTTCAACTAGAAGCCTTCTTGTGCCCCACCCCTTACTTCAGGAGATATTTGACAGTATCTAGGGACATTTTTGATTCTCACAACTGGTTAAAGCATGTCAGGAATGCATAGAACACACCAGCTGTGTATATATGTGTGTGTGTGTGTGTGTGTGTGTGTGTGTGTGTGTGTGTGTGCGTGTGTCCCCGTCCATGTGAAAGCCACAGGAGGAGATCGAGTACCCTGTGCTATAACTCTCCACCTTATTCCCTTGAGTCATGGTCTCTCACTGGATCAGCAGCTATATCAGCAGCCAAAAATCCCCACCATCGTATAGGACCAGGCCACAAAAAAGATTTTTTCCATCCCAAAGCAAACCTCCATTCCAGTGTAAGAACATGAGACCCTTCTGTGTTTACAGAGGGGTCCTCACCTAAAAGCATTTTTGCTGATGTCCAGCACTTATTCTCACTCTTCTCTGGAGGTTCTAGAGCTCCATGGTGTCTTCAGGAGGTATATGCTATTTCCAAATAGCTAACTAAAAGAGGAGAGAACCTTTCAGATCATCTGTCTTGCCCTTGTTCTTAATCTTGATCTGTCCTGTAGGCTATTCTTATCATAAAGACAGTATGAATGACTGTCTCAGCGCCTTTCTTCATTAATGCTATTGGAAATTGATGAGTAGCTTTTGGAAACTGTGGATTTTTTCAGCAAGAATAATAACCCTTATTTATTTTTGGAGGACCCATGTGGCTTTCTAAGTAAATATTGTAGAAAATCCACCCCCTCAAAATAAACACTCCAAGTAATTGCCTGATAGATGAAGTTGACATTCTGGCTTTGTGATTTGCTATGATATGTAAAAATCTAATTTTCTTCATGGAATGACACCACTGCAAAATTGTGAGTCAATTAGAATCTGTGGCTTGCTCGGAGCATGAGGAATAGCTTTGGTGATGATGTATCAATATTGATTTACAGTTTCTTAAATCAACCTAAATCCACTTGGGAAAATGTTAAACAGATGAGTAAATGTGGCAGAGTGATAAAGATTTTAGTTTTCCCTTTCGGAGTTCATGTGCCCCCCAAATCTCTTAGAGGATATATTTGCTGATGGAGGATTTGAGAACCCTGACACACTTCTGAATACACAAAACAAGTTCATTAGGTCAACAACAATTCGAAGTCGATCTAGGTCTTTTCTATCTGAATGGAAAGACAAGAGCCTGAGGAATGCTTGCTGAACTCAGTTTCTGTATCTTGATATTATTAGTCAGTTTAGAACAGACTAGAATGTCACAACAAGCAGCCAGACCATCCAGAGAAGCTCCCTCTTAGGTAAACATTTGCAATGGAAAAAACGTCCAATAAAGTCTAACAATATCTTTAAATACAGAGTTCATGAAAAGCGCTCATTAACTTGCCACCACAAACAGAACACAAGAACCTTTGCCCGCGTTGGTTAGGCTGCTTCGGGCGCTTATTAACATTCCAAAATAAATTTGAAAGCTTTAACAGAAGTTGATGTTTTTGTCTTGTTTTGTTTCTTAACCCTACTTTGAGCTTTTAAAAGTGATAGTCACAAAGGCCAATTGTCTGGGAAAGCTAGGAGACCCTTTTCACAGGTTGATTTACCAATGGAAAGAATTACCTCATGTAATTAGTATTTCATGTAAGTCTATTCAGAGGGCAGTCTGTGCAGGTGTATGAATGCTGAGGTCCTCACTGGCTGGACAACAAAAACAAGATAACAATTAGATGCTATGGATTGAAATCATTTTTAGTACATTACTATTATCTGAGATGTCAGACAGTATGAGCATAGAGCAAGGATGATCCACTACTAAGAACTTATTCCCTACAACATGCATGGTGTCCTGTAACTTCTGGTCCCTGTCATTGCTGGCCAGCATTCATGATGACCCTCAGTGGTTCTCGATTTGTACTATTTGGGGTTTCCGTCTGTCACATTGGACAAGGCTGGCTAGTATGCAGCAGCATGAGAAGAAACCATAGAGTGACATCCAAAATCAAGGACACAACTACTCCAGCTTTTCAGTTGTTTCTGAATCACTCTGTGGGGTGAGGACAGAGGGAGAACTTACCCACATGACTCAAATAGCTCATTAGAGAGATCCACAGACCAAGGAATTGGGGTTTCCAGCTAACAGCCAGCACCAGGCCAGACACATGAGTGAATCTGGGAAGTAGATTCCCTTGCCTCAGTTCAGTCTTCATATGAGAGTTCTGTGACTAACTTCCTAAGGTGTACTGAAAGGGACCCTCTGCCAGAGCCCCTCCGCAATTCCTGGTGAACCCGCAGAACCACTTGTCTTCAGCTCTGTGGGAATTGATTACATAGGAGAAAAGGACTACCACATTTGTGTGTGTGTGAAAATGTGGCAAACACTAGCAATGACTATCTCTCCACAGTGGGAGTGGGGACGAACTTGGTTTTCCTCTTTATTCTTTCCAGTATTGATTTATATACTGTTCCTGGGAGAAAATATTCCATTTTGAGGAAAATAATCAGGGGGAAAATAGTAGAATTGGATTCCTAAAGTTCGAGACCCTGGTCACATTTCCAAGTTCTGTGAGTGAGCCACAGCAGGACTAGGCAGCTGATTGTGAATGTGCAGAGGTGGGAAAACAGGAAGAGATAGTTTTGAGTCCCTGAGATAGAAAGGAGAATCCAGGAAATTCTTTCCTCTGGCCTCCCAGTAAGCATGGACTCCATGGATCTGTTCAAAGACAGGCACAAGAACAGCAATCTTAGCTGTGAAAATGGTTGCCTTGCAAGCAGGAGGACCTGAATTCAATCCCTAACATCTATGTAAAAAGCCAGATTCAGTGGCACACACTTATAATCCTGGCAATGGGGAAGCAGAGCTGGGAGGATCAGTGGGGTTCTCTTTCTGGCCTTCCTAATTGGTGAGCTTCAAGTTCAGAGAGGGACCCTGTGACTTAGGGTTTCTGATGCTGTGATAATACACTATGAACAAAAGCGATTTGGGAAGGAAAGAGCTGATTTCGAGCCCACTTCATCAAAGGAAGTCAGGACAGGAACTCAGAGCAGAACTAATGCAGAGATCACCTAGGAGTGCTCCAACATGGCTTGCTCAGCTTGCTTTCTTATAGAACCCATGCCCACCAGCCCAGGGATGACCCTACCCACAGTGGGATCCCACGTCAATTACTAATTAAGAAAATACCATACAGGCTTGCCTACGGAGCAAGCCTTATCTTACGGAGGCATTTTTTTTTTTTCAATTGAGGCTCCCTCCTCTCCAGTGACACTAGCTTGTGTCAAGTTGACCTAAAACTAGCCAGCAGAGTTCCTCACTGGTGATGCTGTTGTGAAATCTTTATGAGTTAGAGTCTAGCTGAAGGAAGCAGATCACTGGTGGGTAGACTTTATCCTGGCTCTGGTTCCTATCCAAGGTCCCTGTCTGTTTCTTGTTACCTAGAGTATGAGGAAGCCACCTCACACTCCCACCAACACTCGCAGACCCTGCAGCTTCTGCTGCCATGATGGACTGAACCCTCTAAACTATGAGCCAGAAAAACAAATAATCAACAACAAAAACCACCAGGTATTTCACCATGCTGACAGAAGAAGTAAACCCATAGAGCTAGGGCCACTGCCCTGGTTTTACTTCATTGCTGTTGTAAAATGTCTGACAAAAAGCAACTCAGGAAAGAAAGGTTTTATTTGGCTTTCAATTCCAGTCCATCACTGGAGGGAAATCACATCACATTCATAATCAAGAGCGGAGGCAAATGAACAAATGCATGTCTGTGTTCAACTTACTTTCTCTGCTTTTAAAGAACCTAGGGAATGGTCTTGCCCACAATGGATGGGTCTTCCCACCTCAGTTAATCCATTACCTCACAGGCATGCACATTGGCCAACCTGATCTAGATGTCCCTCATTGAGATTCTCTTCCCAGGTGAGGCTATATATATTGTGTCAAGTTGACAATTAAAACTGCCCGTCACATCTACCTAACCTCATGCATTCCTCATTCCTCTGCCACCATTGGCAGGCAGTGGCAGAAGCACACACAAGAATGTGGGGATGTCTAAACCCTCTCGAGATCCATGTTTGGACTTGGCTTACTGTTGATTCTGCCTTGTCCTGTTAATCAAAATCAGGCCCCACAGATAAACCCACAGCCAGAGAAAGAGCATCATTGCACAGCAGAGTATGGATCTCAAGAGGGATCAAGAACTGAAGGCAGAGATGAGAGAGACAGCTGGCTCAGTGGTTAAGAGTACTTGCTGCTCTTCCAGAGGGACTTCAGTTCAGTGGCTCACAACTGCCTGTATTCCAGCTCCTGGGGATCCCATGCCCTTTTCTGTCCTCCATGGGCACCCATACACATACATGGACACGGGCACATAAATAAATAATAATATAAATGTTAAAAATAAAAATAGAGGTCAATCAAGGAAGACACGTGTGCATCTTCACAAACACACACACACACACACACACACACACACACACACACACACACACACAAGTACATCAGAAACTCTGGTTTGGGAAGCAGAAGCCACTGAACAACTTGTTGCAACCAGACTTCCAATAAAAAGGACACAGAGACTGTGTTAAAAGGTAAGGGAAGACGCCATTGATGGAGCACTCAGGAACACTCAGTGGACAGCCTGACCATATTATTTTAAAACACCCTTGCTTCCTTCTGGTGTAGTCTCAGTTAAGGCTATTTCCTCAGGTGTAAATTATGGGATTCTCCTAGGTGAGATTTGACTGAGTTTCCTTTCCATGCTACTCACAGCCCAATTCTAATTTTGTAGAGTGTTCCTACACTGTATACAGTGATAAAACAATCCTATTTCTGTGGCATATTATGACTTTAGCTTTGAAAGTGGAACCAAGTTTCCTTGGGAGAGTGGGCTAACTAGCATGTCTCTGCCAACAATTCAAGGCGTGGAAGGGTCTGCCCCTCCCACTTCTCAGGTAACTAACTGTGTTGTATTTGCTGACATGGGATGAGGTCTAAGTGTGTAAAAGGGGTGAGGGAGTATGTGGATTGTGTCAAAAGGGAAAAATGAAGATCCTCCGGTTCTGGCTTCCTTTTTTGCTGCTGTAAATCAACACACTGACGAGAACCAGATTAAGAGAGAAAAGGATTTACTTGCTTACTCTTTCAGGTCACAAGTCTACCATTGAGGGAAGTGGAGGCAAGAATTCAAGGCAGGAGCCAGAATCAAAACCCACGGAGGAAGGCTATGTATTGGCCGTCTCAAAGACTCTTGCTCACTTAACTCTCTTGTAGTCTCAGACATCCCAAGACCACCCATCTAGGTATGGTGCTACCCGCAGTCCAATCTGATCTGGGAAATCCCACAATGCAGTTTTCCTTCTCTGGTGATGATAGACTGTGACAAACTGACATTTAAAGTTAGCTACAACCATCCCACAGATCATGGCGTATAAACGGGCCACACATTCTGGTGTCTTAAGCACAGGCTGTCAGTGGGAAGACAGTGGCGATGTGGTAATTACTCCGAGTGGAGGCAACCCTAGAATGTCGGCTGCTTTTAACTGCTGTGTCCATGAGTGGAGTTTCTCTCCAGAGGACTTACAGTTTGAGGCTGAGAAGACTAAATAAAGTAAGGCTCCCAGAGGCATGGTCCCTAACCTGTGTATGGTCTTTGCCAGCTTCTGGCTCTAACACAAGTCCCATGTTGGACTCTGGCAAAGCACTCTTAGATCTTGTCATTGCCAAAGGGAAAGAGCCTGCCTGCTTTTTGCAAAAGCAATCGACAAGGCATACTTGTCTCTTCAATTATAAATATCTCCTATGTGCTTTCACTTTAAAGTTAGGATAAAGAGAAGATAGGAGATAAATATTTATAACATAAGAAGAAAATGAGATGTGCATTCCTCCAATCAATGGAATTTTTTTTTTAAGATGAGTACTTTGGTAACTAGGCTCAATTAAGTAACAATGAGGGACTAGAGAGATGCTGAGTGGTTAAGACTGCTCTTTGAGAAGACCTGAATTCAATTCCCAGCACCCACATTGGGTGACTCACAACCGCTTGTAACTCCAGCTCCAAGGGAATCTGATGTGGCCAGCCTCCATGGGTATCTGCACATGCGCAAATACACAGATGGTTAGCCAGCCAGCCAGCCAGCCAGCCAGTCACACACACACACACACACACACACACACACACACACATACACACACACACACACACACACACACACAGAGAGAGAGAGAGAGAGAGAGAGAGAGAGAGAGAGAGAGAGAGAGAGAGAGAGAGAATTAAAAACTAAATTATGAAAGTTGTACATGGCTTTGAAGACTCAGTGGTTGGTTGGTTTTTGTCATTGCTGTCCTTGTTTCCTCTGTAGAAGGGAATTGCAGAGTGTTCAGTGTGGCTTACAGGCCACATCAACATATTGCAGCCATGAGAAGAGCCAGCAAGCTCAAAGATATCCAGCCAAGGTGCTACAAGCCTTTGATATGCTCCTACAGCTCTGCCTGGGGGCAGAACAGAAAGAAATCTCTGGAGTGATGAAAAGCTTAGAGTCAGACTAGACAGAAAGGTGAATGCCCAGAAACTCAAAACTGTAGGTCTTCTATACAGCCAAGGAGCCTAACTATGTGTGTGACAGATGACTCTTTAGAAATGGGGGCAGAGACAGTAAACATTCAGCAGGAACCTCATAATTTTGTTAAGCAGCGTGGGGAAGGAAGTTAAGGTGTGTGTGTGAAGAAATGGGGCCACTTTCTTGCTGAATACTGGTACAAGCTCAGATCCTGTCAGGAAACCCTTGTGAGATGCTTATTGGATTATTTTATTCTGATTTCAAGTGTCTAATTTTGTTACGAGCAGTATTCCTGCCAGCCTGGTCCCTCAGCTGCATCAGCCCCAAATAACACACAAAGACTCTGTATTAGATACAAAGCTGTTATCCTATTAGTAGCATTTCTTATTTGCTAGCTCTGTCTTAAATATTAACCCATTTCTATTAATCTAAGTGTTTCCACATGGTCTTAACTTACTGGAGAAAGGGCCGGACCTCTTACTCCTCTTTGACTCTCTTCTTCTACATCTCCCAGAATCCTCCTTGTCTCCTAGTCCCGCCCATCTTGTCTTCCTATCTGCCAACAGTGCTTTATTTATTAACCAATAAGAGAATCATATTTACAGAATGACATCTCCCATCACATTTTAGCTGTTGAAATTGTGAATCAAATTCAATGTGTGTTTGCCTTGATGACTCTTAATATTTGTCATTTTATTATTGTTGCTGTTGTGGTCTCCAGTTACAAAGGTTGTAACCCACTCTTTTTAAAGTTTAAACGTTCCCCCACATTTCCTTTCTTAACTAGAAGCATAATCGCAGAGGTGGCTAATCTCACTTGTCAATTTGATGAAATCTAGGCATGCCTGGGGTAGGGGGATTATCTTGATAATTGAGATAGCAAGTACCACTTGTGGTGGAACTATTATCAGGGCTCAGATCCTGGGTTGTATAAAAAGAGAAAGCAAGCTAAGCACAGACATTCATCCTTCTCTCCATTTTGACTCCCCTCTCATGAGACAGTTTCTGCCTTCATTAAATTGTAATCTTGTAGGAAAAAACTACAACAAAAACTCAACCAAAAGTTATATGATATAGGTATCTCAAAATTAAAATCTGACTTTTTTAAACATATAATTATCTTTATGTTATGTTCATTTTTGTTTTGCCCAAATTTATATTGCACAAGGCTGTTAGAAGCCCTGGAACTGGAGTTATAGACAGGTGTGAGCTGTCATGTAGGTGCTGGGAATTGAACACAGGTCCTTTGAAAGATCAGCTGGTTCTCCTAACCATTCAGCCATCTCTTGAGCTCCAAAATCTGACTTCTCTTAAAATGAAGTCCAGTGTTAGAGTGGTCCCAGATCTTCAGCTTGGCTGAGGTCAACCTGACCACTGAGTTGCCACCGAGGTCACACAAATACATGCTTACCAGAAGCTCTTGTTATCAAACATGAAGTTAGCACTTCTGATTCTGGGAAGTGACTTCCATTTCTGTTTCTGTTATTATATCTGGATTGGCATATTAAAGTATCTAAGGAGCACTCATGTGCAGGTGCCTGTGGAACCCTGAAGTGTTAGATGCCCTAGGGACTACGGGGCAGAAGATCCTGGGTTATGCACTGGATTCTGGGATGGCTTGCTAAATAACTGTCATGCACCCAATCCTTTATTTACAATCCATGTCCCAACTGCCTTTACTCCTTGATTCACACCTCTCTCCCTCTCTTTACTCAAATACAAACTTATAGAAGAGAAGGGAGAACTGACCTGGCCTGGGCTATGGACCACCACCACATAGGCAAATGGGAAGGAGTGGTCAACAGCCCACTAAGCTATACAGGATGGAGACAAGGCCCCTAAGTTCATTACCAGCCCTCATGTACTTCTAAAGCCAACTGTCACATAGAGGGGTGCTTTTGATTCTCTCTTAGCATCTATCAAGACACAGAGAAAGGACTCCACTGTCTTATGTCCAGAGACAATAAGGAAGCTCCCATAACATAGCATGGTTGATACTCAATACATATTGAACAATTGATATATTTTATTGACATTATTAAATGTCTTTATGGTCCAAAATTCAGTCTTTCTGGTCCAAAAAATAATCAAATTAATTTATCTTTGCTGACTTTTCCCAACTCCTAAATTCAGTCCTCCTGCCTATATATAGCTACCAACAAAACATTCATTCATAGAAATTCACCTCATGTGACCCAGTAACTTCCTAGGACTTAACTACTGCCCTCAGAATAGCTGCATGAGGTACCAGGTACCTTGCCAAAGGAGTTGATTAATAAGACAAATACATGTGAAATACTTGCCAAGAATAGACTCCGGTTGTCCGGCTATCAAAATGTTATGCAGTTCAAATATCTAATAAAAAATTCCTAAACACATACCCCACAACCCATTGCAAACAATGACCCCTCAATTCTAACCCCTCCCAGCATTTTGATGTTAGTGACAGCCACACAGATCTGCCCTAAGTTTCCTCTTTAGGTATCCCATATCAGATTTGGTTTTGTTTCCAGTCTCCTTGTCTTCTCCTTGTCTCTCTTTGTTGGTCTCCTTAAATGTATTCCTTCAAATAGTCACTAACTTGCTAGAGGACATGTCACAAAGAGCACTCCTCTGCCTTCCACAGCATTTTTTATCTGATTGAGCAGACAGGATTTCCATGAAGAAAACTGGAGGAATTAATTAATTAACTGTAACTGGATTTCACCTCTTTAACCTTAACTCGTGAGCAAACCTGAGCTAAATAAACATCTGACCATCCAATCTCTCTCACTTAAGGTTAACTTGAGTTTATTATTCAGGCCACTGCCCTTGTGTATTAGGCAATGCATAAATTATGCATACTAATTACCCCGGATGGGGCACCACTTTAATGAATTCTTTTAATTAAACTGCAACACAGTGGTTTTGCACGGGATGATCTATATTTCATCTTTAAACTATGTTAACCTTCATCTTTGTCGGGGCAACTCACACAAACCAACCAGAGCAGTTCTGAGCTTAATTTATCTAAGTATGTACTTTCCACAATCCCTCTTAACTATCATAGGAAATTTTGAAAAATTGTTTCTCTTTTTCTTTGAGGTTAAAAAATTAGATACATCTGCGAATAGTTATGATTCTGCTGGAGATACTGAAGTGGGATGGGAGAAAAAATGGTAAATCAAGGCAAAACTAAAATAATAGTATCAATTAGCAAAGCACCGGCATCTTCAAAAGCCATGTGAACAGTGTTTTTATTCACGAGTACCACAAATCAGAAGACATCCTTCATGTTGTATGTTTGTGTTCTTAAATTTATAATAAATCATCTTTACTATGAGTCCAGTTTATGTGGCTCAATGGTTAAAAGCATGCATTGGTCTTATAGAGGACCACAGTTTTGTACTCAAATAGGGTGGCTTACAACCACCTGTAATCAGTTCCAGGGGGATCTGATGCCATCTTCTGGCCTCTTCAGGCACTGCACACATGTGCACATACCTATTCACAGACACACACACATGTAACTAAAAATAAATCTTTTAAAAAATTAGTTCTTTCCACTATTGCTAGGACTGTATCAGATTAGTGACTACCCTAATTGTCACCAGGGAGCCATTATCTAGTAATAGAAACAGATGCAGAGATCCTCATCCAAGTCTCCTGAAGAAAGGGAAGAGGGATTGTACAAGTCAGAGGGGTCAAGGTCATGAAGGGGGAACCCATAGAGACAGCTGACCTAAGCACATGGGAGCTCACGAACTCCAGACCAACAGTTAGGGAGCTTGCATGGTACCAACATAGGCCCTCTGCATGTGTGTGACAGTTTTGTAGTTTGGTCTGTTTGTAAGGCTCCCAGTGAGATCAGGACTTGTCCCTGGTGCTTGTCTGGCTTTGGGGAACCTGTTTCCCATGCTGGATTACCTTGCCCAGCCTTGATGAAGACATGCTTTGCTCAAGCCCATGGAAGACCTGTCATTTTCTAAATAGAGATGGAGGAGTGGATGGGGAGGGCATAGATGGGAGCAGGAGGTAAGAAACAGGAGGAGAGGAGGGAGAGAAAACTGTGGTTGGCATGTAAAATAAATGATAAAAGTTAATTAAATTAAAAAAAATAGTTCTCTGTTATCCTAAACCACTAGGGGATACAGAAGTAGGAAGATGGATCCAACAAGTGTTTTAACCTTGAATACTAATCTTTTCATTTTATTGAGCTCTTCTGCAACATAATACATGGACTACCTTGGATTTCATTAATACTTTCCTGCTATCTGATGCAAGGAGGTTGGGGAGGAAAAGAAAGCAGAAAATCAAATTGCAAAAGACTATCTAGATCTCTGGAACCCTAGGACTGTGAACACCATGAGCCCTGATAATCTCCAACTCAGACAATACTTATTGCTTAAGCACCTGCAATAATAGCAAAACTGTGTCCAGCACCAGAAGGTGCAAGGAAAGACTGTACCATTTGTGTTTGCTTGCTATAAGAAACAGAAACATGTTTGTTTAGATATAGTTGCATCCATGTAGATAAATTTGTGAAGATCTGTGTCTTAGTTACTTTTCTAATCCTGTGACGAATACCATGATCAAGACAACTTACAGAAGAAAAAGTTTATTGGGGCTTATAGTTCCAGTGTATTAGAGTCTATGACCATCATGGTGGGGAGTTTAAGAGTTCACCGGGAGAGACGAGCATTGCAATATATTGTTAAAAGGTGCTGTGATATGTCAGAAGGTGGTGGTGCATGACTTTAATCCCAGCACTAGGGAGGTAGAGACAGGTAAATCTGTGAGTCTGAGGCCATCCTGGTCTACAGATTGAAATCTAGGACAGCTGAAGCCACACAAAGAAACCCTGTCTCAAAAAAACAGTGTGTGTGTGTGTGTGTGTGTGTGTGTGTGTGTGTGTGTGTGTGTGTAGGGGGGTGCTGTGATAGATGAACATGTAAGCTATTCTTCAACGATAGGGTAGAATACTTACCCAGTATGCACAAGTTGTGGGTTCAATCCCCAGCACTGCATAAACTAGTGTGGTAGTGCACTCCTATAATCACAACACTTGGGAAGTGCAGGCACAGAATCAGAAGGTCAGGGTCCTCCTGCACTACTATATTAGTCAGAGATCTCTAGAGAAACACAGTCAATAAGATGGACAGATACTACAAGATACTATTAGATTGGCTTACATGAGACAGGCTGCACATTCCAACAACTAAGGTCTTTACACTGGAAAGACTGAGAAGCCAGTAGTTGCTCAGGAGGGTAGATGCTCCAGGACTTCCAATCTGGTGCTGAAGAATGTATGGATTCGTGCAAAGAGTTTTGTCTTTAGCCCACAATGGAAGGCTAGAGAAGCTGGGTTCCAATGTCAGTGAAGGACAGCAGCTGCAGTAGAAGCATTGGAGTAGATGCACTCACCCACTTGCAAGAAGGTAAACAGGCAAAAACAGAACTGCTTTCCTCATTATATTCCCTTTTCTACATATTGGGATGCTGCCAGAAGATGTGGCCCACTCTGGGAGAGGTCTTCCCTTTTAACTAATTCTTCCAGGAAATAGTCTCACAGACCCACTGAGAGGTTATCCTCCCAGATCCAATGAAGTTGACAACTGAAATTGATCACCACAGGGAGAATTCTAAACCAGCCTGACATACATGAAGCTCTGCATAAATTAGAATGGAATAGAACAGAATAGATAGACAGACAGACAGACATGTACTCTCCAAAGAGAGATTACTGTCTGCTGGAGTCAAGGAAGAGGCCCTATTTAAGTTGGATCTATTAGCTGGGGACCAATTGTTCAAACACATGAGCCCGTGGGGGAATGTTTGATTAGTAATGGCACATGAATGGAGGAAAGCTTATTATATGAAGCCTCAGACATTAAGAACTGGGAAGAACATGGTGTAAGATGATTTCCCTGAGGTAGCTCAGTGTGTCAAGGTGCTTGCAGCCAAGCCTGATGACTGGAGTCTGATACCCAGCATGCACACACACACACACACACACACACACACACACACACACACACACAGCACCATGTGGACCCCTGCACAAAATCACCCCTGCACAAAACCAGCTCGTTCATTCTATTTAGAAACGGAGTCCCCACTCTTTCATGATCTCCACCCTACAGGTGCATTACAGGAGGAATACCAAGAGACCTCAAACTCTGTATCATGTCACCACTGCAATTCTTTAGAACACTGAATTCTCTTACTCCAGGGTTATTAAAGAGCCCCGTATTAGTTAATGAGAGGACCCCAGCAGGTAAAGTCACTTTCCGTACAAGTCTAGTATTCTGAGTTCAAGCCCCAAGCCCACAAAAAGATGGAAGGAGACAGCTTACTTCAGGGGCTCACTGTGGCACAAGTGTCCACATACATACATCATGCACACATACAAGGTAAGAATCATTGTGCCTTTCTGCCACTAAGCACAAATCCTAGGAGGAAGGATTGGGGGAAACTTGGCATATTCTCAAGGCCTCTTAGAAATCCTGTTTGCATAATACCATGACAGGAGGTGGGGCCAACTGATTTATCTCCAGGCTATTTTGATGCTGGTATGATCAATACCTTTCAGTTATTTACCGAACCAGACATGGGGATACAAAGATGCTTGATGTCACAGGGGTCTTGCTCTCTAGTAGCTCACAGGGAAGAGAGTTTCTGACTGCAACCTAAATGTAGGACTATGTTCCCGAGAGCCAAATGCATCTCTTCCGTGTTAAGCTGTGATGGAAAGACTTTCCAGAATGCCTATTGTGTCAGAGGCAAGGAGACCCTAGATACTCAACTCAGTCTGTTTTTGATAGAAAGTGAAGAAAGGCTGATATACAAGGGTAAAAAAGAATTTAAAAGCAGAGAGTTCTAAGCTGGTAGATAGAGAAACCCAGGTAGATAGAGAAACCCAAGAGGAGATTTTCTTTCCCCAATATTCTCAGCAAATTTAGCAACTTCCACAGCTTGTTAACCAGTCATGAGGAAAACCTAGGCTCTGAAGGGACATTTTTATGGCAATGATGGGTCTTGAGACAGAGGACCCAACTCATGCCATATGACATTGTATATCACAACCTCCCTGGCTCTTATCTGTTAGCTTGGTTAAAACTAGGACTTCTTTTGAGGTGTTGATGGTGATTAAATAAGATAATGGCCTGTTAGCTGTTGTGGTTAGCATAAAGAAAGTAAGTCTATTTCCCAAATATTTCAAAGCTGATAACTAGAAGAACACCAGATACACTAATACTAGGTTCATATGCTGTGACACTAAAGGCCACCCCTCCCATTGATTTTCAGCTTAGAAAACAAGTTACTACCACACATACACACCCAAAAAATTCCACCTAAACAATTAATTCCTAGACACGTAAGTGCTACTTTTATCTACTCACTTAAAAGGTGAAAGTGTTTAGACAGTGAGATGGCTCTGTGGGTAAAATCACTTGCCAGGGGGCCTTGTGACCTCAGTTTTACCCCCATGGTCAGGAAGGAGGAAGCTAACGCTTGTGGGTTTCCCCCTGGCTTGCACATATTTACCATGACACATGCGTATGTGCGCATACACAGAAATAAATGGAAAAAGAAACTTGAGCTTGTCAGTCATTTCTGGTCCTGTTGGATTATTAACAACCAACTTATCTGACACAGCGGGGGGCACATTTGCTGTATTTGGGTGGAGCCCAGGTCCATCCCATAAGAGAGCTCAGACAGTCACGCGCTCCAGAGTAGCCACCCAGAGCTTCTCTTCCCTCAGGGTCACCCCAGTCTTCTCAGGGTGGCACTGGTTTTAGGCTTTCCATAAGCCGTGTATCTCTGGGCCATCCTCCTTGGGAACATATGTTGTGCCATACCATCTGGCCTGTGAGAATCTCTCCAGTGGTCTCGATATAAAAACGTGCCAGTTTGGCAACTCCAAGAGCCCAAAATCCCTTTGGTCTCTTTCTTGGACTGAGTTTTCTTTGTTGTTGTTTTGTTTTGCTTTGCTTTACATCAATGGATGTAATTAAGAACTAAACCAAGCATATGAATTCAGGGTTTTATTACAAGCATGCAGGGACCTTTCCCAACCCCAAGCTCCAGCCAGTGGAACAATGAGCAAGGAAGTTGGCACAGCCACTCACGGCCAGGCACAGCATCATACAAGCTCACTGCTCAAGCTCCACCAGTACAGGATGCTGCTCACATCCCTGAACCCAAAGCCCAGCCAAGGGGATGTGGGTAGCCTCCAGGTGAAAATTCTTCTGCCTGTTGGTTCCCCCAATGAGGAGAATTCCAGAACTGCCCCAATCCAGGCTCTCGGTCTTTGTGTTGAATCTTTGAACAGAGCATTTCAATATTTCCAGAAGCTGTGGTGAGAGGAGCCAGCATCAAGCTCCAGAGAGTTGAAAACAGGAGAGGAGATTTGGAAGAATAAATGGTTGCATGCAGGCAGACGAACACGAGGCAGCTAAAGGAAAAGAATGGATTCCCCAGTTTTGATTCTGTTGCTGTGATAATGTAACACAATGCAAAGAAACTTAGAGGAGAAATGGTTTATTTTATCTCCCAGTTCAGGATCACATTCTCTTACTGGGGAGGAGTCACAGCTGCAGGAGTTGAGACAGCTGGGCAAGTCACATCCATGTCAACAGTGGAGAGAATGAATGCCCACCTGCACGCTTAGTGCTCAGCTAACCTTCTCTTCTCTCCACTTGGCAATTCTAAACTTTCCCATTGTCTAAAATTGCTGAGAAATGTTATGTTCATCTCTGAATTAATGTTAGTTGTGGGAAGTAGAAATCCTCACCCGCTAGAAAACAAAACTGCAAGAGAAAAATCTCTGTCAGTGTAGGAAATAAGGCTTGCCTTACCTTAATAGCCAATTAGCTTTAACAATTAAACACAGACCTTGATGAATGACCTTGCTAATTGTTCCTCACTGATGTGTGCATTAATACAAGCAGAATGCTCCAAATGTGCAGGAACTTTTGCTCTGTGTCCATCATGCTTTATCATTGTAGATCTAAAGCTAAGACAGATGCAACCTCTGCCCTCAGGGTACCAGACTCTGATAGAAAAAGGCATGAACAGAGCTATTGTAACAAAGAAGGAATCTGGTCAGTTGTCCTGCAATCTGGACAGGATTGATACCAGCTCTGCTGTGATGGCTAATCTTTGTTGTCAACTTGACACTCCTGGGGAGAGAAAACCCCAACTGAAGCATTACCTGTGTCAAACTGTAGTGTGGCCATGTCATTGAGGGCGTTTCTTGATTAGTGATTATTGGAGGGGAGGGTCTGGTCAACTGTGGGTGGTGCCATCCCTAGGAAAGTGGGTCTCGGTTATATAAGAAAAGTAACTGAACAAGCCTTGAGAAGCAGGCCAGTACACAGCGTTCCTTCATGGTCTGGGTTGTAGTTTTTGCCTTTTGGCCCCTGCCCTGATTCCCCTCAATGATGAACTGTTACACGGAAATGTAAGCTAAAATAAACCCTTTCCTTCCTAAATTTTGGTATTTAACACAGGCAACAGAAAAGTAATGTATTCCACACTGGCCAATCAACTATCAATAAGAGGTCTGGAGATGTAGCTCGGGTGTTAGAGAGCTTGCCTATCATACACGAGGCTCTGGGTTTGACCCAAACACAGCACAAACAGAGTGCAGTGGGGCACACTGAAATGTCAGCACTAGGAAAATCAGAAATCCAAAATCTTTCTTAGCTGCATAACAAGCTTAAGGCCAGCCTAGGCCACATGGGGGGGGGTGCTTTTCCAATACTAAAACACCACCAAGAGCATAGAGGACTGGAAATGGTGGGGGTGTGGCACTTTTCCAGAATGTTTTCAAAATAGGAGGACCTGTTCAAAATACACAGAGGTAGGGCCAGAAAGATCTAAGCGGATAAAGGCACTTGCTGTCAAGCCTGATGAGCCAAGTTCAAACCCCAGGACCCGCATGGAGGAAGGAGAGGATGGACTCCCTCAAGTTGTTCTGTGACCTCCACATGAACACTATGACACATGTACATCTGTATTCACATGTACACATCATACATCACACATGTAATGTAAAAAAAAAATCAGAATTCAGAATTCCCCTCTGAAGAGAAGCTAGAATCTTCCCAGTGGTCCAGTCAATTGTCATTACATAAACTCCACTCAGTTTCTGAGAACCAGCCCTTCCCTGAGCCTCCTTAGTTCCCAGAGTCTTACATGATGCCCGGTGCTCTGAATTCGTCAGAACTCTGTCTCCCTCACCAGCTGTTTTTCACTTAATGCCTTGCTACATACTTCCCTCTTTACCTATGAGGAAGGACACATACTAAGGCCAGATGTCCGGGCCACAGAGGTAGGACTACAGATCTCTCAAGGCAATCCCTCCATTGCTCTTCTCCTTTTTACAAATGAGGAAACTAAGGCTCGTTCAAGTGGTGTTAACTGAGATATTACACTCCCAGCAGTGGTGGCAATTAATACAGACTCAAAAGGTAGAAGTCACAGGGGATGCCCACGGAGGCCACATACCTCAGACACAACAGGACCCAAGAAAGGGAGTGGCAAGGATGAAGTCAAAGAGAGCTTGGGGTCAGCATGGGGAGTGACTATTGGCTCAGAATTATTTGTCACAAGGGAAATGAGAGGGGCAGAAAGGGTTGCATTTCAAACTCCGTTTTAGTGGAGCACAGCTTACACAAAGTAAAACTGGCCAATTTTATGTATACCTTGAGAAGATGTTGAAATGTACAGTTTGAGAAGCTGTTGCAAACACACAGAGCTAAGTAACTACCATCATCAAGCTCTAGAAGCTATCCATCATCACCTCAGGACATTTCCCTGAACCCTGGTGGAGTCGCTCCCTGCCCCCACTCCAGCTTTAGACAGCCACTGAGCTGATTTCTGTCCCTACACCTTGCCTGCCCTGGAGTGTCATATTAATGGCATCATGACACATCCGGTCTTGCATACCTGACTCCTGTTTTACATAGACCAATGCTTGGTCTAAGTGTCCATGCATCGACAGTTCATTTTTTTCATCACTAAGGGGCATTTTATTGTGTGGGTAACCTTAACTCAAGTTTTGATTATTGACTTGACACAACATAAAATTACCTAGGAAGAAAGTTCCCACAAAGAGCCCTAGAGTTCATTACACAACGGCAGAAACACCAAGAAAGACCCTGATACAACCAGGTAGAAGGAGAGAATGGACTCCTGGAAAGTTGGCCTTTGACCTCCACTCATGCGCCATGACATGAACACACCCACAATCACACAGATTCACATATGTGCACACAATAAATCAATTTAAAAAAACTTGAACCTCCTTTAAGCTAACTGAGCAGTGTGTAACCCCTCAGAGCCTCTGTTGCCCCACCCATAGAGTAGGATCTTACCAGCACTAATTCCCAGGGCTTCTGATGAAGATTAAATAAGTAATCGTAAAGCAATTCAGGCAGCACCAGGCATATAGCAACCTTGTGCTGGGAAGAGAGAGGACCAGGAATACGGCCACAGGAAAGAAAGGAAGGACAGCCTTGCAAAGTGCACAGCTCACTCTGTCACTCTTAATAAACTGCTTCCCTACCTCTTCACCAGCCTTTCTGAGCTCACAGACATCGTAGGTATCAATGTTCTGAGGAGGCCAACAGCGGCTGGCTCTCTTGGCTTACAAAGGACTAGGAAGGTTCCACGGGGCTCTCTAGCTTTAAGTCTACTTTCTTGCTTTATCCCATTTAAATCCACACTCTGTTGAAGGAAATAAACCAACACAGTAAAGCTTGCTGATAGCCACTCCATCTGTATTATGGCACACAATGATGGCTCCATGTTAAAGGTTTGATATATAGGTCTATTTTTTTATTGCCAGCCCCTGCCCCTGAAGAAAGTATTAAAATTTCCAGATGAGTAACCAAACAATAAATAGATGAGACGGTTGCTGTGAATATCTGATTTTTTTGCATAGTAATGAGATATTGCTGGATAATGCTCTCTGCCATCCCCAGTTTGTCTAAATTATCATTTTGATTGGTCAAATGCATAAGAAAGATATACCAATAAAGTCATGTCAAGTGCACCATTGTAAATTGATATAGAATGGAGGTTTCCTTAGGTCTGAGGTTGAGGTGGGGGCAGGGAGACCCAGTGTGTCCTACACACACACACACTGTGTGTGTGTGTGTGTGTGTGTGTGGTGTACAACTTGTGCATGCATGAAGAAGCCAGCAGAGGATGTAAGGTTCCATTCTCTCTCCCCACATTATTCCCTTGAGACAAGGTCGCTCAGTAAACCTGGAGTTAGGCTGGTGGCCAACAAGGCCCAGCAATTCTCCTGCCTGTGCTAAACAAACTTAGGGAGTTTCAGGTACATACGAGGCCATGAGAAGCTTTTTACATGGGTGTTGGGGATTTGAACTAAGGACCTTAGACTATCACAGCTAGCATGCTTATCCACTGAGCCACCTTCCCAGCCGAGTCCTTTAGTTCCTTTAGGAGAATTTTTTCTTTCTCATTTTAGAAAACATTTATTTGTTTTATTTTTATTTACTTACTTTCGAGTGTGCATCTGCACAAGCAACAAGGCTTTTGTTGCAGGAGACAGTTCTCTGCTTCCTCCCTGCAAGGCCCTTGTGACAAGCACCTTTACCTGTCTTTACTAGCTTGATGGCCCAAGATGAATAATTTCTTCAGCCAAATCTTAACAAAGAACCTCTGAGAGTCTAGTTTCCCTGAACTGTATGCATAAACATGAGGTTCTTCTGAGGCCTCATGTGTTGTTTTTGTAAGTGAAAATAAGAATCCAATTGGGGACAGAGGGGATGCTCTAAGACATGGGGGTTTGTTTTGTGCGGACACTTTCCCCTTGGCTTTACATCCCTGAGATGTGGCAGCTGACTGTTGATCCGGTGTTTGAATCAGAAAGACCAATTATTAGGATACGGGATGTCAGCAAATCCAAACCTTATTTCTACTTTAAAAAAAAAAAAAACAGAAGAAGAAGAAAGAAAGAAAAAGAAGAGGAAGACTTCTCCAAGTTCCAAATTAGGATGAAAACTAAAACTTGCCTGAAGGTGCTGGACCTGCAACTCCTTTTCTTCTTAGTTGGTTATGTAACACTTGGTTTAATGTGTTTGAGATTCATCCTGGGTTTTGTGAATGTTTTGTTTTTGCTTTGCTGTGATTGAAGTATTCCGTAGCTCTGCCTGTGAAGTCTTTGTAGTTACATGCTGAATGTTGGAAAGGCTGTGCTCTGCAGAATTTAGACACAATGGGCACTTAGAGAGCAAGCTGAGCTCTTGGAGAACCTAGGCTGCTAAGAGGTCAATGTGTTTTAGAAAGTTTCTATCCAATGACCAAGATTAGAATAGTGTCATGATTATCATAAACAAATGTAGGGACCAGCAGTGGTGATGCACACACCTTTAGTCCCAGCACTTAGGAGGCAGAGGCAAGCAAATCTCTGAGTTTGAGGCCAGCTTGGTCTACAGAGAGAGTTCCAGTTCAGCCAGGGCTACACAGAGAAACCCTGTGTTTAAAAAGCAAACAAAGAAGCTAAAGAGATGGCTCAGAGGTTAAGAGTACTGACTGCTGCTCTTCCAGAGGTTCTGAGTTCAATTCCCAGCAACCACATAGTGTCTCACAACCAACTATGATGAAAACTGGTATACATAACAAATGATAAATCTTAAAAAACAAAACAAAACAAACAAAAAAAAAAACCAAAACCCACAAATGTAGGGCAGGCTGAGGCTGAGGCTGTGGCTCAGTGGGTAGAGTGCTTGTTTGACACAAAGAAAGCCCTGGGTTCTATCCCCAACATGGCATAAACCAGACATGGTGGTGCACATCTGTAATCCTAGCACTTATGTGGCAGAGACAAGAGGATCAGCACTTCAGTGTCATTCTAGCTACACAGTGAGTTTGAGGACAGCCTGGAATATATGTAACGCTGTCTCCAAAACCAACTAAATAAGGGTGGAGAGATGGATCTGTTGTTAAGAGCACTTGTTGCTCTTGCCAAGGCCAAAATTTGACTCCATAATCAGTGTAAGCCAGCCCATAATTCCAACCATAAACCAAAAGCATACAGATGTCATCCCATTACTGTATTCATCTCAGTGAGATTGAAAGTCCTAGATCCATTTTGCAGGAGTCTAAAGTGTGTCCAAAGCATGCTTTGTGCATCTAACTTCTTAAGGGCTGGGTCATTTGGAGCCTCGTGTCTTTGTTGTTATCACTGTTGGTGTTATATTACTCCACCCTCATCTGTTAGATACCCTGCTCAATAACCCCACCCCATCCCACAGACACACATCAACTTTTGATACAGTATATCTCCCTATGTATCTCAGGCTGGCCTCAAATTCCTGATGATCCTCCTGCCCCAGCCTTCCAAGTACAAGGATTAAATGCATTCACTTCCGACTTGATGCTGTGATTAAATACTCTGTCAAAAAGGAACCTAAAGGAGAAAGGGTTTACTTGATTCACAGTTGTAGGTTACCGCCCATCACTTCTGAGCGGTCAATATGACCAGAAGTTGAAACAGCAGGTCACATCCCATGGACATGATCATTCGTCCTAACAAGCAATGTAGCTTTTAAAACTACCCATCTATTTATGCACCCTCATTACAAACTATTTTAATCAGCTAACCCTAAGCAAGTGTTTCATCTAGAACAGATTAAGTTTTACCACATACTAAGTAATACTTGTTTTTAAGACAGGGTCTCATGAAACACAGGATAGCCTCAAAAATCGCTGTGCAGCTTAGTGTGACCTTGAACTTCTGTCATGTGCCACCATGCCTGGTTGATTCAGTGCTGGGTACTGAACCCGGGGTTTGGTGCATGCTAGCATACTCAGCCCAGCAAAATTACCCAGCAAAATTACTTCTTAAAGATCCAGATCAAGACTATTTTTGGCTCTGCAATGCATGTGGTAGCTGTTGGAACTAAACTCTACTGTAGCAACAGGCAAAGTGTAATGAGCATGTGCAGATGTTATACAAATGAACATATGGCTCACTTCCAATAAAATGTTACTTATGGGCACTCATATTTCATAGTTTTCATATCCCAACATTTCTTTTAATTTAAAAAAATGTACTATTTTAGGTTATAGGTATGGGTGTTTTGTCTGTATACATGTCTGTGTCTGGTGCCCAAACAGGCCAGAAGAGGGCGTCAGATCACCTGGAAGTGGAGTTAGCAATGGTTGTGAGCCACTGGGTGGGTGAGTGTGCTGGGAATTGAACCCTGAACCTCGAAGAACAGCTGGTGTTCTTAACTGAGCCATCTCTACAGCCCCCTCTTCTTCTGGTTTTTAAGTTGTTTTTTTTTTTTTTTCAGGGCTTTACAAATGTGAAAATCATTCTTAGCTCATTGAACTACAATTGGTTAATTCCTGATTAAGCTCGATGTTGCAAAACGGTGGGGCTTATGGAGAGGAGTTGAAATAACCCGCAAGAACCAGTAATTCGTTCGTATAGCGCACACCTCACTCTACATGTACATGCTTTCTATAAACCCTGTCACTTTTTATTTGTCCCCTTCACACTATTTTGAAAGCAGCATTAGAAACCAAGTGTCATCGTTTTCCACACTTCTGCCTTCCAAAGTTAAAGAACTAAAACTAAGGGCTGGAGAGATGGTTCAGCAGTTAAGAACGTGTGCTGCTCCTACAGAGGACCTTGGTTGCTTCCCAGCACCAGTGGGTATAAGCATCCGTGCTTATAATCACTTGCAACTTCAGCTCCAGGGGAATCTTACGCCCTCTTCTGGCATCTATGCGCAACTGCACTCACATGCACATACCGACACTCAATCATGCATAAATACTTGTCTTTAAAAAAATAATAAAGCAAACCTGTTTTTAAGGCTTTAAACTGAAAAAAGATGCAACCAATCTTTTAGTTATGACTAGACACCATTGAGAGGAGCCTTACTCTTTAGTGGCAAGTAGGCATGGCAGGTCCTGAGTCAGCATTTTCCTCCCTCAGCCACTTGCTTTTCCCCAACCTTTTTCCATCATCGATATCTCACTTCTCCTTAAGCAGGCTGGAAGCTTGGAAAATTCCACAAGATTCCTGCTTAACAGAGTGGGCCTGCCTCTGTGACACCGAGACAGGATGTGAACAATAAATGTCCAGTGGAGTACTATATCTCTTCAAAAAGAAACTCCCACCCCCACCCTGTGGCTTATTGGAATTGTCAAGTTGAGTTTGCTTTCTAATACCTGCAACCTAAAAAGTCCTAAATTGGTTGATGGGTTGCCATTTGGCACTCTCTCTCTCTCTCTCTCTCTCTCTCTCTCTCTCTCTCTCTCTCTCTCTCTCTCTCTCTCTCTGTGTGTGTGTGTGTGTGTGTGTGTGTGTGTGTGTGTGTGTGTGTGTGATACAAAATGCAGAAGGGAAAAAGTAGTTCACTGTTTTCCTTTTTTGAATATATGATCTGTCTGAGGCCAAAGTTTGAAAAATGAAAATTGAGATAAGACTTTTAATCCCAACACTTGAGAAATGGAGGGTGGGGGCATCAAGAGTTCAAGGCCAGTCTCAGCTACATAGTGAGTTTGGGGCCAACCTGAGATACATGAAGGAGGTTCTCCTTCAAAAGGATGATGACAACAATGAAAGGGGGAGGGAGGGAGAAGGAGAGAGAGAGAGAGAGAGAGAGAGAGAGAGAGAGAGAGAGAGAGAGAGAGAGAGAGAAGATCGAGGAGAAAAGGAAAGTAGAAATTGCTATGATGCTCCCTCCATAATTAAACAGGAGGCAGATTGGAAGGAAGATGATGGGTTTTAAGGAGTCACAACTCACAGCAAGGCTGGGGAAGGTAATTGGCAGCTGCAGGCAACAGTGAGTCTCTGGACTCCTCTTTCTGTGGACCGGAAGGTAGTGAGCTTGCTGTGGCTCTCGAGTCTGGAAAAGATGTGAACAATTGCATCCAGTCAGCTCTCCTGGAAAATCCAGTGGTCATTGATGCCACTTACTAATTTGGTAATCTCAGGCAGGACGTTAGGCTTCTGAAGTCCCACCGAAAAGATGGACATAAATAGTACCGAACACAGAGTTGTGGTTGAGATAAAATGAATTAATGTTTTAAATGAATTTAGGATACTAACTTATGTATTAATTGCTACATAAGCACTTAATAATTGTTGGAGTTGTCATTGCTATGTTAAGGCAATGTTACAGGTACCCCTGGCTGACCCTGACCTCACTCTGTAGCTGAAAATGACCTCCAACTTCTGATTCTCCTGCCTTTTGCTCCCAAGTTCTGGGATTAGGGGTGTGCACCACCACTTCCAGTATACTTATCCGGTCTAGTGAAGATGGATTTGTGGGACAGGAAATGGAACATAGCATCTCATTACAGGTATGTCCGCTTCTATCGGTAGCTCACGGGGACAAAAAAACTGAAGTGCCTTCCTTTTTATGTTGATATTTCATGTATGTGGCTGTCACAGTTTCTTCTCATTTCTTGGAAATATTTTTTTGAAAAAGATTTATGCTGGGAAGAGGGGTGTTGGGGGTGTACAAGTATCCTTGGAAGGACTAGAAGTTAAATTCCCTGGAGCTGGGGTTAGAGGCAGTTGTGAGCCTCCTGATAGGGATGCTGGGAGCCTAAATAAAAATATATTATACTAATTATGACCATAGAAGATGCTGGAAGGAGAAATGAATTATTTTAAATGTGCCTAGGAAAATTTAGGGGGAAAAAACACATTTCTATAATGTGGTGTTTTCTATTACAAGCTAAATTTCTATATGAAATAAAACAAAGCCCCATTAGATATTTTAAAATCGATGTAAATCTCTTCTTAAAGACATAGCCTCTCATCACAATGAAATATCAGATAATTGTAATTATTTAACGTGATTTATTCTGCAACCACCCTTCCACCATCATCCTGAAGTGCTGGGGATTGGACCTAGGACCTCATGCATGCCAGGGAAGCACTTCACCACTGAGCTAGTCAATTCCTAAGCCCAGGATCTGTCTGCTATTTTAAGAATTGCCTCATGTTTGGGTGTACAGCAAAGAATAATTAACAATATTATTAATTGAATTGCTATTTATATTTATATGTCACAGTTCATTATTTTCTTGGGGTTTATTTTCTTGAGCTTTATTTGTTATTGTATGTGTTTGTGCATTCGTGGAGGTGAGAGAGCGACTGTGGAATCTGGCCCCTCCTACCTGCACATGGAAGATGACCTTGAACTTCTGATCTCAGGTTTGTGTGGCCAGTGCTTTATCCACTGAGCCATCTTAACAGCTTGATTTTCATCCTGTGTGAAGCAGTCTCCTTTTCTTAAAGCTTAACAGCATCAAGTCTACATTAAGTAAACTTTAATGCACTTAACGGTCTATCTTACAAAGCCACCCTCCATAGTCTCAGTACTCTCATTTACCGGCCCCTGCAACAAAACATGTGTGCATATATTCATTGCCAAAACAGAACTAACAGAGTTTCCAATCATCTGAGCATCAATAGTTTTTGAGTGGCCATAGCAACAGTCATTCATACAGTACTCAGACAGCCTGGGAGTTAGAAATGTTATCTTTGCTTAATCTCCCTGCATCAGTTAGTGGCACACATAAAAAAAGAAGGTGCTAAAGAGTGTCAGCATCTCTAGGTGGTCACTGAAATAGCTGATTCACTCTGACTAGTTCGGTGAACACTGGAGTGCTGGGTACCACTTGTCCCTTTTTCTCCACTTAGAAACAATGTAGAAACCCTGAGACAAAACCTTATTTCCTCTCTTTTCTTTTTGGTGGCTGACATAAACATCAGGTATCTCTTGAAACATATGATTGAAGCTTGTCAATGACCATTTTATTGCTAGGAACTTCCTTCTAGTCTATGGAACGCCTGTGAGCAAAATGTCTTGGTATTTGCAAACACATTGGATATTTGCATCTCTGGCTTCCTTGCTCAGGCAGCTCTAGTGGGGAGCTCAGATGCTTGTTTCCCTGTGGTGAGAAATTCTTGACTGTAATTGTGTGTGTGTGTGTGTGTGTGTGAGAGAGAGAGAGAGAGAGAGAGAGAGAGAGAGAGAGAGAGAGAGAGAGAGAGAGTCTGCTCTAAATAATACAAAATACTATAGACATTATTTCATAAATACTAATCATGTTTTTCTAAGTGGCACAAAGTTAAGGTCTTTTATTGGACTATTTTATTTCTCTGTGTGATACCAGGTGTCTAAATCAGCAGATGGCTGTGTTGTGTTTCATAAAGGAAAGGAGAGAAACGTGTAGTGGAAGCTGAACTTGGAAACAGCCATTGCTGAATATCGTCTCTTTCTGTACCATATTACACCAGCCAGCCCAACTTCCATGATACACTCCGGGGAAGAAATTAACTGAATAAATAAAAATATACAGGCTACAGAGTATGCATTAAAATCACAGTGTCTCCAAACGACAGATAAAGAATGCTTTTTATCTCCAGCCTAATCTGCTCTGATGAATACTCTCCGAGAGTTTTTTCCTTCAAAAGCTTGCAACTGGTTTGACATCAGTTATTTGCAGATCGGGGCAAAGGGGGCTGTCCTGAAGAAGAATCCTTTGTCCAAATATTTCTGATGATGTCCTGGAAGGAGAAAAAAAAGTCTCCCATGGGAGATTTTGTTCAGACAACTTTAATTTTTCATGGCAATTTCTGATGTTTATAGTATTGGTATTGTTGGCTTAGATAGATTCTGGGTATAAAACAATGAATAATTTCTTCAATGCCATTTTTGTCTCTATGGGTCTAAGGTGTTTTCCCTCCTCACACTCTGTTCTTATCTCCAGTCTGGAATCCCCCGAATAAAATGGAGACAGTGTAAATACAACCTTATTGTATTTACACTAAATACAATAGAGTGGGAAAGTTGAGAAGTGCCAGTATCTGGAGATACCTCAGTGTTGAGGACTTCGTGCTTTTGCAGGGGACCTGGGTTCAATTCTCAGCACCCACATTGGAGCACACAACCATCCCTAACTCCTAGGTACTCACATGGCACAAATTCATACACACAAAATTAATCCTTAAAAAAATCAGGATACAACAGAAATTCCTCAAGATGGGATTTTATAATTCAATTTGACAAAATCAGGCTCATTTCTCTGTTGTCACACAGAGGAAGCTGCCAGGGTTCCTGTCTTTTTCTCCAGTTCCATCTGTGGGAGACCTTATACTCTTTGGAAGCCCTGTGTGATATGGAGATACCTGAAATTCACCAAAACAAAAATGGGAATCAGTCACAGGACAAAAGCAATCCTGCAAGATTACTTCAGCTACTCCCCGCCCCCCCCCCCGACCCCACAGTATAGTCCATCCCATGCCTGAACCAAAATGATCCAGGCTTGGACATTCTAACCAAGGATTAGTCTCTTCTCTCTAGATTTTAACATGGTATATCTAATTACCATAGTGAGCAAATTGGGTAGCCAGCAGGGAGGGGGGAAGGGGAGGGGGAGGGAGAGGAGTGAGGATAGGAGGGGGAGGGTGGAGAAGCTCTACCCTAGCCTTGCAGACAGCAATGAGCAGATAGTCACTGAATGAAGAAAACTTGGTGGTCCCATGTGAGGGAGGCTCTGGTCTCTGAAAACAAACTGTTTGTGTAACCCAGCCTGGAGATGTGTGTGATGTTGTGGTGTTTATATTGATGCAGACAAAGATTTGCTAAACCCAAATTTATTATCTCAGACTTGAGTGTTAATTGATAGCCCAGAGTTAGTTCCCTGGGAATCCACATTGCCCTCCCCCACTCATTCTCTTCCCCTCCCCCACGTTTTTCAGCAGCCCCAAGATGCCTGCTGCATCTCTGCACTGTAGTGCAAACAGATCCCTGCAAAGAGAGAGGAAGATAAAATGAATTTAAATTCCAAAGGGGTTCCAGGCCCCGTTTCCTAGTCCCCAAGTCAGCAATGTATTTGTGAAAATTCAGCCTTTTTGTCTCCCAGTAAAAGGAGCTAAGTCTACAGCGGTGGCCCAGTCTCGGTTGCTATTCTTTGCATTTTCTATTCGAGTGAATGAGAGTGAATGAAGTGGCCGGGACCCTTCATTTGATCTACTCAATTGCATAAAGTGACAGAATTCTAATATATTTGTTTAATGCTCTTCAATGGGCTTTCACTTTTTTTTTGGCTTGCAAATGAAGCATCCGTGGGCAAAGTTTCGTCCCCCTTTAACACTGGGACATATTTCATAATTCAAGTCATGGTTTGAAGTAATCTGGAGAGGAGTTTTAGACTCAAAAAGTGGAAAATAAAGAGACAGATGTGCAGTTATTGTAAATTCCTGGAGTGGGCTCTGGGGCTATTGTGCCCCCTCGGCGGGAGGTCCTGGGGCTGTCCCTTTCACACTGTAATTGAAACATATTAATTAGATAATTTGTTGTTAGTTTAGACGAAACAAATGCATCCCCTTTGAGACTTCGCAGCCGGTGGGTTGGGCTGTTTTGGTTTTGTTTTTTGTTTGGGTGTCTCTGCACTTGCTTGGCTTTCAGAAGAAAAAGATATTAATTGGCATTTATATTAAGAATTTAGGAAGGGATCCTGCTCTATTCTGACTGTCAGCTGAATGTGCCTGATAAATGGAGTTCCCATTTGTAAAAGTCTGACCGGGGCCTCAGCCCTGCAGTCTTGCACTGCACTGGTGAGTGTTAAACCTGTGGGTCAGAGCTCCTGCATGGATTCTCTTCCTTGCTCACGCCCCTTTACCCTCCAGATCTCTGGACCTGCTTCCTGCTTCTAAGACACTCTTAACCATTGGAAGAAAGGAAAGTCACTGGTTTAGTATTTAAGTCACTGGGGATCATGACTTAGGGTTCCTCTCAATCTTCAACTTCCCAAAGTCCCCCTCCAGCAGCTTCCCTCTGGAAGAAGTGGAAGAAACCCATCTTTTGTGTAAACACTTCAGAAATTACAGAGAAAACAGTTTCAAAATATAGCTAAATAAAAGAGCAGAAGAACCTCAAAGGGGGGAAAAAAAAAAGCTATGTCTCCAAAGAAAGTAGGCAGCTAAGCGTCCAAATAGAAAATCAACACTACTTGGATTTGGAAAGTAGAAAGAAATACAGCCTATCTTAGGTTAGGACTTCACACACACACACACACACACACACACACACACACACACACACACCCTTTCCTCTGCAGAGTGGGTGCTGTCCCATCCAACTCTATTTTAAAGCCATAGGTCTTGACTTTGAGTGTTAGCCAAGTGACTATCTCACGTGACAGAGAGGAGAACCATGAAAGGCATCGGTTACGTAGTTCCTTGTTTGTGAGGCACTCAGCTAAATCCACACAAGTTTCCAAGCTGAGGTCATGGCTGGTGTGGACTCTGTTTGAGTAGTCTCTAAAGTTCTGGTCAAGGTCAAAATATCTTCAAAGTTGTTGTGTTCCCCCCTTTCCTCATTCAACTTTAACTGAAGGTGAAAAAGGCCTGTGGCCAGAAATGACTCATAATGGCTAAGTTATTTCATTCTTCTTAATACACCATGACAAACATAGCAGCTAAAAATCGAATTTTCAGACACTGAGTTCAAAATCTTTCTTTTGCTAGATGGCAGAGATATGATCTGTACCTCACTGCCTCCTGCCCCCCTGTATTGGATATAAGAGTATACATGCCACTCACCTGCAAGACCAGCCACCGGAGGCCCAACAGTCTACCTGGCTGAATCTCTTGGATACCAGAGGCCCTTATGAGCCTTTATTCACCTCATTCCCAGCCTCCCATGTTAACAAACTAGATGAGATGAGATTCTCCCAGAGGCTGTTGTAATTTTATTTTTCAAGGCACCAAACATGTATTTAGCTTTCTTTTTTAAATGATTTCTTGTTGAGAACTAAGTTTCTTAACCAAGGGTGGCTATGTTTTCCAGGCTTGCTCTGGCTGATTTTGTTGATATAATTGTGAATTAGGTTTGATGAATGAGTTTAGTTGTCCGCTGTCTGACTGGCTTTGGAAGCTTCATGCATTTTAATCAGCTCAGTGATTCATTTATTTTCTACTTGTGTGTGTGTGTGTGTGTGTGTGTGTGTGTGTGTGTGTGTGTGTTCGTGTGTGCTGCGTGTGGGATCCTTCCCTTTTAAAAATAGAATAGTCACAACAGGATTAATTATGTTTTGCATTAATCCAAGATATTTTCCCAGGTAGCCCACTAATTACATGGTGACAGGTGTTCAGGGGTCTCCTTATGGAGTACTTCAGTATGGTTTCTATGTGTCTTTGGGGGCTTCCTCTGTGTTTCACAAGGCTCCCTTGTTTAATCATTTGCACAGTAAAGTGTTAATCGCCATTTAAGTTTCTCTTTGTCTTGTAACTTCTTCAGTTGAATACACATCTTACTCTGGAAATATTGTGACCCCCTTCAACCAAGTGTCAATTAGCCTTGAACCATAAATTCTTGGCATGTTTTAATTCTTTGCAAAAAAAAAAAAATGAAAGAAAGCAAGTACTTAGAGGCAGGCATTTAAAGACACTTCATTCACAACTTGAAAATAAATGCATCCAGTTACTTTTCTTTATTTCCCCACAGGAAGGGCTGGAAGAAATCTACTCAATGCAAAGTGAACAGGTTTCTTGACCTGGACAGTGAGCCTTCAGGTGATTTCTGAACGAAAGGAAATGTCAACAGCTCCAGTGATTTAAAGGAGTGAAGGGTTTCTCTGGGTCAGAGTAGCCAGCCTGGGAGAACTTTGTTAGGGCACCATCCTTCTGAGTATGCAAGTGAGATGTCCTAGAAGGCACTTTTAAGACAGAGAAACACAGTACCACACACAAGAAGTACTGCAGTTTTCAGTGTGTTTCCTGGAGCACTGCACCTGAGCCCGGGCTTTGCATTTGAAATAACTTGGCCTCACTCCCCCACACACACCCCACCATGCACACATGTCTTCCATGATCCCCTAGAATAATTCCCCCAACATCTGAAAGTGAGTATGAGGTTTTCACAACATGATTTAAAAGTAGCAACACCCCCACCAGACGATGTGTTTGCAGTGTCTGTTGCTACCATCTATTGCCCCTTGTAGCAAGTCTTCAGAAACACACAAAACTTAACAAAATTTGGATTTACATATTTTAATGAGAAAATATTATTTAGACTAGGTCATAATTTAATGTAGACACCTTTTTAAAACTCTGTCTTAAAATGGGCATGCTGGGAACAAGGACATCAATATTTAAAATGCCATGCGAATTCTGTGCAGGGAGGAAGAAAAATAAAAGGGGAAATTTTTTTTCACAGCTTGGACAACACTACAGTTTCTTTTTTAAATTAAGCAGGTCACACTGGAACAACTTTTGGGTTGTTCTTTTTGTTTGTTTGTCATTGTTTTTTCAGTCAATTACCTAAGACGCTAAAAGGAACATACCAAACCAAAGTGCATTTTACACAGTGTAAATCATTCCTATTTACAACTCTTTGTAGCCCTTTAGCTTCACGGAACAGTTCTTCTAACAGAAAGATCTGTCCAGGGGACATCTCGATTGACACCCCCCTTCACGTTCCCAGTCGGTTCACCTACATTCTTCCCCACTTGCCCTAGGTACTTTCTTAGTTGGGCTTAGTTCACGTTTCTTTTCTCTTTCCTTTTCCTTTCTTTCTTCATCAAAATAAATAGCTAAAAAGGTCTCTAAATAGTAAGAAAGTTAACATCCCAATTAACTTCCCCATTTCCTCCCCATATCCCCCCCCCACCAAAGCTGGCCAGAAGAGTAAACATTCACATTACAACAGGTAATTATAAAGAGGACTCTGCCCCCTCGCCCGCCTATCCAGGCAGAAACTCAAGTTCACTGTTTACATTTTTTTTTTTTTTTAACCGCGCGCTTTGTAAACAATAACGGTGACTTCTAGCTGTGTTTTGCATTTGTGAAGGACAAGCGTCCTCCCTAGTTTAGCAGCCTCTCTCCTCACTCCCAGCTAAGGGAGCCTCTGGCCCGAAACAAAACCCAGAAGGAAAGAAAAATTATCTTCCTTAGGAGCCCGGGAGGCTGGGCCGCAGCCTAGGAAAGCAGCGTTCCGCCCATCCAGGCCTGAAGGACGGAGGGGAGCCTGTAGGGGGATTAGTGGGTCCGTGGTCACAGATTTTCAGGACTCTGGAAGATCTGGCCCTCGCTGTGCCGCTGCAGCCTTGGCGGTCTTCACTCCCAGGCGGTGTGTCTCTGGTCTTGTAATTGCGCAGAGCCCAGAGCCCTGCTGATTCAAGCTCAGAAGATGCGTGTTTGTTTGTTTGTTTGTTTTCCTTTTGTTTGTGTTTTCTCGAGCAGGGGGAATAGGGGTATCCTGCCTATTGGATGGGGATACGTTTCTGGGACTTTTGGAGGGACCACTTGGCTTGGGTTAGCCCCTGTGTTCTCTGGTGCCCTGGAGGGGCAAAGACAACTTTCACACGCCTTCTGGCAAGTTTGTGGTTTGTCTCTGGGTCCAACATCAAAAGTTCTCCCAGGAGAGAGGATTGAAGGAAGGAAGAAGGTGGAATGGGCAAGGCAGGATGGTGGCTCTAGGTCGAAGAGCACTGGACCCGGAGCCGGGAAAGTGGTGAGAAGAGTGGTGTAGAGATGACCACAAGAAAGACCCAGCTTCTATGGGTCAGTGCACTGCCACCGAGTGCAAGGCAGAGGCCGGGCTGGTGAGTGTCTCGCTAGGAGTGGCAGGGCTGCTTTGGCTGGTGGCTGTCTGCGAGGAAGTGGGGCTAAGCGAAGGCGGCGAGTTCGAGAGCAGAGTGGGGATGGGCGCAGGCAGCGCTGGCAGCGCAGGCACTGCGGCCGGAGTGGGCTTGATGGGTACCGGGATGGCGGGCAGCGTCTGGCCAGCGGCGTGGCACAGAGGCTTCAGCGGCACTCCATAGGCGCTGTAGTCGCCACTCGCCATGGAGATGGGGGTAGCCGAATCTATCATACCCGCGGAACCGTAAACATGTGGCCAGCCTGTGCCCAGAGAGCTGCCCATGGTAGTCAACTGGTTGGGGAGTGGGTAGGCAGCGGGAACTGGCTGCATGGCAGAGAAGGCCAGTCCCCCAGGCATCTTGTACTCCCTCGCGATGATGTTCTCGATGGCGAAGGGATGCTTGAAGCCGGAGGGCTGCGCCACACCGCCCAGGTTGTAGGCAGCGGCCGGCATCTGCGGCAGATGCGTGCCCGAGGCGGCCAGCGCGCTGAGCCGCAGCTTAGCCTGCTGCTGGAGGTACTGCGCGGCGTCCGCCGGCTTGCTGGGCGCCAGGTGGTCAGACTTAAGTACCTTGAAGCGCTTGCGGCGTCTCAGGAAGCTGCCGTTCTCGAACATGTCCCCGCAGCTGGGATGCAGCGCCCAGAAGCTGCCCTTCCCCGGCTGATCTGGCCTCCGAGGGATCTTGATGAAGCAGTCGTTGAAGGAGAGGTTGTGGCGCAGGCTGTTCTGCCAGCGCTGCGTGTTCTCCCGGTAGTAGGGAAAGCGGTCCATGATGAACTTGTAGATCTCGCTGAGCGGCAGCATCTTCTCCGGAGAGCTCTGGATGGCCATGGCAGTCAGAGAGATGTAGGAGTAGGGCGGCTTCTGGTCGCTGTACGTGTTGCGGCCCGGCCGAGGCATCTTCTCGCTTGCCCACTTTCTCAGGAGTCCGCGCGGCCAGGAGGGCAGGTCGGATCTGAGAAGGGAGAGGTGATGGAGGATGGCAGCATGGGTGCAGAGACACCCGCTAAATCACACTGGCCCAATCAAACATATCTGGGGTGGGGAGAGCCAGCAACTTTGCGCACCGAACTAGATGGTCCCAGCGAGGGGACCTAACGAGGGGAGGACCGCGGGGGGGGGGCAGGGGGCGGGCGAGGGCTGCGGGAAAGTAAGTAGGACCTGGATTCAGGGGAGGGAACAGATAGGTAGATGCTCACCTTAAAGTTGTTCCAAGTTGCTAGTCCGCATCCGGGATGTTGCAGCTGGTGCCCAAGTTCCTCTCCGCGTGCTATCAGTGTCGGGGACTGTGAGACTCGCTGCGAGCCTGGCTCAACCTCGGAGAGCTTCGCGGCGCTCTTGGGTGATGCGTTCTGCCAGGGAGACCGAGCTCGGCTGCCGAGTGCTGGAGCGGACCGTGTAGCCGCCGCCGCCGCCGCCGCCTCAGGGATCCAGAGGACGCTGCTGTGTCGTACGCAGCTCCGCTGAGCTAGGTGGCTGCCTCCATGTCCACCCTCGAACCATCTGATAGTTTTAAGCGGTGACAGGAGCAGAAAAGACCCCTGTAGCGGCGCTTCATTAATGTGCCACTTCTTAGCTATCGTATGACAATCGCCTTGGGAGGAGGAAGAGGAGGGGGGGCAGCGGGGGCTGCAGAGGGAGGGGACTGAGGGAGAGGGGAGAGAGCCTGGCCAGCGCTGGTTTCTTTCACACCTATTTACATGGACACCTTGGCCAATAGGAATCACTTTCAGCAGAAGACGGGGCGACCGGGAAGAGCCTCTGCCGCCCGCGGGGAGCGGGCAGCGCCTGCCGGTGTGCGCGTTGGGAAGGTATGAGCGAACCCGCGCGCTGAGCCGGGAGCCAGGCGACCTTTCACGCCCTGAGCTAGCTACCGCGCGGACGGTGTTTGACATGGAAATTGCTCGGCTGGGGTGTTCTGTTTCCTCCGCATTGTATCGGGTTTGTATTGTTAGCTAACTTCTAGCACAGGCTTTCTCTTGAAGGGCGACCCTTTTACTTTACTTGGCACTGCCCGGGGTTGGTTGGATGGGCTTTAGAATGGAAACATAGCCCCCACCCCCACCCGCCCAACACCACCCCGGAGTCCTGGAACAGGCAGGTCGAAGTTTGATTTGGCCTCCCGGAAGCTTCAAAGCTGCACACTGGAGTATGTCGCTCTTAAAAGGTGATAAGGTTAATAGACACACATAGACATAAATATTCGGACAGCTGGGTAGAAGAGTCTGTTTTGAATGTAGGTAAGTTGTTTATATTTTTGGTTGTGAGCCTAGCCTTGGCAGAGCCATCTCTCCAGGCCAAGGCATAAGATTTTGTTTGTTTGCTTTCTAAGGAAAAGAAAAGAATGGGCCAAGGTTCTAGGCTTTTGCTTTATCAGTCTTTTAAGCAATTTGATGTGCACAAGGAGGCACAGGGGACGTTGAGGGAGGCGGCGTGGCAGACCTGGGGAGGGCCTGGGTCTGTCTGAGATCGTTATCGCGGGCGGGGGGGGGGTGAGGGAGGGTGGTCCTCTTCCTTTTTCCAGGTGTCTGGCAAGCCTTGAGGTTCCTGCAAGTTAGCGGGTCAGCTTTTTATAGTCCCTCCTTCCCTCCTTTTACGTGGGAATAGTTTCTTTAGAGTTTAGACTGCCCTAAAAAGACAAACAGTGCCTGCTGAGACCTGACACGGATCTGCTAGTTTTTCTGGGTGGGGGTGGGGGGAGACGTTGACCTGGTGAGGGTATCGGGCTCCTTTGAGTTCGGATTTGTTTTATAAGAATTAACTGAATCATTATCATTATCATCATCTTCATCGTCATCATCATCAAACTGCTATGAAATAAACAGTGAGTCAGTCCGTCGGCACGCATGCTATGAGTACCAGCCATGAGCTGCCACGTTTTTCAGCGCTTTCCCTGGCCTTTGTGGTTTTAAAAAGAACCCCACGCCATCATGTTAAATGCTCAATACCTACAGCCTACACAGCACCATCTTTAAAGCCCGGAAGCCTCTTTCTTTTGCTTTTCTCCCCCCCATCCCTTTTCTTTTCCTTTTCCTCCTGGAGATAGAGAGTTCTGGATGTGAAGTTTGTAACACTTTGAATCACAGTGGAGCATCAGTCTGCGGATGGCATATTTAAGAAGACCTTTTCGCTTGCGAGCACGCGCGCGCACACCCACTCACATAACTTCATTAACCACAGTTTCGAAGCTGGTCAATAACTCACCAAAACGTAACTTAAACACGACGAATTTAGGAGATTAAACAATTTCATTAATATTGAAATGGCTCTGGCGCCTGGGCTGACGCGCTTTAGATGCAAGCGCACGTTTTTCAATATTAACAGAGTGCTTGAAAGAAAGACTCAAGTCACCTTCTTAATTCGGAAAAAAATAACCAGGAGAAGGAGGTGGGAGCAGGGAGGTGGGGGTAGGGGCGTTGACCTCTCTCTGGGGGCAAGGCTAGAGCAGGGAAGATATGTGGATTTCTTTTCTCCAAAGAGTAAATCAGTTGGACCCTAGGCCCAGTTGCGCCGGGGACAGTCCCGCTGAACTGAGCCGTGCGCGCTACCGCCGCGAACCGCCTGAGGCTTGGGGGTGTTTCTGCGCGTGCCCGAGTTAGGCTCTAGGGCCTTAAGTGGGAGGAGCTGGGAGCGCAAAGGGGTGGAGAACCCGAGGGGTGTTTGAAAAGGGATGGAGAGCTGGTCCAAGTCTTGCTTGTTCCAGATACCGCTGGCTTTGGAGACGCTAAAGCAAGAGTTGCTTTAAACGACGCAGGATTGCTCCAGAGTGGAAAGGTACCAGCGTGGCAGCCTCTGTGTATTTTAAACATCCCCTTTTAAAGCAAACATGTGCATGGACTTATGCTGAAATGCAAAGATAAATGTTTATGGTGGTTTGTATTCGAGATGGTAAAAGACAGTCGCTTTCCCTCCAGTGACAACCAGCAAGATGCTGTCCTACACTGTAAGGATGCTTGTTAACAGCAAGAAAAGAGAAGTAAACTGTTTTCTTATTTTAACAATTGGCATTTTGTTGTCCTGCAAAAAGGGCCATTGTGTGGCTGTCGAAATCACTGCTCAGAGCAAATGGAAGATTAAATTCTAAAAGTGGAAACTTTCACGTAAAAGAAAAAAACTAAGTTAGAATAAATAAATCTTTATTCATCTTCCTGGGGCAACACTGAGTTCATGCAGTAATACAAATAGGGACTGGTATTTGAGGAATTTTCAAAGTCTGGCTACAATAGAGAAAGGAGCAGAGGCACATTGCCTGTGTTCAGGGTTAGTCAAGTAAACAAAACTTAATCGCCTAAGTTTGGAAGGAGTTTGTGAGAGGCGCATTTAACTCGTGGACATTGCTACAAGTTCTGCCTCTGTTGCTGTCAGAGGTCTTCAAAGCCCCAGGGAGCAGTTTCAAGCTGTTTATAGCATTTCAAGGCTGGTATTATAAAGAGGAGGAGTGCTTTCTACACTATTGTACAAAACCCAAAGCCAACAGAAGCTGGGTGGAGGTGGGAGGGGGGCAAACATCCGACCCGGGAGCTTAAAGGGTTGTTGAGAAAACTGTATAAAATACACACAAGTCAATTATACCCCATGTGCCAACCAAATGGAAATTCCCTTCAGCAAAGGTCGTTCATCGCCTCGCTAAGCCCACCGCCCACCACCTTTCTCCACTGAAAGTTTGCTAGAGACTCTTTTCCCACAAGCTGGACCACACACGGCTGCAGATTTTGCAATAATTTATGCTAATTTCCCTCCATAAATCCACAATTCGCTTCAGTGGTACCCGAGTTGCTGAGGGAGTAAAAGGGAGACAGAGGGGTGACAAAAACAATATTGATTTTTTATTCCTTGTGTTGTTAAGCAGGTGTGTGTGTGTGTGTGTGTGTGTGTGTGTGTGTGTGTGTGTGTTGACGTTGGGTTGTGGGGAAAGAGAGGGCTCCTGGAGAGGAGGATCCTCCCTATACATCCCCTCCCGCCAACCCACCAAATACACTCCAGAAAATAATCGCGCCCCAATTTGCTAATATTTACCAAACCGGATGGGAGGTAGAAGGGATGTACCTATCAGCTTCTGAAGGTTTCCCAGGCGCTAAAAACGATACCCGCCGCCGCCCATACTTGGAAAGTGAACTATGTGCATCCTGTAGAGCGAAGCTGAGCCCAGCTTTGCCCTCGTGCTCTCCTCCCTCAGCTCCTGCGATCGGAATTTCTTTCTACTTATCCCTTCGCTCTCGGGTGCTAACCAGTTCCTCACACCTGTCTTGCGCGATGCCTACTCATCAGTGACCTGGGCTGAAAGTGAGGCAGCCGAGAGGACTGGAGTACAGTGTGGCTGCTGAGGTTTGAGGGTCTTGCAGGTCTTCTGTGGTCCGCCCCACCATTCCTGGTCGCCTCCGGTATTTGTGGCTGTTGCTGAGCTCTAAGAAACCCGCGCTAACGCACCGTGCCTTTGTCCCATCAGTCATTCTAGACCAAATCTGCACTTTGGTGCGTGAAACGACTTAGCTCTCCTTTCAAAAGGATTTTGTTCCTAGGCTATTCAGTACTAAACAAACTTTTTCAGCTTGTCAGTAGGCAATTTTTTTTTTTTTTTAAATGCCTTCCTCAGTGTCACAGGCTGGGGCATCTGTGACCCTCCCCTCACCCAACACACAGACACCTCATCCCACCCGGATGGGTCTTTGCCTCGCTTTCCTGTTTTGAACACCAGGAGCTGGGGGGGGGCGGTTAGCTGCTTGCCGAGAACACTTGCAGGTTCTAGGGCCACAGAGAGTGGCACCTAGCTGGGCGTGTAACACAAGAAGCACCCACCCTATAGACTTCCTCGGGATTTTGAGCTTGTCCTTCCCTAGCTATTCGACCCTAGCTTGACTGAAAATAAAACTGCCCCACGAAAGAAGGCCGGGAAGGAGACACACATTTCGTTCTTGTGCCAGCTGTCAGTCGGGTATCAAAGGCTAATCTACCATCTCTGCCAGAGGCCCGGGGCTCTGCTACTAGAGGAGCCCACTTTTACCTAGTAGCAGGAAAAAAAAAAATACCTGTTAGAGAATTTGGAAACCATTTCCGGTTAGTGACTACCATGTTGGTGTAGAACCTTAATTCAGAACAGGGTGGTTGAAATCAAACTTTTGATAAGTCTTATTGCGGAAAATCACGCTCTTCCCATCTAACAATTCAATCTTGCTAGTCCCTAGTAAGATTAGAATCGCCCCTCTGCCCCTGCCTGCCAAACTCCCCCATCCCAACCGGGAAGGTCGACTTCAGGGATGTCCCTCTTGCCCCTTAGTGCTCACCAAGAAAATGAGGCCTCTGGCTGTAGCCATCTTCCTGTTTGGGTCAGGACAGAAAATGAGTTGAGCAACTGCACCCTGGACAGTTTACCCAGTTATCCCCAGTAACTGTTGCAAGGTGGGGGTACCAGAGGCCTAGCGTTCCTTTCAACTCCAAGCATGAAACAAAGAGTAGCCTAAAATTGGACACTACTGCTCACCACTCCCAGTTCTAAAAAGCGACAACCGTCCTTCACAGGAAGCAGGCAATTTCAATGCCAGCGAAAACAGCTCTTTTCCCCTGCTCAGTACAATACCCTGTCTTTGGAATCAGTTTACTAAATACCATTTGGTGTTTGCTCTGCTTACGATTTGCTCGGAGACCCCCACGACTTAAAATCTTAAGTTTCCAAATCAAATCTCTCCTTTGCACGAACAACTGCATAGATTTCGCCTGAGCTTTACTAAGCCTGACAGCGTGTGTCTAAAAAGCATTTGCCAAATACCCCTGGAAGAATTTCGTCTGTGTTTGGTGGCTAACCCCCCCCCCGCCCCGCCCCACTTAAGTTTTCTTTGCGCTGTGTGAAATTGAAGGCGGAACTCCAAGCCATTATTTTTATTGGAGGGAATATTGCTAAAGCTACCTTGGTATTGAAGGGATTAACTTGCTTTTTCTCCCAGCCCCTAACTCTGGGGTTAAGACAGCAGTAGATCAACTGTATAATGTGTGCACTGTTCGCTCATTTGTACAAGCAGAACAAAGGTTGGACTAAACCAAATTGCATTGCACTTGTGAACCGAGTCCCGATGTGAAGTATCTTTTACAGCGGGGGGAAGAGAACAATTTCGTGTATGTCTAAAAGGGAGTAACAAAGCCACTTTCTCCAGCAGCTCAAAGTGAAGTATCGAGGCGTGACATTCCCAGGGTGAGGAGGGACAAAAGCAGGGTCAGGGGGATGAAAAAGAGAATCAAACAGCCACTTTCACATGCGTGCCCTCAACTGCTGCACCTCTCCATAATAGGAAACAAATGTTGTAAAAGCCGGGATTGCTTCCATTCATTCAAAATAGCAAATGATAGCTAAACAACATTGTCAAAACTGAATCAACTTCTGCGCAGTACCACCCAGAAAAAGGTATTGTGCTTTGTTTAATAGCGGGGTGGAGCGAACGCTCTTTTGGGGGGGGGCGGAGGAAAGAAAAATCACTCTCTTTTAAAATCAACTTCTTTGTTAGGAATTATTTGTTTGCTTAGAATTTTTTTTAACTTTCAGAAATATCACCAGCTGTTAACAAACAGATAAATACCTTTCAACTTTTTTTTTTTTTAAACTGTATTATGGGAGGGTTAGCTGCAATACCATTAAAGTTTAAAAATTGACTCAGGGAAAGTGCAAACTTTTGAAATGAAAAATATTTTGTATCCATAATACTTTATTTTTATTGCAACCCATCATGCCCACCTTCTTTAATTTGTTTTGATAACTGGCAACCTGTGGGTCGTCAGCGTGAAACCCCTGCTTTGTTTTGTTTATTCAGACTGGGGCGGGGGCGGGGGGGGGGTGGCTTAGGCTGGGTGGCCCTGTGCAGTATGGGTTTTCTTAATAGCAGAAACGGGTTTCTCTGAAAACCCCTACAGCTTTCAGATGGAGTAACTCTCCGTGTTATGGGGAAGGTTAAAACTATTCATTTATTCATTCTCTCATCCTCTCATCCTCTCTCTGTCTCTGTGTCTCTGTCTCTGACTGTCTCTCTGTCTCTCTGCCCCTCTCTCGTTTTGTGTGCGCCTATCCCCCACTGAGCTGCCACCCACAAAGAAGGTTGAAAGAGAAAAGGGGAGAAAAGAAAGCCGCTGATCCTCCGGGCCTCCCCCCAGCTAAGAATGGCTGGGGGCGGGGCTTGGAGGGGCCTGCCTGGCCTTTGGATGTTGGCAGCCCTGGGGGCAGCCCGAGTTCTTTCTCTCAGTTGAGGCTCACCTGGGACTCGGCTGCTCACCCTGGTCTCAAAATAGGAGTAAAAACTCCGGGTGCAGCACCCTCTGGGACCCCACTGCCTTGCACCTTCTCTGGATGCTCCAGCCACTCTGGGGCTCAGTGGGGGGTCACAGTTGGGGACCCTGAGTGTGCCGCTCTCTGCTTCTGCATACTTCTTCTCTTCCTCCTCCTCGTCCTCCTCGTCCTCCTCGTCCTCCTCCTTCTCCTCCTTCTCCTTCTTCTTTTTCTCTCGAAGCCAGCTTCTACTTCCCAACCAAACTGTTGTCCATTCTCAGGAACGGAGCCCTGGGGGCATTCTCTAAGGTACCCAGCAGGCCTAATTGCAAAAGGAAGAAAGAAGGAAGTGGGGTGGTGGCAAGAAACAAAAAGTCCAAACTTCCAGCCCTGACCCCTTCACCTCAGCACTAGCACACCTCAGCAGCTGAGCGGTAGGTCGCAGCAGGTAGGTGGGCAGTGACAGATAAATCAACCCTCCAGTTCATCATAGGAGACCTCTGCCCTTCGATATTAGCTGGCTTGTGTCTCTGTAACTCAAGTAAAAAACTACCTCTACACAGGTCTTTGCATTTGGTTTTATTTTCATCTAACATTTTTCATTTGGGAAAGAGTTTTGAAAATAAATACCAATACCACGGCTGTCATTTTCCTCAACGAGTACCCTTTCCATCCTCTACATAAACCTAGAACCACGGAGTGGTTCTAGAGGTGCTTTTCTTTGGAGCTAAACCATTTGTTTATGGCGGCCACCGCGATTTGATTGGTGGAGCTGATAGCGTCCGGTTGCTTAGGTAGGCTGTCTATTCTTCTCGTGCTTCTCACTTCACTCTTAGAGCCTTTTGGGTTTATCATCTTTCACACACACTTCCGAATAGCCAGAGCTTCTCGGGTAGTTTATCTGCCTCCTTTCTGTCCCGTATTCTCTATGTACCATTTTTGTTTTTTTTTGTTTTTTTTTTTTTTAATTGCAAAGAAAAGGGTAGATACACACAGAAGGGGGTTAAAATAGACCAGCCAGGCTTTGTCCTTCCTGTCCTACACTTTACAGCAAAGGGATCTTACCAACGCCCTACGTCTCTGGCCATGGTTAGCAAACTTTTGTTTTCCTTTGATCAAGTCCGCTCGCGCGCGCGACCTGTTGATGACTCCGAATGGCAGTGCGCGCGGAGCTCCGTGGAGAAGGCGGCTAAGTAAACTGCTTGTGTATTTCACATTATCATCGCGCTATCTGGAGGCAATGTAGATTTTCTAAAGATCTAATGAATAAACAACCAGCAACTGCTGGCGGTGTAATTTACATTGTTAATGCCTACATATGTATAATAAATACGCATTTGTATGCTCTCAAACAAACTCTTTAGTTTTAAACCTGTGGTGATTTTTTTTTTCTCTTTTCAAAAAAGAAGGGGGGGGGAGGCCCGTCTTTTCAAGAACGCATTTCATTTCACTTCGCAGGTTTAAAAAAAATGGCTGTGAGTTGGAGCCTAGAAGCGGGTCCGCAGTCTAGTTGTCCCTCTTACCCGTCGACGAAGCAAGATCCGCAAGAATGTGACGCTTACTGGACTCGAGCAAGAAAAAGTGCGTCCAGCGGCTTGTAGATTTGCGATTAGTGGTGGCCAGAGTGCTTCCTCGCGGAGTGGAACCCGGGAGAGAGACCGAGGAAAACGTCATCCGTACCATCCAGGCATCTTACCCTAGCTGGCGCCTTCCCCCAAAAAGAAGACTCAACGACCCCACTCAGATCGTAACCTGGGTCGAGAGAATTAGGGTCACTGACGCGTCGACAACCCCTAGAATATAAAGTTTTCCTGGAATTTCCGGACCGCCTCATGCCTCCAGACAGCATCTGGGTTCAGCCTGGGAAAGGCAGAGGGCACTACGGAACTGGGAACCGGGGTCCTAAACTATCCCATTTGGCTAGTCCTCCCCTAGGCAGCAAAGGACAGCAGGAGCAGGGACACACCTAGGAGCCACGCCTCCGCAGCCGCGGGGTTCGGACCCAGCACCTAGCCCTTGCTTTGTGATGGCTGCAGAGCCTCCCTCAGCGTCCTGAGCCACCTATGTCAGGACAAGCTTGGGCTTTTGATATCTCTCCCCTCCACCATCCAGGTGCCACTCCTTAGCGCGCCCCAAGGCAAATGTCTTGTCTTGTCCTGGATCTAGAATACATTATTTTAATTAAGTCTTTGGCGGTTTACTTTCCTCTGAGATCTGTTCCATGGTGCAATTAGGAACGTGTTGGTGCTAGCTCGTATGAATATTCAGGAGCGTGTCAATTAATTAGCAGACAGAGGAATCTCATTATGGTGCTCAAAACCCTTTTAGTGTTAAGCAGAATTAAGGGGTATTCGGCAATGCTCTGGATTAGTGAATATTTTACTGTGCGCTCATTTAACTTCATTATCGCCGCACTTACACTACTCTCTGATTTTATTAATTAGATTGCTCATTAATTTGGCCAAAAAGGATAAAAGTTTTAATTCGCCACCCAATAACTTGGAAAGTAAACTTGTGCCTGGCCTGGACTCCACTTTCAGGGCAACTTACCCAGACTTGCTGCTGGTTTGTTTTTCCACCCAGCGGCTTTGAGGAGTTCAGGCTCGAGGGCTCTGAACACCAGAGGTGTTTAAAGATGACTGGGATTATAAAAAAAAAAAAAAAAAAAAAAAAACCGCGATTGCCATAGTTCATTGACTCCCTGTCTCCCTGAACTGGCCAGGAAGTTTGTGTTGTCCTTAAGCATTAAAATATCCCTTCGGGGTTGACTAGAGGAGGCGTGATTTGGCCAGGTGTCCACCTCTAAAATGTCTGGGAAGCAGTTGCACGCACACCCATGAACCTCCATGCCCCAAGCTAAGACCCATTGATTTCATCATGGACAGCACAAAAATGCATCGCTGCTTTCGATCGGGGACAGTTACGCCCCCTAAGGGTCTGGCAATCTCAACCTCTGCTCTCTTCAGCTGCTTGAGTTCTCCATTAGAGCCCTGCCCCACCCTACATCGGAGGGGCCACCTTCAGGCACCATTCGGACCCTCCAGGTGCTCCTCACACCACTTGCACCTCCCTAACCCTACCCCCAAAGGTTAGAAACACAAATATTAAAATTACTTGCACAAAGGGAACCGCTAAAGAGATCTCAAATTAATATGCATGTAAAATTAATTAGCTGCATTTCGTGACACCAAAATAAGTACCTGGGAAACAGAACACCTTCTGGGCATTGGGAACATATGCTGGAATTAGAGTTAATTGACTAATTACATAAATTAGGCATTAATTTTGCAACACATCAAGTATAAAAGATATCTCAATTAATTGTGCATAAATTATCAGGTGAAACCGGGAAATAGTTGGTCCACGGTCCGGTTCTCAGACCTCTTTGCTCCTTAGGGTGCCAAAGCCAGGTTGTGTGGCATGCGCACTGGCTGCGACTAGGTGGTAGGCTGTGGGAGTAAGATTAGCACCTGAAACACCCTCCTACTCAGGCTGGTGACCTGGGGCAAAAATCCTTCCTATACCTCATTAAAATCAATTACATGCTGTTAGATTGATCAAATTTTGTCAGAAAGAGGAGGAATGAAGACGGCCCTAACAATTCCCCTTCTCTGTTTATGCATGGCCCAATCTGGTCCTTCGGTTCCTTCCTGAAAGACATCAGTGTTTTCTGGTTTGACATTGGCCTTGTGTTACAGTGGCTGTATTCAGCCTCCTGCCAAAGGATTCCTGACCTCGGGTGCCACCTCCCACCCCAGCCCCTTGGACTATATTTCAGGGTCCCTATCAGTTTAATTCTTCACCCAGGAATTCGCCCTCCAGGGAGCGATGTCAAATGATCTGGGTCTCCAGTCTGGGGATGAGTATAAATTAAATCTGAGGGAGGAGATATCTTAGAAACCTATCCTTATTCCTTTTGTGTTTATTGGCTCTTTCAGCGCCCCCTTCCCCATATGCCATGTGTGAGCTCTTCCTTTCTTAGGCCTCAATGTACAGAATTGGTAGACCATGGATGCTCAATATGATTTTCTGTGGACCCCAAGAAGGCTTCAAGAAACACCCTAGAAAAATCTCCCACAACAAACTACTAAATGTAACATTTGTTTTGCTTCTAAGACAATTATCTTGTTGAGAAAATATTAATGAACCAGGCATCCCTCATTTTAAATGAAGGAAAGTTATCCTAGGGGAAAGGAGTCTTTAGAAGTGAGGAAAGTCACATCATATTGAAACCTAGTGAAAGTAATGAATAAAACTTTGCAGTGATCACCAATTGTCACAGGGTTTGGTTCTCCTGATCCCGTGGGATGGGAACACTATTAAAGGAAGGACAGGTTTCTCAGTAACTTCCTGAGTTGTCAACACATACTTGGTAGTTTAGAAAATCTAGTTTTATATTAGATGTTCCTCCCTTTGCCTCACACCCTCTACTCCCTTCTTGGGAATGTCTCAAGTACATCCTAATCAAGGTGCTTGGGTAAGAGTCCTCACAATGCAATCCTGGCTGCTAAGGAGCCAAGGAGAAGGATGAACTCCTGCGGTTGCTGAAGCATACATTCATCTTGATGGAGAGGTTTCCCTCCTAGCCAGATGCAGAAGGTACTTGAGGGAGATGTTGACAAGCGGTTAATTGTCAGCAGAACTAAAATAGACACTTTGTTTACAGTGGAGCGTGATTAATGGAGAGTAAATAAAACAACAGCACTCTTTATAAAGTCACCATCCATGTTAAGAGGGGGAAAGCTGGATGTCTCTAGGAATGAAAGCAGTGGGCACCCTGCTCAAGGGTGGATTTGCCAGACCCTTGAAGCAACAGCTGGCAGTGGTGTGCATGGCAGGGAGGCAAGCTTTCCAGATGGTCTGCTTCCTTAAAAGAAAAAAGAAAAAAAAATCCCTGATTTTACAGGGCTGGATTAGAAAGAGTTTTCTCCCAGTTATCTGAGTTTCTCGTTTCTCTTATTAAGGCATTACTCTTCCCCCGCCCCATTATTTGTTTCTTAAGAGGTAACTCATTTAATGTGGAATGATTTTCAAAACAAGCCAGACAATGCCGCTGGGGTGCTTTCATTTGCAGGAAGACATTTCTGTCTCTTGGGACTCTAATAAATTGCAAAGCCTACACTCTAGTAAATAGCTTGTAAACAGCTTATGATGGGCTCCATTTTATGAAACAGGAAATGTATCCTCAAAATTTTTTAACAGTTATTACCGTGTGAGTGTAGGGAACATGAGGAGGCACACACTGCTGTGCAAATGTGCAAGTCAGAGGGCAGGCACTCTTCAGGGGGTCAGTGCTTTTCTGCTATGCAGCCTAGGGATACCAGGGCTAGAACCCAAATGGCCAGGCCTGGACAGCAAGTGCTTTCATACACTGAGCTATCTCCCCAGCCTAGAAAAATAGGCATTTGCCTTTCTTTCAAGGCATGGTGTGTGTGTGTGTGTGTGTGTGTGTGTGTGTGTGTGTGTGTGTGTGTGTGTCTGTGTGTGTGTGTGTATGTGTGTATGTGTCCATGTCCCTACCACTATCCTGCTAGAATGGAGTTTGGCCAGGCTAATACCTTCCTAGTAGATTTTGCCAGTTACATTAAATGCCAATGTACTCATCCTCTGCCTTGGCATCCACTGTCACTAGATAAATAAATGTAGAGCGGCTTATGAAAAGTAGACATTCTTTGTGTTTAATACAAAGCCCAGTGAAGTTTAATCCTATCACTTAGAGCCAGAATTAGGCAGATTTCTGTGAGTTCCAGGACAGCTTGGTCTACATATGGAGGAGAGCCTGTCTCAAAAAAAAAAAAAAAAAAAAAACAAAAACAAAAAAAAAAAACCAACAAAAACAAAGCAGAACAAACAAATAAAAATATAAAGAAAAAAGCAAAAACAAAGGAAGGGAGGGAGGGAGGGAGTGAGGGAGGGAAGGAAGGAAAGAAGGGAGGGAAGGAGGGAGGACAGACAGACCTTAGGGTCACCAACAGATCAATTAGATTTTGACTGAATGTGTTATCACATGGATAGGTACAGGAGCCCAAGGCAGGAGATGCAAGAATTGTTTAAGCTGCTAGGAAAAAAAATATATTTTCCCCCTTCCCTCCCTCTCTGTCTTAAGACAAGTTAGTTTATTGAGAAAAGATTTTAATATAGTTTAAACATGGGCACTAATAAAGGGAAAGAGAAGCAAGTGAGGGCATCCACACTCTACCTCCAAGGTAGGCAGGGGCTTCCGGCTTCTGTAGAGAGAGCAAGAGCTTCCTTTGGGGGATTTCCTGCTGTCTAGAACTGTTTCTAGGATCATCTGAAACAAAGAAAATCAGAATCTATTTGAGGGAAAGGAAAAGGGACAGAAAGAGGGGCAGAGGGAAAGAGAAGAGCAAGAGGAAGAAGGGGAGGGAGAGAGGGGAAGTGCTGGAAGGGAAGAGATGAAACATTTTTTTTTTATATTTCTTATTTATTTTAATTTCCCTTTTCAAAAACTTATTTATTTTTATTTTATATACTTTGGTGTTTTGCCTGTATGTATGTCTGTATGAGGGCATCAGATCCCCCTGGGAACGGGAGTTACAGACAGCTGTGAACTGCCATGTGGGTGCTGGGAATTGAACCTGGGTCCTGTGGAAGACCAGTTGTGCTCTTAACCACTGAGACATCTCTCCAGCCCCCTATTTATTTTAATTTCCTTTTACTTTCCAGCAGTTCTCCCTCCCACCCCTCCTCACACTCCCCCTCCACAGCCTACCCCTATCCACTCCTCCCAAAGTGTAAGGGCTCCCATGGGGAGTCAACAAAGCCTGGCACACTAAGTTGATGCAGGATCAAGCTCCTTCCTGTTGCATTAAGGCTGAGCATCCCACCATGGGGAACCAGCTCCAAGATACTGATTCTACTGTCAGGGGTTCCTCAGAAAGACCAAGCTACACAACTGTCTCCCACATGCAGAGGGCCTAGCTCAATTCCATGGACACTGCAGCTGTCAGTCTAGAGTTCATGAAGTCCCACGAGCTTGGTTCAGCTGTCTCTGTAGATTTCCCCTGCGTGATCTTGACCTCCTTGCTCATATGTTCCCTCCTCCCTCTCTCTGACTGGATTCCTGGAGCGTAGCCTGGTGCCTGGTTGTGTATCTCTGCATCTGGTTCCATCAATGACTGGATGAAGGCTCTACAATGATGACAGTTGGGGTATTCACCAATCTGATTATAGTGAAAGCAGTTCAGGCATCCTCTCCACTACTGCTAGAAGTCTTAGCTATGAGTCTTGTGGATTCCTGGGAATTTCCCTAGCACCAGAGATGGCTCATCTGTTAAAGGCTAGGTTCACAACAAAAAATACAAGAAACTTACTTTTTAATATGTAAGACCTGGACTTTTATACAAACTGACACTTTTCTTTTGCCTTGAGCTTGCTGCAGCTAAGTTCTGAAAGCATCATGCTGATGCCCCCTTTCTTCTTTGTAACACCTAGTTAACTTTCATAGGGAAGTTGGCAGATAAAGTTAGTCTCTCATTCATGAAGAGCAAGATGTTCTGGGACTCTGGGTCCTAAGACAGGAATTGCCTTCTGAGGTTGAAACTATACTTTGTTTTGATGGTCATCACCACTGAGGGTATCTTTCAGAGAACCTAAGGCCTGAAATTCATAGGATAAATGTTTTCAGGAAACCTCGGGACTTGGGGCAGCCTGCTGATCCTCCATTCCTCCCCCTCTATTTTTCCCTTATATGAGCATTTCTGAGAGCCAACTCAGCTCCTCCATTAAGGACTAAACATGTGTTCCAATGAAGTCATTTCAGGATTTGAAATCTCAATTGCAAAAGAGAAACACCCAAGAATGGCTACCAGCTCCTTAGACTAGAATTTTTCATGTTGTTAAACTTTGATATAAAAAGAAAAAATATATTTGTTTTTTTATTTCATGTGTACAAGTGTTTTGTCTCATATGTGTGCAATACACTCAGATGCCAGAAGAAGCCCCAGAAGTAGAGTTACAGATGGTTGGGAGACACTGTGCAGATGCTGGGAATGGAATCAGGATCTCTGCAAGAGCAGCAAGTACCATGAACATCTCTCCAGTACAAGCTTTGAGATCTTAAAGACACGCTGGGTTCCACACTCACAAATTCAGAGAAAAGGATTATATAAACAATACAGTGTAATGACTATTCATGTCTATTTCACATTGCACTGAGCATCATAAGGAAGCTGGGACAACAAAGCATCCCGGAGGGTATACATAGGCTACATGCAAGCATGCTTCCATTTTTCTTTTTAGAAAATTATTTTTAAAATCATGTGTATATGCATCTCTTTCTGTGTACATGTCCTCATGTGTATGGGTGCCTGCAGATGCCAGAGGAAGGCATCAGATCCCTTTGAGCTGGAGTTACAGACAGTTGAGAGCTGCCTAACATGGGCACTGGGAAACTAACCCAGGTTCTCTGCAAGAGTTGTACACACTTAACCATTGAGCCATCTCTCCAGCCCAACCTCACTTTATTTATTTAGAAACAGGGTCTCTCTCTATAGTCCTGGCTGTCTTGGAGCTTACTATATTGGCAAGGCTGGCCACAAACCCACAGAGATCCTCCTGCCTCTGCCTCCCCACTGCTACCATTAAAGGTGTGCAACACCACGGTAGGGTATTATTTTATTTTAAATTTGAGCATCTACAGAATCTGATGTCCTTGGGGATCTAGGGATCCAGTCTTCACCATGAATACAAAGGGATGACCAGTACAATAACACATAGAGGGAGGGATCTATGAATAAAAATGACTTCCAGCCATAGATTCTTCTGGAAGTGCAGTTCTAGTACCTCAATGTTCTCTGAGAGTCGACACAGGCATTTTAAGGTAAGGGCTGCCCCCATAAGATCTTCTTTTTAATATTGTTAGCTCTTTACCTACTCATCATTTACTCATGTTCAGTTGAGTGTTCCAGAAGTTTCATAATATAATTTAATAAAAAAAACAGATATGAGAATTCATTCTCCTCTGTTGAACAATTTGCAGGGGTATAAAATGGAGGCATTCTTCCCAGTGTATTGTTGTGGAAAACATGTTTGTCTTTCATTAAGACATTATTTACACTAACATTCAATGAAATTATTGTTATTTTAAAGTAAGTTAATGTCTATTAATTTTTATAAAAAAAATGAAGACAGACTATTACTATATAGCCATAAGTGGCCTGGAACCCACTAAATAGACCAGGCTAGCCTCAAATTTACAGAGAGGGAGAGTGAGAGCTGCTTACTTCTGCCTCCTGAGTGATAGAATTAAAGATGTGCCACCACAGTGGCCCTATATTAAAGTTTTTAAAGGCCTAGGATGAGCTCAGTTGGCAAAGTGCTTACCTGGCATGCACGAAGCCGTGGGTATCTTATTCCATTTTATCTCTACTATCTCCCATTAGCTATCCTGGTTTTCTTTCTTTTCCCCCATCCTTTATCCTTTTGTAGCTCTAGGATTTACAATTCATGACTTTAGCTTATTGCCACCAACTTTCAAATGACATTGAGTTATGTGTGTATGCTTTCATTGCCCCTCCTGTCTTTTGAAGTATTATTAAAACATTTTAAATCTCTATACACCCTAAACTCTTAAAGACTTTGCCACTATCTTTGTCAAAAGTAGCCAATTATTTCAAAAGGCTTACAGATGAAAACAAATGCCCTTCATTTACACCAATGAGTATAGTCTGTACTGCTCTTTATTCCTTTGTGTGAATACAAATCTCTACCAGGGATCATGTTCTTCCTCCTTGAAAAAAAATGCCTTTGAGATACCTTTAACACATCTCTTAGTACAGATCACCCAACCATGGAATCTCTCAATTTCCGTTTGTCTGAGAAAATGTTTCAATGTCTACTTGAAGTCTGAATGACCTTTTTCCTTAGTATAAAATTCTATATGGCCTTTTTCTGTCTCTCTCAGTACTTTGAAATCTGTGCTCTGTTGTCTTCTGGGTTGCATAGTTTCTCATGAGAAGTCCTCACAATTCTTACTTTTGTTCCCTTCTACACAATGAGTATTTTTCTTTTGGTTGTTTATAAGATTTTTCATTTTTGATTTTTTTACATATATCTATTTCTCCCCCATCTCGTTCTTTCAACTATTTATCTACCTATGTATGTATGTATGCATGCATGTACGTATGCATGTTTCTATCTGTGTGTACACATGCTATGACTCACGGGTGGAGGTTGGAAAATAGCTAAGTCACTTCTCTTTTTCCCGTGTGGATTTTGGGGGTTGAACTCAGGTCATCAGGCTTGGCGGCAAGTGCCCTTTCCTGATGAGCCCTATCACCAGCACCTACAATTTCTCTTTACTTGCACTCTGAGTAATGTGTTTATTGTGTGCTGAGCTTTGTTTATATTTCCCTGGCTAGGGGCCACTGAGCTCCTTGATTCTGTGGACCAGTTTTTCATAAAATTAGAAAAAAAGGCCATTATTAATTTTTCTACCTCCCCCTTCCTTCTGGAAATTCATTTACTTATGTGTTAGACTGACACATGTTGTCCACAGATTTCTTGTGTCATCAGTCATATTTTCCATTCTGATACAGCACTTTACTTTCCTGATAATTTCTTCTATAGAGTTATTATTCATTTTATTATTTATTATTTTGCAGAGTTATTGATGTACTGTTAATTCTACCTAGCATATTTTCCTAATATATTTTCCACGTCTAGAAGTTTCATTTGAGTTTTTTGGTCTCATATATGTTAATTAATCATCTTTCATTTTCTAGATCAGTTCTATTGAGCAATTTTTTTTTCTCCCAGTTACAGGCCATATCTTCCTTTCTTTGTATGCTTTACTAATTAATTGTTGTCATGACAACAAAATATTTGACAGAAGCAACTTAGGAAGGAAGTAAGGAAGGAAGGAGGAAGGAAGAAAGGAAGGAAGGAAGGGCTTATCTTGGTTCACAGTTGTACTTTATTCTGACATGAAGTTAAGTTATTTGAATTTTTATGGCTAGCTCATAGCACTATTTTAGCATCACGTTGAAGATGTGACTCTTCAAAACACACAGCCTGATGCCTTGTGCATCACAAGTGTCTCCTCCAGTTGCAGAAAGGAAACTGTTCCTAACTTCACATACACTCCAGAACTCTTTCGTTGACCCCAGTCCCCCCTGACCTCACTGTCCTGCCTCTTGGATAGCCTTTCCAGATATCCACTTATTTAGCTGTAAATTCTGGATGTCTTATTCTTCCTAAACTCCTGCCTGATCTCAGCTCAGTGATACCACTGGACTTGGGTATGATTCTCCCTTCTTACCTCTAATTGACCTCTAAGCAGTGAGCTACAACAATTGTAAGATGTGGCTCATTTGATTGCATTGCTCAAGGACCAAAATCCTCCTCTGCCTGGAATGGTTTTAAAATGTATTTCACATGGATTTCTGGTGGCTTGTAGTGGGAAGGCAATTCCTACAGCAGGTAATTTTTCATCGATTTATTAGTCAGGGTTCCAAAGAAGAACAGAACTGATAGAATACACACACACACACACACACACACACACACACACACACACACACACACACACACTTTAATGATTCAGCTGACACCGAAATAATAATAACAGTTTAATCACACCTGAGAGGCCAGCAATTGCTCAGTCCTTGAGGCTGAGTGTCCGGGCACTGTGAATCTGGCAGTTTACCCAGCACGGGTCCTCAGTCCGTAATGGATGCCTGGAAACTCTGGTTTTGATACCAGTGAAGGAACCATCAGCAACAGCATAAACTAACTCAGTGGCAGGAAGGAAGGTCATGCCCCTTCGTATCTCAGCTGCTTCCGGAAGGTGTCACCCACATTTGGGGTGGGTCTTCCCACCTCAGTTAAAGCAGTCTGGGCAATCCCTCCTTTGAGGAACCCCACTGAGGCATTAAGTTGACATTACAGCCTGCCATTGCAATGGACAAAAGCTGAAGTCTATCTGTGAATATAATTTATTTTTACAAGAGCCTTCCTGGGTAAAATAATTCCTTTCTGGGCAGTTAATCCCCAAATCTTCATTTCTCTAATTTGATGCGGCACAGGCTTCTTTAAGTTTAAGACCAATGAAGCGCTCGGTTCTCAACATTTAGAGAACAGGAAAGCTGTCAGTGTTTCCCTCCTCTCACAGGTGCCACTTTTTACAGAGAAAAATCTCATTCCTTAAGCAAACAAACAAACAAAAAATCCCACACATTTCCTGGGCTGGAGAGATGGCTCAGGCATTAAGTGTACTTACTGCTTTTTTTAAAGGATCCTGGTTCGATTCCCAGCACCCACATGGCAGCTCATAGCAGTTTGTAACTCCAATCCCAGGAGACCCAGCAGCCCTTTCTGCCAGACACTCTCTATTTCTGGAATCTTGCAAATGATCTTTTTGTCATTACTCCACTACTCTCCATTTTATGTACGGAGGCAGGATATCCTTCTGAAGCCAGAACTTCCCCATCTAGGATAGCACAGCTAAGCAGGTTGCCCCAGAAAGATCTCTTGTCTGCTTAAGGAACAGAGGTCGCCGGCAGGCTGCCATATCTGCGGGGCTTTTTAATGTGAGCAATGGGGATCTGAACCTGGGTTCTCATGCTTACTCAGCAAGTGTTTTATTCACGGAGCCATCTGGTAAAGTATGGGCTGCTCCTCTATAAGGATCAAAGCAGCAATACTGAGAATAAGAAATACTTAAGCGTGGCTGGTGTTAGAATGAACCCCCTCCCACTTCAGTTGAGAACATTCCTCGCTTCTTAGAAATTACATGCTAGTCTCTTATTTCTCCGGAAACAGGTGGTAAATATTTGTGATTTTCTTTCTTTGAATTAGTTCAATCTGTTGTAATAAATTGAGTTTCAATGTTTTGTAGAGCTTTTGAAGACTAATAGAAGAGGTGAAGGTTTGTGGAATTAGAAGCATATTAAGTTAAATGTACTCAAACATTTCTTTCTACTTATAAGTACTTATTCAAAATAATTACTTTCATTCTCTGTTTCCAGGGAGAGAAACTTTTTCTTTGTGCACGTCATTGTCCTTGAATATAAATAGGCTTTCCTAGGCTAGCTACTATGTCCTGTTGTTGTGTCTCTGTGTTTAGAGAGATATATATTTGGATATGTCATTCCTGGATAAAGCCTCCATTCTGCTGTGTTTAAGAAATATCCTGACAATGAAAATCGGTGCAATCAGTCCAGTTTGGCCATGGGATTGTGAACTTGTAAGGCAGTATAATCCCTCACAGCTTCATTTTTTCATCTGGAAAAAAAATTTCCGGTTGCCCCAGTACTTGAAGTCATTAAAATGCTCATTGTGGGATCTGGTGAGATGATTCAGTGATGGGAGATGTCATTCTGTAAATATGTTTCTCGTATTGGTTAATGAATAAATCACTGTTAGCCAATAGGAAAACAAGATAGGCAGGACTAGGAGACAAGGAGGATTCTGGGAGAGGGAGGAGGAGATTCAACATATGGAGACTTGAGAGGGCAGAGGTCTGGACTCTCTCTCTGCTAAGATAAGACCATGTGGAAATACTTAGATTGATAGAAATGGGTTAATATTTAAGACAGAGCTAGCAAATAAGAAATGCTAGTAACAGGCCAACAGCTTTATATCTCTGTGTATTATTTGGGGCTGACGCAGCTGTGGGACTGGGCTGGCGGGAAAACTATAACAGTTTAGTGACTAAAGATGCTTGCTGGTAAGTTTGACAACTTGAGTTTAATCCCTGGGACATACATGGTCGAAGGAGAGAGCCAAGTCTGTCAGTCATCCTCTAGCCTCCATGTGTGTATGATGACTGCATGAGTACACAATGTGCTAGGTACATTCACACACACACACACACACACACACACACACTGAAACTTAAAAATGGTCTAATTTGTGTTCCCACTTTTCATGTCAAAATGAAACTATTAACCTAAGATATTGAACTTGAAAAAAAATCATAGCTTTTACTTTTCTTTTTGTTTATGTCATATTTAGACTACATAAAACTGCATTTCAGGTTTCTATATCACATAGGGCGGTAGGTGGCCAGTGTTTTCCTCTTGTTTGTATAATTAACAACAAAAGGCAGATCCAACATCATGATTGTTGCAGCCTCATCTGTCCTTTGTTGTGCCTTAAAAAAAAACTGGATTTCTGGCTCCCCAGTTCCTTAGGGATTTATTTTGAGAAGCAATCTAAATTTTTGTGTTTTATATATTATATTACTACATTTTGCCTGACTATAAATCTGTATACTCATGTGTATGTCTGGTGCCTGAAGAGGCCAGAAGAGGATATCAGATACCCTGGAGCTTGAATGACAGATAGCTGTGAGCTACTCATTGGGTGCTTGGAGTCAAATCTAGGTCCTCCGGAAGAGCAGCCAAATGCTCTTAACCACAGAGCCATTTCTCTAGCTCCAAACACTCCATTTTGAGCTTTGTGTCAAAGGCTTTCAATCTTCATAAGATGGATGCCAAGATGGTACAATTAAAAGGAAAGGAATTTCCTTTGAGGTCGCTGAGACCTGTACCTTGGGATATAGGGAGGGATCTGTTTCCAATGAGATGCTTTGCCATTGATGCATTTTGCTCATCGAGTATGTTCTCTCTGTTAGCTTTAGATGAAATTTATCTTTTCGTTTGCAAATACTGTACTCAGAAACATCTTTCTGAGTTGATCACAGCTGCTGTGTGACACTGTCTCATCACGGGTGGGATGCTGAACTTTGTGGACTCTTGCTCTAGAAGATGAAATGATTCCCATATCTTCCTCACAAAATTACTTAAAACATAGGCCTTAAGCATGATCAGCTGGTGGCGCAGCAGGACACTTGTAAAACGATTACTCAGTATTGCTTTGCTTACAGTCTTTGCTGAGATGAATATAGTTGATCTTAACTGTTCCTATTAACCTTTAAACCAAATCTGTTATGCTGAAGGCTTTGTTTCCTTTTCTTAGAAATTGTACTTTGTGGACATGTCTACAAAAGAAATCCTATGGTGCTCCTATGACGATTGAGCCCATAAGTTTTATTACATAGAAGAAATTTGACTGTTCCAGCATTTCTGGAAAGGATGGAATTGTGTCTCTAAAATTTGGAATTTTGTATGGGTGTGGTATTACATACCTTTAATGCCAGTGCTCTCAAGACAGAGGTAAGTAGATCTCTGCGAGTTCCAGGCTACCTGGTCTACATAAGGAGTTCTGGGCCAGTCAGAATTAATTAATGAGACCCTCTCTCAAGAATAAAACCAAATATATATATATGAATCCCTTAATTAGGAATAAGATAATCTGGGGACACTTCGTGAGTACCTCAGTTTTCCTTATGTGCATGTGCCTCTGTGTGTGTGTGTGTGTGTGTGTGTGTGTGTGTGTGTGTGTGTATTCGTGTGTTTGTGCATGTGCTCAAATGTGCCTGTGTGTGCATGAAAGCCAGAACCAGGACTTCAGTGTCCTGATCTACTACTTACTGTTTGACCCATCTTTTGAGACAGGGCTTCTCACCGAAGCTGTAGTGAGGTTGGTAGCCAGGGAGACCAGCCATCTGCCTGTGTCTGCTCCTCACAGTGCTGGGTTACATAGCCAATACCCAGCCTTTTCTGTGGGTGCTGAGTTGAAACTCGGGTTCTCATGCATGTACAGTTAAGTGCTTGCCTAATTAGCCACCTCACCAGCTCCTAAGTTTTAAGCAGCAACAGGATCTCTGAAGCATTGTGGGTTTAGTAACATACACAAGAGAAGCCTTAGCGATAAGTGGTGACCACACTAAATGTTTGCTGCTATTGCAGAAAGTTACTCCAAACCAGACATGGACACAAAACGTAAGTATAGCATCCTTGGTTTAAATAGAAATCCCTCTGATTTCAAGGGGAGTCGTTCACTTCTATGTGAATAGAATGCAATGCTAAATCTCTTCAGTTGGCTCAACAATTTAGGTGTTCAGCTATATTTATGTGCCACTCTACCCACCAAATAGCTCCTAGAATAAATGTGTTTTATGTCTTGAATCATCAGGTCTATTAAAACTGCTCTTTCATTTTCTACATAAATATTCCTATGTAGCTGGCTGGGTACAAAAACTACTAGCCATCCAGGAGACCTTCAATCTGAAGCATATTAATTTGTCTTGCCTCTAATAGATGACTTTAAATTGGGGAAGGCTCTTGTTAAACTTCCGTTGTTCCCCAAACATCAGTCTAAGGAGCAGGAGGTGGGAAGTCCAAAAAGCAATGTAGAGACTGAGGAAGACACCCAGTGTCGACCTCTGACTTATACAACACACACACACACACACACACACACACACACACACACACACACACACACACACTCACACACATATACACCCACACCCATACTCTCTCTCTCTTTCTCTCTCTCTCTCTCGCTCTCACACACACACACACACACATGTCTATCAACTTGTGCTCACTTCAGCAGCACATATACTAAAATTGGAGTAATACAGAAAAATATGAGCATGGCCCTGAGCAAGAATAAGACAAATTCACAATGCACTACAAGTCCTGTTATCAAAACAGGAGTTCAACTGAGCTTCAAGCTTAGAAGATAGTTGAAAAAGAGTTATAATGCTTCAGGTTAGTAACTTTGTGTGTGCGTGCGATCATGCATGCGTGCGTGCGTGCGTGTGTGTGTGTGTGTACATGCAAGCATTTGAGACAGGGTCTCATATAGCCCTAGCTAGCTTCAAACCTGATGTATAATCTATGCTGGCCCAGACTTTTGTGCTGTCCATATTACTGAACCTAGAGCTCACTGATTAGGTTAGGCCCACTGGCCAATAAATTTTGTTGATCTTCCTGTTTCTGTTTCCCTAGTGTCAGGGTTACTGGTACACTTAACATAGGTGCTGGGAATCTGTACTTTGATCCACACACTCGTGCACCAGTCACTTTACCACCCTAGCTATCTCTCTATCCCTTAATGTATTTCCTAAAATTATAAGCATGCCGAGTTAGATGTGGTGACATATTCCTGTACTCCTAGCTCTTGAGAGGCTGAGGTAGGAATATCCAGAGTTTGAGGATATAGACCAAGGCCCTGTTCCCACAAAGAAATCATAAGTGCAGCAATTCACTACCATTATTTATCTTCAGTTAGAAGCCAGAGGTTGCTCATTTTATTCCCAGTAAATTTTCAGTCTAGCAGAATGTGTATAGTTGGTGCCCAGTATTATTTGACTAAATGAACATAGGCTGCCTCCACCATCCTATGTAGCCTACCTTCTGTGGTTGTGCCTACCTTCTGTTCTGAAAGAATTATCACTAAGGATTTACTGGGAAAAAGAAATACTCTACTGACACTCTACTGAATGGAAGGGAATTTAGTGCAGACAGTTTGCCGTGCAGGAGTCACAAATGAGAAAAGCACAAAGAATATATTAAGACAGGGTTCTTTTGTTAATAGATGCCTATGCCAGATTAACTTTCTACTAAGCTCTCTGGGATTTTTTTCATCTCTGACTCTCACTTCCCCATGTGAAAAATGGCATTACAGACTCATTGCTACCACACATGACTTTACATGGCTTCTGGGGGTCTGAATTCAGTTCTTGATGGTTGCTTGGCAAGTGCTTTTTCCACTGAGCCATCTTCCCTGTGATTTGGAAACTATCTCCACCCACACAGTCCCAGGCTGACTCTTTCCACTAGGGATTCCCCCTACCTGGCATTTCAGGATTCATTCGTAATAGTTTCATTTTGTTGAAAAATAAACACAAACTACAATTTAATACATATTATTGCTACTGTTCCTAGGCTCTTTGGTGTAGTGAAATATTCACTCTTTCTGCACCTGTTGCACTGACCACGCCCATTGGGGGTGGGGACAGGAGCTGAGGTGACCTGGGGGAACTAGGTCTGGGAAAGGGGCTCCAGAGCTCTCTCTTGCTTGCTGTATGGAGACAGAGAGCATTCAGAGGTATCCTTGGGACCAGGAAACTGCTGGTGTTCGTCTGTCTCTGTTGTAAGTTATTTCTCCCTGAATAAACATCTATTCAGCCTATCTGTTTTTTTCCCTGATCCTTATTATTCCACGATACTTTGGCTGGGGTATTTGCTTTGATCTTTACAGTAACTCAATACTATTGAGGCAAGAATGTAGTGCTATCATCTTTGGTCCAGATATAATAGAAATTATAGTGAGGATGCTGAGTTTCATGACTGGAAGGTTACAGAATGTTATGTTAGGACTAGAAGTTTGGAGCAGTTAGTTGAGTTCAGGAGTATCAGGGCCTGCTGTGAACTTGGTTTCTCGAAGAAAACAATATTCTTGGCTCTCCATCTGGTTTTGATGAATGACAGATGCTTTCCGTTCCTTCCCTACATTTTAAACCTTTGTTTTCTTCATGATAACAACACCTGAGTTTCCCTCATCACATCTGTCTGCTTGCTAATGTGCGTGTTTTCCCTTTCATCAGCACTTGGATGTGAGATGAAGTTTAGATAATGGATGCCAGCTCACTTCCAGTTGTTTCTTGATGGGCTTTAGATAGCATAGTGCAGCACACATCCCCAATGAGGAGAGGCCTGAACTCTCTGCAGTTCATTGGTCCCATATGGATCCAAGCAGCTGGAAGGATGGATGTGCTACCCGAGGCCAGCTATTGTGTCGCCAACCGTGACTCCCACTTGCTGACCCTCGTACAATGCTTTGTACTGGAAGGGATGTTGATCGCACCTTCCAGTTTGTGATGGATGGTGTTGTTTAAAACTGATGGTCTTGTAAACCATCATTGAGTTTCTGTGTCTCACAGATGTGAGGGAGGTGGATAGTCAATAAATAATGCCATGTTCTTCAGGGACGCACACTGCTCTCCACCTTGTGGACCAGATTGTCCTGTCAACAGACAGGTGCGTAGTTTGCTTGGACTGGGAAAGGAAAGGTTCCCAGAAAAAAAAAATGTTTCTGACTGGGAATATTCTAGGCAAAAATATTTATTTTTATATTCTTATTACTTATCTATCATTAATGAAGTGTGTGTGTGTGTGTGTGTGTGTGTGTGTGTGTGGTGTGCAGATGCATGTGTATGCATGATTTAGCACATGTGTAGAATTCAGAGGACAACTTTTAGGAATAAGTTCTTACTTTCTACTCTGTTTTTGAGGCAATGTCTCTCTTACTGTTTCTGCCCCACTGAGGTGTGTACTCACTCCAGGTTCTCTGGTCCATGGGGATTCTCGGCTATTCTCCTAGCTCTGTCCACATCTCACTGTAGGAGTAGAAGGGGTGCTGGCATTACAGGTGCACACCATTGCATCTGGGCTGTTATGTGGGCTCCAGGCATCATGCTCAGGTCATCAGGCTTGTGTGGCAGCAAGTGCTTACTTGCTGAGCCATTTCACTGGCTGTATGAATGTGTTTCTTAGTGGTGCTGTGTTTTGAGATGGCTCTGCATGGATTGTGTGATCCCTGGGTGGGCTCTTGAAAGCATCAGCATTCCCCACTCTCTAACCTATAGGTAGCAGGATGATGGTGAGGCTTGGGGGGGGGATGATAGATGCTCTACTGATTTGGATACACTATTCTGACTCTGCTTGGCGGGGGGATGTTCTACTTTACAAAAGGTGAGGTTTCTTCTTGTGCAAGATTAGGTGAACCAGCATACAGTTGCCTAGAATGACTGTCATGATACCATCCAACTCTTACACAAAGCACATCGATCCCAAGCCATGAATCAGTGCTCCCTGAACAACCTCTGGCTTTAGCTTGACTTTCGCTCTGGAGTAGCCGTCTCATCTTCTAAGGCAGGAGAATGTGTGTGTGTCTTAGTCACACTCTGTGCAGTTCATAGGAAGGATATTCTTTAGTCTCCTCTCTTCAAATAAATGTCAACTTTCCTGTGTGGGAAGAGCCACATTTTCCCTGGCATTTTTAAATGTTCGGTAGTTTAGTGTTAGAGCTATAACTTAACACCATTTCTTTCCAAGTGACTCTAGTACACTGAATTACCCAATTCCAGAGGTGCCTCGAACACCATGGAGTAGTGCGTTTTGAGTAGAGTGGGTCACGTCTTTGAAACAGTTGGTTCCCAGTTGGTGGTTCTGTTTAAGAAGGTTGTGCATCCTTTAGGAGGTGGAGCCTCCCTGGAGGAAGTGGGTCACTAGGGGTGGGCCTTGGGGCTCTATAGCCCCATACAACTTCTTGTTCATGTTCTGCCTGCTTCCTAACTCTGGATAGAATTATGGTTGGCAATCTTTGGCTGCTGCCTCCTGGCCTTCCCTCCCAGGATAGACCGTACATCACACTGTGAATCAGAATAAACCTTCAACTAGCACATTTATTACATTGCAACCTTCTCCAGGATTTGTTTTTGTGTTATATTGCCTCTATCTCCAATGTATCTAAGGGCATTTGGCATGTTCCCCATATTAGGGAAATATGCACTGGCTTGTGTCCATCTCCTCTGACCTCTTTCTTTCCCACACTATGATTAGCTAGATCTTGTATGCTGCTGTGATAGTTGGCTCAGAACTATAACCCATGGCGCCTGGTTTGATGTTTTTGTCCCTTGTCACTTTTGTACTGGTTAAGCTTTGGTCGTCAGGCTTTGGCATGCATGCCATTTTTGATAGAACGCTTCTCTGTCTTACTTTGGTTTTCATATTTTTAATTTCTAGGAACTCCAAATACTTCTGTTTTTCCTCATTGTTTGTTTGTTTGAGCCAGAGGCCAACCTACCTTCGAACTTGCAATCCTCCAGCCTGTCTCCTGAGCACTGGGATAACACCTGCACCACTATACCCATCATTTTATGTCTCTGATGTCCTGAATCTCCCTGAAGAGGCAAACTATTTTTTTTCTAAGTTTTCCCTTCCTTTTCATGCATTAATCTGTTCCCTCTGACTGGAGCATTATACAGAAATAAATTGGGTTCATGCTGCACTATTACCAAGCCATATGATAAGAACCTCTCTGTGAGTCCCACTCTTAATTACACTAAGCGTCACCCCTGGGGAGACATGTTCACCTCAGGTGAATGTAGCTGTCCAATTGCTCTGAAATATAATGACTCTGAGATTACTCACTGTTTTTTAATAGAAAAAAGAACATCGGAATGGGTAATTTTGAACCTACTGAGAGCTGATCTATCCCTGTAGGATGTGAGTTTTTTGAAGGCTGACAGTCATGTTTTCTCCCATGATGTATCTGCAGCACTTTACCCATAATTGCTACCTAACTAATAACATTCATTAAATAAAAGAATGAACTGAGGTATGCAATTCCAGACTTGGCATAGATTGCCACTTGATTTGTATCGAAGTCAGGATCCAAAGAAAACCATAATGTTATAGTCAAGAAAGAATGTTTTTATTCTATTTTTCATTATGTATTACCTCATATAGAGATGAATTTGGGGGGAAGAGCCGAGAACATTTCTGACACAGTGGGATCCTGAGCACTTTAGATGACCAGAGACAGTAGAGCCCCCTTTCTCTGTCCATTCTGGAGATGAGAGGAAGAATGATGCCTCAGTATTAACTACTTTCCTTGTTCATTTAGAAGCCTACATGGAGGAAGGGGTTTATCTTGATTTATAGCTTAAGGGCATGAAGTCCTTCATGGTAGAGAAAGCATGGTGACAGATGGTCCCATGGCAGCAGGAAGTGTGGAATCAGGGCTCCTTAAGCTGAGAGAGGGGAATGTCAGGGCTCAGTCTAGCCTTCACCTTTACCCTTTGTATTTGTTCAGCCTGGAACCTCAGTTCATGGGTGGTGCCACCCACACTCACGTGGACCCCCTCTTCAGTTAATGCACCTGTAAATTCCTCCAGAGAATTTTGTTTGCTTTTGTTATTTTATTTATTTTTTTATTTATTGAGACAGGGCTTCTCTGTGAACCCCCCTGACTGTCCTGGAACTCATTCTGTAGACCAGGCTGGCCTTGAACTCAGAGAGATTTGCGTACCTCTGCATACTGAGTGCTGAGATGAAAGGTGTTCTACACTACCACCTGTCTCCTCCAGGACTTTCACCCAAAAGTGTGCCTTATTAATGCCCTTGGTATTTCTTTGAAGGTTTTTGTTGTTGTTGTTGTTTGTGTGTACATTTGTGTCTACGAGTATATGCCACATGTGTGTAGCATTTGCAAGGACCAGGAGAGGGTGCATGTCTCCTTGAGCTGGAGTCAGGAGTGGCTGTGAGCTGCTAGTGGCCATGGGTTCTGGGAGCCAAACTCAGGTCCTCTGCAAGAGTAGTATGTGCTCTTAACTGCTCAGCCATCTCTCCAGCTCCAGTGCTGGGACTCAAAACTCTGTACATGCCGTGTAAGCACCCTATCACTGAATGACATCCATGACCTTGAGAATTTACCACACATCTTTCAGTTGAAAGACAATGAATAGCCTAACTACCTTTATAAATAATAAAAGAATACCATGGCAAGATTGTTACCTTTTAACTTGACATAATGTTGCTCAGAGGTTTAGATGTGCTTTTAAACCCCACTTAGTAGATATTATTATTTATGAGTAAATAACTGTATGGTTTACTTATTTATTTGATCACTTGTCCTTTTTGCATCTCAGATCTTTTCTCTGAGACATTTCTCTGCCTGCAGAACCTCTTGCAGAAATTTCAGTGGGGAGGGGAGGAGCACTGAGGTGAAGGATGGCTCAGCACATAAATGTGACTGCTGCTTTTGAAGAGGACCGGAGTTCAGTCCCAGCACCGGCATGGCAGCTCACAACTGCCTGTAGCTCCAGTTTCAGCATGGAGGAATAATCATCCCATCATTGTGGTTTGTCCTGCTAGTGCCTTTGAGTCTTTCTTCTCAACACAATTGCTTTTAAAGCCGAAGCTAAATAGTTTAGACCTTGTAGATCAGCAGATTTACCTTCTAGTCAGTACCAGTGTCTCAGTTGACTGTAGCTTGCTATGATAAGCACCATGACCAAAAGCAACTTAGGGAGGAAAGGGTTTATTTGGCATATAGGTTACAATTCCTCACTTTGGGAACCCTGGGCAGGAGCCTGAAGCAGAGATGATGGAGGGATGCTGCTTACTGGCTTGTCTCAGGCTTATGTTCAGCAACCTTTCCTATACAGACCATACCTTCCTCCTAGGGGTGATACTAGCCACTGTGGGCTGAGCTACATCAAGTACTATCAAGAGGTTCCCTCTCCCCAAATTTGTGACAACCAAGATTGCCATCACAACCACCCAATGCTCCTAAGCTGGGCTTTCTACTGTATACTTGGCATTATACATACTGAATGGCCTTTTGGAGGATGATGGAGGAAGGAAATGGGCAGCAAACAACCTTCCTCACTTCCTCTCTAGTCTGCATACAGGGGTAGTTTTGTATCCCATTGGGTCAACATCTATTTCAATACATCATTGCTTCCCAACTGAAGCCCTTGTTTAAAGCAGATACCCCAATCACCATTGTTTTTACCAACATGGATCAGGGACTGTAAAGATTTTGATTTTACTGGAATCAGGTTGAAATAATTCTTGTCTCAGAACTCAATTCTGTTCTTAAATTGTCTGTTATGGTTGAGAGAGGCTCCTTTGGGTCTCCAAACAAAAGTCTTGGCCATCTCTTCTTTCTGGGGAGCATGTTTTAGGAGTCAGTGAATAATCTTTTGTTCTGTCTCATCGTTAGCACATCCTGTCTCTTGGTACTTATTACTTAAAAACTCCTTCAAGACTTGGAAGCACTCCACAATCAGAGACATAATTATTTCTGTAGCAAAATATGAAGAGGGAGAGATGGGATGTTCTCACACCATTCGGGTCAAGTTTTTCCATATAATGAGCTCCAAGCAAATCAAATTTCTCTGCTAAAGGAATGTTGAAAATAATAATAAGAAGAACTGTACATATCTTGTTTTAGATTTTGGAATTGTAGATGAGGGGTTGAGGACCCAAAACAGACAGTAATGGTAGAGAGATGGGAAAGTTTGGATGGAAGTCAAAGCAAGCTAAAAGGCTTGCCTTAGGAAAAATCTTTGCTAGAGAGGACTGTGAAGCATCCAGGGATAGACAACGTGTGATAGCAATATCTCAGCTGAAATAGGCACTTGTCTTACGTGGTTGAAGTTTCATTATTTTGTTTTAGTGAGTTTGCAAAACACTTCTGTCTCTGTGAAAACATTGCAGAGCCCCTTCCCAAGGCCTTGAGAGAAGTGCAGTCTAGAGAGAGGCCCTGGAGCTTGGAATCATTAACTTCATGGTAAGTCTGATTCTGGGTGAAAGAAAAGGAAGTTACTATAGCAATGGCTCTGAGGCTGTTCTGCCTACCTGCTCCCTCAGCAGCTATCATGCCCTTCATTAAGCTCTCTGATATGTTTGTTGCACATAGACACATAAAAGCAAGACCATAACACGCATAAGGCTGGGCACTTTGTCTCTTCTCAAGTTCTCTTGAGTACATATGTTCCTTTTGTCATTCTGTTGACAGCTGCATAGTTTTGCGTGGGAGTGAAGCTATAAAAGAGCATGGTTAGTCTTTTATTTGGTAGACACTTAAAGCTGCTAACATTTCATTCTTCTAACAACTTTGCAACAAAATAAAAAAAAAAAGATTTTTATTCGTGTATCAGCATTTGCCTGGATGTATGCATGTTCATGGCATGTGTGGAGTGTCCATGAAGGCCAGAAGAGCAGCATCATGTGATGCCCTTGAACTTGAGTTACAGATGGCTATGAGCCACCATGTGCATACTGGGAACCAAACCAGGTCCTCTTGGAAAGCAACCAATGTTCTTAACCACTAGGCCATGTCTCCAGCCCCTCATCATTTTTCAAATTTATTTGTAAAACAAAACAAGACAAGATCCCATTTAGTATGACTAATAATGTTTTTTTTTTTTCTTTTCTTTGTGTAACGAAAATGTTTGTTCTAGTTTATCAGACAGCCTGTGTGTTCCCAGGCCTTGCTGGCACAAGGTTAGACTACACTATGCTAACTGCATAATTCTGGTGAACCAATTTAATTCTGTTTCCTCACAGGTTAAAAGTCTTAGTGTGGCGGTTAATTTAACTCATCCGTGATGTACCCAGACATCTGGTTGTATCTTCTTCTGCACATATGTGTTAGGGCATCTCTGGATGAGATGAGCCCTTTTCATCAATAAACTGAGTAATATGCACTGCACACTGGATAGGCTTCACCTAGTCAGACGAAGGTCTTGGGTTACAGTTGATATCTGTGATGTCCCTACAGGCTCGCATATTTGAAAACTTGCTCCCTGTCCTAGTTAGCTTGAACTATCAACTTAATGTAGCCTTGAGTCATCAGAGAAGAGAGCCTCAGTTGAAGGCTGGCCCAGATGGAACATGTCTGTATAAGATTGTCTTCATTGTTAATTGACATAGGAGGGCTCAGATTAGTATGGGTGGTACCATTGTCTAGACAGGTGTAAGCCATCAAGCAGCATCCCTTCATGGGTTCTGTCTCTGTCTTTGGCTGTGAGCTCAGTTCCTTGGTTAGATGTTATTGTGTGGAACAGCAAGCAGGCCTTCTTTCAAGTTCCTGCTTGAGTTCCTGCCCTGACTTCCCTCAATGATAGTCTGTAACCTGAAAGTGTGAGCCAAATAGATCCTTTCTTCACCTAAGTGCCTTATGGTCTGTGTGTTTTAGTACAGCTATAGAAAGAAAACTAGGGACAGTCTCCTCAGATTGCTTTCTGTTCTTTAGATAGCTGTAAAACCACTGGGACCATACCCCAGCTAGCAGGAGTGAACTGCTGGGAGGCAGGACGTGAGGGTAGAATCTGCTTTCCGTTCTGATCTGAGTTTTCTGCTTCCTGACCTACTGCCATGGAGCTGTCCCTTATGCTCTACCAGCCCACCCACCATGAACCAAATTTCTCCCCCAAAACTTGCACCCCAGTAAATCTTTCCTCCCTTAAGCTGATTCTTCTGGGTGTTTTGTCGAATAACAAGAGTAACCAATAGCTTAAGCATAAAATGGCTTCAGAGGAGGGAATGCCTGCCTGCCTGCTTCTTGCCTGACCTGGGGTATTTCTCTTTCCCCAACATGAGGATCAGCTCTTCTTGGATCTTGGGCCCCTGGCTTTGAGTCTAAATTTATTCCATGGGCTCTTCTGGCTCTCCGGTCTTCAGGTTCGAGACTTAACTATTCAGACTCTCCATCTCTGGCTTGCTGACTACAGGTCTTGGAACCTCTTAGCCTCTGTGATCATGTGAAGTATTTTCTTATTCTCTCTCCCTCCCTCCCTCAATATATGTGTGAGTGCACAATTTGATCAGTGCTTATTTTATAATTCTTGTATTTATTTATTTTAACTGGTGTGTATGTAAGGAGGGATGCACACATGTATGTGATTGCCTGTGGAAGCCAGAAGAGGCCATTAGATCCCCTAGAGCTGGAGTTACAAGCAGTTGGGAGTTGCCTGACATGGGTGCTGGGAACTGAACTCAGGTTCCACTAGAGCAGCAAACACTCTTAACCAATGAGCCAACTCCCCAGTCCTAGTAGTTTGTGACACAACCTGAGCTAATGTGAGCCTTTGTTATGTATTTAACCTCTCATATGTCTATCTATCTGTCTGTCTATCTCTATTTCTAGTATGGATACACACAGATTTTATTGGTCTGGGTCTCTGATAAACATTAACACAATCAGCTATCTTATTCAACTATTGGAAAGAAAGGCATCTAGAAATGTGACAACTTAGCTGAGCCCTTAGACATGAAATATTCCCCAAAGGTGCATGTGTTAAAGTTTTGGTCCCTAATGCAGCATTCAGAGTGGAGACTATTTACATAAACATATGTTGGGGTTTAAAATTTTCTCTCAAACTATTGCTAATCATCTCCATGTTATTGAATAACACAGTTTCACTGTTCCCTTAAAGCACCATTCTTTACAAAAATTTTAGCCTAAGGAAGGGGAATACTTTCTGCTCTAAAAATTACAAATTGTGCATCTGCACACTGACATAAGCATGATCCAAACAAGGAAAAATAGACACATCCGTATTCTTGCTCACAAACCTGCCCACATAAAGTGCAAGACAGTAAATCTGAGTGATGTCCTGAGAGCCCTTTAGTAGTTAAACATAATCCAGGCAAACAAAGACGGGGAAAGGTATCAATTTTATGTCACATAAATGTGTGTGGCACAAGCCTTAAATAATGCTCCCAGGGCCCTTTTTGGTGTGATCGGGCAAGCCTGTGTTTAACGACGTGAGAGCTCCTTTCTCTAAGGTCAATCGTATGTGTTTAACCTCTAGGCTCCCGAGTGGCTGACCGCCCCACTGGTTTATGGAGTGGAAGCCAAGGAGATTGGGGATTTAGGGCACCGATGACTTGATCTTGCACACTCTCGCTGCTGTATTACCTATGGATGGTAACAAATCCATTGCAGGCTGGCAGCCTTATCCAGGAGGCACGGCTGGCTGGCTCTCATTTCAGACTTACTCCCTGAGGTACAAAGCCCATGGTCACCTTTGGAAAATGGACTTGATCTCAAATCTGTGAGAGAAAAGGGTCTGCTCTAATTGAGATTGCCCCTGCTCCCCCAGCAAACTGCTATAAAGGCAAATCGGAGGTCTTGGGGTCTCTTCAGTTTTTGTTTCCTATCTGGAAAATTTCCACTCTGTGTATTTTCCAAAATTATTTTTTTTTAAATGCTAGGCCTAAGGCAGGGAAGATACCTCATCAGCTGCTGGAGCCTGATGACCTGTGTTTGATCCCCTGAACCCACAGAAATGTGGGCAGAGAGGACTGACTCTACATAGTGCCCTCCGACCACTACACGTGCATTCTGTGGCATGTGTGGCCTCTCCAACACACACACAATAGTAATACATACTGTTAGTAATACATGCTGTTAGACGAGGAGGACAGGAAGGAGGAAGAAGAAATAGACAGTGGTAGATGTTAATGCATCCAAAATACAGGATGTTCCCACTTTGAGATTTCCAGAATGCACCAGAAATGAAAACTCTGGTCTGCCAGCAGAGAAGGGTGTTTTGTTTGAAGCTGGCACCATCACACAAATGTTTGGGTCCTTTATCAATGTCTACACTGAAATGCTCATCCCCAAGGTGACGATGTTAAGAGCTGGGTCTCTGGGAAGTCATTAGGTCATGAGGGCTTGTCCTTATAAATGAGATTACTGATCTTATAAAAGAGGCCCCCAAGGAGACCCAGCCCTTCCCCCCAAGGGAGACAAGTTCAGGAGGTAGAGCTGAGGATGGGGTTAGAGTCAGACATCTAGTCTGAGGAAGTAGGTTCTTTCCAGACATTGAGTCTAGCAACACCTAGATCCTGAACCCTTGGCCTCCAAAACAGGGGGAAGCAAATTTGCAAACTTTCATGTTTATATGTCACCCAGCCTGTCAGGTTTTATTATAGGAGCCAAAACAGACTCAGATATCCAGGATTTTCATCTTACACTTTACCTTCTTTCCAACTTGTTTCTTGTTAGCTTACTTGACTTTTGAAATAGAATCTTGCTGCATTGACCAGGCCGGCCTCAAACTTACAGTCATGCTGCCTCAGCCTCCCAAGTGCTAGGAGTCTAGGTCTGAGCCACAACATCTAGCTCTGAACCCATTTTGAACAACAGCTGACATTTATTATGCCATTTGGTAAACTCTGATTTAAGTGTGTGCTATAAAATTGCATATAAAATAAGATTTGGCCTCTTACGTAGGAAAAAAATGTAACCATGAGACATAAACAAAACATCAGGGGAAAAATACAACGTTGATGCCACGAGCTCAGGATTTCCACTTTTGTCAGCATGAAATTAATTCTGCCCTGGACTGACTTCTTGCAGAGAAGTTAGTCGAGCAGAGAAATTTGACAGTTCTAGGGCACACCGGATTGTGATCAAAGCTCTGGAATGGTTCCACATCTCACAGGTGAGCCCGCAGAGAAACCAAGGCCTAGAAAATCTGGAGAGGTGGACATGACACCAACACTAACCTCTCTAAGCACAGAGTCCCTGGCTCAGAACTCCTTTACCGTACTCCTGTCCTCTGGCTCCTCCTCTGCCAAAGCGTCATGTGCTATCTAGAGTTTTCTAGAAATGAGCCTCATAACTGTGCACCATAGTGTCCACCTCACTTAGAGACACTTTTCCTGAAAAGCCAGTAGACAGGAGTCCCACAACTCCCAGAAGCCTTGCACTATGACACGCTCTGGTGACACACTGTGGTGTTGTCTTCAGACCTGCTCTGGTCAGCTAGCGTCACCAGCAGAGTGATCTATACCCAGGTGTAATAGCTGGAGAGACAGGATGAACATATGTATGCATAAAACTTTAATGGCCGAACCACACCTGAGAGACTAAGATCCCCGCTAGTTGTTTGGCCCTTGAGGCTGGGTGCTCAGAAGTCCCAACCTGTCATAGAAAACCCCCAAAGGAAGAGTCCCTGGGAGCTGCTGTCCCTCAGTCAATGATGGAAGCCGGAAACACGGGTTCAGTAACTGTGAAGGAATCGGCGGCGGCAGCAACAGGATGAATTAACTCAGAGGCAAGGGCCAAGGCCAACCGAACAAAAGGCAAGCCGCCTTCCTTCCTCTGTGCTCCCTTCCATCCAGTCTGCCATCAGAAGGTTCTATGAAGCAGCATCTAGCCTTCAGTGTTTTTGTGTTAGTGGCCACTCCCCTTTGGGCGTGGCTTCAGATGTAGACAGACCCGGAAAGGGGGAGCATGAAGCAGGGCTCTGTCTCTTGCATCCAGGATCAGATGGAAGGGCAGAGAAAAGCTGCGGTGGTCCTTTATTATTATCTGTGTAAGTTGCTCCCCAATAAAACACCCACTTATCATTTATCTTGGGTCTAGTGAACTCATTATCCCTGCCTTCAGTTCTGCAGGGATAATGTTTGGGGTGGATTGTTCCACATCAGTTAAGATCAGTAAGACAATCCCTTAAGTGAGGTTCCCTACTCAGGTGACTCTAGCTTGTGCCAAGTTGACACTAAAACCAACCAGCCCCCTAAGGGATGGGCTCATACCTGAGGACTACAACTAGTTCTGAGGAAATTCAAAGGTTTCTGCCATTAACTGACACAATCGTATCATTTACTTCCTCTTTTTATCTGTGGGTGTCAACGGTCACACCAGGAGAATAAACCCCACGCAGTCCTGGAACATAATTTTGATACACTACAGGATTGGCTTTCCTGAAAATGTACGTTATATTTTTACATTTAAATTCCTAACTGAGAGAGGGTTGTACCTTTCTATTTTAGGATAATTTTTATTTGATTGAAGTACAAAAAATTGTGTTGGAACATAAATAAATCGATGTGGCATGTTCAAATAGGGAACAATTGTCTGTTCCTCAAGGGGGACACAGAACTCAGCTACAACATGCTGCTTTAGTCAGCCTAAAGTAATAGATCTTCAGTTTATATTGCTTCGTTTTCTGTGACAACTGCTCCACCCAGGTTGTGTGTAAACCAGTGGTCACTTTAAAAAATAAGCTCCATCAAGCATAATTTCAGTATCACAAAATCCAGTGACCTTTGACCATGTACAATTTTTTAAGAGGATAATTCTATGACTTTTGGTAATTGTAGGTCAATTTTGTACCAGTTTTTAAAAAATAAATATTATTTATTATTTGAACATTTCATGCATGTATACAATGTACCTCAACTCTGCCCTAGGAGCCCTATTAGTGTATCTCCCTCCAATTTTTCATTTGGAAACAGAGTCTCTCTAGATAGCCTTGGCTATGTAGAACTCTCTCAAGACCAAGCTGGCCTCAAACTCAAAGAGATCTACCTGCTTCCACCAGGGATTAAATGTGCTGAAACCATCACACCCAGTTCCTTAATTTTTTAAAATTAATAACCCACTGAACCAATTAGTGCTGCCCACATGCACATGGGCGTGGGACCATTGTCTGCATTGTACCCTAAGAAAAACGAAGCTTTCCCCCTTAGTAGCCCCAAGTAATGGGATTACAGGTTTGTGTCACCACACCCAGTTACATAGAGCTGTGATATGTGTGGCTTTTTTGTGTCTGGCATCTTTCAGTTAGAAGTATTTCTCAAACATGCTATGGCATATTTCAGTGTATCCCTTTTTAAATCATTGAACACTATTCTATTGTATAGATACTATTCTGTTGTATAGATGTGACACAATTTACTGACATATTCACTCTTTAAAATGAATTTCCACCTAATGATAATATATGTAAAATTGCTAATGCCTGTAAGTTTATGAACATAAGTTTATATTTCATTTGAGTGAAGTACCTTGGAGTAGAATTTCCTGGTTGAGTTTAACTAAATAAGAAATTACAGATTTGGAGAAAATCCTCAGTGGTTAAGAGTACTAGTTGACCCTGTAGAAGACTGGCTTAGTGGTTCACAACATTCTACACCTCCAGTCCCAGGGAATCTGATGCCCTCTTTTGGCCTCTTTACATACTGCATGGATGTAGTGTATATATATGCATGCAGGCAAACACTCAGGCACATAAAATACACTGGTATGTTCTAGGGTCAGCAGCCTTTTTGTTCCCAGTAAAAATTCCACAAGGGACACTGGGGAGACAGCTCAGTGGTTAAACACCTGCCCTGCAAGAGTGAGGACTAAAGTTCTTACCCCAGAACCCAAGTAAATGCCAAGTACATAAGCTGGTCTGCCTGTAATGTCAGCCTGGGAAAGTGGATGAAGACGAGGGATCACCAGAGCAAGCTGGCTGGTGGGACTTGCATATCTGCATGCTCTGGGTTCGATTGAGAGTCCTTATTTCACTGAATAATGTGGGAGAGCAATCTAGGATAACATCAACCCCAGACCTCCACATGCACACACATACACAGACACAAATACACACACAGAAACAGAGACTCACACACATACTACACAGAGACATACACACAGACACACATATACACACACATACTTACACAAACACACCACACACAAGGACATACACACAGACACAGACACAGACACACACACACACACAGCACACAAAGACATACACATAGACAGGCACACAGAGACACATATACAACACATACACACATACTCAAAAATAGAACAAGAAGAACATCCACAATAAAATCAACACAGGAAATACTTCACATCATGTCCTCCCCATGTGGGTCATGCTCTCTGTGAGAACACCTACAGCAACAAGGAGACCTGAGGTACATCGTCATGTCACACAGCCTGCCCCAAACTCATTTGACCTTGGAGCCTCTTTAATACAAGATCTCCTGATAGCCAAGTTTTATCCTTTGCTGTAAAAAGAAAAAAAAAAAGGCACCTGTGAAAATATTGCCACAGATAATTCCATGATCTCTCTCATCTTTCAATATCAGAGCAGTATTCAAATGAGATAATTATGTCAGAGCTGGCTGTGAGCCATGCCTTGTGCTTAGTCTGTGAAAGAGAGAGAAACTGTGGTTTTTAAATGCCTAATTTCCTTGTGTTCTGCCTTAGAAAGGATGAACAAAAATACTCTCCCAACACAGAGCATCGAACTAAGCAGGAGGGTGAGTGTTCCCATGCTCTTTCTCCCCATCTCCTTGCTCCAAACTCCTGCTTTGCCCTGATTTATTACAGAACTGGTCCTGAAATCACCTATATCTATACAGACATTAGTTCTGTGCTTCTGTGTTCCAGGTAGTGAGCAGCATGATGGGATAAATATAAAATAGGCAATATTTATCTTACAGGGAGAGAAGAAACTTTCATCTGATTGATAACACACAATTAAATGAATCACACCCTAAACAACACACAGTTTGCAGTAAGAGGCAGCTGTTGATTGGTTTTGTTTTTGTTTTATCAGACAACAGCATTGTTGTTGGGCCAGGAGGCAAAGGTGTAGTTTTCAGGGGATATGTGGCCAGAAAGTAGCTCCACAGCCTGCCTCTGTAATTAAAAGTATAAATGTTTCAAGTCGAATACATCCTATTAGTAAGATTTTAGGAAACAAAAATTTAATTTATTCACATTCGATATGGTCTGTAAATGCCACCATTATGGGCCTTCTGCTGGCCTTTGATTAGCTATGGATTAATAAAACTTTTATACCTCCTTTGTCAGCCTCGTTGCGAACACTGTTTTTGCATACTGTTACTATTAAATAAATGAATTAGTGTCCAGAAATGTGTCATGCATATTACCTAGCAGCAGGAAGCATGATACAGTGGTCAGCTCCCCAGGAGCCTCATAAATCCAGCTTGCTCAGTAACCTGCTCACGTGGACCTATTAAAAGCCTGGTGATTTACTGGAGCCGTATTTGTGCTTAACAATGGAATTTTAGTTAATTCAAAACAATGTAAATCACCTCCAATTACAGTATTTGAATATTCACCGTTGCTTCACAGAACATCGACTGTTACTAAGGCAGGGTTGGGTAACTTGTGTGCAATATAACCCAATCCTGGAAAGTCCTGGTTAAGCTATCTCTTCTCTGCTGAAGCAATTTAGGAAAAAAATCTGGGAAGAGGAGAACGCAGGAACCAGGCCTTGGACTCTGTGCCTCCCTGGCTAGAGTGCTCAGGTGAGTGTAGGAATTGTCCCAGTGTGGCTGTTCACTGTGAGAGAGCCACATTACCAGACGCCCGGGACTCTGTTCCTGTAGTTATTAAAGCCCCAGCTTTTTGATACCACATTAATGGATCCATCCCTGAGGGTACAGCGTTGGCCAGATTGCATCCTCAGGTTTGAAACAGGCTCTTACTCCCAAGGTCTCAGAGGTCCTTTCTGGGAGAAAACAGGATGATGAGCTGTCAGCTGGCTGCAGAGATTGTGTTTAGCAGTGCTGGGCCTTGAAACAAGGTGGGATCTGTGGATCCCCACCCTCCCCAGGTGAAACAGGAGTAAAACTAATCTCAGTTAGGGTGAATTTCCTTTAAGTGCCTTCTGTCGGTTGTGGATGTTGAGTATCCTTGACCTTGACCCTAGACTGAAATAGATGAGATTATATTAGTGAAATGCAAAATCTGGAGAAGATACCCACTTTGGGCAAAGTCAACTCCTCCTCTCTGTCCCCCCCATGTGTGTGTGTGTGTATACATGCACCAGGTATTATCTAGGTCAGACAGCAATTGATATACAGTCTCTTGTCACCACTGTGTAAGACAGGATAGGCAGGCTGTCCTGCCTTCACCTGCCACCTTCCCATGGGGTGCTGGGATCATTGACACTTGCACTGCCATATCTGGCTTCCACTGGGTTCTGGGGCTCTGAACTCTGGCTTGCATGTAAGTTTCTTATCCACTGAGTCAAGTCTCCAACCTGGAAAGTCAACTCGTATAATGTTTGTTCAGTATCATTACTGGCTTTGGTCAGTGCTCAATATGATCATTGGCTCTGCATTTGAGGTTGCATCAAGTTCTGTGCCCGAGGTGAGTGACACTCCCTAACTGAACCCACATGCATACAGCTTGCAAGGGAACAGCAAGCTTACATGCATTTTGTTGTCCTGTAGCAAAAATGAAATTAGCCCCATGAAACACGGGGTGGTCACTGCCGTGGCTCCTTGTCTTCTCCCGGTACACACAGATGGTATGAGGAAATAAATGTCCCTTCCACCAGAGATGGAGGGTTCAGGCTGAGCCAGTTGCTTCTTGCTCTGGTTTCCTGTAGCAGCATGGTTCTCTGCGGGCTTCCTTTGGTCTCTCTCTATCGCTCACATGCCCTCCTTTCATCCAAGGAGGGATGCGTGGATACAGTTTAAAGAATATTAAATTTCCGCCAGTCTCCCGTTCTGTCCCCAGAATCTTTCTTCAGATGGACTGCACTCATATGCAAGCAGCAGAACGCCATCCACAAGTCCACATCTCAGAAGTCAGTGAGGGCTTTGAGAGATGGCTCAGCAGTTAAGAGTGCTCACCGCTCTTGCAGAGGACCTGGGTTCAGATCCCAGGACCCACAGGACAGCTCACAACCTCCATGACTCCAGTTCTAAGGGCTCCATCACCCTCTTCTTACCTCTGTGGGTGGGTCTTTGCACACACGTAGCACATATATATACACTCAGGCGCGCGCATGCGCACACACACACACACACACACACACACACACACACACACACACACACATATATATATATATATATACATACACTCAGGAACACACACACACATACACACACAAAACATTTTTTAAAATAACAAGAACTTAATGAGCTATGCACAGTAGCACATACATATAATCCAGTGATTCTCAACCCATAGGTTGAAAAACCCCTTGTGGGCAGGTTGAGGGGGGTGTCAAACAACCGTTCCATAGGGGTCACAATTAGACAATTAGAAAACACAGATATTTACATTATGATTCATAAAAGTAGCAAATTTACAGTTATAAAGTAGAAACAAAAATAATCTTATGGTTGGGGGTCACCACAACATGAGGAACTAACTGTATTAATACCTACATAGAGCACTGTGCCTCCCATCGTTTAGACAGTCTCCAGTCTCCTGTTGTGTTAAGCCCTCTGCAATCCTATCCAGTGTTGCACAGAGCATCCCTCTGTAGTCTTCTTGGTGCACACCCATCAGTGCAGCTGCAGGGTATCTGCCAGTTGTAGGCTAAATTCCTAGAAATAGATTCCCTGGGTCAAACTATTACAGAAATTGCAGAACTATTCTTTGAAAAAAATTGCACTAATTTACCTGTCTTCCAATAATCTGAAAATGCTGTTTACCAAATACCCTTAGTGTTTTGCGTGGAGATGTGTTGATTGTATGAAGTGAAGGGCTTCTGCAGGAGAGGTGCACACACACAGTCAGTGCTCTTTGCTCATCAGTGCAATTTCACCTCCCTCCCTCTTGTGCTTCCTCCTGTGTTGACTTTTAATTTAGAGTCATAAAGACGCTTTAAAGCTTCATGCAATGTTCTAAACGAATGAATTCACCTCTTTCCAAGTCACTTACCTCTTGTGGAGGCTGCCTCATAACCTGCAGATCTGCATAATCAAGAGCACTGGTAAGATGCCCAATTTATCTGTGGCTTTTTTGAGAGAGGGTCTCCCTTTGTAGCACTGGCTGGCCTGAAACTCACTCTGGAGACCAGACTGGCCTCGAACTCAGAGATCCATCTGCTTCTGCCTCCTGAGAGCTGAGACTAAAGGTGTGTGCTACCACACCCAGCTCGATGTTAAATTTAAATACAGACACACCATACCCGTTTAGAAATGAAGGAGCTTCTTCGATGGGCTCAGTTCAGCAGAAGAGAAGCGCCATCGAGTGCCTCCTCCAAGATAGCACAGCCTCTACAAAAGGAGACCTGGTTTTCCTGAATCAATTCTATAATGGTCGGCTTTAATACCAAACTTACACAACTGGAATCACCTAGGAAGAGAGTATCAACAAGGGGTTGCTTACATTGCATTGTCCTGTGAACATGTCTGGGGGCAGGACAGCATTTCGTTAATTAACGTGGAAAGATTCAGCCCCACTGGGGTGGCATCATTCCTGAGACAGGATGTCCTGAACAGTATACAAGTGGAGAAATCTAGCCGAACATGAGCAAGCAAGCAAACAAACATGCTCACCTCCATTTCTCTCTTCTCTCAATTGTGGTTGTGATATGACTAGCTCATTGAAGTTCCTGCCTTGACTTCTTGTCAAAATGATGGTCTTTAATCTCAAATTGTAAGCTAAAATAAAACCCTTTCTCCCCTAAGTTGCTTTTTGTTAGGGTTTTTGTTTTTTTTTTTTGTTTGTTTTGTTTTTTTACACAGCAACCAAAATGAAACTAGGCCAGGACCCAATCCTGTTTTCCTCATATCTCCTGTGTGAATATCTTTACACAGCACAAACCACACAGGCAACACTAACCTCCATCATACTGACAAGGAAGCTTCCATTAAATGGGATGAACATCAAACTCAAGTTGAACCTAGCTTGGGTTCAGCTCCCAGTTCTATGATGTATTGTCTTTTGTCAATTTAGTTGATCTCTTAGAGTCTCAAAATTCTCACCTGTAAAGCAGTGATGGCCATATGCTTTTTACAGTACTTACATGGGCACCTTGTGGAGTGTCTCTCATGTGAGGCTGGAGACATGGCTCAGTGGTTAAGAGTACTTGTAGCTCTTGCAATACCTTGAGTTTGGTTCCCAACAGCCTCATCTGATGGCTTCACAATCACCTGTAACTCCAGCTCCAGAAAATTCAATATCCTCTTTTGACGTCAGTGGGCACTCAACCCCACATATACATAAATAAATCATAAAACAGATCTTTTAAAAAAAAGAAGTAAGGAATTATGGTGGTAATTTACCACTATAAGATGAAAAAAAATTTAGAAATGAATCTGCCTTTTACATTTAGAAGCATCTCATTTACTGAACAAAGGTGTTCCTAAATTTAATAAACCTGAATTCTAGTTGGTGATGATAACTCTGTTTTTTTTTTGTAATCACAGTATAAATTCAAAAGATTTTCAATAATTTAAGGTGTTATTGTAAAATTAATATGTATTTTCCCAAACACTTGGAAATTTAAGAAATGAATATTACAGTCATCAGCTCACTAACTTTACTGAGAGCTACTGCTAAAACTATGTGTTTATTTATTTATGTAGCCCAAGCTGGCATAGATCTCACTGTGTAATCTAGCTCACTTCAAACTCATGGCAATCCTCCTGCCTCAGTCTCCTGGTACCAGAAGCTTCTATACTCAGCAATGCTATTTTCCCCACCTTTTTTTCTCACCATGTACTCAGGGGCATCTCTCTCAACATTAGAAGCTCAGTTTGATCCAGGGCAAGAGTGTTGTCTCTCAAATACCCCCTCTGGGGTAAATAAAAGTATTTCACTCTGTTTAAAGACTTGTATTGTAATTGGAAGAACCATACATGCGACACTGTGAAGCCAACCCCACTTATAACAGCTGAACACCGTCATTTTCTGTAAGAATTTTTTTGTTGCTAGGAATTGGGAGCGTGCCGACATTCCTATAATACCTATAAATAATAAATGGAAACATAAAACAGCCCAAAGTATCCTAGTGGGTGCATCTGAGCACTTTCCTGACTTCTCTGATGAGCCCCAGGTCATTTACGATTCTGTAATGAGACATGCCAACTTATCATCTCACACATCTCAAACTTAACATGTCCAAACAGAACCCTTCTTCTCCACCCACCAACTCCCCCTCCCATCTCAGTGACTGACATCTCTACCCTGAAGGTGCTTCGACCAGAAATCCAGAAATAGTCCCCATATCCTTCCTCTTTCTCATTTTGAAATCTATCAAGTTTGGTCATTTCTGCATTACAAATCTCCCAAATTTCTTCGTAACTCCATCCCCATTGACACCAAATCTAGGATTGGCCACAGTACAGGATCATAACAATAGGACACTAATTCAGGAACCTCTGTTTCCTGTCAAGTTCACCTTCCAGCGAAACACCTGGTCAAGAACACAGTACTTTTTCAGTGGTGTTTCTCTACTCTTAAGACAAATTTCAAAATCTTCAGTTTAGTCTCCTAGACCATTTCCTACCCTCCTTAAACTTCATCTTCGACATGCTTTTATTCCCCCACCCAACCTCCCTGACCTTACTGAGCTCTTTCCTCTGTGGAGTCTTAACTTACACTGTCCCATACATCTTTAAATACCTATCACATCTGTTCATGTCACCTCAGAGTCCTCTCCTTAGCTTTACATAAAAAACATCCTCCTTAGTCTTTCATAGAAAGCTTTAATCGCACTACACAATCCCTCTAACAATTTTCTACCATCTACTTGTTCACATGATTCTTTGTTCCATGCCTATCTCTTCACCAGACAAGGATTGTGTCTGTTTTGTTTATTATTTCAATCTCAGGATCATATGCCTGGTACATAACATTTTCAGACACTTGATGATTGATTGACAGATGGATGGATGGATGGATGGATGGATGGATGGATGGATGGATGGATTCATGGGTATATCCTTCCTTTACTGCTTCTCTCTGGGATCAGAGCATATTTACACAATCACAGGAAGCAGAGGCAAGAAATTCCTAGCAATTTTATGTAGCTTTTTTTTTCTCAATAAACTTTGCTCATCTTCAAGAAGGCTCTGTCACTGTGTGTGACCATGGTTTATAGGGTTCCTGGGGAAGCTCCCACTTTCCCATCTGATTGTCCAGGCTGACCTTTAGTTTAGGGCCCATTCACATGCCATCACAGAAGCTTACTATCCTCTGTTTTGAAGTCTTGCACTCTGTACAACCTGTTCCACTCAGATGGAATATTCCACTCACCTTGGAATACTTCAAAAGATAAGGCCTTGAAACTTAGCCTCTCACAGACCAGCCAACCCCAAATCATTCAGGAATAGTGCAAACACTTCATGCCAGAGCAAGAATAGCATGGTAGGGTGGATAGGATCAGCCAAGACAAAGTCATGAAATATAATATTCATGCTTCAAACAATCTTTCTTCTAACAGTCCTATTACTGAATCCCCTACCAAATTCTGGGTTTCTCCCGGGTAGAAGAAACTCAGCAAAAATAAGTTAATGTATCATAATGAATTGCCCGTCCTTTCATGTTTGTCCTAGTTGGAGTTTCTATTGCTGCAATCAAACACCATTACCAAAAAGGAAGTTGGGTGAGGTGGTGTTTATTTATTTGCCTCATGCTTCCCTGTCACTATTAGTCACTGAAGAAGGTCAGTACAGAAACTCAAGCAGGGCAGGAACCTGGAGGCAGGATGCAGAGTCCATAGAAGATGCTCTTTACTAGCTTGCTTCCCATGGTTCACATAGCCTGCTTTCTTATAGAACCTAGGACCATCTGCCCACTGGTGGACCTACACACAATGGGCTGAGCATTCCCACATCAATCACTAATTAAGACTATGCTCCACAGGTTTGCTTATAGCCCCGTTTTATGGAGGCACTTAAACTGAAACTCATTGATGACTCTAGCTTGTATCAAGTTGACATAAAACTAGCCAAGGCAGTGTCTACTAAAAGCTTGCTATCAGTTGTCAGAAGTAACACAAACTCAGCCAGATTTCTGAGCATTGACTCAGTTCTAGGAAAAATAAGCACACAGGATAAATGCAGTTCCTGCCATCAAAGGACACATAGACTGTCTGTGGCTTAGGACCTCCATCTCGTATTTTCTCCAACTGACATGTTACTCAATGAGTTGTTTAATGATACACACTGGATCTGGAGCAAAATTTAATTGGACCCTGTTGCTTTAAGCATATAGCCTCAATGTTATAAAGTACAGAGATCCAATTCAAAATAGGTTGAGTCAAAGAGGAAGACGAGGCAGCCATGGGATGGCTTCACCAGCATCAAGAGCCTTATTCATGGGTAAACTGCCAAAGTTGAGAGTGTCCACTCTTCTCTGCCACCGAGTCAGGAGCAAGGGCAGCCCCTTCACTCTTGTTGAAACACAGAATAAGGAACTGACCTTGAACCTGAGCTGGAGCAGGGTCACTGACCAAAGTTCACTCGAAGGCCAGCTGCTTCTGTCCTGAAGAGCATCTTCACCTATGGAGCAGCTGGGAGCTTCCAAGGCTGGGTGCATCTAGGCCCATGTAGGTGTGTGGGCTTCTCAGCTCCAGAATAGGCAATCTTCTCCCCAGGCCTTGCTGTAGCCCTGGAACCAGAGCCTAAGTACTTTTTAGGCTAGTGGTAGCTACAACTTCAGGTCTATGTCCATCTCTGTTCCAGAGTACTTTCCATGATAGGTGGGCAGCAAGAAGGGCTCTGCCTGCCTTCTCCATGGTAGGTAGGCAGCAAGAAGGGCTCTGTCTGTCTTTTCCATGATAGGTTGACATCTGGAAGGGCTCTGCCTGCCTTTTCCATGACAACCGGACAGCAGAAAGGGCTCTGTCTACCTGGACCTGGTACCAGCCTCCCTCTGTTTCTTCTGTCTGCACAGTTCTCCAGCTACTGTGTGATTATGCTACCCCCTATTCCACATTCTAAGGGATCTGCAGTTAAATCCCACCAATTTCTTTATTTTCTCCCCCCTTCTTCCTTTACTCCTTAGCTTGTAATTAGCCAATTTTGTTTTCTTTCTTTCTTTTTTTCTCCTCACAGGTTTAAAGGCTGCTTATTTGAAATTCATCAGTGAGCGACTCCCATGAGAGTTACCCTCAATTACAAATTGAAGACTAATTGTATTGTGATGGCTGTGGCTGGAAGACGCCTCAGCCGTAATCACATCTAAATTAACTCTTGCTTCTGACTAAACACCAAGTTAAGGCTTTAAAATGGGCCATGATTTGCAGCAGTGAATACAGCAGTTGGTGCTCTGGGGAGCTGCACTTACATAGTACTTTTAAGAATTATTTTTTCTTTTCTTTTGAACTCTAGACTATTTCTAAAATTCACTTAAGGGAAAAATCAAAGCTAGTTACTTTTACCATAAAATTTTGCAACATAAAATTATTATTATTATTTTGAGACAGGGTTTCTCTGGGTAGCCTTGGCTACTCTGGAACTCACTCTGTAGATCAGGTTGACCCCAAACAAAGATCCACCTGCCTCTGCCTCCTGAGTGCTGGGATTAAAGGTATACACTACCACCATCCATTAAAATTATTATTTTTTCTGTGATTACTGTCATATTTTGTTCTTAAACTGAATTCTCTGAAAAGCTTAACATACAAGCCTCACATAGATATGCAGTATTTTAAAATGATTTTTAACTAATTTTTGAGAATTACATATGTACATATAATGTATTTTGTATATTTACTCCCTAAGCCTTCTTTATAACTCCGTCTCGAGGTCTTACATTTGTGTGACAAGCACTTTACCAACTGACTTTGCTCCTAAGCCCCTAGTCTAATCCTAAGGCTTCTTGTGCCCATTGCTGAAGTTCAAGGGAGGCTCAAAGGCCAGCTGGGCTTGGCCAGAGCATCTGCCTCCACAAAGTGATCTGCTGGGAAACAGAGAACCTTTGTGGGACTCACAAGGCTCTTGCTGATTTCAAGGGCTATGATTCCTTCAGAGCAGTCTTCCAAATATCAGAAATGGTGATTTGTTGTTGTTGTTGTTGTTTTTCTTGAGACAGGTTTTCTCTGTAGCTTTGAAGCCTGTCCTGGAGCTCACTCTGTAGACCAGACTGGCCTGGAACTCAGAGATCCCCTTGTCTCTGCCTCCTGAGTACTGAGGAATTAAAGGCATGCACCACCACCACCCAGCAAAATGGTGATTAAAAAAAAATCTTTAGCCCATGTACATTAAAAAAAATTTTTTGCTAACTTTCTAAGATAACTGGAAAGAACCACTTATTTCACTTATACAAAAAAAAAATAATAATGATGATGACAATGATGTATACACAACCAGACTCCAATTAACATGATAGTGCTTGTCTATCTTTAATGAAGGATATTGAATATCTCTCTTCTGAATACACACACACACACACACACACACACACACACACACACACATTTTCAGTCATGTTCCCTTCAAATAGGTACTGTTTCTGTAGAAACAAAAACTCTGACCCCAGTCCCTGTATCATTACATACATACTGATGTATGTATGTACATACGGAACTACCATAATTCACCCACAAAACACTCTACCAGTTTCTTGGTGATATGTCCCCCTTTTTCTGCTTTTCAGACTACCCAAAGCCATTTGCATCTCCAGTTCTAGGAATCTTTGTGGAATGGTCAACCTGTTTCCAGGAGAGTGTTGGGAACAGCTATGAAAAGAGGCAATTGCATCTTCTGTGATGGCATCATGCCAGCCCAATCCCACAAGTGTTGCTTTGAGACCGCAGGCCAGGGCACTAGTTGGGACACAGCAGGTAGCAGAGGTAAACAGTAGCCTGGTTTGATGCATATTCACAAAGCATCCTAATCACACTTGGTGGTTTGTACCCCTGTTAAGTATAGACAGGTGGCAACTGGAAGGGAAGGGGACATGCTAAAATATTGTAATCAGATTACTAAAGCATTGTTTCTCTCCTTACTCAGTGATTAGAGATGTCTCCCTCGCCCCTAGAAATGTTATTCACACAACAATCTTCAAATAGAAGATACTGTGCTAGAAACAGCAGGTGTCTAGTTGTTCCAAAAGTATACGACTGTTTCTGCATCCTTATTTAGTGTTCCCAAGTACCACTACCAAGCCTTTCATGCACAGCCTCCAACACATATATTAGAGAAAAGGACACGGAGTAATGTCTCTTCCCCCATTTGTGCAGGCAAGCAGAGAGAAAGGTCAGACACTTCTGAAGGCTCTTAGCCTGGGTCCTGACCATAAGCAGAAACAGGCCTTTCACAGAGTGGGCGACTCATTCATTCATCTTGATTGGTAATTAGTACTGACAAAGAACAGATCAACACAAATCACAAGGGCACAAACATCTGGGACTCCTTTTAACCAGATATCCCAAAACCTCTTTAGTGGCAACTGCAGGGCAGGCACCAAGTGGCTTTCACAGTTGTTCTTACAAATGATAAAAATTAGCACCCAAGATCCGAAAAGTGTGCTGACTGTAGGAATGCTGGGGAATTTAGGGCCCTGAGTAACTTGGCCAAATATATGTATTAACCCAGATACATTCTAGCATATTGTTCGGGGACTACTTAGAGCAGGGGGAAAGAAGCTAAGACTCTGAATCTTACTGTTGTTTGCACTTGGGTCTCCCAGGTGAGTCAGTTCAACTGCGAGATGGTTTCCCCTTCTCCACAGAATCCCATACCAGTTGCACACAAATGCCCTGAGAATTTTTAAATATCCAAGATGCTTAAAGTCTGCAGTTTAAATTCTATCCCTCGTTAGGGGGGAGAGAGAGAGAGAGAGAGAGAGAGAGAGAGAGAGAGAGAGAGAGAGAGAGAGAGAGAGAGAGAGAGAGAGAGAACACGCACAGACGACGGAAAAGCTTTGTGAGTCTTTGGTTTTACCTGCAATGTCCAGGGTCATACAAATAAGCAGCCGTCACTTCCCAGATCCATGCATGTCCACTGAGATACTGAGAAGGGACTTTACAAAGCTAGGGCTCTACTTTGGGTTTTGTTAGTTAGTTAGTTAGTTAGTTAGTTAGTTAGTTAGTTAGTTTGGTACTTCTGCCTGAATCCAATGCAATGAAAGGAGGGGCTTACTGTCCAAGCAAAAGGTATATCTCAGGAAGAAGCAAGAAGACTTCATTTTTTTTTTTTTAAAAAAAAAGGTCATCAAATGTGGATGGAGGAGGGGTCAATGACTCCCTCAGAACCTGAAGCACCTGTTTCCCCTCCTGATTGGCTCTCATTTCCTCTTCAGGGTATTTCTGGCACACCATGGAAGGATGATTATCCATGGATCAGTCAGGGCTCTTTTGCGCGTGCGTGCGTGCGTGCGTGCGTGCGTGCGTGCGTGCGTGCGTGTGTGTGGTATATGTGTTTGTGCATGCACATATTTAAGCCAGGGGTTGGTGTCATGTGTCTTTGCACTCACTGCTGCTCTCCACCTAATTATAAAGAAAGAAAAAAGATTCTGTTTTAGTTCCATTTATGTGTGTGTGGTATGTGGGTATCCGTGGAGTCCAAAAGAGGGAATCAGGTCCTCCAGGAGCGATAGGTCATTGTGAGTTGCATGATGTGGATACTGGAGGTCTGTGGATATTGGGATTTTGGTATTCAGATGCACTGGAAGAGTAGCAAGTGCTCTTAACCACTATGCTGTGTCTCCACTCTCTCTTCACCTTATTTTTTGACAGTCTCCCAGTGAACCTGGAACTCTCACTAAACTGACTGGCCCTTGAGCACCAAAGATCCTGCTGTCTCCCCTAGAACTGCCATTATGGGTGTGTATTTCCATGCCCTGCTTTTACCAAAGTGCTGAGCATCAAATCAAGTCCTCACATTTGCATGCAAGTGCAGGGCCACATCCCTGGCCCTCTTACCAGCATTATCGTTTACATTGCTCCGGCTATTTGTCTCTTCTTTTTGCTCATTTCCTCCTCCTTCCCCGCAACAGACACAGTCTGTGTCTGTATGTTAACAGAAACTCCATGTTCAGCCTCACACTTTTCCACACAACGTTTCTGCACATGAGACTGGCTCAGAGACAGCAAGGCCCATCTTGTGAGCCCATTTTACATAAAACTTCAACAGAGATTAAATGAGATAGAGCAATAGTCAACATTATTTGAAAACTGTAACCGAAAATGTTTAAATTAACATGGAAGGCAGCCACAGAGGAAAAGGAATCCTTGTCCCTGGATACTGTTTTTTTTTCCCCTCAAAATATATATATATATACTGTGCATCTGTGTCTGTCTATCTCTCTGTGTGTGTGTGTGTGTGTGTGTGTGAGAGAGAGAGAGAGAGAGAGAGAGAGAGAGAGAGAGAGAGAGAGAGAGAGAGGTGCAAACGCCATGATTCATGAGTGGAGATCAGAGAATAACTTTGGAAGGTGGTTCTCTCCTTCCATCTTGTTTTGAGGCAGGGTCTCTTTTGTTTCTGCCACACTGCGTTTTGGATAGCTGCCTGAAGCTTACTGGTGATTCTTGCGTCTCTGCCTTCTACCCTGATATTAGAGAGTTACAAACACACATCACAGCATCTGGTATTTCAGGGGAGTCTCAGGGATTAAACTCTTATGGTCAGGTTTACACAGCAAGCACTTCCCCCCTCTGAGCAACCCTGTTAGCCCATGCAGACTCTTAAGGAAGCCAGTGTGGCTTTATATTTGCATAAGTCTTCCATTCCTTTCTTATTTTCAGACAGGGTCTCAATGCAGTGCCTAGAGCGGTCTCGAACTCTTGAGTTGGGACAGAGATCACATGAGCTGGGAAAACAAATTCTGGGAAACCATGAAGGTTATAGATCTGATGGATGTATGCTAAGGGCAATTTAGCATTGTATGTAAAACAAAAAAGAATGCTTCCATTTTCTAAGCTGGTAAATTGGTTATCATTGCTTATGGCGATCAACAAAACACAGGTTCATGGGTATTGCTTGCTCACCCCTGTCCCCAACCTCTGCTTCAATGGTGACTTAATTGTAACAAGTATAGGCAGTTCAGTTTGACTATTTAGTCATTTAGTTACTCGTTATCCTTTGCTTATTATTATTTATTTTTAGAATTATTTATGCTGTGTAGGTTAGGGGAAGAGGGCAAATGTGTGCCACAGTGCAAGTGGAGGTCAGAGGACACCTTGCACTAGTCAGTTCTCTCCTTCTACCACGTAGGTCCTGGGGACTGAACTCAGGCCATCAGCCTCCGTGGCAGTGCCTTTACCCCCTGAGCCATTCTGTCAGCTCATCCTCTGTGTCCTTAGTAACTGTCAGAGAAGGCATTTGAAGCACCTCTCTGATGTCCTCCATCCAGGAAATTTTGCAGTTAGTAGCACAATGCAAGGAATCAGGAAGCATCAAATAATGACATAAACAAACAAGCAAAAATCAAGCAAGGTTGTAGAAGATTCTAATACAATAACAGAAAGCAGCTCGCTAAGAAGAAAACTAAGAGACCACATATGATCCCCTTCCTGCCTGGTGCTCTGCTCACTTATCCCATACCAGGGAGAGATTTCTAAATTGAAAGATAGTGTTATCTACAGAGAATCTATGAAATTTACCCAACACAGTGAATTCATTGGGGCAAGTTTTAAGGGAATTTTTGCCTTGTCAAAGTCATTGAGTCAAAAACCTAGTTAAAAAAAAAAGTCCTCTACACAGTAGGAGATATGTCTTGTTAATTTGCGTAAAAATATTGTCCTAAAAAATTCTGTGGTATTAGTAAAATTTTGTTACAGGAAAGGTGTTTTTGTTTTTTAAAGAAAAAAAATCCTTTGGTGAGAAAGACTTGAAATATCAGAAAGAGCAAGAAACTCAAATCTGAATAACTCAATAGAAGAATTCTTGGAGACGTATCATTTAAAAAGAGAAGTGGCAGTTATTTTCAGAACTTCAAAACATAAATGCTGTGACATGCTAGTGGTAGCCAAGACAACACTGTAGCCTGAGTGGAGGCTCCCAGAGCACTCGGCAGGGCATCCACAGACCTCTGTTTTGGAATCTCGGCACCAGCAGTCTTCCAGGGCAAACTCCTGCATGCGAGGATTTGTTATTAACTCTAGGTTTGAATTAGAATTCCCTATCTTACAGCTTGGAGCCAAACTCTGTTTACAAAACAGTATTTACACTTGACTAATTTTGCAGATCAAACTAATTAAATCAATTAAACTGGTGATTAACCAAATGAAGGCTGATTGCAAAAATTAGTGGGTTTATTTTGGAGGACTGGAAGTCGGCTAATTACTGCAGTGATTGCTTGAACCTGGAGTCCTCCGAACGTGGTATAAATGGAAGCCTCACAGTGAATTAGACTGGGAATTCATTACAGTTTAAAGCACTGTTAATACGATCAGTCTACTCCTCCTTGGGGAAAACTGCCTCTCCCTGTGTGTTGTACATTGTTAAACAGTCACTAGGGCTATATGCCTTTGTGACACAACCGAACAAAATGAACAGTGAAATAAAGTTATTTTTACAGTAATAAGTACCACTGTTACCCATAAACAATGATGAACTTGTTAAAAGGTGAATTATGATTCAGTATGTTGAGTCATACTGGAAGGATGATTGGGACAGGAGTGGGGACTTGGGGAGATCAGGTGAGCATGTTGGTTCATGTATGTGTGTATGTGCGTGTATATAGAATGTGTTAAGACTTGGCCTGTCTTCCAAGCCCCCAAGTCATGTCATTGCTGCTGGTCCTTGGTCCACATTTTGAGCAACAACACATCGGAATTAGAGTTTAACACACTTCAGGACAGGCTATGAAAAATAAGCTACCATCACAGTCCTGGACTGTGGCCAGATACACCTGAGTCTATTTCCTGTAATGGTGGACAGCTGGACCCTCACTGGATGCTCTTTCTCCATCTTCTAGGGCAGGTGTGTTAGTAACGGCGTGTTTATGTCCATACATAATGCATTCTACTAATTGGTTCTTAAAGTGCATCATCTTAACAAAGTGTGAACTCAGCTGCACATGCAGTCCACGTTTTTTTTTTTTTTTTGTTTTGTTTTGTTTTTTTCACTGACCTTTCGGTGTTCTGACTTGCCTTCGTGTTAGATTTATGAGATGGTATTTACAGTAATAAAAGAATGATTTCATATTCCATTCAAAGATATGGGTTAAGTCTAGAAGTGAGGTGATGGCTTCATGCAAAATTTTAAAGGGAAGCAACAACCTCCTTCTGTGGACACATCTTTATCTTTAGCAGTGCGTCCTCTTTAGAGATGGGAGGAAGCACTAATTTTCCCAGTTAATCAAAGAATGTGTCTTGACATTTGCTTTCTTGCATGTTGCAGGTTCATAACAAGAAATACCTTATCCCTACAGGAAACCCCACAACCTTTAACAATGACTATTCATTGCCATTTGATAAGTAGTACCCCCCTGTGTGCCAAGGGCTAGAGAGTGCAAATTTGAACAAATTAAGACCATAGACTGTGTTTTAATAAGGACAGAGCTTGCAGGAAATAGAAGGCACATCTGAAGAGTTCCCATCTGGAGGAAGAATGTCACCTGTGTGGTTATGAGAAACAGCATGACACAAGGGCCAGACTGCCCAGGGCTTTGACAAGATGCTGAAATTAACCAGATATGCTCTGTGTTGCCACTTCTGTTGAAATGTTTCTAAGACCATTTCTACATGCTGCATTAGGTTTTTAAACACTGTATCAAATTGCCTAGGAACAGACATGTTCAAGCAACAGTCCAGACAAACCAACATGTGAGTCGGGCATCCTGGAAGGTGATGGGAGTTTGTGAAGATGGGTCAGATTTAGATAGCCAGCCCAAGGCTCCTGGATAAGACATTGGCCAATGACAGTATCAGCAAAAGAAAAAAGTGACTCCAAAATTATATAACTATAAACTGCAATGGGAGTGATAGTGCAGAGGGGCACGGACCAAACCAAGGACCGTGAGTTCTTCAATGAACTTGGATTGCAAGCTCTTGCAATTCAGAAGATCAAGTCTGTAGAGATGCTTTATACAAGCATATACCATCATCAGGCTATTTGAATACCCCCAAGATGTAACCACACCACCCTCAACAAATAAGCCTTTTGGCTTATAAATTTATGGCATGATGAAGGACCACTACAGAGGGGTTCCTTTTTAAAGACAAAGCTAGAATTGCCCTGATCACTTTGTTTGACTTTATTTGGATCAGTCCTGATTTCAATTATGGAAAACACCAAAATCCATGGAGGAAGGGGGAAAGTCTGGCTTGGAACATGGGAGACATAGATTCACTTCTGGTCAGGAGTATCACGTCACCACTTATGAGCCATCTAATTTTTCTCCACTTCTGTGAGGTGTAGACGTATCTGGACAGGCATAGGGCCAGTTATCACCAAAGATGCTTCCATGTCTTTTTATTATTTCTATAACATATTAAACTACACTTCACATACCAACTCTTTAACACTTGATATGCCTCCACCAAAGATATTTAATAAAAATATGCACAACATTTTAGCATCTTAAATATAAATACCATCCAACACTTGTTCCTTGTGAAGGCCTGGCATGCTTGTGTTACTGGTGACATCCCAATCAGGTGAAGACACTGGGGTACGAACACAGCAAAGAACTAGTCCAAAACTCCTGGATGGTACAAATCGGGACTAGGAGCCAAGACCAATATAAGGTCTTCTCCACCTCCCTTCTCTCTCTCTCTCTCTCTCTCTCTCTCTCTCTCTCTCTCTGTTCCTCTCTCTCTCTCTCTCTGTTCCTCTCTCTCTCTCCATACACACACACACACACACACACACACACACACACACACACACACACACACACACACACTCAGCCTGCTTTCTTAGTATAATTCATCACTACCTGCCTAGGGGTAACATTGCCCATAGTGGGTTGGGCCCTCTCACATCCATCAAGAAAATACCCCATATAATTGGTTACAAACCAATCTGATGGAGTCTTTTTCTCAGTTAAGGTTCTCTCTTCTCAGTTTCCTCTTCTTTTCCAACTAGCTTGTGTCAAATTGACAAGAGACCAATCAGGTGCATTTGTCAAAATGAAGAAATTGACATTGGTTTAATATTATTAATTAGGTTGCATACTCAACTTAGATTTTATAATTTAAATGTTTAATGAACAAACTGGAGTTGTTAGTGAGTAGGAATATTATAAGAGCCAAGGTCTTCTAGTACTCATCGAATGATGTTGCAAACAATGTGTATGATGGGGCTACTTGTCACTCCAGCACCTCCGTACTCCAGATGAGAAAGTCAAGGTCACAGGAGATCCGGTGAAGTCCCAGGGAGCACTGCAACCTAAAGCCCAGATGCTTAGAATCAAGAACCTGACACCAGAGGTCAACCAATGGCAATCCTCTTATTTTGAGACAAGAGGTTCACAGTCATCATTCATTATTTTCAAAGTACAATCCTTTTCTGGAAGATATTGCAGTATTATTCAAAATGTGCCAATGTGGGCATGATATCCCAAGAGTAATTGTGAGTTATGAGGTCATGAGGACCTCATTGCAAACTATTTGCAAAACTTAATTGGGGTAATAAATAAACTAAGCATGTAAATTAGATTGAAGACTACAGTACGAATTAGACGGAAGCCGTTAGCCTGCTGACTCAAAATGTCTTTTTCCAGTCCTGAGATGCTGGGTGAGTTCCCTGTTAATTGAAAGTATGAGATCCAAATATCCCAAAGCTTCACTAAAAACAAAATAAAGCAAAAACCCACAATCCCCCAAAACAAACAACAACAACAACCTTGGAAATAAAGACATTTGGTGAGATCCATCTGATTAGAGATGCATAATAATTTTCTATTACTAGGTACTTAGTAATTTGTCAGAATGCATCTGGCATTCACAGCCAAATCCACCTGCCCCTTAGAGTATGAATTTATGTTAGACAACACACTTAAAAGCAAATGCAGACCAAAGAAATGACAGAGAGAGAGAGAGAGAGAGAGAGAGAGAGAGAGAGAGAGAGAGAGAGAGAGAGAGAGGGGAGGAAGAAAACCATTTCCAATCAGTAAAAACAAAAATTATGTTTGACCAAACATATTGGTATGCTGAAATAAAACTCTCTTCTTCCTTGCTTGCTATGTTGTGTGTGTGTGTGTGTGTGTGTGTGTGTGTGTGTGTGTGTGTGTGCGCGCGCGCTTGTCCATGTGTGGGGGGCTCACACACGTATAGGCATACAAGTTCAAGTGTCTCTGTGGGTGTGGGGGCCAGGGGTCAACCTTGGGTCTCATTCCTCAGGACCCTGTCCACCTTGGTTTTGGAGACACATTTTTCACTGTCCTGAGGCTCATCAAACAGGCTAGACTGGCTGGCCAGCAAAGACCAGGAATCCACCTATAATGACCTCCCTGAGCTGGGATTGCAAGCATACACCACCATGTCTGGCTTTTGTACATGGGTTTTAAGGATCAAACTTAGATCCTTAAGCTTGGAAGGAAAGCCCTTTACCCACTGAGCCATTCCTACACCTCCTCTTCTTCCTCCTCCATCTCATCTTCCCTCTCTTCCTCCCCTTCCTGCTTTTCTTTATTTTAAAATGATGTGGATCAAAAATAACTAAAGCCCTCACTATGCTTGTTAAGATAGCTGAAGACTGAGTAAAGAGGCTCCTGTAGGTAAATATAAGTATACAGAAAATGAAAGAAGCCACACACTCAAGCACCACATGTAATCATGTTGCCTAAATCAGGTCTTACAGCAGTTTCTGAAAAAAAGGAGGAAAAAAAAAAAAAACCAGTTGATTGAAGGACTACAAATGCCTCTCTGTTGTGACTTGAGATGCCACTTCATATAGCCCATTTTCTAGGCTCTAATTATTCCATTTGTAGACATGAATGCCATTTAGATGTAAGCTAATTCAGCATGCTAACTCAATTAAATTCGTACTGACTTGGATTTATGAAACATCAATGGGTTCTCGGTGAGACCAATGGGACTGGGGGTGATTCATCCCCAAGTCTCCCCGAGATGGCCTCTCAGGAGCTCAATTAAACATGCCAGCCATGAGCAATTTTTTTTTAGTTAGAATGGTTCACAATTAAAACAAAGCAAAACAAAAGAATTCTGTGTTTTGTACACATGGAAAAGAAAACAGACAACACAGACCAAACAGAGCCTTTAAGAAAGGCTGCTTTTTTCCTTGGGCTCCGGAACACCTGTGTGGCCTTACTCAGTCACTGAGTCATGTGGCAAAGGTCAGGGAACAACACAAATGTGGCTTACCTACAAGACACTCAACAAATGTTGATTATTGTTTAGTTAGAACTAAATTGCTCACTTCCTCTTGGAGCCTGAGCCTGTATCTCCATTCTGAGAATTGCAAGGCAGGTACCAAATACTAAGCAGATCTGTAAAAAGATTAGAAATCCCTAATCACTAAAAACTACACTAGTTATATCTTCACCCTGGAATTGCAAGCCATGGTAAGGAAATGTAATATTTGCAATAGCACAGTCCCCTCCTCACAGAGCTTGCAAAGATGTAGACCTCGTGAAGAATATATCTTTGTGCCATCTGGAGTCAGCTTGAAAAGACAGACACACTCCTAGCAGTCTGAACACTCCTGGAAGAACTTTGCCTCCTATTCCCTCTTCTGTGCTACAGCAGTGCCTAATGACTGGAGGATTCACTGGTCCTCAGCCTTGGACCTGGCTCAGGGTACATAATTAGAAATGTTGTTTTATTTGCCTTGGAACATCTGGGGATGTTCCAAGATGGATGGGGGGCGGGGAATCAAGCCCCAAGGTGTACTTACACCTGTAATCCCAGACATGGGGAAGCAGAGAAGGGTACTAAAGATTGCTCACAGGCTGCCTAGCCAAATTCATGAGCTCCAGGTAGAAAAAGAGATCCTGCCTCAAGAAAAGGCAATAGTCAGCAATGATGGTGCACTCATTTAATCCCAGAAGCAGAGGCAGGTGAATCTCTGAGTTTGCAGCCAGCCTGGTCTACACAGTGAGTTCTAGGATGGCCAGGGCCACATAGATAAGCCTGGTTTCCATAACTCCCCAAAGTAATAATGTAGAAAGCAGTAGAAGAAAATAACTGAATATATTTTATGCTCTACACATACACACGTGTGTGCATGTACACACACATACACACATGTGCACACACAGGTGACCACATGCACACACACACACACACACACACACACACACACACACACACACACTCTACTGTTTTAATTTCTGCAACAATGAAATAAGCTTGAACTTACTTTTTCATTGACAAAACAACCTAGATACCTCTATTCATTGTCCTGAATTAAGTCTTAGGCAGGAGAGATGCTACATTTGTTTTTCTAAGACCTACAAGAGTAATCATACAAAGGGGAAAGAGAGCCAATGTTGGCATACCTCTTCATCCACATCTCTTAATTTAGTGCTCCAGTAGGCATCCGGAGTACATTAGTGGTCAAACATTGTAGCAAATGATAAACAATTAGCAGTAGCAGTAGCAGTGGCAGTAATGTTGCTCTTTGAATCTGAAATGTCTCAGGCTCAGATCTTGAATTCTCCATCCCTAGATGGTGGTAGAATTTCGAAGGCTGGGAAGACTTTAAGAAGTGGAGCCTACCTCAGAAAAGGGGGTCACTTAGGTGAGACTCCGAAGGTGATACTCAATCCTGGGTCTGGTCTAGCCTTTGCTCCCTGTCATCTCTACAAAATACGTTGGCTGCCAAAGTCTCTCCATCCTGCCTCCCCCACTATGATTGGCTGAAGTCATTCTGAAACCATAAATCAAAAGGAACCTTTCCTCCTGTAATTTGTTTCTGTCAGGTATGCTGTTACAGTGACATGGAAGTAGCCAATGCAGGTAATACTCGGCAAGTACTGAGATGTAAAAGAGGTCTTGGGAAATTGCTCAGGTGTTAAGGGCATCTGTTGCCCTTACAGAGTACTGAGGTTTGGTTCCCAGCACTCACTTGGTGGTTCCTAGCCACCCTGTAACTCTGACACCCTCTTCTGATTTCTGAAGGTATTAGGCACACACCCTGGTGCACATGTATACATGCAGGCAAACATACATATGCATAAAAATAATCTTTTTTTGAAATGTAATAGTAGGCATAGAAGTAATATTTGTTCATGCATTGCAAAACATGTTTTCCCTGCATGCTATAATGTTGTAAATGCTGTTCACATAGCTTGTGTCATTTCATTCCATAACATTCCTTCAGAACAGGCATCTTTTTCAAAATTTATTTTTATTATTTTTAATTATGTGGATGTGCATACATATGTGCCTGTGTGTGTGCCCATGGAAGTCAGAGGCATCAGGTCTCCTTGAGCTAGATATACAGGCAGTCACAGTTGTGAGCCTCCCAATGAGGATGCTGGGGACTGAACTCAGGTAATCTTCAAGAGCAGTTTATGCACTTATCCACTAAGCCATCTATCCAACCCTGGGTGAGATATCTTTCCTTCATTTTAGAGCTAAGGAAACTGGGTGAGAGAGGTCTTTGTCTTACCCAAGGCCACACAGTGAGACACCAGTGAGGCTAGTGGTTCTTTCTGCTCTTGTCTTTGAAACATAGCATGTGGTGTGGTTTGAAGAATGTAAGACCTAAGTCAGAAAACTCAGGCCTCCTGAACAGTTTTATCATTTTGACCCTTGGAGAGGGCGAGATTGAGATCCAGTCTTAAATTTGATGTAGAAATAGGTTCCCAAGTTTGACACTTAAAACCTTTCTCCAAGGCTGATTTCCCTTGAGAGAACCTTGGGAGACCTGAAGCGCAAGCAAGGTTGATGTCATCCATCCAGTGAGAGAAGGCTCTCCAAGCCTGGGCACACACATTTCTTTAGTGTCCTGGGACCTTTGGCTGAAACTGAACACAGCTTAGGATTACCTTCGTTTTCAGAGCAGGTCCTTTCTGGCTTCTAATTTTAGAGATAATGGACTCTGCAGATACATACATACATACATACATACATACATACATACATACATACATAATACATACATACATAATACATACATACATACATACATAATACATACATAATACATACATACATATATACACACATATATATTTGTGTTCTAATCCATCACACCATCACACTTATTTCTGGAGACAGGGTCTCTCACTGAACCTGGAGGTAGGCTGGCAGTCAGAGAGTTTCCCTGTCTTTGTGCCCCCACAGTACTGGGGTTACAGACACACATGTGACCATTCCTGATGTAGGTGCAAAGGGTTTAACTCATGTCTTCATACTTACACAGCTAGGGCTCTTACCCACTGAGCTATCTTCCCAGCCCTTGTAAATAAACTTTATTTTTAAAAGCACCAGAAAGACATGAGTCCTGAGTTTGCTTGCACATTGTCAGTTTGCCCTCTCAGAGCAAATAACTCACTCTGATTCGTTTCTGTTCCAGGAACCATGAGGACTGGCAGAGGAGACTATGAAAGAGACCTGAGCACTGGAGTCAGCAGAAGCTTTGTCTCCATCCAATTCTGCTGTGGCAGGGCCCCTTTGGGTTACCCTCCACAGTCCTTCATCCTAACCACAGCACCACCCTCAAAAACTGTTGGAAGCATTCAATAAAATAATACCTATGGAAACATGTGTGCCATCTAACTGTGCTGCCTATGGCTTGTCCAATGGACACTGTCCCAAACATGCTCTGTTTTAACAACTGCATTTTGTGGATCATTGCATCTTATTGCACTTTTCAGAATACAATGGCTCACTGAGAAATCTGAGAAGCAGTTTGTGGAAACTTGTTTAATGCAACACTTCACAAACTAGTGGAACCTTACCCATCTTAGAGCTTCAAAGTCAAATCAGCAATACTCATTTTGCATTGGGTGTGCCACCATATCCCAAGTCACCAATACTCCAGTGCTCCTTCCTTGTGGGCAAGCTTTCCCAATGTTAGCAAAAATGCTTTGGCTGGCTGCCCCAGCAGCCCAGAGCTTGTAATCTCTGACTTGGGGAAACCAGAAGAAAAGAATCTCTTTCCATTAATTCTAGAAATAACACTACACCCTTGAGTCATGTTCCCAATCTTCAATCAGGAAGGATGAAACCTGTCATTAGCCAGGCCCGGTGACAAACCTACTTCTCGTTGAGGAAGGGTTAATTGTGTTAAGCCCTGTAGACTGAAAATAAAACAGAGAGCTGGTGCTACAGGTCATCCCTGCACTGTGTCTGCTTAGTGTGGACAAAGCCCTGGATGCTATCCCCAGCTCTGCATAAGCTGTGAACGACAGGGCACACCTGTTATCCCAGCATTTGGGGGACAGAGGGAGAAAGATCAGAGGTTCAAGGTCATCCTCAGCTACACATGGAGATCAAGGCTAGCCTGGGCTACACGAGAAAATAAGGGTGAGTTCCAAACCGGAGTCATTGGACTGGAGGGATTCTCTTTCTGTTATTCTTTTTCCTAGGGTAAGATATTTAGGAAGTAGGTGGATAGGGGCAAAAACCATCTAAAAATAAATTATACATATTTCGTGGCTACACAAGCTCCCCTAGGGTGTGTATGTGGGGGATGACATTTTCAGAAGGTAAAGATAACCAGATACATGGCATTGCATAAGCATGGGGAAGACCTTAACAGCAGCAGAGGTCTGACAGAGGCAGGGGAATGGCCTGCTGTGACACATGGAATGGTATTTTCCTGAGGGAAATCAGTGCAAAGTCCCCATGGCACCCTGCCAGTTCATGGACCAATGAGAAGCCTAGCATTTTTTTTTTACAGTGACCTAAAGTAGCTACTGTCCTTGGTAGGCAGGAAGGTCGTGGATGAGGCCTGAAGCCTGGGTAAGGGTGGACAGTGAGTGGCAGCAGGGAGTCTTTGAAGGGATTTGAGCAGAAGAGGAGTGTTGAAAAGTGAGGGTCTGGAGAGGTGAGTCAGAGGTGGAGAGAGCTGGCAGCTCTTCCAGAGGACTCACTGTTGGTTCCCAGGACCCATGCTTGGTGACTCACAACCACTGCAACTCTAGCTATAGGTGATTTCATCACCTCTTCTGACTCTGCTGGTGCCTTCACTCACACACAGAGAGACATCTATATACATACTCAGAAATAAAATCTTTTCTTTTCTAAGTGACTGTGTTGGGGCAAGGATGGGAGCAGTCATCATTACCCAGGCAAAAGTGGACAGGACTCTGATAAGGGTGTGTCCAGAGCAGCTGTAATCAAAGTATCTGTGTGGGTTCCTCATTTCTATGCATAGTTGTGCCCTCCTGGCACCCAGAGAGTTGACATCTCTAGATACCTGGGTGAATCTGTCCAGGAAATGCCAACCTCAGCTATATCTGCCCTGCCAGACCTGGGAGCTCTTGTGGGAACTAAATGACACCATGGTTCCAAAAGGCACACAGCAAGGTAGGAAGAAAAACAACTCAAGTGCCTAAACCCATTGCAGATGGGTAGCATTGGCACTGGGCACTGGGCACTGGGCAGCCCTCTGGTTCTCAGAATGTTGACATTGCAGCCTGCATGCTCTCTTGGGTTCAAATGACTGTCAGTATCACAGCAGACAATGTAACTGTGCTCAGCAAATCCATGAATACCAACGGAATTATGCATTGAGTGGCTCTTTTAATTAGAATTCAGGGAGGAATTTAGATTTGTAACAGAATAGTCAGTGACAATGAATGGCATTTGATAGTTCATCAAACATAATCCCATTAGGATTATCTCTTTGCTTCTTTATTTTTAGATATATTCGTGTGTGTGTGTGTGTGTGTGTGTGTGTGTGTGTGTGTGTGTGTGTGTGTGTGTTTGTGTGTGCTCTGGACATCTGTACTAGAATTAAAACAAAGGTTTCCTGCAAAAGCAACCAGCCACTTTACTGCTGAGCCACCTCTGCAGTTTCTACTTGTTTCTCCCTTAAAAGAGAAAGAAGAAAACCCTGTTAGTAGCATGAGAGGCATATTGTGATCCTGAGGCTCAAACTTACAGACATAATCATAGAATTGTCATTTGTCACAGGAATTGGCTTTGCTTTAACAAAACAAGTGTCTAACTAAGGAGCGTTGATACACGGGGCAGGGTATCAGGAAGTGGGATAAGACCATCACAGTCTCTCCCAGCAGAGGTGAAAAAAGATTGTCTCAACATGATGGGTAACAGTCATGGTAGAAAAAAAAACACACAGGAAAGAAAATGACAAGGGAGATGGTGGGAGAAGAAACTTGGCTGGATTCTAAAGGGTGCATAAGATCCTGGCAGACAGTCATAAAGAGAAAAACAAGCTGAGGGGTCCAGTTGTTAGTGACTACAAGTAGGGGCTGATGGAGTGGAGCAAGATGGCACTAAGCTTTCAGAAGGCTAGAGTCTAGGCATAGGAATATGGCTTAAAACTTAAATTTATTTATGTTTTCAATATGTCAGACCTTTCTGTGTTTTCCAAGTCTGAGCAATTGAACCCTACCAATTTATGAAAACCATTATTCTCTAGAGAAATAAGATCTGGACATGTAAGTTCTCAGGTGAGGTCCAGGGACTTAGCTCAGTGGGTAAAGTGCCTGCTCATCAACCAGAAAGCCCTGGGTGACAAGGAGGTGCACACCTGTAATCCCATCACTGGGAAAGTGGAGGGTGAGGATCAGGAGTTCAAGGACAACCTCATCTACAAAGTATGAGGTCAGCCTGGGCTACATGACACACCATCTCATTAGACAAAGCAATAAACAAACAAACAAACAAACCCCTCAGATGATTGGTATACAGGGAGAGAGAGAGAGAGAGAACGAGAGGAGGAGGAGGAGGAGGAGGAGAAGGAGGAGAAAGGGAGGTCATAGGGAACTTGTAACAGGAAATGCTATGTACAGCTGGGCTGTTTCACCAGGATACATATAACCTGGGGGTCTCTAAGAAGCCATATGGGTTGATTTCTAAGTTCTTAAGCTCCAATCCTGTCAGTTGATAACCACTAAGGTGAAGATGTTCTTTGATTTTTCTAGAAAGAGCTTAATTTCAGTGTCTCTGCCCAATATCTACCAGGCATTATGTGGTTGACAGAACAGGCCAGAGGTAGCTAGGATCATAATGTCTCCTCCCATCTGCTCGATGGGACACCACAAAGAAAGTGTGCTAGCCTCAGGGCACATTTAGCAAATGTCATCAAGTGGGTATGTGCCTGCTTTATGTACTAAATATACAGCCCTTCCGGTCACCTCTCTTTTTCAGGCTCATGATAACTGATCCAGAAAAATGCCCACACAACTCCACACGAGTATGGAGTGGTCAGGGAGGAGAACTGCCGGTGTGTGGGGTTCTCTGGGCCTTCTGTAGGAGGAAGTAGGACGGAGAATCTCAGACTGTGAGTGGGACAGACCCCAGGTCCTTTGCCTCCCTGGGTCTGGAGTGATCTGGAGGCTACTCTGACCTTTCAGAGACTTTTGTGGAACAAGAGGCCAGATGTCCTGCCCAGGATGGGTTGGAGCCTAAACCATGTGTGTGGTGTGGGGGGAGGCTTAGATATACAGTCGGACAGAGAGGTCCCTTGGGACCTGATCTTTGGGAAGGGGGAGTGGTGGATTGCTTACAAAGTCGATTGCATTGTTATTCCAACATTCTAGAGTTTGGCTCTAAGCATTTGTTAGCTCGTTCTCTCTCTCCTCTCTCTCTCTCTCTCTCTCTCTCTCTCTCTCTCTCTCTCTGTCTCTTTCTCTCTCTCTCCTCTCTCTCTCTCTCTCTCTCTCTCTCTCTCTCTCTCTCTCTCTCTCTCTCTCACACACACACCACAAGCCTGGATTCTCTCTAAGAACTGGCTTTCCAAAGGTAGAGTCTCTGACAGTCACCCTTGAGAAACTCACAATGATCTGAATCACTGTGACTGATGCTAATCTCATATGTGGCGGACACAACATTAAGTACTACCGTATTCAAAGCCCCAATCAGAGAGGGGAGCCACAGTTCAGAGATGAAGTTAGGGTAACTTTTCCTGGAGTCAAGGAAAGAAGAAATCTAAACTCAATCCCAACACCTCAGCTATTTCCCTGAAAGGAGGTGATAGGGTCCTGTGGTCACAGATATCCTGCTGGAGAGGCATTTTCCTTCACTTTCTCTTCCTGGGGAGCACATGCGGATAATCTTCTGTACCAGTGCTCCAGAGAGCTGCTGCTCAGGCTTGTGCTGTTTGCTTTGAGCCATCTGGGGAGCTTTCTGCTTCCGGATGCTCTTAGACAAAGGAAGTAGGGGTCACAGACCTATGACAGTAAATTATCTCTGTGGTAAGGGGTCTTTATAAATTACCTTCAGATGTTAGTCTAAGAGTGTAGATTTTACAATGTGGCAGTTCCTCAGGAAAATGGGAATTAGTCTACCTCAAGATCCAGTAATTCCACTCTTAGGCATATACCCAAAAGATGCACATCCTTACAACAAGAACATCTTGTTCAACTATGTTCATAGCAGCATTATTTGTAATAGCCAGAACCTAGAAGCAACCTAGATGCCCCTGAACTGAAGAATGGATGGAGAAAATGTGGTACATTTACACAATGGAGTACTACTCAGTGGAAAAACACAATGGAATCTTGAAATTCGCAGAGAAATGTATGGAACTAGAAGAAACCATCCTGAGTGAGGTAACCCAGTCACAAAAAGACAAACATGATATGTACTCACTCATATATGGATTTTAGACATAGAGCAAAGGATTAAAAGTCTACAATTCACACTGCCAGAAAAGCTAGAAAACAAGGAGGACACTAAGAGAATCATACATGGTCCCCTGGAGAAGGGGAAAGGGACAAGATCTCCTGAGCAATTTGGGAGCATGGAGGGAGAGGAGAGGGAATTAGGAGAAAGAGAAGGGGAATAGAGGAGGAGAGAGGTGATCATGAGGGAACAGAAGATTGAGACAGGGAAAGAATAGAGGAGAACAAGAAAAGAGATACCATAATAGAGGGAGCCATTATAGATTTAAGGAGAAATCTGGCACTAGGGAAATCCCCAGAGATCTACAAGGATGACCCCAACTAACAATCTAAGCAATAGTGGAGAGGCTACCTTTAATGCCCTTCCATGATAATGAAATTGATGACTACCTTATATGCCATTCTAGAGCCTTCATCTAGTAGCTAATGGAAGCAAAGCAGACACCCACAGCTAAACACTAGCTGAACTCTTGGAATCCAGTTACAGAGAAGGTGGAGTGATGAGCAAAGGGGTCAAGACCTGGCTGGAGAAACACACAGACTCAGCTGACCTGAACAAGGGGGAGCTCATTCAGCCCAGTCTGATAGCTGGGAAACCAGCATAGGTCGGACCCAGAACCCCTGAATGTGGGTATCAGTTAGGAGGACTGGGCAGTCTATGGGGCCTTTGGTAATGGATCAGTATTTATCCCTAGTATAGAAATAGACTTTGGGAGCCCATCCCACATAGAGGGATACTTTCTCCCTCTATGACATATGGGGGGAGGGCCTAGGTCCTGCCCCAAATGATATGACAGACTTTAAAGACTCCCCATGGAAGGTCTCACCCTCCGTGGGGAGCAGAAAGAGGATGGGCTAGCAGGGGTTGGTCCAGATGATAGGGGAGGATGGGAAGGGTGAGGGAACTGGGATTGACATGTGAAACAACCTTGTTTCAAATGTCTAACAAAAAAAAAAAAAAAAAAGAAAAGAAAAGAAAAGAAAAGAAAAACAAAAGGAAAACAAGAGTGCAGATTTTAAAAAAGAAAAGTTTAAAAGAGTTTTAAAATTCAGTAAAAAGGGGGAGGGGAAACCATAATTAAAATGTATTTTATGAAAAAAACTTATTTTTAATAAAAGGAAAGGAAGAGCTAATAAGAAGGGGTGAAGAATACCCATTAGGCCTAATAGTAAAACCCTAACATATTTTCGGTTTCTAGCAAATGTAATGAGACAACCCCGAGGGAAGTCCCATGAGACATGCAGGGGAGACTTGGCGGTGGCTACTTCACTCTGATGCACCCCATAGTTAGAATTTGGGGGAGAAATCGAATGTTTGCCCTGGTTGAGTTCTCTAAAGCCCCATGCAGGCCACAAAATGCAGGATTAAAAAGCTCCCTGTTCTGTAATGATTTAATTTTATAATGGGCAAAATGGTCATCACAAAATATCTTGTCCTTAACGAGGTAGGGCTAGACACAAACGGTATGATGTATTCTCGCTTAATGATTAACGCTGCCCGTTTAAACGCTGGTGTTGTCTTCTCCTGCGCACCGAACTTGTCTCCAGATGAGGACTATCTTGTTAGAATGCAGGTTCTAAACACCACTTAGAACGTGGAAGGAGAGAAAACAGAGTGTCTACAATAAATATTGCAACCAATTAGGCCTCATCATGGTAATTTCTCTGGTGTTGCAATGTTTGTTTACCGGGTTTTGTAGGGAGATGGCGGTCCTAAGATGGTAGCATTGTGGCTACATCATCTTGTCACGTGGGAAAGTTGTTACAATGGAGAAGATTGCTTCTTTGCCCAGAAGACCTCATTCTTCATTGCAAATAAAACATTGAGAGACCTGACCCAGACATGCTGTTTGTCCACATTCTGAGGAGATGCCCATAACATATCTACAAAAAAAAATCCACACATTAATATTGCTTATTTTCCAGGAGGGGTAAATGAGGGTCTCCAAGCCCTCCCAAGAACAGGCTGGATTTAAATAACATTACATGTTTTTCATTTTACTGAGATGAATGCATAGCTATTAAATAACCTTTTAAAGGGTTGGTGTAATTATCTGTAAACAGTAATGTTATATAAAAAAAAGGTCAAGTTGTCCTGCCATTAGGTGTTTATGGATATAAACCAGATTTATGTTTTCATAAAACAGGAGCTGACTAACTAGATTAACTCGCCACAAACTAAACCAACTGTAGTAATATTTAGACACAATAAAATGCTACCAATTAAAACAATTTTATTTTTTGTGTCATATTGATTCATAGCACACTCAAATGAACCAGAGACCTTAAACTCAGAATGGTTGACAAAAAGACATCCGCGGCTCAACATTATTACCAACAAGAAGAGCAGTTAAGTGAGATGGCTGTGCAATAGTATGAATATTTAATTAATAATTAGTCATGTAATTTCTCCTCAGGAATTATTATCCCTCAAACTGGTTTGTGAATTTAATTATTAGCAGGCTTTTTGTTTCCATGTCCCCCTCATTACTGTCAGGATTGATGTAACACAAACTTCATTAAAAATTAAAGCGAGAGTCTTAATTACAAGGCTACCCCGACTGAAGTTAGAATTAGCCAAGCCAGTGATGTGCAAATGAGCGCATTATTTAAGAAACATGCTGCAAGTAGTTATGCTAATGTAGAAGGTTCCAGTAGCAGACCTTTTCGCTGGCAGTTGCATATTCATTAAATGCACTATGCAAATTTAATGTAGCAGTCTTAGTAATGCGTTGTTAATTTATTCAGATTTATTGAGTACGACTTGTAAAAAAAAGTACAAATTTAATTACTCTATCTGGTAGGGATAATATTAGGAGCTAGCAGAGGTTTAAAATGTTGTGAACTGGATTACTGCAATTTGATGGAAGACGTGGTATCAAAGGACACAATTTTGATAACTGGGCTTGAAAGAATATTTGATTTACTTATGGAATGATCTAAGAAATCACCGAAATTGCACATGTTCCTTCCCAATAGGGGAGTAAAAAAAAAGTCTCGACTGTATTAACTTTAGAGCAAAAGCGGAGCTGAGTCCACAGCTTAATGGTCCTAATGACTCTATGGAGACCAGTAAAGGTTATGGATTGAGAGCGGCGGGGAGTAAACTGTCTTTGTGGAAAGTTCATTGGTGGCCGCCAGTGCGATGAGCGACAGGAAGCCCAGCCCCACTGTCCCACTACAGCGAGGAAGCACTGCAGGTCTCCCTGCAGTCCCCTGTGTTCATTTAGGGTGGGTGGAGGGCGGAGGGTCCAACTTCAGGACACTGTCCTTTCAAAAGGCTCAATAAACCACACTCACGCCTGGCACCCTGGCCACACTGCCAGGTGGGACAATCGAGACTGCCCTTCACACACCTTTCATCTCAGTCTCTGGAAACCCTGCAAGATGGGTTTTCTCATCCCCGCTGTACAGGTGAGGAAACTGAGACCAAGAGGAGAAGAAAGCATGCAGAAATAAGAGCCCAAACTTAAGTGCAAACAGTGTCCCCACCAAACCCAATTCTGCTCCCGCCTCTTCATTCCCTGTCTGTCCCCCAAGTCCTGGTCTGCTCCCTCCCCACTTCATCCTTCTTTTGCTCCCTCGTCCTTTACCCCTTTGAGGCCCTCCCAGTTCGTTCTCCTTTACTTTGAGAAATCTTTCACCTTCCAACTCCTTGTGCTGTTCTCACCATTCCTTCCATTTCTCTATCCTCCTCTCACATCCCTCTCTCCTCTTCCTCTTCCTTTCATCTTCCCATGACCTCTCTCCTTCCTCTTTCTCCTCACACCCTTCTTCCTCTTTCCCCCTCCCTCCTCCTCTCTTTTCTATTCCCCCCTTCTTCTCCTCCTCACGCTATTCTATTGCAGCCCCTCCCCCATCCCTGGTTCACTTCTGTAGACACACAGAGACATGCACATGGAATTTGAAAACCTAAGCAGCTTGACCTTTTTACTCTCTAACAACTGCTGCAAACAAACACACAGGTTAAATTGGAACAACGCTGTATGTTTGACAAAGCCGTCCATGACCACCTCACCCCTTGGGACTTGTAGGAATGAAGAAAACTGGGAACAGGCTCCTTAGGCAAGGCTCCCAGAGCAACATGCAAGCAGCTGCTAACTATATTTAGCCTGGAATTCTCTGTGCTTAACTCTTAAGAATTTTATCTTTTTCATCACAAAAAACTAGTCTTGCACATTTTTAATATAATTTAACATTTTATTTTGGTTTGGTGGGGCACTGTCTCAAATCGGTTGATATTTTGGACAGGAATCAATAGATATTTTACCAGCTCTAGTAACAAAGAGGTTATAAACCACACCGAGTACCTAATCCTCAGTACTCATCTTTGGAGGTATTCCAACCTCTCTGATATATGCAGGCTGTCTGATGTGCATAGACTCACCTTTAGCCCCAACTGCCAAATGGTTAAGTCCAGCAACATACTTTAAGGTAAGCCTATAAACTGCTCAGTTTGAAAGATAATGCCTAAAAAAGGTCTTTATACATAATTAATCAACCCCCCTCAAAAAATAAGTAAAGCAGGGCTTCTGGGTTCCTTTATTATATTCTTCTATCTTATACCATTAAAGACCCGGGCTCTAGGAAGGACTTAGCTGCAGCCAAGTCCTTCCAGGCTGCTGCCTATTGATCTATTTATACATAATTCTTGGCTTTAGATGGTGCATCACACACACACACACACACACACACACACACACACACACACACACACACGGATCTCCATGTCTGCATGCATGTACATGCCACTGCTTTATACACTTCTGGAAGTCAGAGACTGACCTTACCTGTCTCTGGGTGGGAACAGTAGTGAAGTGGCAAATGTTTAACAACAGACTCTCTTTATTTTTTTTAATTTTATTATTTTTTTCTTATTTTACATATTGATCCCAGTTCCCTCTCCCTCCCTTCCTTCCTCCCTCTCATGCTCCCCGACCACCCTCCCATCCCACCCCTACCCCCCACTCCACAGGGAGGGTAATGCCTTCCAGGAGGGAATCAATAAAATCTGTCAAGTTCTTTGGAGTAGGGACTAGGCCCTTCCTCCTACCTGTAGGTTAAGGGAGTATCCCTCCATGGGGAATGTGATCCCAAAGTCCTTTTTTTGCACCAGGGATACATCCTGGTTCCACTGTCAGAGGTCCCTTAGACTGCCCAGGCCTTCTAGCTGAGACCCATGTCCAGGGGTCTGTGTTGGTCCAATGATGGTTTCCCAGCTATCAGTCTGGGGGCTCATTAGCTTCCCCTTGTTCAGGTCAGCTGTCTCTGGTAGTAGCCTGGTATTGTCCCCATTTTATTATCACTCCTCTCTCTCTGCATCTGGATTCCAGTTTGGCTCAGTGTTTAGCTGTGGGTGTCTGCTTCTGTTTCCATCAGCTACTAGTTAAGGGCTCTATGATGGCAGATAAGTTAGTCATCAATGTCATTATCAGGGAAGGGCATTTAAGGTAGAAGACCTACAAAGATGACCCCAACTAACAATCAGACTCTTTAAAATAAGGCTCAGGCAGTGAAGTGCTAGTCATGAAAGCATGAAGGCCTGAATTTGTTGCTCAGAACACAGATCAAGAAGCTGGGCATGGTGACATATACTTTTAATCCCAGCACTGGAGAGAAAGAGGAAAGCAGATCTTGGGGCTCACTGGCAAGCCAATCTAGTCAAACTGGCATGTTCCAGGACAATGAAAGGTCAATCAAATAAAAACCACACCAGGTGTCATTAACAAACAAGAAGAATGAATTTTAAGAAATGGAAAATGAAGTCAAGACAGGATATAAACAGGCATAGATAAGGGGGGAGGGAGCAAGGAACATATTCTCCAAAAGCCTGGGATACTTTCAAGAGGCCAAACCTGAGAATTTATAGTGTACAAAATATAGCATGATAAATAAAAGACCTAGAGACAGTTATTGGGGTTCAAGCTTCAAACTGATGATCAGAGTAGCAAAGCAGCCAAGCTAATAGATCTTACCTCTACCCATCTGAAATGGCAATCCTGTCTCTACAAATACTCAGAGTCGAAAGGCTCTCAGATCCTGTCTCCTCATTAAATTCCTTTCTCCGCCCAGCCTTATCACTCCTGTACCCACCTTCCTAGTACTGTGATTAAAAGCATGTAGTCCAAGGTGCTGAGATCACCTTTGTGTAAGCTGTTTCTTTTAAGACTGGTTCAACTGGGATTGATAGATATATAAAATATAATTGTTTATAATTTAAGTTTCAAAAAAAAAAAAAGACAGGATCAATTTTGTGTAATCAGTGTGGCCTTGAACAGAGATCCACCTACTTCTTAATCCTAAATCCTGGGATTAAATGTGTACCAACACTGCCTAGCTTCTATAGCTAATGAGTGTGGCTGCTTTGCTATTTTGATCTCCAGTGGCTTTAATGAATCATAAACAACATATCACCACAAGAAAAAGTAGAGTAAAATCAAATAAACCATCGAATAAAGTTATAGAAGAAAATTTCCCAAATTTACAGGAAGAGGTAGGCATTCAAATCCAAGAGGTATGTAGAATTCCAAACAAACATGAATAGAGGGGACGCTCTCAACCATGACCTAGTACAGTCAGGATGTCCAAAATGCGAAGTAAAGATATGAAGCCCCAGATTCCATAAACCAGGTGTGATGATGGTGTATGGCTATAACCCTGCCACTTGGGAGGGTTAGGCAGAGGAATCAGGATAGCCTCAGCTACATAATCTATGGATTTATTCTTACTCCTTACAGGAGTGGTGGTCACTTTGACAGGCCCAGAAGGAACCACACTCAACCCAGGGAGAGGAAGAGGTTTGCATCTTAGAGCTCAGGTAGACAGACACCACCATGCTTCCCCTATCCCCGGGTGTATGGTGTGAATACTAGGACACATAAAGATTCCCATGCTTGAAGATTTCAGTACTTGAATATTACCATACTTTTTGCTCATCACTCTTCCATCGAATCTGTGAGCACAGAATCATCTACAATGAAACTTCTCAGGCCAAGAAAAGTGGTAGAAATTATCAATCCCTGCCTGTACAATAGCCACCATGCTAAGAGCTTTTAATAGTTCATCACACATCTCCTCCAAACAGTGCCACGAGGTTAAAAACCATCATTATTCCCACTATTCCCAGAGAGAACACTGAGGTACTGAGGCTGCATAACTTGGCTGAGACTATACAATGGGTAAAAGGAAAAGCAGGGTGCTACAGAATGTCTCCAACATAAAGCCCATGTGTTCAAAGCTGGCAATATCTAGCATGATATGACCATTGGTTTGAGGAGCAAGGCTGGTATCAAAATGGCAGCATCCATCTCTGTCAACTTGATACAAGCTAGGGTCATCTAGGAAGAGGGAACCCCAATTGATAAAATGCTTCCATCAGATTGACCTATAGGGCATTTTCTTGATTAATGATTCCTGTAGATGATGCTCAGCCCATGCAGGGTGGTGCCACCCATGAGCAGATGGTCCTGGGTTGTATAAGAAAGTAGCCTTAACAAACGGTGGGGAGCAAGCAAGTAAGCAACGTCCCTTCATTGTCTCTGCTTACGTTCCTGCCTGGAGTTTCTCCCCTGATTTCCCTCCATGATTGAGTGTGACCTGCTTTTGAATAGTGTTTCATCCCTGTGACAGAGAATCAAACTAACAGAATGTCCCATTGTATCCAGCATTTCCAAATACCCCCGAGGACAGAACTCACATGGTCCTTGTTAATTGTGGTGCTTTCTAGTTGTTTTAGAGCTCTGAAAGTCTGGGGCAGGGAACCAGAGTTTATATTTAACAAGTTTATTGTTCTCAATGGGAAACTCCCAGGAGCCAAAATGGACATGGAAGGTGTCTCAGTGTCTATTCTCACCTCAGGGGAGGTCCTGATTTTAATCTACCCAGGAACATGCAATCAAAGATTAATCAGGGAATCAATAAGGCAAAGCCACCTGTGCAAACAGACATGTAAGGACTTGCACTCAAAATGGTCTCCATAGACAGAGAAATTGAACATTTGGTCTCTAGCTGGTGGTGATACTTGCAGAGTGTCTGGAAACTAGGAAGTGGGTTCAGAGGACGTCGGTCACTAGTAGCCTGCCTTGATGGCTATGCTTGGTTCTCACTCTGATTCCTGCCCACCATAAAGTGAACAGTCCCATCTTCCACATGTTCCCACCATCATCGTGCTCTTCCTCATAGCAGATCTTACATCAACAGAGACAATGACTGAAACATTGGAAACAATGAGCTGAAACAAATCCTCTTTCCTTCAGGGTGTTTTTGTTGGGTATCTTCTCACAGCCATGATAAAAGCAACTAATACAGGAGATGAAAAGTATTCACAAGTTCAGAGTCCTAATGAATTGCAACCATCAAGATTCCCCACAAGGCATCCACAGTGTTAAATCTTGAACCGGTGCTTCCAACTTTCTTAAGCCTCTGTTGTCTGATCTGCAAGATGGTGAGAAGTGTGAAGAGTAAGTGAGATCTCGCCTGGTAGAGCACAGGGATGAGAGCATACCACCTCCGGCCCCACCCAGGCTGGTTCACACCCAAGCCATGCCACCTGCTGTTCATGGGCATTCAAGTAAGTTGCCCAACCTCTCCAATGCCCCACTGCCTCTTGTCTGAATAGAAGAGTGGGACCTGCCTCCTCGGGTGGTTGTGGGGATTTCCTGTTGAGCACCTAGAACAATGCTAGTGGATTGTCACTGTACTGGTGACTTGGCATCTGGAAAATTCTAATATATGTGATTCTCCCCACTCCCCACCCCCCACAAATAATAGAATGGGAACTAAAAGCCAGGTGTCTTGCTCATGACCATGTGGACCAAAACTGTTGCGGGCAGGTTCTTTGTCCCACCTGGGTCCCGCTGCTCTCAGCCCCAAATAAGTACACAAAGACTTATAGTATTTATTAAACTGTTGGCCAATGGTTAGAGCTTCTCATTGGCTAGCTCTGCCTAAGGCTAATAACCCATAACTACTAATCTATGTATTTCTACATGGCCTTATCTTACCAGAGAATGCCTAGCATGTCCTATCCTCCTGGTCTCTACATTGCATCTCCTGTCTCCTGGTCCCACCTATCTTCCTGCCTCCATTGGCTAAACAGTGTCTTATTCATCAACCAATAAGAGAAACGTGTATACAAAAGGACATCCCCTATCACAAAGCAGTGGCCACCACAAAAGAGTTATTTCAGCCCTTCCCCCCCCCATCGCTGTTGATAGGGATGTGGAGAGCATGCCCCACTCCAACCTCAGAAGAGTGTACAATTCATTCTTCTCTCTGAGCCTTGTCCCTTCATTAACAAAAGGTTCCAGCTCTGAAGGCATATGATTCAACAAAATTTCTGTTTAACCTCACCTTCAAATGTTGGTCTTTTTGCTAGAAATTCTTGGAGAAGGACAAATCCACCAGGGAGACAGGTCATTGTTACTTTTCATTCAGCAACTAACCTTTCTACTTAAGACCTCTCAGTCATATAGATTTCCTAGTGTTGGAGGTTTTGCCTAGCTCATCCTCCTGAAATGATGGTCCTAATCATGAATTCTAATTGGAACAGGATCCCCCGCAATTTATTCCTAATGCCTCAGAAAAGCAGACATGTTTCTAGGAATAAAATGAGTTGGATTCTATTCCAATTAACAGTTTGACTCAGTTAAAGTGTGGTTAACCCACTGCTGTCCTCAGATCATCACCCAGCTTGTAGATGTGAAGTGGCTGGACTAGCAAGCTGATAGGTATCGTCTAAACACAGCCACCCTTGAAGTACCATGGATGGACCAGCTTCTGTCCTCTCCACCTCACTCTTGCCCCACACTGGCATTTTGTCTCACACTGTCAGCTTGTTCAGATCTTTAAACAGATTGCACTAGTTAATCAGAAGTATAGGATGTTTCATCTTGTTCAGAAGGAGCTACATCAGGTTTGTTTTAAGGCACTGGCAAGGCTAAAAAGCCCAAGATTTCTAGGATAGGTCAGCAGGCTAGAATCACAGTTAGGACTTCTGTGTCACAGTATTTATTATATATGTGTTTATGCATTTATTTCTTTGTGTGAGTGCGTGCATGGTGTGTGGGGGGGCATGTGTGGAGGTCAGAAGACAATTTCATAGAAACATTTCTCTTCTTCACCTTTATGTGGGTTCACAGATCAGGCTCGATGGCCAGGTTTGGTGGAAAGCGCCTTTACCACCGAGTCATTTCACATGTTCTGTGACATAGCCTTGATGCAGAATTTCTTCTTCAGTTTTTGGTGTTAAGGTCTTCTCTTGATTAGATGAGATATAACCATATTATTGATATTAGTCACCTTTATATAAATCCACATTTATGACCTCAGTGTTAATGACAACTATATACCAACATCTCTACCAGGATTTGACTAAACAACTGAGCACCACATGATTGCAGATCACACAGCCAAGGAATATAAATTTAGCACCCAGAAGGAAGTTGCCTAGGGTTGAGACCTATCAAGAAAGGAAAGGATGTAAGCATGACTGAGGATTATCTGGTGCCATGTGACAGTATATCAGAATGCCTACCACACAACACCCTACATCTCATGCTCCTAGGTATGTCTTACCCAAATCAGGAATGAATATGTTTTATTGAGCAAATGCAGGACCTTTTTTTGATAGTGCAGTTATATCATGGAAATGCCTAAGCCTACAGATGTCAAAGCTGTAGGTTCCTGTAAAGCAGAAGGTAAATATTTAGGATGAAATGGCCAGTCTCATGGGTACACTCAGGAGATTCTGACCAAAATAAAACTGTAGGAGTTCCATATCCTCTGGGCAAACAGAAGAAAGAGATGATAGGAAATTGATGTGTGTGGAAAGCAGAGTGATGGGGCATTTACATCTATTTAATTAAGGAACGCGTTGTAACCTCTATTTACTTCTCTTTAATTAAGGAATTGCTCATTTTAGAGGAGGTGTCATGCTGGGCCTTCTACTACTTTTGTGATTCAAAGCTCATCTAAGGATGTGTGGGAAATAGTTTGGTGATCTTAGTTCAGTCTCTAATGGTGAAAGCTTCATATTATAAAGCCAATAAACTACGTTGCCAGACCCGCAGAAAGAGAACCAAGGGACTTATCAAGAAAATGATCTCTGCCAGGCACAGGAGGTCATCTGTGTGAAGGTGTGTTATTCTGCAGTCATTTTGACCAAAATCCAGAAGCACAATGGATTCCTTGTGGAATAACCAGCCATATTGAAGAGAAATAAGAAGAGCCAACGAAAATTAATGGAATGCTCTAGGCTCTTAAGAAATACAGGATTTATTTAGCACATTAAGCAAGCTTAAAATGTTGCCTAACACAGACAATTAACCATGCCCACACACAAGCAGTAAGTTAGCAGGAAACAGAAACAAAGGGCCAAGTTTTCACAATACACATTATGCACATTTACACACATGACAGCATATATCTGGTTGGTAATGATTCAATATTCTCCTCAGAGAAGGTGTTTCAGACCAAACATGACTCATTACTTCATCTGATATCTTAGTCATTTTGACATTGTCCTGGGAAATGCCCCTTATGCTCTGTGAGTCACAATTAAGCAAAAAAGAACAATGGATGAAGGGATGTTAGATGAAGGAGGATTCAGGATGGCTGGTAAATCTAGAGCATGTCCAGTAGTAGCCGAGGAGTTTATCATCTCCATTCAACATGCTGGCTACAGCCAATCATCCAGCTAGAGCCTCCATCTCTATTGAATATCACTGTTCAGTGTGTGCCGAGGCCTGAGCTGAGCAATGGAGAAAAGTAATTATCTGGGTACCAGCATTTTGTATGGTTAGTCTATTTCTACACCCCAAATAAAAAGAGAGAGCCCAATGACAGACTAAAGAAAGGATTCTCATCAAACCCTTCTTGGCGAACCAATGAGATTAGGAGCTGAATTACAGGAGCCGAAGTGACCTGAGGAATTGCATTACTGAAAATTCCTCACATAGCATATGTCAGAGCCCAGAAAAGCTGCATCACTGGGTCAAGTGAACAACTTGCAGGCAGCTAAAGACTCAAGAATCCCTTCTCTCTTTAATCCCAGCTCTCAGGAGGCAGAAGCAAGCAGACCTCTGAGTTCAAAGCCAGCCTAGTCTACATAGTGAGTTCCAGAATAGCCAAGACTGTCTCAAAAAACAAGCAAAACACAACAAAGAGAACCTCCTGGCAGTTTGTACCTATAGATGCTACAGAAGCCTCATGAGTCTCCTGAGTGTCTTGTGCCTTTCATGCAGTTTGTGATTTCCCCTACTGTCCCTTCCAAAGAGTATAACATTTTGGAGGAGACAGATATACAGCACAACCCCCCCCCAGTGTCCTCTCTTCACCTCCAGAGGGCATAAGTACATTTAAAGATAGTACATTAAAGTACATCAAAGCACAGAGTGGCAAGACACCACTGCTCCAAATATTGTCCCGGTTGCTGAGTCTTTACCTGTGTGTCTAGATTTTAACTACTGTGAGTAGGGGCCACACCTACTACCTATAAGAACAACCCCTAACATCTTGTCAGCAGTGAGCCTGTCATGTACAGAATTAGTGTGATAGGAATGGATGGATGCTCTCTCCCCTTCAGTTTTAAAACTCTCCCTACACCCCCCTACTTCCTGACTGCCCTCCTATCCCCCAATTCCTATGTATCCAAGACAGAATTTTACTAAGGCCAACAGAAAATTCTTCCCACTGCCCAAGAAACCTTAGAAATGTACACGGCACTCACCAACACTTCTTCCTCTGAAGGCTTATATCTGCTGTGACTGAGTTCCTTCATGGTAATAAGAGTATGTTGCTACCTGCTTGTCTTTCAAAAGACATGTGTTTAACCAAAAAGATGCTGATTGTTCTGTGTGACTCACCTGTCAATGTGCTCCTCTTGACACACTAGCAAAGGCACAGCTCCACATGCATGACAGCTGGGCCATTATGGACTCTCAATGATGGTGCTTGGTGATGGATTTGATGCTGGGATATATATCATGTCTGTAAGGGAGCTTCCAGATTAGATTAATTGAAGTCAGAAGGCCTACCTTAATGTTTAAGGCATCACTCCATGGGTCTAGTGAAAAGGAAAAAGGCAACTGAGCACCAACATCCTTCCTGATTACAGATACTATGTGACCAGCTGCCTCCTGTTCCTGCCATCATAATGATGTTCCTGGTGCTATCAAACACTTGTTAAACGCACAATTGAATAACTTGATGTTTGGAATGCAATGCTTTACCATGGGATCTAACTCATACCATGAATGCACATTAGCATTCTGACCACATGGGTGTTTGCAGAAAATTTTCTTTGAAGAGGGTTTGAATTTGAATGCACTAATTATCTCAAGACTTCTGAGTAGAAAATCAGCTCAAGAAGTTTCTGGTGCTTTGTGGGATAGCTAAGATTTGGTTCCCACCCAAGAACATAAAGTCCACCAGTGGAGATCATTGAGAACACAAGCATATGACACAATGCAAACTGTGGTGTGTCATAAGGGGGTGACAGCAAAGAACAGTTAAGAATAGAGCATGTGTGGCTTAGAGAATCAGGAAAGCTTTGGTGGGGGTCATCTTGGGAAGAGAAAGAGACCAGCAGCCTCATGTTTCTGAGGCCATCACTTCCTTGCTGTCTTGTGTCCTCTTTGAGCTAAGACAAAATATACCATTCTTTAAGTAAGCCACTTTGTCGTGGCAACCAGAAAAGTAACGGAAACACCTTTGTCCCCCTATCTTTTCCCTTAGCATCATGACTGAAGTGTTAGGAAAGACTTCTCTCATAGTTTATTTCACTTAGCTATTGTTGCTATATCAACCAGGAATGGTTCAAAGTCAGGATGAGACCATCTTCGTCTCCATGCTGTTGCTGCTCACATCTGCCATGAAGCAGTTGTCCCTGAAGAGTTCTTGAATTCACAGAGTGTTCATATATGAGCCCCGTGCACTCTCTTTACCTGAAGGAGTGGAGCCAGTTGGATGGGGGTGGGGTGGCCCTGGTAGCAGCCCCTCCTCCGGGTAATTATCTCTTTGCGGTGAATAATGGGGCTTCAGCTCTACGTCTGATTCTTTGATGAAGATGAAACTATTTAATCAGGTTTGGTTGCTCATCTCATCATCTCCTCACATCACACCCTTCCTGACGAGTTCATTAGCTGGAAGAAAAATTGATGACCTCGTTAGTTCTGCACACTGGTTCACTTAGGACAAATTGGAGTTTGAGGATGTTGCTTGACTCTGCTCATGGGGTGGGGGACAAGCACTCACTCCTCTGAACTGTTTGGATAAGCCATGCCCTTGGTGCTTTGCTTGGCAAGGTTGCCTGGCAAGTGTCTGTTTGATAGTCTTTTTCAATGTCAACACTCCTCTCAGTGCCGAGGGCAGGTTTGCCTTCCTTCTATCATCTCCAATTTTTTGCCCCCCCCCCATCACCCACTGCTACTTATTAAGAGTTTATCACCACCACCACCACAACCACCACCACCTGGTGACCTGCTTTGTATCTTCATCCTCTCTCTTTCTCTGGAAAGCAGTCTGTGATAACATTCCCCTTAACTGCTGGGATCTCAATGGAAGGCCTAGGGGCAGAGAAAGGAATCAGGACCACGGACAGTGCCCCATGCAGCTCAAGCTAAGTTACTGCAAGCTCCTGTATACTTGGATCCACAGAAGCAAATGTGAATTCTGGCACTGTCTAGGTCGCTTATATGGTTAGTGAGCAGTGACCAGGGGAGGATGAATGATAGTGATCTCAGGACTGAGGCATAGGTTGAAGGATATAGTGTCGGGAAATGCCCCATCCTCTTTTCTTCAAATGTTCTTCGTTGGTCTCTTCTAACCTCACCCTATTCTTCAGACAAAAACATGATGGCTTCTTCTAGAAAGCCTTTCTGGTCCTTCCTCATCCTGTTACCAGTTCCTCCTCTTTGCATCAACTTCTTTTCAAATGCATCATAAATGTTGTATTTGACCCAATATGACAGTTCATTGAACTGTAGAAGTATCCTTTCCTGAGAGCACTGGAAGAGACAGAATCTGATCTTCTGTTCTGTGTTCTCAGCACCAAACATAAGCCTGAGGTAAAAATAGATTATGAAAATATTAGTCAGACGCAAGAATGCTAGGGCATCATCTTGTGGTGGAAGGGTGTGGCCACAGAAGATCAGGGATGAGTAGGCTGATGGCCAAGTTTCAACTCACAATACTGGCAGAGTGGAGTGTAGTTCAGAGAAACTGAAGCAGAAGGCCAATCCCATAGCCTGGAATGGTACTGAACTCTGGGCTTTAAATGCATGCTTGCTGAAATTTGTTTCATTTGAGGCTGAAGAAAGTCAAGCCTTGGATGAGTATATGATAGAACCCAGGACTTCAGGAACCTGGTAAAGTGACCATTGCATGCTATACTAAGGAAGCATGGACCAGCTTTACAGATTAAGAAAAGTGGGGCTAGGACATACCTCAACCAGTAAATCCTTTGCCTTTCAACATGAGGACCTGAGTTCAAGCCCCAGAGCCCATCTTAAAAAGCTAAGCATAAATGCCCATATTTGTAATCCAGGCATTGGAGAGATGTACACAAAATGATCACTGTTGATTTATTTTTGGCCAGCCAGTATAGCCAATCAGTGAGCTCCATATAGAAATGGGAGACCTTTTCAAAACAAAACAAAAAAAAATGGGTGGCATATTCTTTTAATCCCAGCACTCAGAAGTAGATCTCTGTGTATTAGAAGACAGCCTGGTCTACACAATGAGTTCCAGGCCAGCTAGAGAGCTATCTGTCTTAACAAACAAAGCAAAACTACAGAAAAAAGTTTGAGAGTGACCGAAGAAGGTGCCCAAAGTTGATCTGTGGTCTTCACATACATGACATAATCATGCATAATATGTTCGAGTACCTAACATACACAGAGACAAAGATCAGGAAATGTAAGGCAGTGAATGTTGAACACAGATCACTTTGATGGATATTACTGTTTTAATAAGATGCTCATTGGCTTTATGCCAACATTCATTCAGTAGACTTAAAATGCAAATCATAAACCTTGCTGCTGTGTCCTGTGTTTGGGTGTCCTGATGCACCCACAAAGGGAGGGCAGGGGCCTGGTTTTCCAAGAACAAAGCTGCAGCTTTTGTCAGGTATGTTACAGAGATGCCCTTTTAACACTTAGCATATAAGCCTGACATCTGGTTACATAGCTTCCTGGAGAATTTTCAAGGACCTTATTCAGAGCCAATTAGGCCCACCTGTTCTATCTTACCCCACAGGAGCAGGTTATGACAAAAGGCTTACCTAAGGCAGGCTCTACCAGTGCCTATCCCATGCACCATTCACCCTGCCTGGCTTCCATCTAGAAATGTTATGCAGGCAGGAAAGGCTTGGCCGGTCACAATTCTATTTCTGATAAGCTGACAAGTAGAGATTTATCTAACTCTCATCTGGAAGCTGTGGCTCACACTCTGATGTATTATGGCAGCTCCTGCTCATGGCAGGACCTAAAGCAGATCTATATTTTAGTCAAAGGTGGTAGAACTGGAGGTCTTCCCACCTTGCTTTGGTTGTAATGACCTCTTGTATGAATCTCTCTCTGTGTGTGTCTCTCTCTGTCTCTCTCTCTCTTTCTTTCTCTCTCTATCTCTGTGATGATCTCTTGTATGAATCTCTGTATGTGATGATCTCTTGTATGAGTCCGTGTGTGTGTGTGTGTGTGTGTGTGTGTGTGTGTGTGTGTGTGTGTGTGTGTGTACACATGTGTCTATGTGTGCATGCATATGAATTACATGCATGCATGTACATGAATGTACTTGTGTGTGTGTGCATGTGCAGCAGCCAGAGGACAACTTGGGTGTCATTCCTCAGGAGCCACACATCCTTGCTTTTTTGAGGCAGGGTCTTTGCTAGCCTGGAACTCACCCACCAGCTAGGCTGGACTGGCTGGCTAGTGAGCTTCAGAAACCTACCCACCTGTTTTTACCGCCCCCCCACACTTCTCAGTGAGCTCAGATATCACACGACAGTGGACATTACACTATGTCCAGCAGGGGAAGCCCAACCCAAGAAGCAGATTCGTGAGACTTGAAATGTATTCCTTTTAGAGTGGGATGGAACAAAGATAGAAGAACCTTACCAAAAAAAATACAAAATTACAGGTATAAAATAACGACACAACCACACATACTTATTTACAATTATAATAGAAATAAAATTAACCAATAAATTTGGTTCAGCAAATGCCATGAGGATCACAAAACCTGAAAAATACTCACTAGACCAATTATTATATAATTGGCATAATTCTATAGTACATATCCCCAAATGATTTCTAGTTGCAAGCAATAGTTACCTTTAAAATAGATTTAATTTTAAATTGTGTGTGTGCCTGCATAAGTTTATGTGCACCATGTGTGTGCAGGTGCCCAAAAAGGTCAGAGGGCATCAGAGCCCTGGGAACTGGAGTAACAGGGAGCCATGAACAGCCTGATGTACTCCCAGACCAGAACACAGCACTGTTTCCTCTGTTCTGAGGGTTACAAGTGAGTTTTCATATTGCAAATCCAAATCTCTTTTATCTAATATTAATTCTGCTCCCAGGTTTGAGTTCTTCAATAAAAAGCTTCCCAGAATGCACCCTGTGTGTTTCAGGACTGCATTATTCTGCAGGGCTTGAAGGACTGACTCCTCACTCAGAGATGTTGTTTGTATGAATCCCTTAGCTTTATCATTTGTCTATTTCAACCCATCTGTGAATGAATGATTTAAACAGCGAAATATTCAGGACTTCTCAATTGCAATGAATGGACAGGTGCACAACTCCTGGGTAACTTGCACAGAATGGAGAGGAAATGGCTGTGACTGAGGCAACTGTGAAGTCAGGTTGACTTCTGAGTTCAAGCACAGTTTAATCCAAGGTCTTAGGAGAAGATGGTGTCTTCCTATTCAGTCTCCTAGCTCCATTGCTTTCAGTTTGTTGGCCTTATTCTTTTTCTATAGAGGGGCAGTAAGGCAAACAGCAAGCAGCCATTCCAAGCTTATGCTGTCATAGATACAATTTAAACAAAAAGTGACCTGTCTTACTTGATGCTTTCTGCTAAACGTGGTGGAGTGACTGGGATTAATTTTGTCTTGGTCACAGACCAAGTACTAGCTCATGTACTAGTTGCTATGATAAATCATGGGGGCATTAGGCATCATCCTTTGCATTTACTCCTCAACTCTCATAATTGGAATAAGAAAATTTTGCCAAAGTGTACAAAAAGGCATCCTAGATTAATAAAAACACACATGTCCCCTATAGAGGTAGAACTGAACATCACTGTTAGAAATGGCATTCATAATCCTTCACATTCTTCCTGGCTTCCCAAGTTCTTAATAATTATTCCAGCAGTGCAGAAGTCACTTAAAGTTAGCCCACACCCAGCATCTTGGATATTACATATTACTCCTATATTTCAGCTAGACTCTCGTAGGTCCTTTTTCCATGAAACACTGTCTGAGGCTGAGATTTACGTAGAATGGCAAGAGGGGAAATGGTTCTCAGCATAGGAGGGAATTGAATGGCCATGGAGTGATCTTGTGAAGTGTTGGAACATGGGTGGATGGCCCTTCAAAACTGTTCCATTGAGGAAAGGGGCTCTAGACCTCTTCTGGTCACCTATTGAACAGAAGATATCCTAAGGAGTGGCTCTATGGTTGACACCGGTCCTGGAGAGGACTCAGCTGCAAGCCATTGAGAGCCAGTGGTCCCAGCAGCTGGCAAAGTAGATTGCTAGGTCCTGAAGGGAAATCCAAGTAGCACCACACTGTATCCACTCAGGTCAGGTCCTAGGTAGCAGAAACAAGGCTTATGATATTCCAATATTTCAATACCAAGAGCCAAGTGTGGAGCAGGGGGATCCTTACATGTGTTACCACCTTTATACTTCTTTTTCATGTGCTTGCATGTGTACTTGTGAATACATAAATGGAGGCGAGAGGTTGATGACAGGTGTATTTCTAAATCGCTTCCTACCTTTTTAAAAAAATTGAGGCAAGATTTCTCACTGAACTTGGTGCTGCTAAGTGCTGGGCTGGCTGCCAATAAGCCCCAGGGTCCCCGTGTCACTGCTTCCTCAATGCCAGAATCTTAGGCAAGCATCACCACACCTGGCTTTTAAGTGGCTTCTGGGGATCACCTCCATCCACTCTTGGTTCCTCACCAGCTCCTCAACCCCCTACAACATTCCTAACGAATCACATGATTTCCCATTTAGGCTGAGACAGTCATGTTTTTAAAGCAGAGGTGACAACTGGCTCCCAAAGAGTTAGATCTGGGAAACTGGCAGAGTCTTGCCTGGCTATGACTGTTTTAAATGTTTTACTTATTGATTTGTATATGTGTGGGCGTTTTGTATGTATGTCTGTGTATCGTTTATATACCTAGTGCTTGCTCATGGAGACCAGAGAAGTAAGTCATATCACCTTAAAATCGGAGTTACCGACAGTTGTTAACTGCTGTGTGAGTACTGGGAATCAAACCTGGGTCCTCTAGAAGAGCAACCAATGTCCTTAAGCACCAAGCCATCTCTCCAGTCTTGTTTGTTTCCAAAACTTAGGGGGAGCTGTTATTGCAAGGGATCCGGGTTCAAATCCTATCATCCACATGTCTCAGTGACCTCTTCTGGCCTCCTCAGGCACCATGCCCATAGATGATGGTACACATGTGTACATGCAGGCACTCCTACACATGAAATAAAAATTAATATACATTTAAAACTTTGAGCCAATACTTAAAATCTGGGTATTTTGTCCATAATCAAACCTGAATTTCTCCATCTCTTAAAAACATCAATAAATGTAACAAGAAAAGAGATGATCAAGCTGTGCAAAGATGTGTTCCTGTCTGGCCCCACTCAGCTCAAGCTGAACAGCAGCCTCCAGCTCTTTCCTGCTCCCACAATGGCTGATGTTACCACATGGCTGCCCCTACTCATTTGCTTCCTGCCTGCATCTGGTACTTTGTAAGCCTGGTTACAACCCAGCTCTCCTGCCAGGCAGTGCTTGGCACCCAGTGCAAGCTATTGGCAGAAAGGAAAGGTTAAAGGTAGAATATGCTTAAGGGATGAGTGAAAAAGCTCAAGGCTTTCAATAACATCATGTTTCTCCAGGCATAGAAATTAGGCTTCATTGCCTTTGTCAGCTTCACTGGCAACCTGACATCTCTAGAATACTATTCCAGTTTCACTTCTGTTACTCAATTTTTTAAAAAGCCCTACCAAGAGCATCTTAGGGGAGAAAGGATTTATTTGGTTGGCACTCCCAGGTTATATTCCATCCCTGAGGGGAAGTCAAGGTAAGAACGCGAGCAGCTAGTCACATTATATCAATGATCAAGAGCAGAGAGAAAATAAATGCACCCTTACTTCCTTCCTCGCTCTCAGATAGCACTCTTCTCTCATACTGTTCAGGACGCCCCACCCCCTCCACACACCACACCTGGGGAATGGTGCTGCCCAGAGTAGGCGGGGTCTTCCTATATCAATTAACAACAAAGACAATCTTTCATAGACATGCCAAAAAGCCAACCTAATCTAGAGAATTCTTCATTAAGACTCTGTCCCCAGGTAATTCTTGGTTGTGGCAAGGCAAATGCCCAAACCAATAATCACAAACATCTGGAGTGAATCAAGAGTCACCATTGCCCTTTGTTACTCATCTGTTGCCAAGGGGGCGATGCAGAAGAAGGTCATGTGTCCTCTCCTCAGGGGCTGTGGAGGCTGCCAGGTAAGAATGTGAGATGAGCCACTCGGAGCCTTCTGTTTGAGACGGGCAACAAAAGCTCAATTTCAGAACCTTTCCCTTTACTGATTGGCAAGGCTTGCAGATGAAAGCTCATGGCAGCCTGCCTCTGCTACAAAACTGTCAGTGACTCACAGCAGATACAGAGAACCCAGAGGGGAAAGAATTGGCCCCTCAGAATGGCAGTGGCGGTGTTGCCTTTAATCCCTGCACTTGGGAGGCAGAAGAAGGAGGATCTCTGGGGGTTCTAGGCCAGCCTGGTCAACAAAGTGAATTCCAGGACAGTTAGGAATACACTGAGAAGCCCTGTCTTGGGGGGTGGGGGAAGAAAAAAAGTCAACCTCTCAGAGCAGCAGAGGAACTATGGAGGTAGATAGGAAATGATGGACAGATTTTTCTCAGTAGAATATGACAGCTTCTCCTTGGTTTACATTCAACTCTCTCAGTTTTGAAAGTAAAACACCTCCATCTGTGCATGTATGTCTGTGTATGTGCCAGCGTGTTTGGAGGCCAGTGGGCAACTTTGGGTATCATTCCCTAAGTACCACTCACTTCTTTTAGTTTTTAATATTTTATTTTATTTGAGGCAGCCTTCAAACTGACATGAACTTGCCAAGTAGGCAAGGTTGGCTGGTCCCCTCAGTCCTGAAGTTACAAGGATAATTGTCACACTGGCTTTCTAAAATTCAGGTACTGGGGAATGGAACTTGGTTTGGTCCTTATGTTTGCAAGCAGAGCATCTCCCCAGCCTGTCTTAATCATTTAAAACCTCAAAGCCTCCATCTTGATGGCTAATTTAATTATGCTTGCCAATCAGTTACATCTTCTGACTTCAATAAATAATAAGCTTAAACTAAAGAACTGTTCCTGTGTGGGAGGAGTCTTCCTTTCTGAGTCGAGGGTGGAGCAGATGAGCCACCCCAGGCTTCATTATACTGAGTACTCACTCTGTTCGGGGGAGGGTTGGCTCTCTGCCCCTGCCCCACGCCTCTTCTTGGCACATTACTTCCGGTAACATATACATTCCTTAATTTAATGGGTTCATTAGTCTGTTATAGCTTTTCCACAGCTAGAGTAGACCTGAGCAGTGATGAATGGTTTACCATGAAAGTAGCTTAAGGATAGGTCTTCATAGATGGCAGGCACACCTTAATCAGGAAGGCCAGAGGGCTGCCAGTGGGGAGGGGAGAAGGAAGGACATTGGGCTCACCAAAGACTTTCTTCCCCTGGGTATCCTGACTCAGAAACATTAAAAAATCTAATGCAGCTTTATTCTCCATCCTCCTTTAAGCCTTAAACGCCTGTCTTTGGGGCATGGAGTGTAATAGACTAGGGCTTTAGGACCAGTTTCTCTGAGAAGCAGCCGGTGTTCAAGAAGGGCCCTTGACACCGTTCTGACTTAATGCTAGACACATCTGCAGCTACTTGGACAAAATTGACATTGTCTGGAGTGCAAAGCAATCGCCTAGCGCAGCATTAGGGAGCATTTACTCTTGAGCCGTGCTACCAGACATCAAATCTTGACCTTTAGGAGTTCAGAGATTAGATTTCTCGGCTGCAGGCGTTGAAGATATTGTTAGGAATTTGTTGCTATTCAAAGCAGATTTCCAGGGTTACCTATGGGTTTAATTCATCGCATCAATCATTTTTTGGAAGGTTCTTTTAAAGCCAAGATAGCTTCAAATAAAAACTAGGATTACTTCCACATTGATTGTCAGTAGTTGGCAAGGAGCACAGGGGACACCCTTGAGATGCTGTTAAAGTTTTTGTGTTGGTTCCTTCTCTGGTCCGTGGTCTGTGGAACTGGGGAGGAAAGATATGTTTCTACAACTGGCATTCAAAGCAGCTGCTAAAAGATGTGTGGAAGGCAGGGATGAGGATTTGGCTGCTCTCCGGTGTGGATTTCTCAAGCCCTTTAACACATTCAGTGCACAGATGCCTCATAGGTTATCTCAAAGTGCATCATTTAAAGCAAGACATGTTTAAGCCAACAGAGGTTAAGTGGAGGCTTGTTTCACTGAGTCTCCCTGTGTGTGTGTGTGTGTGTGTGTGTGTGTGTGTGTGTGTGTGTGTGTGTGTGACCACGAGTGTGCATATGTGTGTACATACATGCGTGTGTGCAGGCTTGTCTTTTCCAGAGGTCAGTTTATCAGCTTCACCAGCCTTCTTGACCCCAGGGCTGCCTGGAAAAGACTCTCAGCAGGTATGGAAAGGAAGTATTCCACAGTGGCTAGACTCACACAGTGGACTTCTCAGCTGACACCAGATGTTCACTCTCACTCAGTTGGCTTTTTATTTGCCATGCAAATCCTATGACGATCCCTCAGCACGGGTCTTCAATTCATTCAATTAAACACCTTGAAGGCTCATCTCCACCTATCTTCTCCATTCCCCAAACCTGCTGATTTCTTGGGGTGGGGGACGGTGTGACACTAGATACTTCAGCTGCAAGGTGATAAGGCGCATCATCTAAGCAGGAGGGCAGCAATAGAAGCATCTAGAACCTGGAGAGGGAGGCGATGCAATAGAGGGGGAGAAGTGCTACCCAGAGTGGAGTAACAGACATTCAACATAATGAACATGGAAGCCAGTGTGTTAAATGGAGCCCCAACACCAGAAAATGGTCTTATCATAAAATACATTTTGGAAAATCTTATCTAAAAGAAGCTTTGTGATAAAGAAGACGTGTAGCTTTGGGGGTGGGTGTTGCTCAGTGTCTCTAAGTGAGGTTCTTTTATGTCCGTTGCAACGGAGTGAGGCAGCATGACTTGTTTCTGGTGCTTTAACACTTTGTCTGGTTCTCTGTAGAAACTCAGTGGGGAAATGGGAATGACTTACACTCTCTCCTTTTCCATCCAATAGAAGGCATGTCACCCAGGGCATTGTCCCCATCATCTGCAGAAAATTCTCACCCCGTGGGGTGAGCATTACTGCTCCCTGGGCAGAGAGAAAAGTCCCTCTCCCCCAGTTCTGCAGAGGAATTTGGCCAAGCTTACACATATCTGGGAGTCTGACTCAGCTGTGTCTGATTTAAAGGTTTACACAAGCACCTGCAGGCCAAAACATGGCTCCATTGTGGGTGTGTAAACTGAGGCACAAGCAGCTGAACCATCTTGAAAGAGTTGCAAAGGACGGGCAGAGCAGTTAGTTTGTCCTCTGCCCACTGGCCTTCTACTAACCCTCACGTGTAGTGCTCTCTGGGGACTGTGTCTATATTAATAACCACTAAGAACTTGTAACTTACCACATATAAATACATAAACGTGCACAAATATGTACATTGTAAAGAATGATTGCAAATCACCTTTGCTCTTATAGAAATATATCCACACATGCATTGTACAAGTGGCCGAGTGTTTCTAGCAGGCTTCCAAGCCTGCATGGTATGTGGTCATGGTGTCTCTCAGTCAGGACAGACTTTGACTAGGACCTCTCTTAGCTAGGCATTGCTTTTCCGGGGTGACTGAGTTTTCAGCAGAATAGGAGAGACTGTGGCTGAAGCTCTCAGAAGTCAAGGTAAGAGTGCTGTTTCTTCACAAGAAATGTCACCCCACCCACTCCAGGGTTGGAGTTATAGATCATTGTGAATGGACATGTGGGTACTGGGAATCGAGCATGGATCCTCTGGAAGAGCAGCCAGCACTCTTAGCTGCTGAGCCATCTCTAGCCCTTACTGTAGTCATTCTAATACTTCTCAGAGAATCGAGGTGGCCAAGGCTCTGCAGCCATCATGACTCATCAAAGATTACCCAACAGTGAATCTCAGCACTAGATCGGAACCCCTGGCTTGTACCACACACTCTCACTGGTTCTATTATTAGGTGGTCCAAGGAAAGAAGGGGAAAAGGAAATAACAAAAAAGTAAGAACAAAAGCAGAAACAGACCATAAGTGACAGCTCTTTATGGTTCTGGCGGTCTCTGCGGCAAGCAGGTGGGGATAGGTGGCATCCTTACTCTACATTGCACATTCTTTCTGCTTATCTCCACTGCACATGCTCCTCTCAAGAGCTGGAAGACACAGAGGAGCAATTTTTCAGGCCAGAGCCTCAGAGATGGAGTCTCAACAGACCAAGCAATTCCCCTGCATTCTTTTTTAAGTTCTAGGAATTCAACTGCATGCTTTAATGCCATGTATTCCTTGCAAGACACCCCCCTCCGCCTCAAGGTGACCCCATTCTTCAAGGAAGAGAGGCTCCCAGTGTGAGGAGTCACTGATTCCCTCTCCACACAATAGGTGAGTCTAAGTTCTGAAGCTTCCCAGGACTAGACACAGTGCTAGCAGATTTCCACTCTCTGTAAGGAGGGGTTTCCTATGGTCAGACAGGCCATGTCTCTGGATGGGCAACACATCTCTGGACTTAGGGTAAAGAACACCACCTGACTCTTCTGTGAATTTTGATCCTTCCTTTTATTCACTCTGCCTGGTGAGATTGCAATGTTTCTGACATTATTTCCTCTCCGTAGACAGGAAGGGGAAACTGAGTTTAGTGACGCTATGGATATGAGATAATATGAAGGAAGTAGGACACTAGTACACAATGGCTAGTATACAGTAGGAGCACCATCAGTGCTGATGCCCCTGTCTATACACCTGAGGTTACACTAGAGAGGGTATTAGCCCCAGATCGGTGAATCTCTCATCTTAGATGCCTCAGCTCAGGGAGAGTCTATGATTTGGGGAATTTGTGGTGGGGAATCTCAGTGCTAACATAAACAAAACTCAAATAAAAATGCTGGTGTTGTGGACCTTATCTAGGTGTCTTTGATGTAACCTTGGGCTGGGCAGCTTTTCTTTAAGATAGTGGGCACAGGTTAGATGCAGGTTCCCTGCAGCCCCTCTGGAGTCACAGCAATCTCTAAGCATCTGAGGTGTTTGCTACAGAGACTCGCCATCTACCTGACTTGACCTGCATTTTTGGTGAACTTAGTCAAGGAGAGGTGACAGCTGGGGATGGAGTGCACAAATGCCTCACTCTTGTATAGGATGCTGGTCTGTCCCTCTTATTATCCCTAGAGTCAAATCTCCTCCCACAGCTCACTGCCAATGCCCCACCCACAGGGAGAGGCAGACACCTGGAACAACCTATATTCCTGAACCACAGGGCAAGGTTGGTAGTCATTGCAGAACAGCAAACTGACAATCTGTTCTCACTTGGCATTAAGATCATTTTGTCCTTTCCCACCTTCATCAAGCGGCATGTGTTTATGCAATATCTCCCTGGAGTCTGCTAGTGGTACCTTTGCCCTTAGAGCAATGGAGCAGAGTTCCTTTGAAACTCAGAGCTGCCCACTGTGGTCTTTGGGAGCTATCAATCGCTGCCATCCGAATGAGGTGCAAGTCTGGCTTTCTTGGGAATAGTGACAAGGACCTTGGATACCCACTGAATAAGACCTCATAAAACTTGAGACTTAAGCAAAATAACTCTTAAATAAATAAATAAATAAATAAATAAATAAATAAATAAATAAATAAGCCAAGCATGATACTGAGCTTACTAATGAATCAAACTCAAAATACCTCCCCCACTTCCTGTGCTATTATTGGAGGCTATCCTGTTACCCACCACTAAAACAATTTGGCACTTTCATCTTTCTCTGTCCCCTCCCAAACCCTGTGTCTCACTTTAAACTTCCGCTGTCACCATTTCCACTCAGTATTTCACTGTCATCTAAATTTAATCATGGCAGAGCAAGCAATCCCAACGGTGATCAGCAATGTCAGGGGCTCCCTTGGGAGAGACTGCCAGCCCCTGCAGGTTGGGACATGGAAGAGGAGAGATGGAAAGAAGTGAGGCTCACTGAAGCATCTCCCCAGGCAAGTTCAATGTCCTCATGACCGGGACAGCAGTGTTAATCAAAGCTCCAGGTCCCCAACCTGGAAACCCCCAAGTGAGACAAACCAAGAATTTTGCAAAGTTTTCAGTAAACTCACTGGGTGGCAAACCAGACCCGAGTTGACATATATTTATTTATAGCTTCACATTTATCTTACTTTCTATGAATATTTATACATTTCATTAAAGAAATATTAATACATTTAATTCCAGATGCCACCACATACCCTGTTTGGGTGTTATGAAATTTATGGAAAATGCCCCAGATTACCTTTTGAGAATTCAAACATTCTGAATTCTTAAGCAAAATGGCCCTCAGATTTCTTTCACCGGGGTGTGGTAAGATATTCTTTTTTCTCTTCGATCTGTCTTATTATCTGACCTTAATCATCATTCACAGAAATGATTTTTCCTTCATTTTCTGCAGAGTTCAAATCAGGTGATTTTCTAAATTTCTTTTCTCCTGATAATCTACATATACTTTAGCTACTAACATCCGAAATGAGCTCTTATTTAATGTACACTATGCCCAACATCTTGGGTATTTTCATAATTAAAAGATATTGCTAGATATTTTCTTAAATATTATGCGGTTTTTAATCTTTAAAAAAAACTTTATTAGCCGGGCATTGGTAGTGCAGGCCTTTAATCCCAGCCTCGGAAAGGCAGAGGCAGATAGATCTCAGAGTTTGAGGCCACTGTGGTCTACAGAGCTAGTTCCAGGACAGCCTGTTACATAGAGAAACCTTGTCTCAAAACAAACAAGCAAAAACAAAAACAAAAACAAAAAACCCTTTGTTGAGATATACTTTACATATCCTAACATTCATTGTTTCAAGTATAAGAGTCAACAATTTCTCAGTACATATACAGAGCTGCATGGCCATCATTATAATCTAACCATATACATTTCCTTTATTCCCTCCAAAGAAGCTTCAGGGCACTCTGTGGTCACTGCCAGCAGCCACCACTCTTCTGACATGCCAGGCATTGTGCACTGGGTCGTCCTCATGGGGAAACTGAGGTTAGCATAACATGTAAAAGATGAAGCTGAGATTTGACCCATGTCCTTGTGGACCCCAGACTTCACCAGTTTCCTGAAGCTGTCTGAAGAGAGTCATCTTTCACAGGGAAGGCACAAAAGTAGCCCCAGCCTGGATACTGGAGGAGCCATGACCCACAAAGGGATTGTGACCTTTAGGCTCTGGCCAATTGAGAGTTCCTGGGTGTTAGGGGAAAGTGTCAACAAACTCATGAAATGCCTCCAGCTAAGCCAGGGACTTAATTTAATGACCAGATAAGAATGATGTGTCATGAACAGACTAATTGCATATAAAAGGGCCGTTTCTGAAGTGGGCAGTGTGTTCCCACAAGTGCTTTAAACGCCCCCCAGAGATGCAGTTTGAAGCTGCCATTTGCATTATCAATGAAGAGGTAGTTTGCTAATCAAGGAGGGAGTATAAGCCGGATCCTGACTCAAATCTCCACACATTCCAACGAATCAGTGGCTATATTAGTGAAACCTTTTCATAGGTTTAATTTCTCAGCTCTTGAAATGTGAAGTTGGTTGTTGGGATGTGATCGTCCTGTTGTACTGATGTTGCCATGACACAAGAGCAGATGATGGGATGCACAGGAACCATGTTGTTATTGCACTGCTATTACTGTTGTTAATAAATACCAACCTCCTCTGTGACCCTTCACAGAAGTCCATTTTCAAAGCAGTTAACCCTGCCTCCAGCCATCCCAGCCTTCCTTTCTGCACCATGCCCCTCTGAGACTCGGGGTCACCAGTATCTCCCTCCTGCCTCATCTTGCTGGTATTTTCTTTGTACACCTTCTGGCTGAGCTAAAAAATAGCCTCAGGAACAGATCTCCAAGCCATCATTCATATGTTGGCATGACACTGAAATAACCCTGTGTTTGAATCCTGTGGAAATTTTGGAGTAATATAATTTGGGGTCTGTAGAATGGATTCATCATCCCGGAGAAAACAATGCACCATGCCATGAGACTGGACGCTGGGAGAACACGGAGCAGGGAAACCCAGTGGCCCTGTTCTGAGTTCACTAAGGGGTGGTGGAATTGCAGGAAGAAAAATCGTCCCAGGAAATGGCTCAGTGGCTAAAGTTCCTGTACTGCAAGTGAGAGGACCTGAAATTTGACTCCTAGAAACCACATAAAGAGCCAGGCATGGTGTTCCACACACTTGCAATGTCAGCACTGAGGAGGCAGAGACAGGAGGATCCCCCGTTTCTCTCAGTTTAGCTAAAGCAGCTTTAAGGAGGCCCTGTCTCCAAAACCAAGGCAGGGAGAGGTAGAGGAAGACATCCAACATCAGCCTCAGTCCTCCACATATGTGTGTACACACGCACATGCACAAATGCATGCACAGAGAGATGTTAGAGGTACACACATGCAATACACAGTAGGGAGGTGGTTGAGACTGCTTATCAATTTCTCTGCTCCCTTGAAATGTAAATAGCACAGCCTTGCCTAAGGTCAGGACTAAGAAGCATGAGACTGGATAATTGAATCTAATAACTTCTTTCTCTAGGTTCCAGAACTTTTTAAAAATTCAAACTCTGCCCCTACCACTGACAGACTTCCGAATCAAGGGTCAAACACAGAGCTTGCACTTGGTAACACAGTTCTAGACCATGCAGTTCTTCACCTTGAACTCTGAGGAGCTACAGTTTCCATCCTACAAAGGGCAACGAAGTGGTTATATATAGACAGAGCAGTGGTTCTCAACTGTGACCCTTTAATACAGTTCCTCATGTTGTGGCGACCTCCAACCATAAAATTATCTTGTTGCTACTTTATAACTGTGATTTTGCTACTGTTATGAGTCATAATGTAAATATCTGACACTGCAACCCCCAAAGAGGTCGAGACCCACAGGTCGAGAAGCACTTAGAAACGTATGCACTTGAGTAGTTTTTACTAGGAATGAAAGAAACTGGGAGGAGCATTTCTGCATTGTGTGTGGAACTCAGTGAGCTATCTCCCACTCAGGACCTTGCAAGGACAAATTAACCCTGTCTCAGCTTTTTTATCTTGACCCCAAGTTGCAAAGCTGAGTGTATAGACAAAGTCGGGCTTACCAACATGTTTTAGTTCACTCATAAGATTTTTAAAAGGTTAATAATGGGCAGGTCTAGAATTTTTGGGGAGATTACATAATAAAACCATCTTTTATTTCTGCTATGTTTTAATGAGTCAAAAGTCTGTCCAGCAGACTTGTCTGCTCTATTCTTGAAAGAAACAGCATATGTTGAGGAAAGAAATAGACAAGAAACAGAAGATAGAGTTGGGAGGGTATCCAGTAAATACTGTGATCAGTTCCAAATTTATTGTTCCAAGTTCTTATATACCCAATCAAAATGAACAAATGAATGTAATTACCTCCTTAACATCCAAAACACCAAGTAACCACACACCAACCCAAATATCCTGTTGTTTAGGTAAGACATCCATTAACTACACCTTAGCCTAAATATTCTGTTGGCTAGGCAAGACATACAATAGCCACACCTTGGGCCAAACATCCTGTGGCTCAACTTTGAAGGAGCAATAATAGGCTCGAACTCTCTGACCTTGTGTCAAGATGAAATGGAGCCACTCCTATAGGCCTTCACAAAGTTCATCACACAGGACCTATCTTTGCCAATAATAACATGACCCTGTTTCTAGTTTGTTGTCTTTTTAAAAGAGACATACCACCTCCAGGCTGCCCCTGGTCCCAGCTCTTCCTGAGGTCCTAAGCAAATCTTAGCCATAGGAGTTTGTTCATTGGTTCTTGCCACAAACAGGCAGGCAGGAAACAATTGTCTCTCTTGGAGATTTATGATAAACATGCAATAGAACCATTGTATTTAAGGGGCGGGGGTCATCAGACACTGTAGCATGTGCTTAATGATTTATTTCAGAGGTGGGAAATCTCTGAGCACTGCCATGGCCTCCTCCTCTTCCTTAGTCTTAGAACAGGCAGAAGTCTGGTCCCCCATGCCTTCTGGGCATCCATCAGCCCAGGATTCTCTATAAACCAAGGATGCTGTAAGGGTTAGATCAGCAAATGCATGTTTGCACATTTAACCACACCACCACCTGGGTTATTATAGTAAACTTGACAGGACCTAGAATCAACAGAGAGACAAGCCTCTGGATATAGCTGTGATGGAGTTTCTAGATTAAGCTAATTTAGGCCAGAAAACCCACCCAAAAGTGGGCAGTCTGGCCCTTGGGTCCTGGACTAGTTGATAAAAAGGAAAGAGCGAACTGAGGCAGGAGCATCCATCTCTCTTGGCTTCCTGACCACTCACCCAAGGTGACCAACTCCTTCCTATTCCTGCCACCATTTTTTCCCTGTCAAGGATGGGTTGTAAACCCTCAAATTGTGAGCCAAGCTGAATCCTCTTTGTGTAAGTCACTTCTGTCACCAATGAGAAAGGCAACTACTCTACCACCCAGAGAGTAGCTCTTGCTTCTGCTCTTTCCTTGTCACATCAACAGTTCCACTGAACCCTCAAATCCCCCTACAGAACTGACGTCCAAATTGATTTAAAAAAAAAAAAAAAAAAAAAAAAAAAAAGCACCTGGAATCCTTCCTGTTGGGGAATGGTGGTGTGGGACTGTCCTAAATATAAAGAGAGACATTTCTGTTGCAGCTGGGACCTTTTGAAAGGTTCCCTCAAGGTCATGTGTTCCCTCAGCATGGGCCTGACCATCCTTTGTCATAGTTGCTGATGAACTGTGGTGAACTGTGGTGACTTTAAGAAGGAGAAGGGCTGTGAATGTGAGATCAGACTTCAGTTTGGAGCCCAAGGCTTTGAAGTGTGAACATGGAGAGGCAACAATAGGGGGTGAGATATGCTAAGTGTTGCACATGAATTTACATTCAATAAAAAACCCTCCCAGCTATAATTATCACATTTTTGCTAATATTGAGATTCTAGATGTCAAATTTAATATTTGAGTAAACCAATTAAGGAATGTTTTTTCCTCAGCTTTGACAAACAATCTTGCTGGAAGTTTCAAATGTGATTTTTTGGGTGCTTGCTCTTTTTTTTTTTTTGGAGGGTAGTTGTTGTCACATTATTTTAAATAAGTCTCCTTTAAACTTACCATGAACCAAGGATGTCTTTGAAGTTTTGATCCTCCTGCCTCTACCTCTCCAGAGGTACTTCTGGATATTATAGGTACATAGTACCACATCTATTTATCATCTATTATTTGGCCCAGGGACTGAAAAGCAGGACTTCCTAAATGCTAGGCAAGTACTCTGCCAACTGCACTACATACCCAGCCCCCAAATGTGCTTAAGAACTAAAAACAACAAGTCAGGGCATGAGACCGAAACTGACCTACATGACTAATCTGCATTTTCCTTCTTTTTAAAACAATTTATTTTTAATTTTATGTACATCAATGTTTTGCCTGCATGTATGTCTGCGTGAAGATGTTGTATATCCTGGAAATGGAGTTACAGACAGTTGTGAGCTACTGTGTGGGTGCTGGGAAGTGAACCCAGATCCTCTGGAAGAACAGCCAGTGCTTTAACCACTGAGCCATCCCTCCAGCATTTTCTATGATGGAATTTCCAGAGTCTCGCTCCCTTTGCTTTGACTTCTCCAGTCTTTCCAAGGCTCCCACCCCCCCAGCTCTGTTTGCTTTTTGATAAGGGTACAAACCTCAAACTCTGTTAATGTATCTTTTCAAGCATGTGCCAAATGACTCTAGATCATGGTTCTCAGCCTGTGGGTGGCAACCCTCAAAAGACCGTTGGAAAAAAAGATAGATATTTATATTATAATTCCTAACAATAGCAAAATTACAGTTATGAAGAAGCAACGAAAATCATTTTATGGTTGGGGGATCACCACAATTTGAAGAGCTGTATTGAAGGGTCACGGCATTAGGTTGAGAACCTCTGTTCTAGAAGGGATCACCTCTTCGGATTTCTCCTTTGACTGTAGTGCATCCAGACTCAAATTGTAGGGTCATTGTCACATTATAATAGAGAAATGTTTTGCCGTGTGTTACAGAACAAGATGGAATCTTCTCTAAGAAGCTTGGGGATCAGAGTGCAGGAAAAAGATTAATTTTTATGCACCAAGTCATTATGGAGGGAGAAGGAGTCACTTAGGTTGCTGGAGAGGCTTTCTCATCTAATGTCAACACATAGCCCGTGAGTAGAGGACCGTGGGCTCAGTCCTCAGATTTGTTTTTACCTTTAAAGTGCTCAGATCTAGGTCATACACTTGTTTACACATATTTCAGGTTTCCGAAAGAGCCTCCTTTTCAAAAAGATATCATTTTCCCGGGATTTAGATACATCTGAAAATATTTTGATTGTTCCTACTCCATAAAAATGCACAGCCACATTTCAGACTGTATTGAAATAAAAGGAGAGGTAACACCACTCTACCTTCCTCTCCTAATCCAGCAGCTCTGGTGTGCTTCATCTTGATGGCACACCTGTCAGCATGTGTGCATGTGTGCATGGTCTTCTAATCGGTCTCTTTTGTTTCCTGGTTCTGTGTGATACCTGCTTTTCTACCCCTTTACATGGATACTATCATGTACATGTGCCAATTGATTGAGCTCTTCCATTGATAAGTGTTGGGGCAACTTCTAGTTTGTACACACACACACACACACACACACACACACACACACACACACACACACACAGAGAGAGAGAGAGATCTCCATGTCTGCATGCATGTACATGCCATTGCTTTAACACACTTCTGGAAGTCAGAGACTGACCTTACCTGTCTCTGGGTGGGAACAGTAGTGAAGTGGCAAATGTTTAACAACAGACTATTTTTTTAATTGTATTATTTTTTCTTATTTTACATATTGATCCCAGTTCCCTCTCCCTCTCTTCCTTCCTCCCTCTCATGCTCCCCGACCACCCTTCCATCTTACCCCTATCCCCCACTCCACCGGGAGGGTAATGCCTTCCAGGAGGGATCAACAAAATCTGTCAAGTTCTTTGGAGTAGGGACTAGGCCCTCCCTCCTGCCTCTAGGCTAAAGGAGTATCCCTCCATGGGGAATGTGCTCCCAAAGTCCTTTTTTGCACCAGGAATACATCCTGGTTCCACTGTCAGAGGTCCCTTAGACTGCCCAGGCCTTCTAACTGAGACCCATGTTCAGGAGGTCTGAGTCGGTATAATGCTAGTTTCTCAGCTATCAGTCTGGATCCCTCTTCCTAAATAACCCTAGCTTGCATTAGTTGACAAAACACTAACAAGGACACTAAAAACAAGTTACACAGAGATTTCTATTTTTAGGCCAGCCCAGTTCTAGGTCAGTACCAGTTAAAGTCTCTAACTCCCTGTGGACAGCACATGATTCCAGGGGAATTCGCCTGGCTTTAAAAACCCTGCAGTTGGCAAGTGTGGTGCTATTCACTTTTGTCCTGACACTTAGCAGGCAGTGGCAGGTGGATCTCCTTGAGTTTAAGACCAATTTGACCTATATACAGCGGTGGTTCTCAACCTGTGGGTCACAACCCCTTAGGGGTCACATGCCATACATCCTGTATATCAGACATTTAAATTATGATTCACAACAGTAACAAAACTACAATTGTGAAATATAGCAATGAAAATAATTTTATGGCTGAGGATCACCACAATATGAGGCACTCTATTAAAGGGTGGCAGCATTACGAAGGTTGAAAACCATCCATATAGACAGTCCTAGGCCAGCCAGGGCTAAACAGTGAGAGCGGACCTATAAACAAGTAAGTAAATAAATAAACAAATTAACCCTGCAGCCAGAAGAGATTAGGGAGTGTTTGGAGGAGAGTGGCTGAGAAGAGCACAGGGCAACTGAAAAGTAGCTGTAGGTAAACAGGTAGACACCACACCATGTGGTCCTTCGGGCTGAGTCAGGAGGATGGCCAGTCAGGGCAAGATCCTGTCTGCATAAAACAAACAAATGTAAATAAAATCAAAGCAAGCTACTCTATTAAACTGAGCACACACACATTCCCTGTCCAGGTGTCCAGGCACAAGGTGATGCTCTCTAGCTGGACTTGTCCCTCCTTATTTTTCCCTCCCTTAAGCTGAGTGAGAAAAGGGTACTGGGGGGGGGAAATCAAGGGAATAAGAAATAAAAGCAATTCCTCATAGAACAGGCCAACCATGGAGATTAAACTCCTTGGGGGTGAGGCCCCCAATACCTGGATGTCATTCCTGCCTTCTTTATTCCTTCATGACATAGTAACCACTAGTCACAGATGTCCAGGCAAATGACAGTTTGGCAGTGTTCACTCGCCTGGTCAATGCACCTCGGGTTCCCCAACACACAAACAGCCACGACTCCACCCTGTAGCTACTCACTCGGACAGGACTGTGTCCACATCGGCAGCTGCCACAGGGTGTAGGCGACTGGGCTTTGCACCATGAGCCTGCTTTGTGACTGGTGAAAGGAACTTCTGAAGAGGGACACCGTCACTTGACCAGACCCAAACAGTGGCCCCCTTACTAAAAACCGTGACAAATGTCTTCCTCTGTTTTTATTTTAGCTAAGCCGCCTTCCCTGCCTCTGTGGGCGGGGAGGTATCTGCCTTACAGACCTGCTGGAAGATAAATCCACCATCTACACTGAAGTGGGAGTCAGGTGACTCAGCTACAAGTGCAAACTCCATCATAACTTGAGCTGAGATTTCCTTTGATAATAATGTTATTTGGGGTTTCTGAGCAAACTGCACCTGGTTTTGTAATGGTGACTGCAGAGTGAGTTTAACCAGAAAAACAATATCATTTTATGCACGGTCATCAGTGTTCCTAGAAATAAGAGTGGAAAGGTGGCGGTAACTGGGACCCGCCCATTTGGAATGGTGCTGTACAGCTGTTGCTGACATCTGCAGAGCCAGCTGCTGATTCTCTATACCATCTTCTCTTATACATGGAGAGTAATATCTGGTTCCTTATGACAAAAATCAGGACATGGGCAGCATGTGTACTCAATAAGTCTGGATCACAGAGTCAGGAGCAAAAGAAAAAAATTTAATCAAAACACAAGTCTTTTTTTTTCTCTCATTCTCAAAATACAGCTTAGTTATTGAATTATTTCAATTAGTTCAGACAAAGTTTGAATTAAGCTGCATCCCAGTGACCTAATATATTTGTAGATGTCAACAGTGTCACGATAGCAAAAGGTTGGACACAGCTCTAGGTCTGTATGGTGCCTTCACTGTTTATTGCATCAAAATATTGATTTATACCACCCCTGCTGGGATGGTGAGTTTAAACTTGACACAACCAAGAATCTCGTGGGAAGAGAGGGTCAATGAGGGATTGACTTGATCAGGTTGGCCCGTAGGCCTGTCTGTTGGGAATTGTCTTGATTATGTTAACTAACATGGGAAGACTCAGCCCGCTGTGGGCATCACCATTCCCCAGGAAGAGCTGCCTGAACTGTGCAAGAGTGAGAAAACGAGCTGAACTTTAAGCAAGTAAGCTAAGCGAGCATGCATGAATGCATTTCTCACTGCTCTCAACTGTGGGTGCAATATGATGGGTGCTGTATCTTCCTGCAAAAGACTGTAAGCTGGAATTGTGAACTACAACAACCCTCTTTCCCCTTATGTTGCTTTTTGTCAGGGTATTTCATCTCAGCAACAGAAACAAAGCCAGAACACCTATGGGCCTGTGTGATTCTGCAGGACCAAATGGGAAAGAACAGAACAGTCCATTGCGACACCTCCTTTACTCTGCACTTCACATGGTCAACATCTGTCCTCACTCAGTGCTTCCACTGAGAAGTGGCTGCCCCTCACATGGCAGAAGGCACAGCTGTCCACACAGAGAGGTTTTACATAAGCACCTGAAGGGTCCCTGTGCTCCTGGTCCTTCTGTATCCGAGGACTGTGGTCTAAAAGTCCACACTCTCTTGGGTCCCCCACTCAGACTCTCTTCGAGATCTCAAACACCCTTGAACAGGTGTCATTGATCTCCTCTGTGCTAAGGTGTCACCAATGCACTCAATTCCCCTGGCATGGCTGGGGAAGAGTCCTGTACAGAACTTCGAGGGGGTGGCCCCTGAAGAGGATTGGTGATTAAACCAACACGGGTGTGTCTAGAAAGATCTCAGGTGGCAGTTCTTGAGACTGAGAGCTCAAGGGTCAGGACTGTATCACATAGCCATCCTGGGAGTCATGAGTGCCAGCCCCACATCTGTGACTAGCAGAAGAAACTTGCTAGGCAAGAAGAGGCCTGGGTTCTGCAGTATCTAAGCCCTGGTCTTCTGGTGGCCAGCCCTGTCTAGGCTGCATCAGCAGACCTAGGTACACTGGTGTGGACAGCCCTAACATAGCACCTGAGTGAATTCAAAAGCTGTCTGGCTATGGAAGCCAAAAGTAGAAACTCTTGCTCTTGACAAAGCCTCATTCTGCTCCTAGCACAATAACTGATGCGATAATCCTGGAAATGAGTACAACGAGAGGAACTTTCCAGGGAAGAGGTGCTTGCTAATTTTCTTAAGCTGACAAAGGATTGGGATTAATTAAGGTTTAGGGATCTCCAGCCTCTGGTTCTTTTGTGGGTTGCTTCTCAAAGGCAGTGAAATGTGGAGTTCCCTGTGTTAGGGCTGAGGCAGTGACGTCCAGGGAGGAGCTGCTTCCCTGCCTGTTTGTGATCCTCTTGGTGTATGCTCCAGTTCCCTCTGACTTTCTGGGAAATTCAATAATATAGTCTCTTGTCATTTTTCATGCCCAGACATGGTAATTTGAGTCTAGTGCTAAGTGAGAGGCACAAACGTCTATGATATGAAAGGGAAGACCCTCCCTTCCATACTCCACCTTCTGAAATGAGGAAGGGTTTTAATCCCCATGGTAAGTGAAGCCACCAAGCACAGGTCCTCAGCTTGCATAGCAGGCACCCTACCTCACTGAGCCATCTCTCCAGGTCTGAGAAATTCCTTTCCACAGGCTACATCCATCAGAGAGGATGAGCTGGAGTGGAGCTGTGAATGAATTCTTACAGAACCAACCGCAGACCCGACCCTAGAAGATGTAGCGTTCTTGTAGACACACTGACCCTTTATCCACAACTGCAACCTCTCTGGCTCTGAGCTGTTTGTCCTTGAGTCCCAAGTGTGGTGCTTTAAATGAGAAATGTCCCGGAGTGTCCCCCACATTTGATCGCATGGTCCCAGGTTGGGGGCGCTGTTTGAGGACTTACTGGAGGGAATAGAGCAGAGGGGCAGGCTCAGAGTTCACAGCCACACCCCACTCCCTGTCCACTCTGCACTTTCTCTGTGTGGCTGTAGAGAAGACCTCTCTTCTTCTCATTCTACTGTTTGCCGCCATGCCTCCCTGGCCTTTGCAGACTCCCCCTCTGGAACCCTAACTCCATAAGCCCCTCTCCCCCACCATAAGTCACTTTTGCTCACGGTGTTTTATCACAGAAATGGAAAAGTAAGTCATGCACTCAGCTATAAAAGGGCAAGGGCTCCAAGAAAATGCTTCAGTTCCCTAAAGCATCAGAGCTATCTGAGGAAACACAACTATGGGGTGAGAATGACAGTGATGGACAGAGAGGGTCCTGATCCTCTGTGACACTGTTTGGGGCACATCATCATGTAGGCTTATCCCAAGTCAGGGTTTTGAAGTGGAACGTGCCACAGAAACCCAGGAAGCACGGGCTATAACTCCTGAGTGACCTTGTGAAGACTGGCACACTTCTAAAGATGCTCGGCTCTTGCTAGAAGCATTTTTCACACACACAGAACCCAGTTTGGTGTTTTTCTGGAGCCATGTGAAAGACAGTCTGGACAAGACTCCCTGAGTACCTCGAGACTTCATCACAAAGATCAAATGAGCTAAAGTGGGTAAATGAGAAATACAATGGTCTGCCAGTGTTTGCTGCTGTTCATGTCAGCCACTCTGCCTGCTGCAGCTCCCCAAGAAGGAAGTCGAGGCCCATCAGTGCATGGCCTGCTCAGCACAGCACAGAAAGCTGGTGGACCCTAGTGATTTCCACATATTGCTCAGTAAGTCCTTTCTTAGGTGTAGACTCTGACTGGGGACACAGAGTGGGAAAAGCCCAAAAGCAGCTTCTTGAATGTGCAATTGAAGAGTGTGACCCATATTTATCACCGGATGACTCCTGCCTGGGGTCTGAATGGGCCTTCCAGGTGATATAGGTAGCTTTGAAGCTGGCGAAGAGTACTGAATAGTCATTCCCGACATCAGTCATGATGATTTATTTTTAAGTACTTTGAGGTGTTTAGACATTCGTGGAGTGTTTGTGTGATTCATCCCCTATTCAAATATGCTTTAAACATATGTTTGTACACACTGGCAACAGTGTGCCAGCCACTGCTTCCAGGTGTGATCCCAGGCTGCTTTCCTCGGAGGCCTACTGCTCTCCCACAGGGTTTGTTTCATTTCCCCAGATCCTTCTTGAGAGGATATCAGAGTATGTCAGGACAATGAGGACCAGTGCAGTGCTCTGGATGCTGCCTCCTTCCCCCATCTTCCCAATCCTCTCCCTTCCCCCCTTCCTCTCCTTTCCCCATTCCTCCCTTTCCCTTTCCCTTTCTCTTCCCTCTTCCCCTCCCCTTTCCCTTTCTAACTTCCTCCCCTTCCTTTCTTTTTCTTCTTTACCCCCTCCCCTTCATTCTCTTCCCCTTTTCCTTCCCCTCTCATTCCCTTTCTATTTATTTTCAATTCTCCCTTTCTACTTTCCCTTACACACACACACACACACACACACACACACCTGCCTCCCTTCCTTTCTCCTCCAACATTGTTAAAATAAATGAAGACTGATCAGCAGATACAAACAGATGATTAGAAGTCAGACTGAATGCCACAGGGATACCTGTGTACAGACAAACTTAACCACCACAAGGAGAAAAGGGTGAAAATTCTGGCCCGCACCAGTGTTGAGATGCATAGACTGGAATTCCTCATGTGGGCATTATGGCTTTCCTTCCCTGTAAAGCCCTTCTGGATGACGTCCCTTGGTATAGTCAGGACCACACAGGAAGTGAGTCTGCTTGCAGGTGGAGGTACTGGTTAGTTTTTGTCAAATTGACGCAAACTAGAGACATCAGGAAAGAGAAACCTTATTTGAGGAGTTCCTCCAACAAACTGGTTTGTGAGAATGTCTATGAAGCATTTTCTTGATTGCTATTGGATGGGAGATGGCCCAGTCTACTGTAGGTGGTATCATTCCTAGGCAGGTGGGACCCAGGTTGTAAAACAAACATAGCTGAGCAAGCCAGGGGAAAGCAATCCAGTAGGTAGCATTCCACCATTGTTTCTGCCTCTGTTCTTTCTTGAGTTCCCTCAGTGACAGATAAAGACCTGCCAATCAACCCTTCCCTACACAAGTTGGTTTAAATCACTGTTACTTGTTTTTTGTTAATGAGTATGGGTGTCTAAGCACCACATATATACACTGTGTTTAAGCCTGGTGCACCCAGAGGCCAGAAGAGGGTATCAGATCCTCTTGGAATGAGAGTCAAAGATGGTTGACAACTGCCTTGCGGTTGCTAGGAATCTAACTTGGGTCCTCTGGAAGAACAGCCAATATTCCTAACCATTGAGCCATGAACAGTATGAGCAGAGTTATTTTTTTTTTTATCATGAATGGAATAAAATACTTGAAAAATCTGGGCAGAGAAGCATCTCAGCTCTGGGAAGAAGAAAATCCAAAAAACTAGAAACACCTGAGAATTACTCTTATTCTTAAGAGCAAATTCACTTAACAACAGCTTTCCATCATACATAGTCATGACAGCCTTAGTATTTCCTTTGGGCAGCATTTTAAAGCAGCTTCTAGATGCAAGAGATCTGGGTTTTTGCAAACCTGAGCAGGACCAATTTAACTCCTCCTTTAGAATTTAATCTGAAAGGGACTTGAGAGACCCCTACCCCCGCCTTTGATGAAGAAAACAAGGCCCGAGGAAATGGGGAAGGATGTACGAATAAGCACAGGGCTATTTAAGGACTGAGTTATAGCCAGGGCCCAGGGCTTTCCCATTCTAATACATGAGTAAGAATTTGAAGACACTGAAAGAAAGCTTGTTTCTAAGTTAAATAAAAATAAATAAATAGAAAGTATAAAGCAGAAAAAAATCTGAAGACATAGTTGGGAGCATTATAATAACCTCATCCTCCACCAAACGGATTCTGTGTTCTGTACCAGTCCTGATCACAGATGCTGAATTTGTAACTATACAGTTTGCCCTTCTGAGATGCTCTTGGTTGAAGTAAATTTGCTCATAGTGGCCAGAGATGTTAAAGGAGGTGGCCTTTTTTTCATGGTCAAAGTCCAACTGAACCGCCAAGAAAAAGGGAGTTGGGGTGGGGGGAGCTTAATTTGGGAGATAATGACCAACTTTTGGTAGGAAGAATAAGAAGACCAAAGAGGAAGGAGACAAATGGCGACAATTAAAATATAGGGCAGACACCCAGCCAGGGGGCTGTGTTCCCCTTTCAAACCTCATACCCACCACCTCAGAGAACAGCAACACTTTTGGGACCAGCACATTCGCAGAGTCAGTCAGTACTGGGCAGGGTGTGGGGGAGACAGCATTGAAGGAGTTGTTACCTAGGATGAGGTGCAAAGCACAAGATCGTAAATACTTTGGCGAGATGGGATTTCTAACACATTGTGTGCCTGGGGCTTGCAGGTGGGCTGCTGCAATCTTTCCTCGGGGATTTGGCAGCATGGCAGTGACTCTCTGTGGGCCTTTATTGATGTATCCATTAGAAAGTGACATGATTTGCTTGCTAAGTTTCTGTTTAATTTGCATCTTAATGTCCCATCATTAGGGTTTAAATACGGGCATAGGGGATTTGTGCAATTTAGAAATTCCCTCTGGGGACTGGTAACTCTGGGACTCTGAACACACAGTACAGAAGGCGGAGTGTCAGAAGACATTTGAACAGGTCTTCGCTGGTCTGAAGGGAACTTACCCAGTGCGTTAACTTAAGGGAAGTCCTCAGAAGCCTCTGTTGACGTCAGAGGTCGGAGGTCAGTACCTAAGGTAAGCCCTCTACCTAAGGAAGCCTACCTAAGGAAGGCTCAGGTGGATGCATTTTTCTTCCTTGTATTTTGGACCCACAGAGGTTTGTAGACAAGACCACAGCCTCCCATCCTGATCCACATACTGAGTGTGGACCACCATTCTCACTTGGCATGTGTATGGGTTTCTGAGGCTCCAAACTCCTGTCCTTGCCTCACACAGCAAATGCTTTAATCACTGATCCATCTTCCCAACATTTCAGAGGGCAAAAGGGTATCTGTGAAAACCATGTACATTCTTTCAGGTTTGTGAATTTCTGCATGTCTCATGTCATATTCAGCATGAATTTGTTATTTCCCCTCTCTCTAATCTAGATGGTGACAGATGGTAATGGTGGGACATGCACAGTATGGCCTCTGTTTCTGGTGCTCATGGTAGACAATGCTAATTGGTGACAGAAGGTTTTTAAGCAGTTTTGAAATGTATTACATTTTATTGATTGGTCCTATATATGTGTTGTGCGTGTGTGTGTGTGTATGTATGCATTGCATATTTGTGGAGGTCAGAGGACAGTCTGTGGGGGGTCAGTTCTCTATTTCCACCATGTGGATTTCAGAGTGACACTCACTGTCAGGCACTTTTATCAACTGAGTCAACTCATTGGCACCTATGACAAAAGTCTTGATGCAACTAAACTTGGCTTCAGAGTCTTGCTTATCACAAAGCATAGCTAATGACTGTCAATTGCTGACTCAATGTCATAGCTAATGACTGTCAATTGCTGACTCAATGAAACTTCTCATCAAGACTGGAGAAAGAAAACAAATGGTGCATCCAACAAGGCCAAGATGAAAAACCCGAGAGACAGAGAATGTGAATTTGCTTCAGTTTTGATTGATTGTTTGGGACATGATCTCACATTGTAAGTGAGGCTGGTCTCTGCCTCCCAAGTGTTGGGGTGAAAGGTGTGTGCCACCACATCGAGCCAGTTCATCCTTTTAACACTTTATTTAAATTATATTATATAGATGAGAAAGTCTCTGCTAAATACTTGCAGGTTGATTTTTATCAGTTCTATATATAGTTTAGTAATGGGCAAATTGTAAACATTTCTCACCAACAGGTACCAAGTATATGGAAACCATGCCTGGTGGGTACAGCTACCCTAATTAAAATTTGCTAATGGTTGCTTTCTCTCTGTTTGGATTTTCAGTTTTGGGAGTCAGACTATATGCAGGTCGAGCTAAAATGCCTTCACTTGTAATGGTCAATCTTCATTATCATCTTGACTGGATTTAGAATAGGCATGCCTCTGGGAGCACCTGTGAGGCTGTTCCCATGGAAGGAAGGCCTACCCTGAATGTGGGTGGCAACATCCTGTGGATTGAATGGAAGAAAAAAAAAAAAGATGAAGTGAGCACCAGTGCTTGTCTGTCTCTCTTCCTGACTGTGGGTGCAATGTGACCTCCTGCCTCCATGCCTTCTCCACTATGCTGGGTGTGTGGTACCTTTAGATTGTGATGCAAAATGAGCTCTTCTCTCTTTGGGTTGCTTTTGTCAGGGTATTTTGTTACCACACTGAGAAAAGTACCTCACACACTTATAAACCCTCTGACCTAGAGTAGAAAAGCAATGTAGATGGCAGACATGATGGCTCCCAATTATGATATACTTTTTCCTCTTCTTTCAAAAGTTATAATCTGGATATTTCTGTTGCATTATCACTTACAACAAAATGAACAACAACAATAACAACAGCACACACACACATACACACACACACACACACACACACACACACACACACTCATGCCTTCACATGCATGCACATACTTGAAAGAAAAGGAAGGAGCATAAGAATGTGAGGGAGATGTGGGAGGAGATCTAGGGGCTCTTGGAAGTGGGAAATGGGGGTGCATGTCATCACATTTCATTTCATTGTATACAAGAATGAAATTTTCAATAGTAAGGAAAAATTCTAAAATGAATTTTAGTAAATATGGTCTCTCATTAGTGCTGAGTGGTAGATGTTGGTGTAAGTGAATAAACTGTACTTTATCTTTGAGAAAGGATTAGAAGATGGGTAAGTGTAGCGCCATAAATAAAAGACCCAGAGACAGATATTGGGGTTCAAGCTTCAAGCTGAAGATCAGAGAAGCAAAGCAGCCAAGCCAGTAGCTCTTACCTCCATCTCAGTCTGAAATGGCAATTCTGTCTCCACAAATCCTCAGAGGCAAAAGGCTCTCAGATCCTGTCTTCTCTTCTTTATATTCCTTTCTTGCCCAGCCATATCTTCCTGTCTCCACTTCTCTAGTGCTGGTATTAAAAACATGTGATCCCAGGTGCTGAGATCACCTTTGGGTGAGAATGAATCACTTCCGTGTAGTCAGTGTGACTTTTAACTAACAGAGATCCATCTACCTCTTAATCCTGAGTCCTGGGATTAAAGGTGTGTGCCTGACCTCTATAGCTTGAAGCTGGCTTTGCTTTCTGAATTCTCAGGCAAGCCTTAATAAATCATAAGTACTTTCTCAAATAAGACACCGAAGTCCGAAGGAGAGCATAGTTAGCCACATTTCAACAATGTCCATCAGCATCTTGACTTGTTTGCTTTCATTATCATTTTAGATTTTCAGCCCACACTGGCACCACAGAGCTGTCATGAACTGAAAGTCCGGGGGTGCAGGGTTCACAAGACATCTCTAATGGAGTTTCATATTTTTGGAAAGAGGTGATCACACTTTCCTGCTGAGGAGCCTCGGGTGATGTATGTGTTTATCTTCGGAAACTATGTGGAGAATCTTGCTATGGCGAGCATTCCAGGTAGTCTCCATCTTCCTCACTAACACAAGATTTATGTTTGCACTCACAGAGTGTGGGAAGGCTAATAAATTAGACTTGCTGACAACCCTTCAACAAAGGAACTATTTTTTCTGCAGTTAGCAGCCCCTTTTTTGTTATTAATAAGCTTACTTAGTGTTAATCATCTTGTCATAGGCAAAGCCACCCCCTGAAGCCCAGTAGGAAAGCCCTAAGGAAAACCAACCATATTAAAAATGTTTTTCAACTTACCCTTACATTCTTGAAGTAAACTCATGTACTTCTCAGGGGCCTTGGCTTGGTATGGTTACACGGAACTGCTGAAGCAAGGTGAGGGCTAGGACCCTGCAAGTCATTTTCCAAAAGCAAAGGGGAAAAAAAAATAATGACCTCTCATGATTTTTGTCAAAATATTGAAATGCATATTAGTATAAGTTATAAATGCATAATAAATAAAAATATGCATTTTGGTGCAGTGCCATTTAAAACACAAGAAGTGTTTTCTTAAGATTTGATTTATTTTTAATTATAAATGCTTGTGTGCTTCTAAATAGTATGGTCACATGGGTGCAGTGAACACTGAGGCCAGAAGAGGGCATCAGATTCCCCTGGAGCTGAAGACAGCCATTTGTGAGCTGTCCGACCCTTTGCATGCTGGGAACTGAACTGAACACAGGTCCTCTGGAAGGGCAACAAGTACTTTTAACAGATGCACTATCTCTCCAGCCCTCTAAATGCTAGCCACATTAAAAATTAAAATACTTGGTCTATTTAGAAAGAAATTTAAAAATAATTTAAAATGCCTTTGCCTTCTTACCATTATGTAACACAAGGTTATAGCCTGACTTGAAGTAGTCATCTTTTCTATACCATGATACACTATGCAGTTATCACTCAGGGGATTGGCCCAGGATCCTCCTGATGTCAAACTCTTCCAGATGCTCAAGTACCTTCTGTTACATGGTGTATTTGTATATAAGCTATACACTGCCTCCTATAGTCATTACAAACATCTCTATTGTCTGTAATTCCTGATACAATGTAAATGCTCTATAAATAGTTATTATACAGTATTGGAGAATAATGAAAAGAAAGCAACACTGTGTGCATGTTCCATGTAGATATGATCTCCGACTCCCAAACACTTCCGAATGGAATTTGGGTCGGCTCTGCACACAGGGTATCCTTTTCTTCTAGGATTTGATGGGCTTCAAAAATTTTGCCCTTAACACTTTTGTTGTGTGAACTATTTCCTACGATTTTTTTAAGTTTTCAACATTTTAAGAAAAAAGTGGCAACTTGAGATATTTTATAACCTTTCTTAATCATTTAAAACTCTGAATTATTCTCTAGGATATGTTTTGTTCATGTTCCATAAGTTTTGGTGTGGACTACATTCATTATTGCACTTGAAATATTTTCTGATTGTCTTCTCATTTGACCTGTGAGCATCCAGATATTTGTTTTCTAAATTTCCCATTGTTAGATTTTTCCTCCTTTGCTCTTCTTTTTTGATATAATTTCACTTTGGCCATGGGAAATGAATATTTTAGACAGTGTTTATGACCATGTATGAATTCGGTGTTGAGTACCCTAAGTAAGTTTAGCCAGTGTGATCGACAGAATAGTGGTGTCTCAAAGATGTCTGTACCAGAATGCCAGGGACATGGGAGTATATTATAAAAGGATTTCATAAATGTGCTTAGGAACATGGACTATGGGGGTTGAAGGGATGGCTCAGTGGTTAATACATCTCTTCCAGAATACTTTCATTTCTGTAACTCACTCTGACAGCTCATAACTCCAGCTGCACCTGCAATTCCAGATGTGGGGGATCTGCCATCTATGGCATCCTTAGGCACCTGCACTCATGTGTACATACTCATACACAAACACATATGTACATAATTAAAACAAATAATAATTTTTTAGAAAGAACACAAACTATGAAATGGGGAGATCATCCTAGGTTATCCAATTGGCCCAAATCTAAACACATGGGCATTTAGAAAGGAATCAATGTCTCCTGTTGCTTAGAAACATGACAAAAGATCTGGGATATAAGACACATGTGACTGTGGTTTTGGCTTTGAAGATGAAAGATCCATGAGCCAGGAATATGAGGTGGCCCCTTAGAACCATTGTGATGTGCCTGCTGGCATGCCATCAGAATTTAGTCCTACTGACATTAGGTGATGTAACCCTGGAGCTTAGAAACAGTAGAAATGAGACCAAGCCATATTTTATGAATAAGACAGGCAAAGCTTTAGAGTATAATTCAGAGCTGGCAGGCTTCCACTCCAACTGAGGAGAGGACGCTGTGGACAAGAGGGGACCAGGCAAAAGGAAGCAACAAGCCTTTATGGTTATGTGATGTTTTGGTTTTGTTTTGTTTTTTCATTTTGGTTTTGTTTATTTGTTTTGTTTTTTTTTTTTGTTTTGGTTTTGGGGTTTTTTTGTTTTGAGTATGTGTGTGTGTGTGTGTGTGTGTGGTGGGGGCTAATGTTTAGTTATTTTCTGTTAATGATGGATCCAGTTTCAAAAGATGTTTTTCTTCTTGTGCTCAAGTGTTCTAGCTTTATACTTGGAGGGCTAATGGGTAGACACCTTCACTCAGAACCTTCTAAGACCAAACACCTTTCCTGGTATGGCTGTGAACTTTGAAAAATCTAGAATCCTCTAGGAGACAAACCTCTGGACCTGCCTGTGGTGAGGTTTCTAAATTAGATTAACTAAGCCAAGAATGTGGGTGGCACCGTTCTGCATGCCTGTTGGGGAATATTGGTTGAAGATATGTTACCTTTGTTTATGCTGTGGAACATTTACTTAATGATGCAAAGATGTGTTGCATTTTTTTTTTGTTGCATTTGTTTAACTCTGTAAGGCTGTGTAACTTTGCTTTTCTAAAACACCTGATTGGTTTAATAAAGAGCTGATTGGACAATAGCTATGCAAGGAAAAAAAATAGTTGGAGCTGGCAGGCAGAGAATAAATATGGAAGAAAAGGGAGGCCAACCACCCAGCCACATAGCCAGCAACAGAGTAAGAAGGAAAGAACGAAATGGAGAATAGAGAAAGGTAAAAGCTCAGAGACAAAAGGTAGATGGGACCATTTAAGTTAAGAAAAGCTGGTTATAAACAAGCCAAGCTAAGACCAGGCTTCATAAATAGGAATAAGCTTTCATGTATTTATTTGGGAGCCAGGTGGCAGGTTCTCAAAAGAGTTTTAAAACACAAGCAAAACAAACAAAAACAACAGCAGGGTCCTGAGACCGCATAAAAAGGAGAAAGTGAGATTGGCGTGAACATTCATCTCTCCCTGCTTCCTGATTGCAGACTGAACACTGCCTCAGGCTTCCGCTGCCAGGGTTCTCTGACACGATAGATGGTCTCCTCAAACTATCGTTCAAAATGTGCCCTTCCTTCCCAAAGTTGCTTTTGCCAAGAGTTTTGTCACAACAATGAGATAAAAAACGAATATACTTACCACCCGTCACTATGAATGAGGACTGAGGTAAAGGTAGATTTAAAATTTTTCCTCTATGGAGTTCTATGAACTTCTACTTTGTTACTCACACCCAGCCATATTTATACTAAAAATTAAAGGGTGTCATGGTTATTTGTAGTTCTCATCTCTGTATCTTCTCTGCAGATTTTTGTCATTTAGCTGAATAAGTTAGTCTTCTGTTTCTACAGAGGGTGGGTGGATTAATCCATCTTATTTTGTATTTTTCAATTGTTCTCTTACATCTACTTTTTCTACCTCTGCTTTCCTACAAAGCCATAAGGGTATACACCTGTGGGACTCAGGAGACGAGGCAAAGCGAGCCAGAATTTGAGGACCGCCAACGCTACACAGTGAGGGTCTCCCCACAAACAAAATGCTTTTCCTTTCTCTCCTCTATTTTTTTTTTTAGCTCAATGATATTTATCTTTATCTCATCCTCTTTCTTACTGTATCCTAAATAATAATTTTATAATTTATTTCTATACTTGTAGTGACTATCATAAATACCATTTACATTTTTTAGATTTATTCTATTTTATGTGTAGGAGTGTTTTGCCTGCATGTATGTCTGTGCATTATGTGAGTGCCTGGTGTCCATAGAGGTCAGAAGAGGCAACAGATTCCCTGAAACTAGAGTTAGAGATGGTTGTGAGTCACTATGTGGGTGTGGGGAATTGAACCCAGGTCCACTGCAGGAACACTTAACCATTACTCTTAACCACTGAGCCATCTCCCTAGTCCCTATCCTAAACATTTTAGTATAAATAATTTTATAATGTGAAGTCCATATTTCATTCTTCTCAAAAATAATGGCGGACTTGCTTTGTCAGCTATGTCCTATTTTCTTCCTCTTTTTATTTATATCTTATTTTTAATCACTCTCATACATAAGATAATATTTATGTTAGTAAATTTCATTTGTTTTTGTATGTGGTGTGTTGGGTGCATGCACCTGTGTGTGTGAGTACATTCCTTCATGCTGCCACATATGGCAGCCAGAGATTGAGTAAGATGTTTTCCTGAATCTCATCTCTACCTTATTTTTTGAGACAGAATCTGTCTATTTCATCCAGACTGGCCAGTCAACAACCCCCAGGAATATACCTATCTCAGCCCCCAGCTCCAAGGTGGCAGACATTTCATCATCATACCCAGATTTTTAAATGGGTACTGGGGGGGTCCACACTCATGCTCTCATGCTTGTACTACGAGCACTTTACCCACTGAGCATACATGCAGTGTTCCATCTGCATGCATGCCTGCAGGCCTGAAGAGAGCATTAGCTCTCATTATACATGGGTGTGAGCCACTATGTGGGTGCTGAGAATTGAACTCAGAACCTCTGGAAAAGCAGCCAGTGATCTTAATCACTGAGCTATCTCTCCAGCCCCACTTAATATTAACATTTATGATTAGGTTTTTTTTTTCCTTCTTAAACATCAGACTTTCATTTAGGCTCATGTGTACGTGTGCCTCTCTGTGTGTGCATGTTCCTGTGGGTACCCACTGTGTGTACCCACGTACTGGTTGTGATAGCTATTCTTAGTTGTCAACTTGACTATATCTGGAATGAGCTACAATCCTGAAATGTTGGGTTGGCCTACTCTAGATTATTCTGTGAGTGTCATTTGAATTGAAATTCTGTGTGGCGGCTGATTTGACCTTACATGGACTTTTGTTTGTTCTGTACCCATTCTCAAGATCATGACGGGCAAGTTTCCACTTCTCTCTGCTGCAAGTATCCTTTCTCGGCAGTACTGACTTCTGGTCCACTGTGCTGCAAGTTTGTACGGTCCTGGGTTCATGCAGGTATCTCCTATTACCCATCATGGGTGGGCTATAAGCTTTGTCCTGTGTTTCTTTTCTTTTCTTTTTTCTATGTGATAGTCCAAATGGGTGTCCAGTGTCACCAAAATTCAGCAGAGGCTCCTAAACAGAAAGCTGACTTCTCACTCAGTGAATTTCCACCTGCCCCGTATTTTGGCCATCTAAGATCCCTCATTTCGTTTTCAGCTCAACAAAACATTCCTGAAAAGACTCTTTGCAATCTATCCAGGGAGGGATACTTAGGGATTCCATTCTGCAACCTTATTAGAAAGGAAATTCCTACAAACACTAATGATATTCATTCTCCTACTGAGGATTTGAGGCTAAGCACATGATACATGACAAATAATGAAGCCCGATCCCTGGTCTCAGGAGACGGCCAGGCAGTAGTCAGCTGTCTGGAGTTTCTTTTGGGAATTCTCAATATTTAACATATTCTATGTATGTGAGGAAATACAATCCAGCCAGCATCCTTTCAGCAGTTATTTAACAGGAGTGGATAAACGGAGTTGCAGAGGTGGTTCAGTTGCTCTACTGCGCGTCTGGCATGAGTGAAGCCCTAGGTAGGATCTCTAGGACCACATGTAGTGTGATGGCACATGCCTACAGTCCCTGAACTCAGGAGGTGGGGGTAGGAGGATCTGAAGTCCAAGGTCATTGTTGGCTACACAGCAAGTCTGAGGCCATTCTGAGACATATGAGAGTCCATCTTTTTCAAAAAAGGTGCACAAATGTTTGTTGATTAAATACTTTAAACTAATGTTAGTTGCTTAACAAGACAAGTTATGATTTGTTGTGTTATTCTTCAGTCTTCTTTGCATGAGTCTAATGCCATACAAGAAACAGAAAGGAGCCTTACCCAAGCAATTTACTGCAGCTGTGCTCACAAACCTATAGCGCTGCTCCTGAGTGACTTTTTTCTCTGCTGTGGGGGAAATCCCACTGTGTAATGAGATGGGAGAGGCCCCCACACATAACAGACACTGAACTGTTCCAGTTGGCTCTCATACACATCATATGCAGGAAGGACTCTCTCGAGGGTCTTCCTAATCACTGCCTGATCCTATCTGACACGTTCTGTTGTGTGACAGCAAACTCTGGGGACGGTCTGACACACTGTGGTGGGGGCAGGGCTGAGAATCGAATAGGTACCAGTGTGGCCAACCTGTGCAGATGATTTCTGTAAGCTCCTTTATCATAGGGGAACGCTGAAATTTAGTTTCGAGGACTCTGCTAGATGGGCATTATCAGAAAGGCCTGACGAATAATGCCAACCAGCTTTTTTACTGTTTTTAGATTTTATTTTTATTTTTAGATGTCTGGAAGGGGGTGTGCTACAAAGGCCAGAGGTGCAGGAGTGGAGTGACTGACATTTGTGAGTCATCTGACATGAGTGCAGGGAACTGAACTGGCTTGGGTCTTCTGCAAGAATACCAGGGGTTCTTAACCATGGAGCCATCTCTCAGCTCCCTATTATCTCATATCTCTGGAAATCTATGTGAAACCATCCCACAGTCGATGGGAAACTACGTTTGAATACAATGTGAACCATTTCTGTACTGAAATAGGAGACTGCGTTTATCTCACATATAATTATCCATTTAAACTTCATGGGTCAATTTATTAGCACCTTATTCATCAGGGTGTAACCTTTATTAGGCTTTATTGCTATAAGAAATTATATCCTACACAAATACAATAGAGATTTAAATGTTCTGGAGAACGAGCCGATCGCGTCTGCCTTTCCAGTAATGGACCTTGACCAGCAGAAGGTTTGGTAAGTATAAAATATGACTGCTCCATGCTAATTTGGTTTCTTTTTAATGACTGATAATCCTCGTCGATTTATTGTGATCGTCACAATCCAGTACCATTTCCTACCCCAGATGTGTTGGTAACAGGAGCCATTAAACATGCCTGTGTGATAAAATCAGCCAGGGAAGCTCCAGACATTGTTTCTAGGCTTTCGGATTTCCACAGCAGCGGTGAGGTTCGTCCAAGTGCAAAAGTCTGTCCTCAGCTCAGGCAAGTTTGCAGCTCTCCTGATGCTAAGCTGAGGGCAGGTGATGCCGGTGTTAAGAAATCTGAATCCTAAACATTTGTCATATATAAATAGGGGCTGTAGATTTTGAGCTAGGAGATGGTCTGGTCATTGATTTGCCTAACAAAGCTTTACACAGCTCCAAAGCTTAAATACATAATCAGTCTTTCGAGGCCACAATTGGAAACTGGAGAAGCCTTTTTTCGGTTCGCAGATTTATCATTCCTTCAGAAGGCTACTGCATTAAAGAAATCGGAATTGCTTGCCGTCTTCGGAAATAATTTAAATGGACGATCTGATCCCACTGCCCCCTTGTGGGGATTTATGGGGCTCCAGGAGGAGGCAGGGATGAGGACTTCATCACTATGTAAAGGCAGCGAAATAAATAAGTAGATCTGTCTTCTCACCCTTCCCATTTCCCAAGCTTATGCGGGATCAAGTTCAGCTGCCTTCCTGCAGAAGCTGCACGGAGACCCCTGAGAACCAGCTCCCTAGAGCCTTCTAGGGAAAGGGGAAGGGGACTTTGTTCCAAAGAATCAGGTTTTGCTCTGGAATTAAATAGCCCTCTCTCATTTGGAGAGTTTGAACTGGAGTTTGTACTCTTAACTCGGAGGCTGAAATGCAAATACGAGAGTCATTCGCTGTTCAGGCAGCTTTAGATTTTCCCAGAGAACTTAATGCTATTATTAGTGGTAATTGCAGGGGTTTTGTTTGTTTGGTTGGCTGGTTTAGTTTAGTTTTTGCTTTTGTTTTGTTAGTTAGGTTGAATGGGTTCATTTGTTTGGCTTTGTGAAGCTTCTGAATTAAAACTCGGGATCTTAAGAACAAGAAGACAGTGAGCGAGATGGCTCTGCTTGGTAAGATACTTGCTGCCAAGCCTGAGTTGGGTCCCCAGGACCCACATGATTGAAAACAGAGAAGCTGGGCTTCAGGAAATGGTCCTCTGACCTCCATGCATGCTATGAAATGTGCGCGCGCGCACACACACACACACACACACACACACACACGAAAGAGAGAGACTCACACAAAATACAAAAATAAAATACAGCTAAATTTAGAAAACAAACAAAGAAACAAAAACAAAACAACCCAACAGGACCTCTTCATTATTGGACTGGGAACAAGCAGCCAGTCATTTTTAACACCGAGTGGCATAGTAAACCAGCAATTCATGATTTAAAGTAATTAATTAAATGTAAATAAATAGAAAACATATAAATGTATATTAGCATTTCTCCTCAGCGGGGCTTCTCTATTTGATCAGAAAATATTAAGCAAACCAGGACACGGTTTGTTTCAGGGAAGGCTGTGGATCTGGCAACCCATTAGCAGCAAGTGCAGATCTTCCCCTGAGGAATTCATCCTCCTTTTCTGTATCTTTGTGTCTTCAATGTTGTCATCCCTGAGGCAGAGCCAAGATCATCTGCTACAGCCGGCTCTAGGAAACCTGATCTTTTGAAGGCTCCTGTTGGAGGTGACCCAAGAGCGGCCTGCCCCTCCCGCCACAGTAATGAAGACGGTAGCCAGAGTCTGAGGCTTAAGGATGACTCGTTTTCAATGTCGCAGGAACCTGCAGGGCTGCCTTAATTTCCAAGCAATGGGTCTTTCAGTCAGACTTCTTGCGATGGAGGTCACAAAGGCTGGGTTTTTCTGGAAGTGACTTATCATTTTCTCTCCTTGGTGCCTATGGCTGTTTCCCATCTTCCTGTCTACCTCTCTCCAGATCAGAGATCTCTTTCAGGGATTGTCTTGTTCATTCTCACATCTCCAACTCCTGGCACAGTGCCTGCTATGATTTTGCATCCAATGCATATTTCTCGAGTAACCCATTGCTTTCTCTGGACTTGCTTCATACCTGAGCCATCTTTAAAATCCGAGTAAGTCCTCCATAAACACCTCTCAGATAGCTTCACATATAGCATGAAGACACTTTCTGTCTGTGGCTTAGGGGGAAGAAAATGCTGCTTACAGTGTTTTTTATGTTACTGCTGTTTTGTATTACAGCTTCAAGTTTTAGGGGAAAGGTGGCAATCTCATCTCTAACCAAATTGCAGAATTCTGAAAACAAAATCCCATTCTAATTTTAGAGCATCCCAGAATAAACTGGTATCTTAAACCTGCAATCACAGAAAAATAATTATTTAGTGTTAAGTACTAGCTAACAAAGGCTAAGCCAGTATCTCTTATATAACATAATGCACTTGTGGATAAATGGAATGATAGCAGAAAATATGATAGAGGGTACCATAAATGTTGCCAAGTATTGCTTGTTCTATTTATCTATCTATAGATCTATCTATCTATCTATCATCTATCTGTCTGGACTAGGGTATCTGCCTAATCTTTGTCTGCTGATGCCTCATTTGTCATTTCTCAAATTAAGTCCATCTTTCAGGTCATCAGTGATCAACCCAACCCATGACCAGGCATGTCTGTCATTGGTTCAGTATTAGAAAGTGGAGATCAAAGCTAATAAGATACACAAGAAGGCATAGCATACCATGTGAAGTGGAGCAGCTATGAGAGGGCACATGCAAGCCAAACTATTGAGGAAGCAAAAATTGTAAATAACCACATTGAGCCAGCCAAGGCAACAGGAAAGGTTCAGCAATGCTGTGAAAAGAGACCCCGGTGCCAAGACCACCAGAAACAGATCTCTGAGGATCTCTCCAGCTCTGGGTATAGTCCAAACATTTAGCATGTCTCTTTATCAAAACGCTGCACCCACCAGGATGCTAACTATCCAAACACAGATGTACCGGCAAAAGTGTAGGGAGGCTGAATGAACCCCAGAATACTGTTCCCAAGGATGTAAATCCAGTATGGTGGAAACTCAAAGAGTTGAACATGAAATTACCCTGTGATCCAGGAATGCATTTTGGGAGACACACCCAAAAGAAGTGAGAGCATGAAGTTGAAGAAATATTGCTAGCAGCATTATTCACTGTAGCAAAGGGCTAGCCACCCAAGTGTCTATTGGCAGATAAATAAATATAAAATGTGACATGTATATTCTACGATAGCTTCCATTGCTTTCAACTTGATAGGGTCTGGACCCACTTAGGAGGCGAGCCTCCAGGCATTCCTCTGAGGGTCTGTTTGTCCATGGCCATGCCTGGGAGAGATTGTTAATTGACGTAGGAAGTCATACACTAAAAGTGGGAGATACCACCTTCCTGGCCTTTTGTCCTGGGGTGAATGGAAAAGAAAAGGAGCCAAGAACAAGTATTCCATATTCTCTGCTTAAAAAAAAAAATGTGTCTGAGAAACTGTTCAATCTCCTGGAGCTGAAGTTACCGGAGGTTGTGAGTTGCCCATTGTGGGTGCTGGGCACCAAACTGAGGTCGCCTGCAAGAGTGGTGGAGCTCTTAATGTCTGAGTCATCTCTCCAGCCCTTCTCTCTGCTTCTTGACTATGGATGTGATGTAACCAACTACTTCAAGAACCTACTGCTTTGAATCCCCCAAGAGCTGTGAGGCAGCATAAGCCATTTCCCTGTGAGATTGTTCTTGTCATGAAATTTTATAATGGCAAAAGAAAAAACAACAACAACAAAATCCCAGAGATGTGTACCCATGAATATTATTCGATCTTTACTAGAAAGAAGATTCTGATAAATACTACCATGTGTATACGCCTGGAGGAATATTGTATTAAGTGAAATAAACCTAGTAGGATAGGAATGAGTACAGTGCAATTTATTTTTTAGGAGGTACCAATCTTTGGGTTTTTTTTTATTATTATTTCTCTATTTTACCTGTATGGGTATTCAGTCTGTATGCACATCTGTGTACCACATGTGTGCCTTTCCAGAGGACCTGGGTGTGCAGTACCTATGGAGGCCAAAAGAGGGCATTGAATCCTCTGGAACTGGAGTTCCTGACAGTTGTGAACCACCATGTTGGTGCTGGCCATTGAACCCAGCCCCAGGAACACACAGATTCTTGAAGATGAGAAGTAGTCGGTGCTGAAGGAGAAGGAGAACAAAAGAGAATTTAAGGGAGCAGGGCTACAGTTCAAGAAAATGAAAGGCAGGTATGGTGGTGACAATGTGAGTGTGCTAAATGCCATTGAACTATACACAGATGTATTTAAAATTAGGGTGAAGTGGTCTGTTATGAGTAGTTTTTCCACTGGCCTGGTCCCAGGGCCATGCCAGCCCCAAATAACATACAGAGACACTGTATTAGATATAATTCTGTTGGCCTGCTACTAGCATTTCTTATTAGCTAGCTCCGTCTTAAATATTAACCCATTTCTATTAATCTTAGTATTTTCACGTGGTCTCATCTTACCAGAGAGAGGGCCCGGAATTATTCTCGCTAGGTCCTCCATCTTGAATCTCCTTCCTATTCCTTCCTCAAATCCTCTTTGTCTCCTAGTCCCGCCTATCTTGCTTTCCTATTGGCCAACAGTGCTTTATTCATTAGCCAATAAGAGAAACATATTTATAGAATGACATCTCCCATCAGTGGTCCTTGCCTACAATCCCAGGATGCAGGAGGCAAGGCCAGTTTCTACTCATAGCAGAGCCAAGGCAGCCTGGCCTACGTAAGATCCTGCCTCAAACACTTTTTTTTTTTTTTTTTAAAGGTAGGACAGGGGCATCACTCAGTGTCTAGTGTGTCTGCCTTTTTCCATAGTCAGCGCTTATCTCAAATCCTCTGCTCTTGCATGCATTCAGTCGCAACACTGGTCCTCCCCAAGCCACAATGGTCCTCTCACCTTTCCTTCCCCACTGCACATAGGATTCTTTAATTCAGCCACCTACAAAGTTACCATTTAATTCATTTTTGCTATGCCCTTGAAGAGTTTTGCAAAATATTTTAAGTTATTGACTGGTTGACCTAAAAGATTTAAAGAATGCTAAAAAGTTCTGGCAGCCACCATCACGTGTTCTGAAAAATAAAGGAAAAGACTGGCTAGCTCTACATACTAATTCTCATAAGATGTGGAAGCATATCCACACTTATTTTTTGTACCTTTAGCTTCTGAAAAGAAAATTTTTAATCTATGTTCTTTTAAAACTAACAAGACTAAAAAAATTTTCCTATAGCTTTTTAAAAGTTTGCTCCAACAGCTCTGAGGGCCCTGACTTGTACCTTGTGATTATAAATATTTGTTAGTGAAAAACCACATCTATCAGAATGTTTGTTGTACAGAATTGGATCTGTTCACTTAAAAGTTGCAAATTCTGTTTGCTCGACAAACCTGTGTAATTAACCACAGAACAAGACCTCATTCATTTAGCCACAATTAATTCAACAAATACAAATGGCTGTGAAGATTTCTTCCGAGTTAAGGCCATTTTTTAAGGAATTTGCCCTTGCAAAACTTATTTTGAAAGTAAAATTAAAAAGAGCATTGAGGCTTTTGCTGGGGATCCCAGCTCAGTACCCAGCACCTACATCACGTGTCTCATGACCACCTGAAACCTTAGCTCTAGGGATCTGACACCCTCTCCAGGCCACTAAGGACACCTGCTCACACTTGAACACATTCACACATAGATGTACACATAACAGATGTACACATATGCACATAATTTTAAAAAATAAAACAAGTGTTTTTGTTTTTGTTTGTTTTGTTTTTAGTAACTCTAGAAGCAAGCCCTGGAAATAGTTTCCAAAGATCTCTGCTTCTTGATATCTTACCCTGTTTAATCCCCTCCCCTTGAGTCTGACCTGGATCTAAGGACTTGGCTTACTGAATAATTATGATAAAACTAAAAGGATATATTGACAGAAGTTTTTGATCTGCCAACATGACTTGGCTATAGTCTCCAGTGTCTCAGTCAAATGCTAATGTGAAGTGTTGCTGTAAAGGGTCCCCTAATCAGTTGGCAAGTACCAGAGATGATGCCATTTGATTGAGAGGATGACATTCAAGCTGCTGGAAAATGTTAGACACAACTGAGGCTGCTTCCCTGGCATAGGGCAATTCTGCCTGTGAACTGCAGCTCACCATGCACCTGAGAAATGCAGCCCACCCTTTCTGGTGAACAGCTCTGCAGATCTTCATGCGATTGGTTGAGCCTTGAAATGGCCATGGCCTTAGCCAAAGCCTTGAGTACATCCTAATGAAAGGGGATAAGGAAGAAGAACCAGTTATGTCACACTCATAACTGTGGGATGAATCTCTGTCAATCATCTTATAAGCCACAAAGCTTTGGGATAACTTTGTGATGTCACATCAGATAATTTAGACACTGTCTGCAGCAAATGCATTGTAAAATACAAGGTAGGATTTTATTCTTGTGACGAACTTAGCTACTAGAAGTGCCTGGTTTGCTCTGGGTTTTCCTTTCACTATTGTAAGAGCAAGAGTCCAGCATATTGGAATAGGGCCCTGGTAACATGACATTCACTAGATCTGAACATAGTCACTGGCTATATCAGGGTCAGGTGCCATGTCCTGGACTAATCAACTGTGACCAGGGTAAACAGTGGCTGAGACATAGAATGTTATGATTTACAAAAGGCTTATATTCTAGGAAAGTGAGGAGCAAGACAGCTTCCCTTAGAAGAGTAGATGAGGAGCTAGGGAAATGAGTCTGTTGGTAAAACGCCTGCTGCACAAGTCTGAGGACCTAATTATAGTTCCTGGCATCTATGCAGATGTAACCCCAGAGGTGAGGTGGCAGAGTCAGGAAGATCCCCAGGGCTTGGTGGCCAGCCAGTCTAGACACACACACACACACACACACACACACACACACACACACACACACACTGAAAAATAAATAACAAAAAGAAGAAATAAGCCAATTAGAATTCTAATTAATATGCCTACAAGAGCCATAATCATAAATTTGTAAATATGTCAGTTAAGAGTGATATTCAAACTATATAGCCAACCCCACAACAAGCACCAACCTATCCAAATGATCACATGGCCAATCAGAATGAATGCCAGTTGGATAGCAGGCTTGTGTGTGTGTGCATACTGTACAACACACACAATCCCAGTTTCCCATGTTGAGTTGGCATTGCATAGAAATGAACAGCCATACTCATAGAAAGGTTAAACTTAATTTTTTCCCAGTTGAATAGGGCTAATGCACTACATTAAATACATGAGGTCTTACTATGTGGATCTGATTACATAAACTAATGAAGTATTCTCTAAACAATGAAAACAAGTAAGTAAAAACCATGCATCTTCACACACATTAACTTTCCAAGTATTTAGACATCAAAGGTGCTAAGAAGCAGAACACGGTGCAGTTGAGTACACAGGCATCTCTATGGGCAGTGGTTATTCAAATGATGAGTTTCTCGACTGTCGCCGCCCTTCTTGCATCCTTGCAGGTAACCATGACAACTGTGAGCTACTTCAGGAAACCCTGAAACATCAGGGTTCTGAGAATTCTCTGCTGAGTCTTTCTCAGGGGTCATCAGATGACCATTTGAGTCTGATCAGGACTGTTAACGGCCCATCCTTTCAGGGTATCCTTAGTAAAGCTCACAAATGAAGCCCCCCACCCTGTGCTCAATGTCTGCACAATTTCACAAGCTAGCTAATCTCTGTGCTTTCTTCCCTTTGGAGGCAGAGACAGGTTGTAGATTCAAGATGAGAAAAGAGGATAGTAAATATGAACTTCCTCCTTCACTCTCAGTGTCCTGAGAGGTATACACTTCCCTAATCCCCACTCCTTAACACACACTCGGCCCTGTGCCTTGCTGCATGATAAGAGGCAAGTCTGACGTGGGTCTTGGGCCAGTGGGATAGCAGTAGACTTGACGCAATAATTGAAACAACACTGCATGGCCATGGATGTGTGTTTATTACTTTTCTTGTTGCTGGAAAGAAACACCTGGCAAAAGCCACTTAGGGCTCAGGGTTTGAGGGTGCTTGTTCACGGTTGCAGAGAAGTTCCAGCAGCAGGAGCTTTATGGAGGCTGCTCACATTGTATGCCCAGTCAGGAAGCAAAGAGAAATAACTGCTGGTGCTTGGTGCTTGGTTTGCTTCCATCATTTTATTCAGCCCAAGACCACAATCAATGGGATAGTGCTGCCCAAATTCATTATGGAGTCTAAAAGTTCCCTCACTGAGTTACCCAGAGACAATGTTGAGGATCAGCATGGCAAAATGTTAGAAGGCTTGACACAAAGTTTGGAACTTGCCTGCCTTGTTTCACCATAGAACATGAGTGCCTTGGAGGACTTACTCAAGCAGGAAGAATGAGATTAGCCACAGAACCAGATCCAACCCATGAGGGGGAGAAACAAAAACCATTGTGGGGAGAGTTTTCTTACCATTTTGTTTGCTTGTCTGTTTTTTAAGATTTGTTTGTCTAATTTTATGTGTGTCTGTGCACCCTGGGTGTGCAATGCTCATGGAAGCCAGCAAATGGACTCAGGTCCTCTAGAACTGGAGTTACAGACAGTTGTGAGCAGCCTTGTGGGTGCTGGGAACTGAACTCGGGTTTTCTGCCAGAGCAGCAGGGATCTTCACTACCTAGCCATCTCTCTAGCCCTTTATCATTACTTTCCTCTGCCTTCTCTTTGTTTTAACCAGGGCTTCTCCAGACAAGACTTTTATTCAGTTGTAGCAAAGCACAACCGTTCTCTGTCACAAGGTCATTTCTTTTCTTTTCTTTTCTTTTTCTATCGTCTAAGACAGTGTGTTCAACAGTTGCACTGTACCAGAGAAAGCCCTCATTTCTCGCAGATGAACAGGAGGCATCACAAAGAAGCCCCACGATGGTCCCAACATCAAGGACCATCTCTACAGATGTGCCTAAAGAAGTTTAACAGGCAGCTTAACAGATGTCCAAAGCTGCAGATCAGAGGGGATATAAAACAGTTAAGCCTGCTTCAAGGCACAATGTGTCACCATCTAACAGTTACAAGCACCCCTGACCGCACTGAGGAGGAACATGCGCGGGCCGGTGCTCCTGGCTGTCCGCATGCCAGGAAGATTATAAAAACGCCATGCTGTGATATGTAGCCCTCCTGCCGGGGAAGCAACGATTAAGCTGAGTATTTACTGCACCTATTCAGACAGGAACGGCCTGCGAGGAGTGCTACCTGTCTTCTGGTTGGATAAATTAGTTGTGAGTGTCACAAGATTATAGCTGCCTATTGTTCTGTCTGCTGAAGGTGGGAAGGGACGAAAGCCCCCATCTGCCCTTGTAATGTTCAGTGTGAAATGCAGGAGGCCGCCTGTTTTCTTCCTGCGCTAATGGTAAAACAAGATCTAGACTGGCTATATTAGAGTTTGGGGCATCGTTAAAAAGACAACACACAGCAAAGGAGGGAAGGAGCGTGCTTATTTATAGCAGGAGGGTGTGTGTATGAAAGGGAAGGGAGGTAAAGCCAGGAACCTGGGAAAATCAAATGTGAGAGGCAGGCGAGGTGAACTCCTGGAGTCACTGCATAAATTGGTCCCATAATCAGGACAGAAATGCTTGCCAGTCAATGCAAAAATGATCTTCCATTTGCCCAACTCCTCTCAAAATATTTTCTATATAAATTGTTTTGCCCTCACATTTCCATGATCTATGGAGCTATGAACCCTAAATTAGTGTTAACAGGAATTGACAAGCTCTGTGCTAAAAACGATCAGCCAGGCAGCCCGCCCTACGGGCTTAATTATAGAAGGACAGTATGGTAGAAGCAAAAGAAAACCCTCTTTCAAAATTTTACCACATGCAATATAAATAAAAGATTATCTCATCCACTCATAACCTCACAGATCAAACGGAGGACAGGAAGGTGACTTTGCTGGCACTCATAATTATGTATCCTGCCTGAACAGTTAGTTGTGTTGTGTTTTGACAAATTCAAGATTCTTAATTTTGTTGTTGTTATTGGGCAGAAGCAGCAGTCCCCCTACTCTGAATCTCAGGCGCAGGTTCAGGAGATGGCTTGAATTAAAAGCAATGAAGTCAGCCAGGTTCCCCACATGCCAGATACGATAGTGGGGGTTGAACTCTCAGCTGATGCCTGTAATGAATCAAACATAGGAGCTGTGTGTGTGTGTGTGTGTGTGTGTGTGTGTGTGTGTGTGTGTGTGTGTGTGTGCACGTTCCTGTGTGTGCATGTGTGTGGAGGCCAGAAACTGATGGTTTTGTGTTTTTGAGGCGGGGCCTCTCTCTGAAGTTGGAGCTCACTGGTTTGCTAGGCTGGCTCTTCAGTGAACTCCAGGGAATTTCTGTCCCCTCCCTCACTCTATAGGTTCAAAACCATCTCTTTAAAACCTTTCTGGGAGGTGGGGGGAAGACTGATTTCAAAATGCAATCCAGATGTGTGGCCATGCCTGTATTCCCAGCACTTAGGAAATGGCAGCAGGAAAATCATGAGTCTGAGGTGGGCATGAGTGAGAACTCAAAGGCAATTCAGGCTCTGAGGTCAGTTGCCACACATTTATTGTGTTTGGGATGTTTGTCGTGTTTTAATAGGGAACCTCGCCCACAGCCACATGTTTTGGGAACCTTTTCCTCAGGCTGTTTTGAGAAGTTGCAGAAACTTTAAGTGATAAGGCTCATGCAGAGAAAGTAAACCATAGGAGGGGGGGATATCTGAGAACATGCTCTCCATGGCCACTTTCTATCTCATCCTCTGCTTCCTCATCCACCATGATGGGAACTGCAGTCCTCTATCATGAGTCCCTACCACGGTAGACTGAGCCCTCTGAAAGCATGACATGGTGCGCGCTAACAATTACAGTCAAATCCCTAGGGCTTGATGGCCAGTCATCTAGCATACTTGGTGTATCCCAGGCCAAAGTACACCACATCTGAGGACCTGTGGCCTCCACATGTACACACATACATGTACTTGACCGTTCATGCATGCACAAAGTGACACTTTGACTGGTTGCCCAGAATGTGGTTGTTGCTGGTCATGTTGTAAAGCCCAGTAACTTCACTGTTTCAGTTGGTCCCCTGGGTCAATTTACCCTAAGATAGTGTGATCTTCTTTGCACAATGCACGTGTGTGTGTGGGGGGTGCGCACGTGGTACACACACAGAGGCATGGGTATATGTTCTTTTTATTTTTAAAATGCTAAAACTATACTCCAAAGTATGCATTATGAGTTAATGTTTTCTTCAGGCATGCATATGGTCCATCTCCTTTGTCTTTCGTGTCATCTCCATTTTCATCCCTTTTAACCCTGTCCTTACTGTGCTGGGCTTCCCTCCACTCTAGCCTCTACTGCTTTTAGTCTCCCTGGAGTGTCATGAAATTTCATTTTCATTTCTATGACTGTTTTCTTTTGGCTTCCACAGATCTCCCCTCTACCACTTTCAGATCTTGTGTTCTTTCTTCATACAACCAATTGTGCCAATTTTTGATTTGCCGTTTGTTTGTTTGTCTTGAGTTAGACTTGCTATATAAACCAGGCTATCCTTGAACTCACAGAGACCCACTTGCCTCTGCCTCCTGAGTGCTGGGATTTAAATTTTATGGTCAAATATATAGTCATATGTCTCATTTACTCTGTGAAAATATTTTTCTGGTGTTGTCAGCCACTGTTTTAATCTTTTCTGGTGCTTATATATATATAGGTCACCTGCTGGCTTCTTATAAATTTTTCATCTTAACAGTATGAGTTTTCCCAGGACCTAATATTTGCAGAAATTCATGTTGGGAAAGGGCCAAGGCTAGTCAGAACTTTTCTTACATTGCAGAGTTTTAACAAGTTTGTTTTTGTTGAGTTAATGGCATTAAGCCAACATGAGTTTCTTCCAAAGCAAAGTTACTTTTCTCTGCCTCCAGCAGAGACAGATTGCTTCCTAAACATATGATTTGTATCTATAATTTCTTTTCTAGCTTCATTTTCTTCACTTCTGGAATAAAACCAGGTACAAAAAGGCCTCTATGGAGGTAACATGCTTTCCTTCCTCTGCTGGTGCACAGGGATCTTAGGTTTTACACCTCAGGGCATACCTCCCTAGAGAAGTGTGTGCTGTCTTTTTCTAAGGTAAGTACGAGGTGTCACAACTTTGTGTCTTCCTAAATAACCTTCCCCACATTGGAAAACCTTCCAACCTAGATTATAGCTATTTTCTCCTTTTGTCAGAAATAGGGTTAATCTTTATCTTGTTCATTTCTTTCTTTTTTCTTTTTTTTCTTTTTGTTTTTTGTTTGTTTGTTTGTTATTGTTGTTGGGAGGGCTTTTTTTGTTTGTTTTTTTCAAGACAGGATTTCTCTGTGTAGCCTTGCATGTCCTGGAACTCACTCTGTAGACCAAGTCGGCCTCCAACTCACAGAGATCTGCCTGCCTCTTCCTTCCAAGAGCTGGGATTAAAGGCGTGCACCACCATGGTCCAGCTTTCTGTTTCTTTTAAGAAGGAAATAGGAAGGAAGTGCTGGATTTATGTCACTGTCTACAAACCCCAAATCCCTTCCATTCTTGTGAAAGCGATTGTTGTTTTTTTGTGTTTTATAATGCTGACAGTATATTAGAACATGTGTAAAATTATACATAAATATGCCAATTTATATCACAAAGTACATGCTTATATTTATTTGGGCCCAGATCTCATTTATCCCAGGCCAGCCTCAAACTCACTATATAACTGAGGATGACCTTGAACTTTGAATCCTCCAGCCTCCAACCCATAAGAGCTGGGATTGCAGGCGTGCACCATAACTCCTGATTGTAGGTGTTGCTGGACTTGGAACCAGGGTTTCAGACATGCGAGGTAATCACCCAACTGACTGAGCTGCATCCCAACTATCAAAGTTTTCATTTCTAAGGTAACCACTCAAAGAAGCTTAAACAATACTGAAGCAAGTCAGTGGTACTAAATGGTGCTGTTAAAGCAGACACTTAGGGCTTTGGGTCCAGGGAATAGAATCTCTCTCTTCTAATAAACCTAGGTAAATAACACATGCTGTGTGACCAAAATGTATTAAAGAAAATGCTTTGAGGACTAATGCTTGATAAAAACATATCATAATATCAACAAACTTAGATAGTGTCATAATTTAATAGTATAATGTTACGGCAGGTTTTTCCCGCCAGCTGCAGCCGGTCCTGACACCATTTTGTTAAGGGCAGGTATTACTCTTTGTTCTTCCCCGCCAGCCTCCCGGTCCTGCTGCCATGGTCCCGCCGCCACATGAGCCCCAAATAACACTCAGAGACTCCATATTTGATACAATCCTGTTGGCCAATTACCATTATAATTTATAGGCTAGCTCTGTCTTAATTATTAACCCATTTCTATTTATCTAATTATTTCCACGTGGCTCATCTTATCCAGGAGCCGTGGCTGGCATCTTCCTTCCTCCCTGGTCTACATCTCGACTCCACCCAACTACTTCCTCTTTCCTCCTCCTGGTCTCCTAGCTCCACCTATCTTGTTTCCTATTGGCCACAGGCTTTATTAATTAACCAGTATGAGAAACATATTTACAGAATAACATCTCCCATCAGTATAATATATTTATTTATCTTATTTGGTATGTATATGGTTTTACCTACATGTATGTATATATGTGCATCATGTGTGTTAGTTTTTAGGCATTTGTACTGGCCTGCCTTTGGAGTTCTGACAGGATAAATCAGTCAAATGTCATGTAGTTGGCTGTAACAAGCTACTCAGCTGCTGCTTCCACTAAGAGCACTGCCTGTGCCTATTTATTATGTCCCCTTTTTAAAGGGTCCTGCCCACCTCCCATATCTTTCTCTCTCTCCCTCCCTCCCACCCCTTTCTCTCTCTCTCTCTCTCTCTCTCTCTCTCTCTCTCTCTCTCTCTCTCTTCTCTCTTTCTGTCTGTTCTTCCACTTATCTCCATTCCCTCAACACCAATGTTGGAAGTATGTGCCACCCTGCTGAGCTTTTGTTCTTATGGATTTTGGAGATTGAACTTGGGTCCTCATGCTTTCAAAACAAGCATTTTCGCAACTGAACCATCTCCCTAGTCCTCATCTAAGCACCTACTTTAGTGTTCAGATGACCAGTGGCTTGGTATTGAGCCAAATACTATTTGACAGTACATCACATAGCCATCAATTAGTCTGTCAAGGTAGCTTCATTCTTTTGAAATAAACTGCCTCCTCCATAACTCATCCTAATGCCTTGTGGTCAGATGCTATGCAATCAAATAATTGAGACTTCTGTAATATCTAAATGTAGTAGCTTGTTACAGCCAACTACATGACATTTGACTGATTTATCTGTGTGTGTGTGTGTGTGTGTGTGTGTGTGTGTGTGTGTGTGTGTGTGTGGTAGGGAAGGCAAGGGGCAATTGTGATGAAATTGGCTGTACACAAAAAATTTTAAAGACATCAAAATAACATGTGAAAGTGATACATGCATGAATATATCACTTTCATAAATGCATGAACTCACAACCATTAAAATAGGTTGCTCTGACAGAATTGAAAGAACTACAAACCTAGGTCTGTTATGGGTTGTTTTTCCACGAATGTTTTATTTTATGTGTATGTTGCCTGCATGTATGTTTATGTACCATGTGTGTATAGTTCCCATGGATCTCCTGCAACTGGAATTTCAGACAGTTGTGAGCCACTATGTGGGTACTAGGAATAGAACCTGGGCCCTCTGAACTAAGCTCTTCCTAACCTCATGAATGTTTTAATTAAAATGTTATTAAAGTGTTGACTTTATAAATTCTAGGCTCTGGAAGTTAATCTCTCCTTAAAAATAGTGCTATTTAAAAAGTATTCAGTACATGTGGTTAAAAATTAAAGCTGAGACAAACTACAAGGGGAAACAGGAAAATAAGAGGAGAGAGAAAAGGAGGCAGGAGGCAGGAAGAGGCAGGGTATGATTGGAAATATAGGTTCATGTGAAATACATAAATATATACATACAACATATAACATATATATATATATATATATATATATGAAATTATCACCTTGCTTTCTGTACCTAATTCTACAGACCCTAAAATGGCTAATTAAAACTTAACTGTGGTGCTTAGTTAATTCAGCTGACAGCCTACCTTGGGGAATATTTTGGCAGTTAATTATATACATTGACAGTTTTTATATGGTGGGTATAAATTTATAGGGATACAGCTATAAAAAGGAAACCCACCCCAGCAACCAAATTTTTGTTCCTCTGAAGGTCCAGATTAATCTTAATCAGGTGTAGGAAATGTAATTGGGTAGTTTGATTACTGACTGTTCCTGATGTACTTCATGGAGCTTGTCATTCTTATAAATTGTTTTTTTCCTGCTGAAACACAATCAGCAGAAAGACCTGTACTTCTAAAACAGACACATCAGTGAATAAATTAAAAATTCTCTCCCCATGTCTCTGTCTCTCTCTCACCTCTCTCTCTCTGTCTCTCTCTCACAAACACACACACACACACATTTGCAAGCTCGCTATAAATTCAGATTTAAATTCTAACACCTTCAAGGTTTGTTCAATTTCATTCTTTTTATTGTTGTTGTTTTAAAAGTCATGATGGATAGGGTTCTATAAGGGCATTTTTATTCAGTTATGTGATGTCCTTTGAGTGTGTTCCCTGAACAGTTTCCCTTCTTCTTGCACACCATCTATACACATATGATTTTATGTATTCACAAATGAAGTAAAAGTTGCACATTTCTCTGAGACTGATATAATTCCCTGAATGCGATTTTGTTCAGTTGCATCTCTTTCCCTGAAAAAAAAAAAAATATACTTCATGGCTGAAAAAAGTCCATTGCATATATAAACTACATTTCTTTACCAATTTCACACCCTTAATAAATGACTAACCTGAACCAAAGATGTTACTAGGTTAAATATATGATAGAAAACAATACCAAAAACATTTGTGGTCTAATCAAGGTGTCAAAGTGTTGAAAATATAAATAATCAGAAAACAGCCCAGGCCTGAGGGAGGCTGGAGGGATGGCTCAGTGGACAAAACACTTGCTCCCTAAGTTGGAGGACTGGAGTTCTGGCTTCCAGCACTGTGCCTTATAGTTGTGCAGTGCTACCACAATCCCAGTGCTACCACAATCCCGGTGCTCCCACAATCCTGGTGCTCCCACAATCCCAGTGCTCCCATAATCCCAGAACTCCTGTAATTCCAGAGTTCCTGTAATCCCAGTGCTCCAGAGTCAGAGACAGGAGTCTCAGAACAAATTAGCTATCCAGACCAAGTGAATTGGCAACCTCTGAGCCTAACAAAGCAACTTGATAAATAAAAAGGAAAGCATTCAAGGAAGATACCTAATGTCAACCTCTAGACTCTACATGCACCCACACACATGTGAACATGCACAGTCACATGAGTGCATGCCAAACATGCTTACACATGTCATAATAGATAGATAGATAGATAGATAGATGGTAGATAGATAATATATACATTCGTACGTACATACATACATACATACATACATACATACATACATACATACATGAAAATGTTGGGTCTCAAATGCACCAGACTTTGGAAGTAGGAGTCTGGGGAGTGTGGATTTTAAGCGGTTGTGAGGCTGTGGGCATAAGAGAAATGAGGTGTGAGACTCTGATGTGGTACAAGGAGAGCTGTGACAGACTTTGAAACTCGGGGCTGGAAAACAAGTAGTCCAGACATCAGCATGACATGGAGAGGCAGAGAAATCTTCACTAACAGTATAGTAACAATATGGTGTTCTACTTTCACATTCCAAAGAGTCTCCATGATGCTTTTTTAAAGAGAAATACTCATGAATCCTAATTCTGCTTGCTTGCTTATTTATTTATTTATTTATTTATTTATTTATTTATTTTTGCTAATGGCCATTCTTCCTGGATGGAGGTGATAGATCATTGTGGGTTTGTTTGGTAATATGTGATACTGAGTACTCAATATGCTATCATTATACACAGTTTTCATGTTTAAAGTTTATGGTTGGGATTGAAGAGGTGATTCTGTAGTTAATAGCACTTGTTCTTACAGAAGACCCAGGCCCAACTCCCAACACCCACAGGGCATCTTAAAACTGACTGTAACTCCAGTTGTAGAAGATCTGATGCCCTCTTCTGACTTTCATGGGCATCAGGCACACACATGGTACATAGACATGCCTATGAGCAAAACTCATACACATTAAAAAAATTAGTTTATGGGGGCTGGAGAGATGGCTCATGGGTTAAGAGCACTGACTATTCTTCCAGAGGTCCTGAGTTCAATTCCCAGCAACCACATGGTGGCTCACAACCTTCTGTAAAGATATCTGGTGCCCTCTTCAGTCCTGAAGAAATACATGCAGACAGAACACTGTATATAATAAATAAATAAATAGTAAAAAATGGCTTACAAAGTGTTTTAGAAAATTATGTCTGAAGGCTTTGAAGATCCCCCATGGAAGGCCTCACCCTCCCTGGGAAGCAGAAAAGGGATGGGATGAGGGTGGGCTGGGGTGACAGGGGAGAAGGAGAGGGAACTGGGATTGACATGTGAAACAATCTTGTTTCAAATTTAAATTTAAAAAAGAGATAAAGAAAAAGAATGTCTGAGATGAGTTTGAAAGGCAAGAATTTGTCAAGAGAAAAGAGGGCAGAACACACAAATCAATGGCAGAAAGTATTTTTAAATGCTAAGAAGTTTACCTTTTTCCATAAATTACTGGGGACATGACAGTTTGTCAGTAAAACAAGGACATGTCTATAGCCACAAAATACCCTGAATGCCTCTGATGCCCTCAGATCTTGAAAGCTAAGCAAGGCCAAGCCTGCTGAGTTCTTGGATGGGAGTAAGGGACAGACATGATGAGAGCAGTTTAGAACTATGTTCTGGTTGGTATGTGTGATGGCTACTTTGCTTGTTGTTGGGATAAAATGCCCCCAGAGAAGAAACTCATGGGATGAGGGGCTTGCTTTGGCTAATTGTTCTAGAGAATATAGTCCACCATGGTGGGGAAGGAGGCATGGCAGGCGGGAAGGAGCATTAGTCAGCTGATCATACCTCATCCACAGTCAGGAAGCAAAGTGGTGAATGCAAGTGCTCAACTCACCTTCTCTCTTTTGTCCAAGTGAGATTCCCATGGCATGAAGCCACTCACATGCAGGCTGGGTCTTCCCACCTCAGTTCATCTAGAACTCCCTCACAGACATGCCCAGAAGTGTGTCCCCCATGTGACTTTAGATCCCGTCAAATCACTGATTCATGTTAACCACTACAGGGAGGAGTGGGGAGGATCCAGAGAAGGACTCTGTTAGAGTTGGAGTGCTACAGACGACAGGAACAGAACAAAAGAAAGGTGAAGGTCAGAAGGCCGCTTCCCACAGCATGTAGGTAGACTGTGGATTGGTGTGGGTAGGTATGTATTCATTACTGGTCCTGAGCAGTTGTCCAGGAGGACTCTGCCAAACACAGATTAGGAATGGTTACTTTCTACAGAATCATAAAAACTATCTTCTGTCTCCATCTGCTTTGTGTAATCTGGAGTTCCCAAACAAATCAGGAGGTGTGTTTGGAGGCAGAGAGAGAGACTCAGCCCTGTGCAGGTCACATCTCTGCTTCAGAAGCTTCCCTTGCCATCAGAGGGGATCTCAAGTCACCTGCAAGAATGAGCATCCAACAGTTGGCCAAGCAGCCACGTCCACAGCCTTGAGAAGGAGAACACCTGCCTCTTCCAGTGCCCGGTGAGCTCCATTCACCTGCCCTCCCCAAGGGACCAAGCATACATAATGCAACTCAACCAAGTTCATTGGTAACATCTATTAATCAAGACGGGACATTTCTTTCTTTCTTTTTTATTCTGGAATCTTCAATAATGCCGTGGAAAGAAAGATGGTGACACAAGGTCAGTTTACCTCTAAACCTGTGACACTTCGTCAATATAGTATTGACAATTCAGTTAAGGTGAAATATAGGAGTATTATTTAGCTGTTAGGAACTAGTAAATACATTATTTACTATGTTTCCTGTCATCCATCATAGCCAACCATCGAGACACCAGCTGCCTGAAAATTCTCCTGCAAAGACTTAAAAATGCTCTCTGTCTCTGACTCTCTCTTTTCCCACCCCTTTCTTCCCTGCTCTCCCTTTCCTTCTCCCTCACAATCTCTGTCAATCTTTCTCTATCCCTCCCAGCATCTTTCTCTCTCAATCTGTCTTCCAATCCTCCACTCTCACCGCTCTCTTCCTTTTGTGTCCTCTTTCTTTCTCCATCCTCTTCTGTTCCCTCTCAGCCTCTCTCAGGATTTCTCTCACTCTCAATCTCTCCCTTCTCCTGCCATTGCTCTCTTCCCTCTCCCCTCTCCTTCCCTTACTTCCTCTTCTCCTATCCCCCGCCCTCTGTTCATGTATGTCTCATGTGATCGTATTTTTGGTTGATGAATGTGGGAATTTATTAGCAGGAAATGAAAACTGATAGGTATTTAACATTTAATGTGAAATAATCTACTATAACATAAAAGACTCAAAATAATACTAACTGTTTTAATTGTCCCTGATAATGAAACTGTCACCACAGCATTAAAAAGATGGGTAAATGAAGTGAGTTATTGACAGAAGTTCTTCAAATAGAGTGGCATAATTTTAAATTTAATTTAAATTGAAGATATTTTCATGTCCCTCCCTTACGTAATTAATATACAGTGAGAGAACATAAATTAGTTACTGCAGGGGTATGTTGGTGGTGGTGGTGGTGGTGTGTGTATGTGTGTATGTGCGTGCGTGTGTGTGTGTGTGTGTGTGTGTGTGTTCATTTTAAAGTAGATATGTAAATAAACTGGATAGATTCAAGTTTGTTTTTTAAATTTAATCCCTTCACAGCTCATTTCATGTTTCTATTATTTCAAATACAAAGGGGACATGGGGCCAGAGAGATGGCTCAGTGGTTAAGAACACTCACTGTTCTTCCAGAAGACCTGGGTTTGATTCTCATCTGATCAACTCACAACAGTCTGTAACTCCAACCTCAGGGAATCTGACACCATCTTCTGACCTCCACAGGCAACTGAACACCACACACACACACACACACACACACACACACACACACACACACACACGCACCCACGCACGCACGCACACACACACACAAAACAAACAAAAAAACATTTTAAATAGCTCCAGCTATTCACTTTATTGACCATAGAGTTGTACTAAAAATCTATCCAGAAGAGCAATAACTTCTGGAAATAAAGTGTCATCTAATTTGTGTGTAGTGAGACTTTTCTTTTTCCTAATCTGCTGGGGCAGTTGGGGTGGTGGAGAGATGTACAAAATCTGGATCATGGAGATTACTAGAGATCACCAGGCACTAGCAGTGGTACTTAGTTCCACACTACCAGCTGGGTGAGGGATGCTCTCCACAGCAGCGTGATCACATGGGATAGGCTGCAAGTCTCCATTCTAACAGCATTAGAACTCAGAAATCAGAAGTAGTGTTGGCTCTGAGTGGAAGTGTGGTGCTCCCATTTAAGTCAAATGGCAACAAGAAATTATCATCACAACAGTCACAGAGCTCCGTTTTCAAATCAGGTGCCAGATCATTTCATGGGACAGAAGCTTTCTCCCCAGGTAGCCCCTCATGGATGATCATTAATACAAATGGTTATCCATGAACCACTGTGACACAGAATCCCAAGACTGACAGGTGATCCCTAGCTGTCCATCAATAGTCACTAATATATCTCACTGCCACCTGCCTCAGGAGAGCTTTTCACCACCATGAGATCACTTGTCATTGCTGTACAGAAGATGCTTGGCTGGATCAACTTGTAATACACAGACTCAACTGTGTAATTTCAACTCCACTGCAGCGCTAAATACCAGAGGAGTAGGTACTTGTGGCAGAGAAGAAAGAGAATGTGGCAACTATCATTACCTCCCTAAACTTCAACAACTTGAAAGAGCCCTCTTCCCAAGAGGTCCAGATCCCCCAATTTCACACGGTGTAATGGCAGCCAGCTCTGCAGAAAACACGCAGACACTTGTCTGCTGATAAGATGCCTTTCCGCCATCACTGAACAGGTGAAGATGATCCCACAGCATCAGGCCCAGACCAAGTCTTAGGTCATCGACCTCATAGCCAATTTGAGCCTAAAGTAGTTGTCTTTTGACACCATTTAGAAACTTACTGGAAGTCAGTTCAAAGTATAGACTTCAAGAGAAATGTGTGCGCGCACACACACACACACACACACACACACACACACACACACACACACGGGGGGGGGGGAGGGAGGAAGTGAGGGAGAGAGAAAGACATTGCATGTTTGCTATTGTTTGTTTCTTGAAAGTTCCTTCAATAGTGCCTTAAGGTTGGACCTAGGTGGAGGAAGCTGGGACATGGGACACATCCTTGAAAAGAATATCAGAACCCTGTCACATTCTGTGATGGTTAGTTTTTAACCAGCAACTTTCCACAAGGTAGGATCAGCTGGCAAGAATCTCAACTAGAACAGGCCAGCCTGTGAGCATGTCTGTAGGGGACTATCTTTATTAATAATTAATATAGAAATACCCAGATCAATGTGGGTGGCACCATTTCCCAGACATGTTGTCCTGAACAGTATAAGCAAGGGAAAGGCTAGCTGGGAGCAAGCAAGAAGGCAAGCACAAGGTGCATTTATTCTCTTTGCCTTTGAATGTGGCTGTGATGCAACTGTTTGAGGCCTTGCCTTGTCTTCCCTTTGCAATGGCCTGCCACCTGGAATTGTAAGCCAAATGAATCTCTTCTCCTCTAAATTGCTTTTGGTCAGGGTATTTTGTCACATTAACAGAAATAAAACTGTAGTTAATATCTCACTGTCTCTTCCTCTTGACTCCCTAGCTGTCTATGAGCTGAGTCACTTTCTCTATCAGGCTCCCATGTATTTCCCCTCATGATAGACTCTGCTGCCACAGGCCCAAAGCAACAGGGCCACATGACCTTGAACTAAAACCTCTGAAACCATGAGCCCAATGAAGCTTTTCTCATTGTAAGCTGTTTGTTTCAGTGAATGGGAGCCAGATAACACAGGGATCCACAGTCTCAGTGGAGCCAGGTTTCAGAGGTCCATTCAGAGAGCCTTTTAAGTTGAAATTGGCTATGGTCCACTCTCTGTGCCCTCATGCCTCGATGCTCCCTTCTCATGTCTGCCTCAGGCCTTATGAAGGTAGCTATTATTCTACTGAACTCAAAAGCAATCTTGCATGCTTTTCCAGTCAGAGCTCCTAAAGGCCACTCAGATTGAAGTTCATGAAGCCAATGGTTAAAGCATCCTTGGTACTTTGACCCCATATACATCCCTGGTGGAGAGTGTCTGCTCAAGGGGCTGGAGAAATAGCTCAATGGTTTAGAACATATACTGTTTTTGCAGAGGACCCAAATTCAGTTCCCAGTACCCACACAGTAGTTTACCACTGCCTATAAACTCCAGTTCCAGGAGATCTGATACTCTCTCCTGGCTACCTCAGGTACTTACACACACACACACACACACACACACACACACACACACACACACACACTCACTCACTCACACTGACCACCTCAGGTACTTACACGCGCACACACACACACACACACACACACTCACACTGACCACCTCAGGTACTTACACGCACACACACACACACACTCACACTCACCACCTCATATACTTACACACACACACACGCGCGCACACACACACACACACACACACTCACACTGACCACCTCAGGTACTTACACGCACACACACACACACACACACACTCACACTGACCACCTCAGATACTTACACACACACACACACACACACACACACACACACACACACCAAATAAAATCAATGGTTTTAAAAAGAATGTCTGTTAAAGACAGACCTTGCCTAACCTAATTTCCCCCTCTGCAGATTCTTGAATGGCTCTTTAATGGTGTGGAAAAGCAGCCTACTGTGGTGCTCAGGAAAACAAAGCCACCCACAGTAAGAAATTAAGAGCAAAGTTACATAAGGCTTTACAAAAATAATAGTATTCTAGCTACATTTTTCAACTGAGCCATAAAATCATTTCCCAAGCCAGGAGGATCATTATCTCCATTTCACAGGTGGAAAACTGGGAATTACAGAGAGGTTAATGGCTGTGTCTAAGAGCACACAGCACGCTCTCATCAGAAAGTGCCAGAAATACAGGTAGAGTCCAGGGCTCACACTGTTCTGTGATAACCCGAACTTTCCCGAACAAGTTAGACTTGGCCTAATTGGCATTCAATTTTAAAAAATGTCTTTCATTAAAAATATAATTTGAAGAACTGGGTAATTGATTCACATTTGATTAAGGCAGATTCTGTTGGATTAGCATGATTAATAGATAAAATTACAATCAAACAGAAAGGTGGTAAGTCACGGATCACATTAAGACACTACATTTTAAAATGGATGGGCTAGGGTTCGTTTTGTGTTAGAAATGTTCATCCCACTATACAGCCCACACTACCCAGTTATCACTGGGAGGGAGTTAGAATGAAGCTTGTATTCAGGATTAAAAGAAGTACTTGGGAGATGGTTTTATTTCACAGCCAAGGAAATCTTAGCCATCCTCTTTCTGATTCTTCCTGAGTCACTTGGTTCAAGCTGAGTGGTAAATTTCTCAAACTGATAATGCAGTAGGCCATCCCAGTGATTATCCATGCTCAAACATACACAGTTAATGCCACATCCAACTTCCAGGAAGCCATATAGGAATAACAGTTTGCAATGTTGTCTACAGATACAAAACTGTACTCCCTGCAAAAGCAACTTGATAATTCCCTCACCAGTTAGCTGATGTGAAACAGTTACTGCACTAGCCACATCCTAGTAGCCAAACCTGAGATTAAAGTGTAAACTAGAATATTTGGGGGTTTGGTATCCAGTCTTAAACTCCCTTCAACCAGAAATAGGAGCCTTGGTACTGGTATAAATGGAAATGAGGTAGGAGGTAAGAATGGAGATAGGAGGTATGAATGGAGGTGGGTGTGAAGGTTAACCTTGCTCTCACCACCAAGACCTTCATCTTTTCAGAGGGCTGCCTGACAAGTAGCAGCCTTCTTCCCTAAACACCATGTCTGTATAACTGAGAAGAGGAAGACAACTAGGAAAAATCTTAATTGTTTTTTGGTCTATGTCATTGTCCCAAAGCCAACTTACATGACATGCAACATGTAGGAAATCCTGTGTTTCTGCAAGCCAGTCCCTGCTGGCACCCCAGAGAGGTTAGTTCTAAGATTACTATACTGCTGCAATCTCCCTGTATCCTTAGTTATGATCAAATACTCTGATCAAGTAAATACCTAAGAAATAGAACTGAGGGATGGTCTTGCAAAGACGAGTTAGTTTTTTTTTTTTTGCATACAAATACGGAATGTTTAAAGGTGGATTGTATTTCACGTTGCAAGGTTTCTTGTTAAAGTAGATATTACAAGGTAGTTTGGTAGCATGCACCAAAGCAGCCATACAGCATTCGTGCCCTGTGAGTTATTCTACACTTGTCCATGCACAGTAAAATGAATTCAAGACTGTCATTGCACCAATGTTTGTAATTGTATTTCAAAACAGCAGTAGCAATCTAATGGTTCATTAACAACAAAGAGTCTAATAGCTCACAGAATAGCTACATCATGGAATATGAATCCAAGCCAAGTATAGTGATTCCTGCCTGTAACCCTAGTACTTAGGGGGACTGAGACAGAAAGATGGACAGACAATCATGGCTACATGGTGAGATGCCGTCTCAAAATATATATATATATATATATATATATATATATATATGAGGCTGGAGAGATGGCTCAGCAGTTAAGAGCGCTGGCTATTCTTGCAAAGGTCCCTGGTTCAGTTCTCAGCACCCACATGGTGACTCACAACTGATTGTAACTCCAGTTTCAGGGGATCCTTCACCTTCTTCTGAGCCCTGAGGGTACTGAACACACATAGTGTCCCCATATCTGCAGGCAAAACACTTATGCACATAAAAATAGATAAATTATTTAAAATAAATAATGCAAAAAGAAAAAGACTAGAGCCAACCATTACATCAAGGAATGATTTTTAGTGAAGTTTTTTTTTAAGTGATAGAAATAGAGGTTTACATAAGACACCCATTTAAATATTATAGCATATATACATTATATTTTTAATGTTTTTAAACCACCACTAGATATCAATGGACTTGTCTCTGGAGAGGAGGAAGAACTTCTCTCTCTCTCTCTCTCTCTCTCTCTCTCTCTCTCTCTCTCTCTCTAAAAATATTTTCATTTAAAATATCCTACAGTTTTATCCAAAATATGATAGTCAAGATTTGTTCCTTTCTCTTGAAATCGTCTCTCTTTCCAGGTTTTCACTAGATATATGCGTGCTTGCTTATGGATCCAGACCACACAGCAATTTGCCTGGACACATTTGGACCCAAATAAATGGTGAAAGAAAACATTCAGATTCCTTTTTCACACAGATCTGGAAGCCAATAGGAAATAATGCATTACCTGTGACAGAGGCCCAGTGTTCTCCAGGCACTGTCCCCAAGTCTGAGATGGCCCTCACAAAGAGCAGCTGTCACCCTGGATTTCCTCTGCCTGTCTATTTGAATCAGATGTAATGATAGCAATAATAGCTACTAACATTTCTGAATGCTTCTAATATCCAGCACTTTGTGACCCATCTAAGTGTAAATTAGATACAAACAGCTCAGAAAGCCTTCTGACACTTGGCATCGCCTCCTCAGGGGTGCTTCCAAGGGAAATACATAAGACTGAAGGTTGATCCTTCATCTTCCAGCCAATGAATGATAGCGGCTGTACCATCCATCATCTATAGTGGAGCAATTTTAAAAGCAAAGGGGGGAAAATAATAACTGCACAAAAATCAAAGATAAACCAGAAACGTCCCAGGTGATCTGAAAACTCCATGGCCACTGAAATCACAGGTCAGTCTCACAGGCAGCCTGTGTGGCTCTGAGAATCATTGGGGCAAACTCCCTCTGCTCTAGAAGATGCTTGCCCAACACTTGCCTAAGAAGATATGTGTTTACCACTATTTATTTCCTTGTTGATGGGCAACTGAACTGCTCTTGCTTTTCACTCATTAAATATATATAACACTTTGAGAACTGTCATGTGGCCTGCGTTCTAGCGTGTTACAATGAGAGCTTCCTTTTTCTCCATCTATCCTTTCCTTTCCTAAAAGCACAGTAGCAACAAATCTCTTATTAGCTCCCTCATTGGTTAGTAACATCAGCAGAATCTTAGAAATATGCTTATTTTATGTTTGCATAAAAGCCACCATGTTGTTTCTTTTTAAATTTTAATTTTTAAATTGTCTGTATAGGTACCTGTCTGTGTGGGTGTGTGTGCACATGTGAGTGTAATTCCCCTGGTGTTCAGAAGAACATGTCAGATCCCCCAGATTGGGAGTCACAGGTGGTTGTGAGCAACCCCATGTGGATGCTGGGAACTGAACTCCAGTCCTTATGAGAACAGTATGTGACAGTAACTACAGAGCCTTCTCTCCAGACCCTTGAAGGTACTTCTTTTTAATTGTCCTCCCACGGTTTTGATGTCACATACCAGGAAGCTCTGACCAAGCAGGAAACTGTATTGCCTGAGAATTTCATTCACCCAAAGAGCAAAGTTGGGCCAGGAGTCGTTTAAGACTAAGAGCATCTTTTCTTAGCTTCCAGAGTAATTGACTGTCGAATAATCATAAGGCTTCCATGTCTGTCTGTGTTTCTGGAGATGCTCCACTCTTCTATCCCTTCCTTCCTTCCTTCTCTAGTAGTTTTCCAGTACTGTTTGTTTCTGTTTCGTGCACAAAGGACTTTATAGTGACAATCACAATTACTAGCGTTTAATTTCATGTTCATTTGATAATAAAATTCATGAAATATCGGGGTCTACTTTCCTCTGAATGAAAAATGGAAATTTCAGTTCTTAGACTTTTTCTATTACTTAATTACTCTATTTTGAGCTTGAATGGTCTAAGAATTTCAGGCTCTCCAGCAGAGTAACAGCTCTATGCTCCCTGAACTTGTGAGTTCTCATCTGTCTGACTCCATTATTTTTGCTAATGTGCTTGTTTATAGTGTTAGGCCTTGTGCACTCAACCACTAAGTTACAGGTGCAGCCCTGCTATTTCTATTCCTCACCTGTGAATAAACTCATAGGAGTGATGTTACAGTGGCTGGAGAATAGGATCCAAGTTCAGTTCCAGCATCCATACAAGGAGGCTCACACCTGTTATTATTCCAGCCCCAGGGAGTTTGATGGTCTCTTCTGGACTTTGAGGACAACACGCACAGACACACATGTGGCATATACACAGATACACATGGATGCATAATTAAAAATAAAGCAATTTTTAAGCACTCTCTTTCTGTGTCAATATGGCTCTAATCCAAAAACTCCTTTTTCCCCTGAGACAGGGTTTCTCTATGCAGCTTTGTAGATCAGGCTGACCGTATAGAGATCCACCTGCCTCTGCCTCCCAAGTGCTGGGATTAAAGGTGAATGCCATCACCGCCAGCCAAAAATTCCTTTAGCTCTTCGAGTGTGAAGAGAGATGTTTCCTGTGTCTGGAGGGCAGGCAAGATAGCAGTCATGTATCTGTATTAAATTCTTCAGTTTGATGGTTTTATTTTGGATCCATAGGAAAATGCATTTATTCATTTTTAGGAAACATGAAAGCAACACATTAGCACTTACTCTGAAATAACATAGGAAAAAAGTCCTTTGAGTCTGTTTGCAATTTGGAAAGTTTTACATTGCTATGAAAAAAGAAAATCTACTTGGTTTGAAGGTGTGAACACTCTAATGCTACTTGGTAGAAATTGCTAATTTGCTTTCAACATCTTCTAACCATACAGCTCTATTTTTTCCTATTAAGTTCTTGTCATGTAAGCCAGACATTAACTGTATTCAGAGACCTCTATTTCAGTCCCACCTGTCACAGTTTGTAACAGAAGTGCTGATTCTCATGGACTCACTTATTATCTCTGCATGGGGGCCATCACTCATTGTATCATTAGCTGATAATGACCAGATGGGTTGATTGAGCTGTAAATGACCACGGTTAGAGACTGCAGCTTTAGCTGATTAGATAAATATGCCACATATTTCATTTTGATCATATCAATTTCACTATCATTTGACTGGAATGTCTCCTGTCAACCTAAAGTTCTCATTAAGGCATGGTAATTTCCCTGAAATATGACTGTATGTGTGGCTTCTATCAGCTAAAACCAATAGTTACAGAAAAGAAAGGTTATTTTCTATTTTAGCAAGAGCCTAGCTCTGTGAGTGCCTCCAGCTCTCGATGCTCTTCCTTTGTGAGAAGGGACTAGCAGGGACATCTCTGTGACTCATGGAGGGCAGAGAGCACTGTTTTCAGTGCAGCTCTTGTCTAGCCACAGAATTTAGTGGAAATATTTGGGGCCCCTTCACCCCAGTAGGTCCTGGAAAACAACCGACCTTGGCACCTCACATCTGACATTGCTGAGACTTTCTAGCCCAGTGCTTTGCAAACTGAAACATAAATCCTCGAGGAATTGAGTGTTTAAGATAAACATGTGAATCCTCAAGACCCAAAAGATTGCATTTCTAGCAAGTTCCAGGCAGATGCCAGCATTGAAGGTACACAGACCACACAGAGAGTGAACACTGGGGGCCAGCAAGTGGGTCACTGCTGCTTTGTCAAGAGCAGACCATAGAGGTGTATAGGGAGAGGTTCAGCTGAATGCCCAACTACCTACTCAGGCACACAGCTGATCTGGTTATCAGCTAGGTGGACACAACAACCACAGGAGCTGTTTTGTTATGCTTAGGTTGTGTGGTTAAGAAAAGAACCAAAGAGCCAGGCATTGGTGGCGCATGCCTTTAATCCCAGCACTCAGGAGGCAGAGGCAGGCAGATCTCTGTGAGTTCAAGGCCAGCCTGGTCTACAGAGCCAGGATAGGCCCCAAAGTAATACAGATAAACTCTGTCACGAAAAACAACAACAAAAGAAAAAGGAAAGGACCAAAGGGCAAGGGTGTAGCTCTGTGATGGAGCATTCACTCAGTTACCATCCACAAAGGCCTGGATTCAACCCCAGCAAAAGAGAAGAGTGGGGGGGGGAGAGGGAGGAAGGAAGAGAGGGAGGGAGAAAGAAAGATATACAGGAAAGAAAGAAGAGGAGGGGCACAGGGGGAAAGGGAAAGGAAAAGAAGTGATAGTAAAGAAAAAATAAAAAAATATATATTGTTCAAGTAATGCTATGAACCTTACTGGAATGTGAAACACAAATCTTCCTCCTAAAATTTTTTGCCCTGGAAAAGACAATGCACTGCTATTCTATATAAAAGACAACACATGGAACTTCTCAAGATGCCCTGGATACCTCCAGGTCTGAAGGTTTACAAATTGACCTGACAATTAAGTTTAGATTTATTTTGTCATTAGTTTGGTGACCAGGAATGGGGCCCTTTCGTACGTAAGTAGTGGCATGTTGCTAAGGCTCTCCCACAAGGAAGAGAGGAAGGTTACCCTGGTAACATCAGTGTGTCAACATCTTAGTAAATCAGCACTTTCTATTTTAAGTAGTCTCTTAAACTTGAAAAAATGGGCCTTACTGTTCTGGGATGTAGATCTGCAAATTGGGGTTTTAGGAAGTAAAACGACTTGCTTAAGCTTGCAGAGCTACTGAGTGGGTGAGATTTGAACTCTGTATGACTTCAAAGCTTGCAAGCCATTTGTAACAAAATTAACATTTGTAACAAAAATGATAGTCTTTAGAAATACGACTTTTAAGTTGGTGGGAGATTATCAACACACTGGCATGTGTTATTTGCTCACAATTCTGCAACTATTACATCAAAGAGGAAGAATTGAAACCCAAGTGTGACTGACAATACTGCTCATAGGGGCATAAGGAAAATGAGGCAAGTAGCAGGAACATATGTGCTTTGTCATTTTACAGAGTTGATACTTTGGCTTCTCAGTGTTCCAGGATGGTCTGAAATCCTATGATAGCATCCTATGATAGGCACTTGTTTAGATTCTAAGTTGTGAAAGTGAAACTCGAGAACTCAGAATCACAAATGTGTTAGCCCCAAACCAATGTTTGAGGCATCAGATGCCATAAGCCATGAAGATCACAGTAACTCAAAGACGTCTGTGTACTTCTAGGGTGTGTATCCCCAACCCTGCCTGGAAATCCTTGTCTCCATCTTAAAGCTAGCCAAGGCCCTGAACTATTTTAGGTTCCTAAAAGAATAATGGATTCTTAATAGCAACCTGTTGAGAACCTACCATCTACAAAACTGAAAATGAAGCGAGCCCTTAAGGAGCTTACACACCAGTATACATGCAAAGACACTTTGCATTGCTACTTGTACAAGATGGAAAGTCCATTCAACCCCACATACAGAGATAAACTGAGTCTGCAACTCCATGAATATAGAACACACAACTCCTTAGCGCAGCAGGCAGCACATCAACCTCATGAATAAATGATATAGACACCTCTTCTTGAAAGCAGGGAATTGCTTGAGTACTTTGCAGGTGAATTCTGAGAGACCACTGTATTTTGAGTAGTTTATTTAATTGCTTACTTATCTGTTTTGTGCATATACATGTTTGCCTGTGTGAAGTTATGTGTGCATGGAACACTTGGAGGCCAGAATTGGGTATCAGATCTCCAGAAACTGGGGTTGCATGTACTTGTGAGCTGCCATGTGGATGCTGGTTACCAAATTCTGCAAGTGCAGAATACATTCTTAATTACTGAGCCATCACTCCAAGCCTGAGACCATTTTATTTTGGTCCATGGTTGAGTTGTTTCTTTTCCTACATCCCAGAACTCAAGGAAGCCAGTTAGAAGTTGTTTAACAACTTACCCTGGTTAGTGATTAAACCTCTCCAAGAATTCTCATACAATGGTGGTGAAAGGTAAAAACAAGCCTCTTGCCAAAACATGCTGAATTCTTACTGTGCCTCAAGCCTCACCTGCACTGTGGCCTCTGGAACACCCCTGCCTTCTACTCTTTACCTAGACAGCTCTCATTCATTCTTCAGGCCTCAGCTTGCAGCAGTCAGGGTGTGTGAAAGAACAACCATCTCCAATCGGTGTCTTCAAAGCATGAAGGTGTATGTATCACACATTGTGTACTTCTTAGCTGGGGCTGGGCCCCATTTTACCCTCACTCAGGTTCACAGTAGAGCCTCCTGCTTCTGAAGGGAAAATGATAAGGACATACTATTATTATCAATAAATGACATGGATTGTCTCCCATTTGGGTTTCATTAGATCTTAACACAGGCCAAAAAAAAAAAAAAAAAAAAAAAAAAAAAGCTTGTAAGACCTCAAGTGAAAAATCCCTATAGCCATACACAGCTTCCTTTATTTTCTCATCGAAGCTTCAGGATCGATAGCATCATACCACAATGACCTGGTTATTAGTCAGCAGTAGCCCACAAGTTATATAGCTACATTTTAGGAACTGAACACTACCTCCTGAGGGAGTAAAGAAAACTCAGAAAGTTCTGTATGAAATACAACTCACAAGTCTTATGAACTTCCTGAAACCCACAAGATTCACAGGGTCCTTTAGCATGGTTGTATAAGCAGTAACAGTTGCTGGAAGAGAGGATACTCCTGATTAGTAGAGCCTTCCCAAGGTTCTGCAGGAAGCTCCAGGAAGATGTAATTTTCATGACTTGTCACTCAGGTTGGGGGGGCTTTTTGATGATTCAGCTGCCTTTGAGACAGTCATACTCCTACAAGTAACCCCCCATCCATGTCTGTTAATGTAACCCCAATAAACTCATTAGTCTAGTAAGCTACTCTGGGTAGAGTCATTTCTTTGATGCTGCAAGTGCCCCCATATGGGATGAGATGTGTGCTCATGTCTCTTCAAGAGAAGAAGTCACACAACAACCAAGTTTCTATGGGCAGATGCTCAAATGAATCTTTATATATATCCAACACCACCATGTATGGCATACCCACACTCGTGGTGTGGGGAGGATAAGTGAGGAAGACAGTGTTTCCGTTTTATAAAATGTAAGTGTGTATCTTTAAATGTATGATTTCAAAACAATTCAAGAATGCTATTTGTGTCTTCCACTCCTTAGAAAGGATATGCAGCTAGCCTAAAGCTCTAATTCTGACTTCACTTGTGAATGCAAATATTTTAACAAGTATAACACACAGAGGCCTGAACTATCAATTATTCCTAGCAGCATATGTAAAATACCTTGTTTATCCCAGAGATCCCAAATTAGACTGAAGGAGAAGGGAAAAAAACAACTACCTTAAAAATGCATCTGCAATTTAGCCTTGATCCTCAGCTTGTCTTGCAAATTATTCAAAAGTTAGAGCTGGTTAAGGTTTATGAAAGATAAGCAAAACTCCATTTTCTTAGCTGGAGTGGACTTTGATGGTTGAACAGGGAAAACAAAGGCAGAAGTTATCTGTCATAACTGTTCATGTTTACAGCCAGGCAATAATGTTCTTGTATACTTAAGGGTTTAAACAGATAGCAGTTGAATTTCTAGTCCTCAAAAAGTGGTTTAGAAAAATCCACCAGGGCTGGAGGATGTATTGCTCAGTGTTAAAGTGCTTACTTGGCATGTATAAGATCCAAGAGAGAGATTAGCTGTTGAATTCAGCCAAAATGATAAATTCTTTGAAAATGTCTAGCTATTTTCAAGTAGCTTGAACAAATTAAATGATGTGTTTCCTGCAAGCCAGGACATGTAGCTATGACCACAAGGTACTTTGGAAGAAAAACGTCATGCATTTAAAATAAAAACTGTAGTTTACTAAAATGGCATTATTTTCTTAAGCACAACTCTTTTTCAAATTCATATAATCTTTAAGCACAAGTGTTTGTTTAAATACATATTTTATGTATATGTGTGTGTGTCAGACTATATGTCTGTGTTCCATGTATGGGAGCCCTTGGAGGCCAGAAGAAGGCATCAGATTCCCCTGCAGCTAGAGTTACAGATGGTCGTGAGCCATCATGTTTGTTCTACAAACCAAACCCAGGTCTTCTATGAAAGCAAAAAGAACTTTTAAAGACTGAGTCATCTCTCCAGTCCCTCAAGTACAAATGTTACCTATCCATCATCAGTCTTACCACAAAGAGTACATTTGCTAACTTTATTTCATCCACTATGAAAGTTTCTTAATTGAATTCTCCCTAAGGAAGATCTGTGACCCTACTTCTTAAACTGTGGATCATATAGAAGAATGTTGTAATTGAAAAAGAAGGAGGAAGAGGAAGGAAAAAGGGGGTTTTCTGAATGCCCAACAATCAAATATTAATTAAAAAATCAAATGCATAATAAATCCAGGATGTTCCAGGATGTTGCCTGTGTTGCATCACAGGACTTCCCTTGAAAAACCGCTTCAGCCTTCATTCTGAATGCACACATGTAGTTTACACTGTGAATGTGGTCGGGTCCTACAGTGCCATCAAACACTGCCTGAAACCCCAGCTCAGTTTAGAAAGTACTGTTTTATGAATGGCAGTGTTTTATTGCACATATAAAGTTCTCTGCTCTTAAAGAAACAACAGTTTAATTACAGGAGACAGGGCCTTTTCACATTTACCTACCATTATTTCTCAGCATGCAAGAGTCAAAGTATTCTAACACTTATTGTGTTAGAATGGTTGGGTTTTTAATTTCCTGTTTGAGTGATGAGTAGAGACATGTGCTGCCAAATCTGATGACCTGAGTTTAATCCCTGGGACCCACACTGTAGAAAAAGAAACCTGGATCCACAAAGTTGTCCTCAGACTCTGCACCTGGACTGTGGCATGCTGCTCCTCCTCCCACCACAGAAAGAAAACAAAAAAAATTTTAATTTAGAATATAGCTCAACAGTAGAGCGCTTCCTAGCATGTGCCAGAACCAACACTCAATCCATAGTTCTGTAAAGAAAAAATTTTGAGTTGCTGGCTTGAATTAAAAATAATCATTAAATGGGTTTTGGCATCAGAATAGGACAAATTTTCCAATGTTTTCTGAAATGGCCCTAAGCCTTCTGCCATTTTCTATACTACACATCCACGTGAAACTGTGTTCTCAGCACCGATAGTCATATTGATCAACTCTGAAAATTGTTGGCGACCTTCTATATGCTGCAGGATCAAACATCCAGGCACAGTTTAATGCTTTCTGTAAAAACAAACATGCACTTCCAAATTGTTAGTATGAAAATTTGTTTCCATCTATAATCAGCAGTAAAATTGTATTCATACTGAAGAAGTGTTTCGGTTGAGAGTTTACCCAGCAGTTAAGAGCATTTGCTGCTCTTGCAGAGGACCTGGGTTTGACAGCATTGGTGTCAGGTGGCTCGTAGCTGCCTGAAACTCCAGCTTCAAGGGATCCCACACCCTCTTCTGGCCTCTGCATGTGCCCGCATGGATGTGGTGCATGCCACATGCACACAAATAAAAATAAATTCCTTTATGATTTAGCATCAGTAAATATTTGGTTGTGTACTTATTACATGCACCTAAATACCAGGGTCATGTAGAAATATTTTGGCAGAGAAGAGGTTGTGGGTGAAGACGGTTCCAGAAGGCTGCTCTGGTTTGTGTATGGAATGGTTGTATCGTGACATTTTGATTTTCATGATGTCAATCAGATGGGCGAAGTGCTTTAGCTCAGTCTAATGCAGCTGCTTTCCTCCTGCCATGCAGGTCCATCTCCTGACTGCTCTCCAGTCCTTGGATTTTAACAGAGAAATTCTCATGAGCCCCCTCATAGCTGACATTTGGATCAGCTCCCCTGGGTTAGAAGTAGGACAGGAAAGTCTCCAACAAGGGCTTCTTTCTGTGTAACTTTGTCCTTTTCCTGTTAAAGAAAACTATACTGGCACAATATGCATGGATTTGTGGGAAATACGAGCTCCTTTTGCAGCTGCTTCTTATTCATTTCCTATCATACAATTTTTCCATCTAAAAAACAACTGTGGGGGCGATGGATGTAACTGAGATGGTGCAGTATTTATCTAGCACGCATGAAGCCCGGAGTTCAACTCCCAGGACCAGCTGAACCCAGAGTGGTGGTGCACACATCTTATCCCAGCCCTGGGAGGTAGCGACAGGAGAATCAAAAGTTCAAGGTTATCCTCTGCTACATACAAAGCTCTAGATCAGCCTGGGCCGTGTGAGGCCCTGTCAAATAAAAATTCACTTTGGAACTTGTTTGATCCTGGTTAATCCATGAATTTGGAATTTATGAACAATTCCTAAAGTATGGAATAGTTAATATCCACTCTCCCTGCAAAGCTAGGACACAATTTAAAAACTAAGGGAAACTGTAATGGGTGAAACTGAACCTACTTATCCATTCTGACCACAAATCCAGTCTCTCCACAAATACTGATTGAGCGCCTAACTATATGTCAGGCCCTGTGTTTGTGGTTAGTATAAAAGGAAGAGTGAAAACAAGCCTAGGAGATAACTTGGAGGCAATACAATGTCAAACCATCACTCCCAGGAACACAGAGTCCAACTGAGGTAAGCACTGTGAAGGGTGGCCTTTGGGACATGAACAACACCCAAACGTCTTGACTTGGAGCAGAAAAAAGAGGACATCAGGGGAGCCTTGCCTAAGAAGATGATAGTTGACAAGATACAGGCAAAAGGAGTCTGGGAATAAGTAAGAATGGGTGGGGGAGCTGAAACATTTAGAACAAGTGAGGTAAGGGGGAGGAGCTAAGTTCAAATCATGTGCAGCTGGAAAGGATCCAGACGATGCAGGATCCGTGCTAGCATCTAGCTCTTCATCATACAATTAGATGCATTTTAAACAATAGAGTGCACTGCTCAATTTGTGTTCTAATAAAATGGCTCTCCTTCCATTTCAGAGAATGGAAATGAGACATCTACACAAGAGGTGATGGGCTTGGATTTGGTGCCCCAGCAGCAGAGGGATGTATACAAACGTAAGAGGCAATTATATAGAACTAGTAAGACTGGAAGGAATATTGGCTCTAGAAGGTGAGAGAGGGAGGTAGGCTTGAGAATTTGTCTAAAGTTTACTGGCATTTTGGATGGTGGGACTACCAAGTTGGGTAGATGGAATGAGAAGGTCGTGTCTGCATCTGGGTCTTGGCTTGGACATGCTCCATTTGTGGTGCCCTTGGAACAACCAAGTGGGGATGTAAGGCAGGTCCCTGTATAGGCCAGCAGCTCAGAGGAAAGTCTGAGCTGGGAACTAAAACTTGGGGATCCTTAGTTAGTTATAGTGGGGAATTCACAGACACAGACTGTTTTTAGAAGCATGTGTAGACTTCTATAGACTCAAGTAGATGGATGGAAAGCTGGGAGGTAACCCAGGAAAGAGCTTCAAGGATAGAAGGGTCATTATCATCTTTTTCTGTTGAGAGATGCAGAGGACAGAGATGGTTGCCTATACACTAGATTTAAAAACAAAGTAAGCAGTGGCAGAAGTTTGAACATGCTCAAGTATCAACAAGAGTACTCAGCAGGGTGATACCACGTACACAAGGTAGATGAGATGAACCTCATCTCCATCCTTGCAGCATCATCCTAGGAGCCTAATCACTTTGCACTGTGCTGAACAGAGCATCTCTCTGAACTGCATATTATACAATAGGGAAATAGCAACACACCTCCAAGGCTCAGGGAACACAGGAGGAGGAGCAAAATGAGTGCAAAAGCTCAAGGGCTGTGGAACACTATCCTCTCAGCATGGTGTGGCTGCTGCACCCTTGAATTCACAGCTGCTGTGGTTACCTGCACAGGACCTGCCCAAGACAGTGAAAGAGTGGTAATATTTCTCTGTGACTCAGGATTATCAGGGGAGCTTCAGTAAGACAAGAAGTGAACACTGACTCTACTCTACACAGTGAAGTTAAATGTGAGACAACTAATTTTTACTTTCCCCCTCTAGCTTAGCATCCCAAACTCTCTTCCTTCTGCTCCTTGCTAGATGGGTAACTAAGCAAAAGAACTTCTCCATGACTGGTCATGGCTCACTGGGCTGCAGTTTCTAGCTGTCAAAAAGGGGCCTCCCATGACTTTGATGATGATGCAAAGAGACAGCGTCTCATCATCCTTCGAGGGTAGCATGGCTGACCAGCAGCAAGAGATTATTCTAAACAAGAACCTTTTAATCTAAAATCACAACCCTCTGGGGGCAACTGCCTTATCCACCTGCTGAGAAAGTAATGATAATTCCATTAGATTAAAACGCCACTTTGTCCCTCTCTCCATTAGAAAGAATCACCCAACCTGGTATGGATAACAGGCTTTGTGTGGAGGGCTTTTGAGCCAAAAGAATCATTTAGAAAAATAAGGCAATAATGCCATCTTGGGGCTTCTGCTGACAACACAGTCTACCTGAGCAGCAGATGGGAAAAGAAAGATGCCCCAGGGGTTGCTCGGTGTCACCATAGCAACAGGAGATCCTCCCGGGCTTCCACCCCCACCATTCACTTGAACTATCATCCTAGAGTTAAACAATTTAAAGGCTGCCTTGGAAGTTGACCTTTGCTTATATTGAGATACCAGCTGGATCGAGCTCAGCTTGTGTCTGCTTAAGGGTAGTCCTATCTAGTCATGTTCTAATACCAGGATGACTTGACATCAGACCCCTTCATTTCTCAGCCATCTTTTCTGCACAGTCCCAATAAAATGGAACTGCTTGGGGTTTTGCTGGATTTGGGAATGTAGGTAGGGAGTCAATGACTCAGAACCAACTCCCAAGATCAGCAGGTATGAGAAGACAGTGATGGGACTCTTGGTGGAAGTGAGCTTTATTCCTTGATGCAACAGCTTTATAATCTTTTTGCTTGCATGGTTGTCCCCTGGTAACTTTTCTTAAGATAGTAAAGGTCATAAATTATAGTTAGGATTTTTCATGAATATTATAGCATTTGCCCACATTTCCTAAAGGCAAGTGAAAATTCAGCCAAAGTTGCAGGGAATCTTGTAGCCAATAATTTAGAATTTATTGCTACCATGAAGACCAGACTTTAGCAGTTCAGGGATTGAGGGGGATCCATAGAGTCAGCAAACTAATCACTCAACTTGACTTTTCTATCTGAGGGAGTAAAACTTAACTGTGCGGGGCCAGCAAGAAAGGGAAACACACACACACACACACACACACACACACTCACACACACACACACACACACACACTCACACACACACACACAACACACACACACACACACACAACACATACACACACACAACACACACACAACACACACACACAACACACACACACAACACACAGACACACACACACACACACACACACACACTCACACACACACTCACACACACACACAACACACAGACACACACACACACAAACACACACACACACACACTCACACATACACACACACACTCACACACACACACACAACACACACACACACTCACACACACACACACAACACATACACACACACAACAACAACACACACACAACACACACACACACACACACACACAACACACACACACACTCACACACACACACACAATACACACACACACTCACACACACACACAACACATACACACACACAACACACACAACACACACAACACACAGACACACACACACACAACACACACACACTCACACACACACACAACACACACACACACACACACACACACACACACATACACACACACACACAACACACACACACACACAGACACACACACACACAACACACACACACACTCACACACACACTCACACACACACACACAACACACAGACACACACACACAACACACACACACTCACACACACACAACACACACACACACAACAACACACACACTCACACACACACTCACACACACACAACACACACACACACACAACACACACACACACACACACACTGACCACCTCAGGTACTTACACACATACCACACACACACACACACACACACACACACACACACACACACCTCCAACCTGTCAGTATCCCACCTGGGGTGCTGATGAATGGCAAGCCTTCAGCAGGTCAGAGAAACTGAAGAGGAGATGCAGAGCAGGCAAACTACTAGACAGACTAACAGACACACAAGGACTTCTCTGAGGGCCAAAGTGTGGTTCCTCATTTTATTTTTCTCACTATTGCATGTTCTACTCCATTGTTTGTCTGCCCTGTTCTTCCCTTATGTCTTTCCTGATGTCTTCCTACTAGCTAACTTAATTTTTTTCCCTTACAGCTTATATACCCCAGCAAAATCTTTCAAGGAGTATAAAAAATTACATGGTTACATTCTATTTTTAAGTGAATTATTACAATGAATAGAAGAAGAAAACAGCATGCTTTCCATATCCCTTACATGATTAAATATTTTATATATTATAGGTAAAAAAAACAAGTTCTCTCCAAAACCCATATACATTCATACCAAGCAACTTGTTATAGATTAACAGAGTATAAGCAAGCAAGATACTGTTCTCAGCCAGTTCTTTTGCTGGCAGGCTGCATTTTTGTGGCTACAAAGAAAGGACCAATTGTTTTATTATTTATCTCAAAAAGTGATCTTATAAGAAATTTTAAAAGAATCACAAATCTAAACTTTTATATATAAAAAAATGACCATTCTGCTCTACTTTAAATCTTCAAAGTGTATACCCATTCATCAACAGCATTTTTTTTTATATCAGGAAGATGAGGGAAGAAATGGGTACAAGGAATTAATCATCACCCTTGATCACCAACCCATCCTAGCAAGAAAGGTATGTCATCAAGCAATAACCAACTTGTCATCGTTTTGTTCCCTGACTTTAATGAGTGCCTGTTCAACTATTAAAAGTGTGTCTTTGTGAACTTTAAATTGTTCCCCAATATTTTCTACCTCAAAGCAATTAACAAAAACATCTTAACCTAACCTTACTAAAAATTCCCCATGTCTGAATTCTTTCTAAGGATTCTAAGGTGGAATCATTAATCTCCTCCAGCAGCAACACTTGGAAAAAAAACATCTTAACCTAACCTTACTAAAAATTCCCCATGTCTGAATTCTTTCTAAGGATTCTAAGGTGGAATCATTAATCTCCTCCAGCAGCAACACTTGGAAAAAGTCAATTGCTAACATTGTAAGTACCAGCAACACTGCCCAGTGAGGGCTAGAAACCCCCTGAGAGTTTTCATACAACCCATAGATTATGAGGGATGTGGTGACAACCAAGACAATAATCAGAGCTACTCTCAATAACAGCATGAGGTCCTCAGGACACAAAGTCCTGGGGACTTTGCCTCTCCAAGGCTCACTCAGTTGTGGTTTTGTCAACTGCCCAACTGTGTTCCTATGAGTTCCAATGTTGCCTGTTGGTTCCCTGGAAAGGCCCCCAACATTAATTTTTGCATATTTTCTTCCTTTTTTTAAAAAAAGATTTATTATTTATTATGTGTACAGTGTTCTGTCTGCATACCAGAGGAGGGCACCAGATCTCATTATAGATGGTTGCTGGGAATTGAACTCAGGACCTCTGGAAGAACAGCCAGTGCTCTTAACCTCTGAACCATTTCTCCAGCCCTGCATATTTTCTTTCTTAACTGCTTAAAGTAAACTTTAAAGTAAACTAATGTGGCTTCAAATACAGTTGTATAAATAATGTGTTACATCAGAGATATAACAGGGTGAGGAAAGATTTGTAAAATGTAAACATTTCACATTGTAACTTTTATTACAATCAATTCCATGACTATCTCCACCAAGCCCAATAAATTTTTATATTTTTGTTTATTATTGGTGGAGTGGGGGTACACACCACAGTGCACACATGGGGAAAAGTAGAGACTGTGGAGTCAGTTTTCTTCTTCCGTGAATTCTGGTAAATGTTTTTATTCCTTTTGCCTTACTCCCTTTTCCTGTGATAAAATACCCTGAGAAAATCAGCTTATGAGAGAAAGGTTTTATTTTAACACATGGTTTAACATTTCTTATAGTGAGAGTGCCAAGATGGCAAAGGCATGAAGGAGCATGTCACATCATGTCTGTAGTCAGAAGAAAGTAATGAACACATGCTACAGTGCTCAGCATATGTAAGATATGTGCATCTGTGTTTATGTTCACCTATGTGATAACCTATGGTTATCAATGCTGCTGAATTAATCCAATTTATATATTTTTTAAATGCTTTGACTTTAAAATTTAAGTCTAAGGACAGTCAACTAGGGAAAAGAATCTCTATTTTTGTTTCCACAGAAAATAAAAAGCTGTGGATTCCTTCCAGACTAACATGGTTTGATCAAGCAAGACCCCCCCTGAAACAGTGTCCCAGGTGATCTAACATTCAAAACAGCTGGGACAAGGCAGCCTTGCAGACCACTACAGCCAGGATTTCTGTGGATTCCCATGACAGCACCCTCTACCAGCAGGAAGCAGTTTGGAAAGAACGATGTCCAAATTCTCAAATATTATCTATAAATGTTTGTTTTCATTTAAGTGGGATTAAAGGTGAAAAGGGGATTATGGTATAGATATGAATACTTTGTTTTGGAATGGATTTTTATTTATTGATATAATTTAAGGACAATTTTGTAATATGTATATTTCTCCTCTTGTTTAGATATTGTGTTTATATATCTTATTTTAAAATGTAATATATAATTTAGTACAGATTATAGATAGTTACCTATAATAGTCAAAACTTATAGTTAAGTTAGGTAGGATTTCTAAATATACAAAGATGTATTTGAGATGCATAGGCATTCTTCAAACCTATCAAAGACCTACAAAATATGACATTTAAAATGGTTTAGGGTTTTTCTTGATAGTGAGACATAACTGTTCCTGGCAACATCACCTGCATCAGAAAGGAAGATGGTCATCGAAGAAACTCATTATGGAGTTTACTCCCAATATGGCAAAACTAGCCATTTGGACAAGATACTGCTCTTGTCTGGACTGTTTGACTTTATGCTGTATAAACTGGACATACATGACCCACAGGAAAGTGACTGCTGATACAAGATGGACATTGCTACAGGGTTCCTGCTTCATGGAAAAGTCTGCCACACAGTCTGTAGAACACAGAAAAGTGACTGACAAACTGCCAATAAGATGGAGAGTTTAAAGTTTCCTGCTTTGCTGAGGAGTCTGCAAGACAGACACACTATGGCCTATAGCCTGAAGATGGAATGATACAGAAGAACTTCAGGTGACTGACCAGGTAGTGAGTTGTCTCTGTCATTTCTATAGTTTATATATTATCCTTCTGTGGTCTTTGAAGAAGTTGAAGACAGATAGTTATGGTTATAGTTTTCCTTAGTTAGGATTAAAGATAAGTTACATATAGGACTTTAGACTCACAAAGATAGGTGATGAAATATTTTCTTTAAATCTTGCTAAATGTTAATGGATCAAATATTGCTAACTGTGGTTCTTATTTGTTAACTGTTTGTTATTTGTAGTTTTACTATGTTAAAGTTAAAACCATTCTTTTTTATTTTAGACAGAAAAGAGGAGATGAAGGGAGATGTCATTCAGTAAATATATTTTTCTTATTGGTTAATGAATAAAGCCCTGTTGGCCAATAGAAAAGCAAGATAGGCAGGACTAGGAGACAAGGAGGATTCAGGAAGAGATAGGAGGAGATTCAACATGTAGAGACTTGAGAAAGAACACCTCTAGACCCTCTCTCCGGTAAGATAAGACCACAAGGAAATACTTAGATTAATAGAAATGGGTTAATATTTAAGACAGAGCTAGCCAATAAGAAACACTAGTAACAGACCGACAGCATTATATCTAAGACAGTCTCTCTGTGTGTTATTTGGGACTGGCAGGGCTGTGGGACCAGGCTTGTGGGAAAATAACTCATAATACCTATGTGCAAGTGCCCACGGAGTCCAGATGACATCAGACCCCCCAGAGCTGAAGGTGCAGGTGGTTATGAGCCACCTAGTGGGTGTTAGAAATTGAACTTGCATCTTCAAGAGCATATACTTCTAACCACTGAGCGATCCAAAGCCTATGAAATTTAACCTTAAAGTTCAAATCAGAAGACGATCCATATAGACTTTTGCTCTCCAATTTCTTTCCTGGAAATCTAAGCTTTCCCGCAGATCAGTGTGGATTTCAGTCACTTGCTTACCTTTACTAAAGGCACTGAACTCGGGGAAGGAGAAGACCAGGAGGTAAAGTTCTTTCTTTGCAAGGAGGGCTGCAATGCAAGTTCCCAGAACCCACATATAAAACAAACCAAAACTTGGTGTGAGGACACACACTACAATCTTGGTGTTGAGGAGGTGGAGTCAGGTGAATGCTTGGAGTGAGAGCTTGTCTCAAAAGTAAAGGGTAGACAGTCCTTGACATTGACACTTGAGGTTGATATCTGGCTTTCACATCTGGACTCCATTCACTCACATTCATGTGTGCAATTAAACACATAATGAACACATAAGTATACATGTACAAATGTTAAAATTATGCATTGATTTTAAGCATTAATAGCAATATCAAAACAGGCATCTTCACACACTGATGGTAGGCATTTGCCATATGTGCTAGTTTGTATTTAAACTACATGGTGTAGATACAAGTATCTAGTATGTGTCTTCAAACACATGGCTGATACCCAACATCTGGGGGGCTATGAGTCAGCATCAACTGACTGACACCAGATGTCTGGAGACCCCAAAAGTAATAATTTATTACATAACTATTTTTGAGTAGAGTGCCATTTTTGTGTGATAAATACATATGACTATATAAACATGGCTATGAAGTTCAGAGACCTGAGCCTTTGCTTTCACCAGTTTGCATGTATGTGTCTGTGTGTAGGCCTGCGTGCCCTACTCCCATGCATCTTGTGTGCTGGCTGCTCTGCCCTCCTATGCCCACATATGCCAACTGACATTAGCCTGCCTAGCCCTCTGTGCAGTGACATTTGCTCAGAGTGAATCAATATCTTATTTGTGTACAAACCTTCAAATTCTCTTCAACCTCCCAGCCTCCCATTACCCGCCTCCTTTCCTGGCATGGAAACATGGACCTCACAGCTTGCAAACTCCTATAATGTTCTCAAGATTGTAAGTATATATGTCTTTAATGCACACTAATCCAAGGATGTCTGATAGAGCCTCTAGTATACACTACCTTTCTGGGTTATATAGATAAGAGTGCCAAGAGGATTCCCCACAACATAGCTTCAAAGGAGCCATGGACAGGAAGCCAAGACTGGTCCATGATGCAGGCCCTTGGTGAGTCCCCATTGGTTGAATATGTGTGGAGCTAGCTGGATTCAGCAGGGAGCTGGGCACTAGAGCTGACCTGGTCTAAGAGGTGAGTCTCACGCTGCAAAAGGTGTTTAAGGCATGATTTGTATCATGTAGAACAGAGCCAATAAACATTAACTAGTTCAGTGAGAAGACCTGTTTCCACCTCTCTTTTTTGTCCTGCTTGACCAACTCCTACATTTCAGAAGTTACCCCTGTCAAAGGATGAGCTCACTGTGATGACAAAACTCCCCTCCACCTTGGCCAACCCAGCCCTACCCCCAACTGTGACTCACAGCACCGTGGCTCTTTGTATCCTTGGGCAGTTTCTTCTTGCCTCTGCATCGATTAAACCTTGATCTCATTTATTATCTCAGGAAATGGTCTCAAGGTCACAGGGCTGGAAATTTAATTATGGTAGCAGTATATTAAGTGGCACATTTAAAGATGCTGAATGGTAGTAATTAATTTTTTGGATGGTGGTCTCGGAGGAACAGGTTTTCTGCGCACTGGGTGTTTGGCATCCATCATGGCCATTGAGCTTGGCAGCTGTCTTTTAGCTTTAAACTGCCTCGTTATTCATCTTTTATGACTAGCTTTTAAAAACACTAGGCACTGAGATCCTCTTTTATTGTAATATATGTGTGTGGTAGGAACGGAGCCATACTTCACCTTTGCTATAAAACATGAACCAAAGGTGCCAGCCACTACCTGAGCTGGCCTCTAAATTGAGACAACAATTACCCTTCACTGACATCTAGTGTCAAAGCATGAGATATAGTCAGAGCTCGGAATCCATTGGCCTGGAAAACCTACGCTTCTCCAATGATAAAAGCCTGTCTCCAGCCCCCGCTCCAAGGAAGGAAAGAAGGGGGCAGAGGGATTAACTGGACACTGACTATTGACTTTGCTGGGTCTCTAGGTTATCTGGAGGGGGAAGGGAGACATCTGTCTGCCAAAGCCTCATGCAGCTGATGATATTTAATGAAGGAACAGTCATTAAATGTGTTTGGTTCAAATATTAGACTTGATGAGCCTGGGTGCCATTTAATAGAGAGGTAGGAAAATATGAATTAAATGAGAGAGATTCATTAAAGAAATTGGCCTGGGGCCCAAGAAGCGCAGATTATCGTTCTGGTTGTCAGAAGTTGGGGCTCATCCCAGAAGACTCTGGATTATTTTGAGATTCATTTGTCATATTCTAGCATGAGATAAGTTAACTTATCATGAGATAAGTTTAGACACTGATAGACCTTGGTTTGTAGAGAAAAATGGGTAGAGAACCTTCTTCTTAGATAATGTGTTACCTTTGGTTTCAACAGGGAAAGGTACAAGATGTGCTTACAATGTTTCTTTTTCTTTTATATTAATTTATGTCTGAGGTGGGGATGGTGGATGTATACATGCCATGGTGAACATGCAGAGGTCCAAGGACAACTTGGTCCCAGAGCTCATGCCCAGGTCATTAGGCTTGCCTGCTGCTGTCTCTACCTTCTGAGCCATGCTGCTGGCCTGCGTGTACAAACATTAGTTTCTTCCCATTTCACAGAGAGTCTGTCATGTTTTCCGTCTAAAGTTTCTCATCCTGGGAAGACTGGGATCTGGGCTAGAAATCTCTTCCTGTGGAATAAACAATACCACCCTTGCTCATATCTGCTAAATCTCAGACCCTCCCTCCAGCTGTGATGACTAAAAATGTCTCTAGACATCATCAGCTTCCATAAAACTAAAATTGACCCCAGTCGAGAATTTTTTTTTTCTAGTCTGACTCCTTGAAGTTCTAACCCTAGAATGGTTATGTCCACATGTAGGGACATTCCTTGAAGTGTGCACTGGTAGCTTCGCAAATGGAGTTGCCCTCCTGGTTTGCCTAGTGGTCACTCAGTCTTGATTTTGACTGTGGCTCTCTTTGCTGCTTAGGGTTGCGCATCTTGGCTTGCTTGAACATTAAATAACCCTTGGCTTTGGCCACAGCCTCAGGTCTCTTTACAGTGGGTGTTCTATGATCTCCCAACCTGTGTTTGGTGACATTCATCCTGCAGCACACTCTTCACACAAGTCTTTAGTACCTTTGCCAAGCAATCAATGTCTGCACCTTCATTGGGGATTCCATGGGAAACAGGACAGTCAAAACCACCACATCTCATCCTGGGTTTGTGGTCTAGCATAGGCTGTCAGTGTCAGATAAACAAGCTGGTTCAGAGGATAAAGGCAGCGTCTTCGTTACTTTTCTGTCACTGCGATAAAACACTACAACCAAGAGCAACTTGTAGAATGAATAATTTATTCTTGCTTATAGTTTCAAATATAAGCAATATGGGAATCCATAATGGTGGACAGGCATGGCAGCTGATGGCTAGGCAGGAAGTTGAAAGATTACATCTTCATCCATACACAGAAACAGGGACAGTGAACTAGAAGTAGGGTAAGGCTATGAGCTCTCAAGCCCTGCCCCTTGTGACATACTTCCTCCAATAAGACTGCAGCATCTCTCCAAATGGTGCCACCAACTTGGGACCACGTATTAAAATACATTAGTGAATGGGGCATTTTTCTCATTCAACCCACTACAGACAAGGAGGAAAACAAGCCAGGTACCTAAGGAGCAGGCAGGGAGAAGATGGGATCCTCTAGTCATTCTCAGTGATGGCCTCTCTTAGGGAGTAAAGAAAAAGAAATAAGAACAGCTAGAGAAAGTCCTGGCCTCAGGGTCCTTTGCAATTACAAAAGGCTGCATATAAGATTATGATACCTAGAGGGAAATATCAACCATACTGCATTTCTCAAACTTACACAAAGACACAGGAGTGATTAGTGCAAGTGCTAGTGTGGCCACCCAGATCCAGATAGGCAGTGTTTCCTAGAATTTGTCCTTGGAAGAGTTACCTGCTCCCCCGTGTTTACGGTGGCTCCACTCCCTATAACTGCAGGTATAGCCAACATGGGTAACTGAAAATGGAGGACACTGCAAAGGAGAAATTATACAGGAACACAACAGAAGACTGTTCAGCCATGCACCAAAAAATGACAGTTGCTGTCACTTGCAGCAAGAGGGACAGGAGAGGGGACTGGGATCTGGATCCATGGCAGAATGCTTGCCTAGCATGGGGAAGATCCTGTGTTCAGTCCCCTGAACTGAAAATACAAATGAATTAATTAGTAATAGATAGGATAATACTTTACTCTATGGAATAAACCACGATCAGAAAGACAAGCATGAACTGGTGGTGTCAATAATGTGTAGAAATCTAAAATAGTTGACCTTATTCCAGTAGAGACTAGGATACTGGTAAGCAGAGGCTGGGAAGAGTAAATGGAAAGGAACTTTGACCAGTAGATTCAGGTTTACAGCCTGAAGGAAGGGTCTCTGGTGTTCTATCTCACAGACACCTGTCACAATTGACAGTGTATTTAAAAACAGCTGGAAGAGAGAAGTTTGAACTTTTCCCTCACCTTTGTGACATGATAAATGTTTGAGGCAGTAGATGTGCAGCTTGCACTGATTCGATTAATACACAATGTATACACAAGTCAAAATCTCCCATTGCACACCATAAATATGTTCAATTGTTCCCACAGGTAAAGTAAAGCTCAACAGCATGAAGTAAAAACATAAGACATTCTCAAAATGGAGCTATGGCTCTGTGATTAAGAGCGCTGGGCTGCTCTTCCAGAGGACCAGGGTTTGATTCCTTGCATGCACAGGACAGGTCACAGCTGTCTGAAACTCCAGTTCCAGCAGGATCCAACATCTTCTAGCCTAAGCAGGCACCAAGCATGCATGTTATACCCAGCTATACATGCAGGCAAAACACCCATACATATGAAATAATTTTTAAAAATAAGTGTTTAGAAATGGCATCCCTGTACACACACACACACACACACACACACACACACACACACACACACTCTGTCCCTGCCCCTTTCCTCTCAGAGCACACCCCTAGAAAACTATTCTGACTCCTAGTATCATCGAGTTATCTGTGTCCATGGGCTGCATTGTATTTCATTGTGTTTCAGCTCTGCTGGAAGAGCTACTCAGGTCTCCACATCAGCAACTTTTCATACATTTCTGTAAGCTTCTGGTTACCTTTAAAACTGAAAGGGGAGGGAGCTGCTGGAGGGATGGTTCAGCGGGTAAAGTCACTTGTGGCCAAGCAAGCCTGGCAACCCGAACTGAATCCCAGGAATGTAGCTCAATAGCAATGGAGAGTCAACACCACAAAGTTGTCCTCTGACCTCCACATGTGTGCCATAGCATGCATGCCCCCACAACACACAGTACACACACACACACACACACACACACACACACACACACACACACACACACCACAGCAGCAGAAGCATAGTATTTTTTTTTCAAAATAAAACCAAAAGAGGCCACTATAATTCCCAAGTACCAGCCAGAAAAATCCAACCCTATCTGACTCAGTGATACTCAAAAGGAAAGAAACATGAGAAAACAGAGTCTCTTTGCCTTGCTCCCTACCCCTTCCCCTTCCATATCCAAAGCTGAGCTCAAACTTATTATAGCTGGAGATAACTTTGACCTCTGCTCCTCCTCCCTGTGCTTCACTAGTGTTACTGGTGTGTACCACCGTAGCCAGGTGATCAAACCCAGGGCTTCACGCTAGGTAACACTCTACCAACTGAGCAGAAGTCCCTGCTGCTTCCTTCTTACTTATTGAACAAACATTCCTGGCCAAGAGAGCTGCAGAAAAACACTTGGCTCTGCCAAATCCTTGTTAATCAATGAGCCCACAACAAATCACAGGCTGAAGCCGGTGACACATCAATTACACTAATAACTGAAGGATCTACGGGAAGTGGTAATCAGGCTCAGGCCCTCAAGTGTCACCTCCACAGGCTGGTGAGACCTGGACACTCAGCTATTTGCTGGTCCAACTGTGGTCTCTGGCTCAGAGGAGAACTGGTAACTGCAGAAGAAGTGTCCCATACCAGCACTGGTCTAAGAGATTCTGAGATCTATTAAACTGGAGGTAGTATTTGCTTTATGCTAGCTCTACACAACTGCTCTTCACACGGCTTAATTATGGTAAAGAAATGACCCTGAAGTTAGAAACTATCCTCTGCTTCTGCCATGAAAGAACTAAACATTTGCCCAACTAAGTTGGCCACTTGATGTCTTAATTTCTTCATCTGTTACACATACACTATTACACATGCCTTCCCATTTCATGAAATGATTTTCTTAGGAAGTTAGATAGATGATAGATAAATAGGTGATTGAGTGATAGAGGATAGACAGTATAGGTAGATGCATGTATAATATATAGATGCATACATAGCAAACTGATGATAGATGATATACAGATAATATATAAATAGATGATAGGTTGAGATAGATGCTAGACAGATACATTTGTGCATAGATGATTGATGATAGATATACAGATAGGTAGATAATACATAGATGGCAGATGGTACATACATAGATTGATGATAGATGATACAAAGACAATAGATAACACATAAATGGATAGATAGATGATTGATGATAGATGATTCATAGAAAGATGGATAGATACACAGATGTATGATACACAAAAGACAGATAGAGATACATACATACCTACACATATATCTATACACCAATGATAAAGATAGAGTGTGTGAGAAAGTCAAGAAATGTATAAATGCATGGGTGTTTATATATGAGGTGTCATTTACCCATCACCTACTGACAAACTTTCAGTGTGTACTGCTTCATTTCTTCTAGACACCACACTGAAAAATAGGAGATAGGAGTAAGAAACCACATGGAAGCATCCAACCAAGTTACTTGCATTACAGCCTACTAAAGATCAAGTTCAGCCAGGGGTAACACAGACAGTGAATCTGAACCTGTTCTTTGGGCTTTCAGTTTTTTGCTGCTTCTAATTAATAAGATGATTGACAGATGAGTGGTTTGGCACATGCCTTTAATACCAGCACTCTGTGAGTTCGAGGCCAGCCTGGTCTACAAATTGAGTTCCAGGACAGCTAGGGCTGCACAAAGAAACTTTGTTTCAAAAACCAAAAGGAGGAGGAGGAGGAGGAGGAGGAGGAGGAGGAGGAGGAGGAGGAGGAGGAGGAGGAGGAGGAGGAGGAGGAGGAGGAGGAGGAGGAGGAGGAGGAGGAGGAGGAGGAGGAGGAGGAGACCTACTAGATCAGATTATCTAGTCAAGAGGAACAGAAAATAGTTTGGCTGACAAGGGAGAAAAAGATCCCATTAAAAAAATGATGTTACACTTACACCCACACGTAATGGTAGGTCTTACCTCTCCTTCATCAAAGAAATGTCTCTGCAACACATGGAGACACTTCACACACACACACACACACACACACACACACACACACGCACACACGCACACACACGCACACGCACACCTGATCAAACAGTGGAGAACACGTGATGGTGTAGTGCCTAGTCGCAATTGATACACCTACAACACAACTCCTGTACCTAAGGCTCTGCTGATAAAGTGCTTGCTTCACAAGCATGAGGACTTCAGTCTAATCCTAGCATCCACACCAAAGCAACATCAAAATCCTGGCTGTAATGCTGTGCTCCTGTGATCACAAACACCTGGGAGACAAAGACAGGTGGGTCCCTGGAGTCTGATATATGCATACTCTCTCTCTCTCTCTTTCTCTCTCTCTCTCTCTCTCTCTCTCTCTCTCTCTCTCTCTCTCTCTCTCTCTCTCTCTCTCTCTCTCTCTCTCTCTCCACACACACACACACACACACACAAAAGGTATTCTCTGACTGAATGTATATAGACTGCACTTCCCATGAAACTGTGATATGAATGGCTGCTGTCTTGGGCTTGATTGCAGAATCCCAGATTGTGGAGATTATTCTTAGGAGGTACATGCTGAATCGTTTAGGAATAAAGTGTCAAGAGGTCAAAAGCTCTCCAACACACAACTTCTAAGAGGTAGAGAATAAACAGCACACACACACAGAGAAGTACATATGATACGAGGCTGGCAACTGTTGAAGCTAGCTGTAGAGAGCTGAAGTGACAACTGGTGACTTGCAAAATGGGTTAAATTGGTGTTGTGAGGCCAGACTTTCAAATGCAAGGCCAAAGTCATGACAGACAGCAGGCTAGGGAAGAGCTTGCCATTGCTGCTACCCCAACAACTGGAGGCTCAGTCTGTCCTTATCGCCCAGCACACTTCTGCACCAAGAATAACTCTTCAAACTCATAGAGTAAGCACCCATTACCTCTGCTCTACCTGACTCCCCTCACCCATACCAGCAAAAATGCAAGCCTACACCTACTCATTTCTGAGTGTGGGGGTGAGCTAAGCTGAAGTTTCCTAGTGGTATAACTTAGGAGTAAGGCTTAATTCTGAGGCCTGCATCCTTGCTGCAAGGCAGGCTGGGAATTAGTATATTGTTCCTTTAGAAAAATTGTTTGTATGTGTCCATGCATACGTAGTATATACGTGTATGTGTGTGTTTAACCATGCATGCAAATACTCATGCATGTGGAGGCCAGAGGTTGACATCATCTTGCTCATCCATTCTCTGCTATAAAATCAATACACATTAATATATAATAAATAATATAACACACACACACACACACTCTCTCTCTCTCTCTGAACCCTGTGCTGATTGGTTGGCTAGACTTGCTGGCCCCCAAGATCCAAGGATCTGCCTGTCTGTTCCCTCTCCCACTCTTTGACACCTTTTTTGATGAGGTTAGCAAAAGATAGCCAGGTAGTATTAGGTATGACAGGTGTCAGCTACCTGGTAAAACATCAGAGACCCATGCTTCTTCTAGTCCATAGCTTGTGTAACTATAGAATATTTCAAGCTAAGAAGAAAGATTGAGACTTTAAAAAACATTTGCCAGTTTACATGTAGCAATTCTTTGATGTTGCTTTCTGAGGATAGAAGTTTATTTGTAGACAAGCCCTATTTGGATATATTGGCTTGTTTGATTATAAGTTACTCCTTTAGTTGTTGTCTGTGAAAATGCCTGGAGGCATTCAGGCGTACATGTCCATAAATTGAAATTTATTGTGATTATTATTGTTCATGATGGTTCACAAATACACTCTCTTTCGTAGGAATACATAATCAAGACATTGCAAGGGGAAATTTGTTAAAGTAATTCATGTTTTATCCATTGAAACTCTAAGAGGGTCACAATGCTTTCTCAGCGGTTGGTGAGAAATGCAAACCTGACTGATCGAATATTAATATCCATTAGCACATTTTATATTGATAAATTCAGAAAGAACATTCAGTATTCTCCCAGAGACTGCCAGAAAGTGGCTTTGACCCCTTCATTTGTCATCATTATGGGGAAGAGTCCAAGCCTCCAACTTATCATTTGTTTATGACAATAAACACAACAAAGAAGGTACATGCGGTGACACAGAATGGCTGCTAGTCCTCCGTCATGTTCCTTGTCCTGTCAGGGATTCATAACACCAAATATTCAGATGGTCAAGCTACAGGCCCAGGAGATTTCCCTAATGTCTGCCCCTAGTGTGTCTCTCCCCATCACCCAGTCCCCTTTCCAGCATTGTCAATACCCCTTAAAATTCATTTATTTCTCTCCATTCCTTTACTATCAATCCTACCTAAACTATAAATATTTCCCTTGCTTAACAACAACCTCCAAGTGGTCTGACTTGACCCCACTTTCATCTGTTGTTAAAGAATCAGGCTGTGTGATTCTCTAGTCCCACTCCAGATTTTTGTAATGAATTCACAATGCAATCCCTTACCATGGCCTATACCCCATCGTGGACCATTTGTGTCTTTCTCAGCCATTCTTGAGGGAGGCCCTCCAAGCCTTCTCATAAACCTCCCCCTGCTCTCCTTCAAATTCATGGCCTTGAAAAAAAAACTAATTGTTATTGCATGCACATATGTATATACAGACATATCTCTAAATATAACTTATTTAGCTCATACCTGCATGTGTATTTTCAAGGGTGACCATTTGGCAACGGACAACTAATTGTTATGCCCATACATGTTTTATATATTTATTTTAATTATGTGTGTGTGTGTGGATATCACATGAGTCCAGGTGCCCGGAGAGGCCATAAGAGGATAGCAAATCCCCTGGAACTGGAGTCACAGGAAGTTGTGACCTGTCTGGCATGGGTTCTGGGAACCAATCATGGGTCCCATGTAAGAACAGTTCATAGTTCCGACTATTGAGCCTTCTCTCCAGCCCTGGCACCATGAATTTGACACTGTCTTTAGACTAGAACTTAGAAACAAGTCTTGAATGTGAGTTGAGCTCTCTTTTCTCTGAATGGGAGGCAGGGATGGTCAATACAGATGGAGATGGCTCCAGAAATATGACAGGTGTGCCCCAGGGAGCAACAGAGCCTAACATGCAAATTTTACTAAGATCTCGATCTGAACTTAGATTCCCGTGATTAAAAATGGCACCACCACCTTCTCTGAACCGCACTCAGCTTTCCTAAATGAGATTTTATGGGAACTGATTGTGCTTAGATAAATGGGTGACTTCACTAATGTATAATCCAATTTTCAATTACATCGTAGGTACAATAATTTACACTTCTTGTTTGATGGTGTGATATTTATGTGGCGGGCTCCGCATGAGCCCTGGTGGCTGTTTACATAATGACCCTGCTTCTCCCTGCACGAGGATCTGGTTTTCAATTTCCCTTTTTGTGCTGTGAGGCATCGTCCTTCCAAGGTAAACACTGTATATCACAGGATGTGCAGGTGAGGAATGTCAATAAAGTAATAATCTAGATGGGTTTTAATAATTCTTATTTATGCCACTGGATTAGCTAATAGAGTAGTTTGCCTTTCATAAAAAGTTGGAATAAAAATGCCCCTAAAATTATAGTAAATCTGTGATCTGTTGGCTCTATGACAAAGCACTGTTGAATACCAAAAATGAACTTTTATCAAATACATTCAACCATCAATAATTTAATATTTGTTGTCTGGAGGTGTTCTCAAAGTTGGAAGAGCTAATTATAAATGTCTCCTTTCTGACCCTTAACCCCAGCTGTACATGAGACAATGGGGACAACACAGGGGTTTGTATGCATTTAACCCCAGAAGTCATTCCTCCCCTCCTGGCCAGAGAGCTGTCAACCAAATCCTTCTAGATAGACAACTCTTCTTAAAATAGCAAGCTGAGGCAGGAAAGCAGTAAGAAGACAGAAGAAACAAGTCTTAGTCAAAGGTCATGTACACACACGCAGCAGTACACAGCATAGGCCCCAACCCAGGTGACCCCGCTACAGACAGGGGTCTGCAGCTGCTCATCATGCTCTACTCAAAGCCAATCTTTTTATCCATATAAAAGGTGAGCTCACTTGAACAGGAGAATGGAAGTTGGCCGTGTGGCCTTACACCTGTCATCCTGGCACTCGAGAAACTGAGACAGAGAATTGTGGATTCCTGGACAGCCTGGGTTGCACAGTGAGAATTCAGGGAGGGAGAGGCTTGGATTGTGTCAACTGACAATTTTTTGTACTAAGGAATTATCAGCAAACAACCTCCATTCCATGAATACCTATTCACCAGATGTTTCGGGAAGTAGATGATCTCTAGACATTTATAGTCAAGCAATGACATGTAACAATTTCAAAGGGAGAACGGGTGTGCCTGTGATTAACACACCGTTGGTGGGGATGACACTTGGAATAACTTCTTAGTGAACATGACATGTGAGCAGGGCCCAGGTGGAGCTTCAGCTACATAAAGGAGAAGGGCATCTCACAGAGATGGAGCAAAGATATAAAGTTTGGAGTCACAGAAGCTGCCAGCTTGGTACATTGGGAATGTCCACATCATTGGTGCTAAAGTTTGGGAACTGGAAATGTAGAGGGACAGGGCTGCAATAGGTTTCTGCCTTCGTCCAAGGAGATTGTGTGAGACCAGCAAGCAGTGAGGCTGACAAGAGCTTGCTAGAGGTTTTAAAAGATAACTTCACTGTGCAGAGCCAGAAGACTGGAGCCAACTTCAGCAAGCCTACTTTATATTTTTATAAATGCGCCACACAGGGGCTGGGGATGTAGCTCGTTTGGTTGGTGCTCTCCTAGAACCTGCAAGGCCCTGGATTGCATCTCCAACACCAAAAAAACTGGGTGTGGTGGCCCACAAGTCTAATCCTGGCACTTGAGAGGTGGAGGCACAGGAGATCAGAAATTCTAAGTAGGTCATCCTCAACTACATAGGAAGTTGGATGTCAGCCAGACATATCTGAGACCCTGCCACAATAAATAAATATTTATCTAAATACTTAATATGCATGAACTTATCACTAGGAGCCTCATAACTTTTCAAATTATTAATATACACTCCCATTTTACAGATAAGGAAATTGAGTTACAGAGAGGTTAAGTGACCAATTTGAAGATATACTGCAAATAAATGATGGGACAGAACAAAATCCCAAAAGAACCAGAAATCTCCTTTTTCATTGTCTCTTTTTCTGAATACCCTCCTGGCATCCCAGGGTGTGACGCAGTACCACATAGCAGAGCCTCAGGCCTTGGGAAAGACGTTTAAAAATGCCTGTTCTGCCTTTATATGTAGTTTTTGTCAATAAATTTGTTTTAATTCTGTGAGCTACCCTGTAGAAGAAGCCCTTCAACCTATTATGGAATACTTTGACATGAGTCTGTAAAATTGATTGAGACAGTTTGCCAAAGCAGCCAGTCTTAATTAATGACTCACTATAACCTCCGGCTTTATTAGGCGTATATTTCTAGTATATTGGCACATATATTAATGACTGGCCTATGAATAAACTGACAGTTTTAAAATGATATAAGATAACTTGTTTTCTTATAAGGAATTCACTTTTGCCTTGGATGTGGAGTACGATTACTATTAGTTCAGTAAATTATGACCCCAGTTTTGTTTTGATTCCACAGCAAGGAAAGACCATATTTCCTTCCACGATGAACCTGCATGTCACATGAGTCTCTTTGGTTAATCTCATGCTCCAACAAGCAAGATGGTTGACTTGTAGGGACAAGCAAGATGGCTCAGTGGGTAAAAGGGCTTGCAGCTAAGCCTGATACCTGAGTTTAGCCACTGGCACCCACGTGTTAGACGGAAAGATCCAACTTATGAGGGTTGTCACTGACCTCTCCATGAGTGCCATGTCACATGTGTACCTACACATGTTCACACAAAATAAATAAATAAAGTGTAATGAAAATTTAACGTTTTCAAGTAGAACAGCATTCAATAAGGGGTAAGGTTTCCAAGACCAGTAATATCTAGTGCGGGTTTAACAATCTACAGTATTTTCTAATATCTTAAATGACACTCAGACATATACACATCTACATACACACACACACACACACACACACACACACACACACACACACACATCTGCGTACACAGGCCAGGGAAAGTTTATTTTGGAGTCTTTATTTTTTGAATAAAAATACATAGGGAACAGTTTAGATTAAGATAGGATGTCAATACAATAAATAATATTCGCCTTAGGACAGAAGGTTGTCTACTATCCTGGTTTAGTTTGAGTTATGTTGTGATGAAATACTGACCATACCAACTGAAGGAGGAAAAGGTGTACTTGGCTTACAAGTCACAGCCCATTGTGAGGGAGTCAGGGCAGCAGCCAGGAGGCAGAAACTGAAGACGAGGCCACAAAGGAGTGCTTCTTTCTAATTTGTTACCCATGGCTTGCTCAGCCTGCTTTCTTATACATCATAGCACCCACCACCTGCCCACAGATGGCACCACTCACAGTGGGTTCCAGCCTTCATACATTAATCATCCATCAAGAAAATGCCCCCACAGACACGCCTACAGGCCAATCTGATGGTGGTTTCCTCTTCCTAGATGACCCTGGTTTGTGTCAAGTTAACAAAAGACTAACCAGCCCATGTCCCCATGGAAAGGATGCCACTTGTTAGCATCTGTGTGGCTGATGTGGAGACAGAAGTAAAAAGTACCAACTTAGTGGCCAAGAATTAGTACTGACCAGAGTTCAATCCCTGTGCACACAGACTCACACAATTACGAATAATAAAATAAATCTTTTTCAAGTGCTGACTCGCTTTGAATTCCCTCATTTTCCTGCCTCTTAACTTACTTTTTCTAAAGTAAACTTCAAAATTAATGTGATGACTCTGTGTAACAGTGGGGGTAACATAACAAATGGAAGTTTATCTGAGCTGAACCCACACAGATTTGTCACAAACAGGTTGCCAAGTCTACAGTACTAAGCAGTTTAAGAGTTTCCCCAACAGCGGAAAATAATTTCAGGCTGATTTTCCCACAGCTGACGGAGGTAGCTGGTATTTCCCTTAGTTGTTGGTCTTTGTTTCTGTGGTGCTGTCAAGGGGTGATTGGGGAGCAATTTCCCATTCACTGGACAAGGGAGGTAACTTAAAACTTACCATCTCCTTTGTGCCTCCTCACCTGGAACATTTACATGGTTTCCAATGGCTTGTGGCAAGAGATTCAGTTTATAGTTTTGCATTTTGTGATTTCAAGTTCCTATGTTTTACACATTTATAAAAGGTGATTTGTTTGGGGCTTTTGAAAGATTTTTTAAAATTACTTTAAAGTATGTGCCTGTGTGTAGGTGTGTGCATGTGAGTTCAGGTGCCCTCAGAGCCCAGAGGTGTCATATTCCCTGGAGGTGGAGTTATAGACAATTGTGAGCTGGCTGACATGGGTGCTGGAAATAGAACTCAAGTACTCTGCAAGAGTAGCAAGCACTCTTAACCACCGAGTTGGGAGATCTGATGACCTCTTCGAGATTGCGTGGGAACCTTCGCGCGCGCACACACACACACACACACACACACACACACACACACACACACACACACACACACACACAAATTAAAACTACAACAATAAACGCTTTAATGTATTTCTCACCGTTCTGGAGACAGAGAAGTTCAAGATCAAGAAACTGGCAACCCTGCTTCTTTAGTACAGTGTTCCTAACAATTCCATACGAGCACTTTCGTTTTCTGTCTTTGTAACCACACTGTCCATATCTACGTTCAGACGCACTACTCCCGAAATGTGGGCAGACAAGAAGGGAATTCTACTTTAAAAAATAAAATCATCTCCTGGATGTGAATATCATACTTCAGTTTATCATTTAACAATTGAAAAGTTTACTTGCTGTTAACAGCAACTTAATGACAGAAATTGTCACACCTGCAGCCACTGGCTAGATTTGTTCATTTATAAATAAATAAATAAATACCATGGGCAGGGGAAATGTCTAGCAGGTAAAGGTACCTGCCATCAAGCCTGGTGACCTATCTCAGGGACCCACATAGTAGAAGTAGAAAAATGACTTCCAAAAGTGGTTCTCTGACCTCCATACACATCATAACACACACCCCCCACACACACGTAATTAAAATGTTAAAGAAAAATAACAATATCTAAAATAGTAATTTCGTGTATTGAGAAGCCCTCTACCAGTTACTAATTCCATGGGTTCTGTTAATGATAAATTACTCTGAAAAAAAATTAGAATTTTTAAAAAACATGTGTAGTTGACAATGGAGAGGTTGCTGTCATCTCTGCCTGTGTTTCCATTCCAAATGTACTTGAGCTTCCAAACCTGAATTTCTAGACTTCCTTGACTCTAGAAACATTTCCTAGGAACACTTACAAGAAAACTGGGTCCAAATTGAAATCCTTCCGCTCGGGTACAACACTATAAACAGCCAGTGGAATTTATTTAACCTTCAGCCATCTGCTCAACCAAGTTGAAATTATTGATGACCCATCATCAATGATCAAGATGGAGAGGCCAAATGAAGAGGTGCCTTTTTTTTTTTTTACAAGAGAACCATTGAACTGGTAACAAGACTTGAAATGCCGTGTCAGCTCAGCCCACATGGTCACTGAGCTCAGCTGCTGGAGGGAAATAAAACTGTTCAGTTAGGGCCACCCTCCAATCTGTCACAAGGGTAATGGTGTTTGGCTTCCGTCAGGTTGTATGTCAGCAAATATACATCTCCTCGACAGCCCCTAAGAGCGCCTTAAGATCACACTTATTGTTTTATATAGATAGGGGTAGGGTGCTGATGGATGGGAACCAGAGGCCACTGAAATAAATTTCGTCACAATCAGCCCGGTAAAGTTCATCTCAAGTCTGGAGAAGGAGAGAGCCATTCTGATAGAGTATTCATTCTGCTCACCGTGCTGGGACATTTTCCCTCTGCAGTGCAATCTTGGGGTCACTGAGGTTGAACAATTTTCCCAAAGGAACAGAATTATCCTGCCAGGTGACACAGGGATGGCAAGTAGAAGAAAGGAAGTAAGGAATGGCTGGTACAGTGAGTTGTGCCTGTCTGATGCTAAGTCCAGAAAAGAAGGGACTGGGAGCAGCATGGGAGGCTGTGGTGGGCAGTTTTAAATGTCAACTTTCCACAACTTAGAGTCACCCGGGGAAAGCCTCAGTTGACACATATGTGGACCAGGCTGACCTATGGGGATGTCTGCAGCGGGTTGTCTTGATTGTTAACTGATGTGGAAAGATTCAGTTCATTGTGGGTGGTACTATTCCCTAGGCAGGGGGTCACGAACTATATAGGACAGGAGAAAGCTAGAAGCAAGCAAGCAGCAAGCAGACAGCATAGGTGCTTCTCTCTCTCTCTTCTCTCTCTCTCTCTCTCTCTCTCTCTCTCTCTCTCTCTCTCTCTCTGTGTGTGTGTGTGTGTGTGTGTGTGTGTGTGTGTGTCACTCTCTCACTCACTTGCTCTGCTCTGCTCTTGTCTGTGGATTTGATGCTCTAAGTTCCTGTCTTGTTTTCTGTAGCAGGCTTTCTTTTGAGCCACCAACCAGCTCCCAAATAAAGACATGGAGACTTAATATTAGTTATGAATGCTTGGCCTTAGCTTATGCTTGTCCCACTCTTATAACTTAATTTTTTGGGTTTTTTTTTTTTTTTGGTTTGTTTGTTTGTTTGAGACAGGGTTTCTTTGTATCTTTGGCTGTCCTGGAACTCTATAGACCAGGCTGGCCTTGAACTCACAGAGATCCTCCTGCCTCTGTGCTGGGATTAAAGGTGAACACATCACCAACAGGCTTCTTATAACTTAATTTAACCTATTTATCTTCATGTATGTTGTGCCTTGGAACTTTTTACCTTTCTTTCAATCTGTATGTCCTACACCATGGCTGGCTGGCTGGTGGCTGCCTGACTGGCTAGGCCCTGTCTCTCTCTGCCTCTGTCTTTCTCTGTCTGTCTATCGCTCTGTGTCTCTCTGTCTCTTCTCTCTTTTTCTCCCTCCCCTCTATCTTTCCTAGAGTCCTCCTGTCTACCAACCCTGCCTATCCCTCTACTGCTTAGTTATTGGCTCTCCAAGCTTTTTATTAGACCAACCAGGTGCCTTAGGCAGGCAAGGTGAAACAGCAACACATCTTTACATAATTAAGCAAATATAGCATAAACAAAAACAACACACCTTTACACAATTAAAGCCTGCTCAACAGGCTTCCTCACAGTAATGTACTGTAACCTAGAAATGTATGCCAAACAAACCTTTCTTCTCAAGACTGCCTTTCTGTCAAGGTATTTGCTACAGTATCAGAACTCAAGCAACTGAGCATAGTTCTCTCTTACTGAACCAGATGAAGCACAGGCCTCAGTCAGTGATTTAGACACTCAGAGTAAAACTAGTGCATCACTATCTTAGGAAGCCCTTAAGATCTGGACCCCAAAGGCAGGTCTGAGGTTTCCAGAGAACAACTGGAAGGTGCCTTCCATGACAGAGCCTAGGAAAATTTAGAGTATCTGGTGGTGTCCCCAAAGACAATCTGACTGTCTGCAACAAGTCATTCCTGGGAAGGAGAAAGGAGACTCGGCGGGAACTGGATGGATGGTGTGGTATTCATGGGAGGCTGGAGAGATGGCTCAGTCTGCTAAAGTGCTTGTTTTGAATGCATGAGTACCAGATCCACAGGCCCCCAAAAAGCTAGGTATGGCAGTGTGCACTTGTAATCTCAATGCTTAGGAGACAGAGACAGGTAGAACTCTAGGGCTCATCCAGACAGTCCAGCCTGTGAGCTCCAAGCCAATGAGAAACCCTATGTCAAAGGACATGGGCAGAGTTCCTGAGGATGACTCCTGAGGTAGCCTTCTGGTTTCCAGGCCCATGCACACGTGTACCTGCATATATACATGTGTAAAAAATGAGCACACTTCACCTCCATATCTGTTGCTTTATCAGACTAGAAAACATCAAATCAGAATTCTAAGGCATTTTAATTTCCAGTTTGATTGGGAATGGGAAGGAAATGGATGAATATCTCATTTTCTCAAGTTAGTAGCCTATGCTTTACTAGCATGTTCACTTGCTTGTACTCTCTCTTTGAGGGCAGCCATAATCATACAACTCAGTGTCCTCAGAGTGTAGATAACACCTCAAGATTGGGGACATTCAAGCCATCAAAACACCAGTGTCACCAGAATCCTTCATAAAGAAGTCATGCATCAGGCTGCTATCCAAGTATTAAGCATCCTAGGTGGACCAGTTTTTGCATATAAGACAAAGAATGTATTTATAATTAATTCTGAGTTCTAGTTGTATTGTATTTATTTTATTGAGACAGGATCTCATGTAGTCCGGGCTTGCCTCCAACTCACTGTGTAGACAACAATGACAGTGAACTTCTAATCCTCCTGCCTCCATCTCCCCAAAGCTACTATAAGCATGTGTAACTACATCCAGCTTATGAAGACATGAGGATGAGTTCCAGGGCAACTGAGCTATATTCCAAGGTTTTATTATTCCCTTTCTTAAAAGAAAAAGTGACTATTATGCTGTCGCAAAATTTGGAAGCCATTTTAAATGCCTTGATTCACAGCTATTCATGTTAGTATACATCTTTTTCAATAGAAACATGCTATGCAGTGTAGTTTTCTGGTTAAAATGAACTGGAGGTGGGTTGTTGAGGTTTTTTTTTGTTGTTTTTGTTTTGTTTTGTTTGTCAACTTGACATAACCCTTATCTAGGAAGAGGGAACTTCAATTGAGAAAATGATTCCATCAAATTGGTCTGTAGGCTAGTGTATAAGGCTTTTTTTTTTTTTTTTTTTTTTTTATTGATTGATTGATGGTTGATGTGCCTGCCCACTGTGGGAGGTTCAGCTTCCTAAGCAGGTTGTTTAAGAAGGCCAGTGGAGCAAATCAGCAAGCAACACTCCTCAAGGCATTGTCTTTGATTCAGTTCCTGCCTCCAGGCTCCTGCCTTGAGTTTCTAAACCATCCTTTTCTCCACAAACTGTTTTGGTCATCACAGTAAAAGAAAGCTAACTCAAACAGAGTGATATAAAGGGTGATATAAAGGAGAGAATGCTGTGAATTAGTACAAGCATTGACTATAGACTGAAAGATTTGCTATCTAAGTCTTTGTAGAGACACAAGCTAATCCTTAATGAAGTCCTGCCAAACAAAGGCGTTAGACAGTCTCTTCTTTAATAGTGAATTAATTTCTCTGATGAATGAAAGAGTGCGTGGAGTTTAATTTGATAACCTAATCATTTATTTGCAGGAACTAACTTCTAAGAAAATCTCATGTAACCTACACAGGCTTTGTGATCTACACACAGCAAAGCTTCTAACCCATTTGCTGTGTGGGTTAGTGTGCTGGCTGGCAAAGGGTTGGACAGCCACTGGCTCTCCTGGGTGATGATAATCATGTGTGGAGGGCTGGACCACATCAGGCTCTCCTTAATGGGCATCTCTTTGGTACTTTTCTTTTTACACATTTGTAGCCAGCACAAAGTTCAGCTTATTCTGGGTACTAAAGAGGGATGTACAAAGTGCATGGAAATGGAGTTCAGATTCTTATTTTTAGTTGAGTTTGGAGTGTGGTGCTCTAAATTGAGAGCTTTAGAAATATGCCTGCCTTTCACTTGACAATCTTGAAAATGGTGAAGGACTATACCAAGATTCAGTAGAAGGAGGGCCCTTACATGGAAACAACTAATGTCCATGGATATATTAAGTGGAATAAAATGTAACTTTAAAAATGGCCTTTCCAACAATCACTTAATGGCTTGAGATGATAATAATATATTGATAATATTTAGGTGGTCACGGGTATGGCTATGTAGCAGTATTCTTCATTACATGTATTAGACCATTAAGTTTTATCCCCAGAACTGGGGAAGGTGAAATCACTTTCAACTTTATATTTTAATATTTTCAGTTCTAATATTTTGGAGACAGGACTTTATATGTTCCAATTGGCCTTGAACTCACTACGTATCCTTGAACTCCTGATCCTCCTGCCTCCACCTCCTAAATCCTGGGATTATAAGCATGTACTACAACATCCAGTTTTCTGTGATGCTGGAGATGGAGCTCAGGGCTTCTTGCTGGAGAAGCACTTTGCACTTTGCCAACTGAGCCACATCTAAGCCCCAGTGTTTTTAAAATCAGGTTAAAAGTGACCTAGCAGGACCAGGGGACTGAGCTACATATAGGCAGACTAAACCATGGGTGAAAGGTCTTTGAATGACAGGTTTGGAGACTCAGATGAACTGTACTTATGTTTGAAATAATTTCAAAATTTTAAGACTGGATATTAAACAATATGCAACTAAAATTTCACCTTTTAGACATTATATATCATAATATGCGATATGTAAAATCAAAGAAAATGTTAAAATATAAATATTTCTGTGTTTACCTACATTGTTTTTACATAAGCTTTCGCTATATGTATTTTGTAATTGTTAAAAATGTACCTATATTACAGTTGCAGTGCATAAAATTAGTCTTGCTTTTTGGTGTATGTCCATGTACATTAGTAACTTCCAGCCTTGAAATTATGAGATTATATTATAAAACATAATTGTTTCATCTATAATTCAATTAACCTCCACAATATATAATGTACTTCCATGTCACTGTAAGATGTTCTCCTCATATAAAATATGGGAAATGGATCATGTTTGGGGATGTTATTTATAATTTCTGTTACCTATGACTCATTGATCATCTTCCTGTTTTAAAAAAATCTCTACTGGAATTAAATCAATTCCTTTCCATTTCACAGCAGAGCCTGAACAATTAAGCAGCTTCTCTAATTACTATTTATCTGGATGTAAAAATGCTAAAGCAAATGCCTTTGTTCCTGTGGGTCTATATGGGATTTTATTACCTCCTTAATCTGATCAGAATGGCATTAAACAATAGTTAGAAATGCTACTGATACCGAAATGCTTAGTAAATTTGTCAAAATATGCAATATTTCTTGCATAGAAAAGTTTTGCTAAAAGATTTGAGGAAGACAGTGTTTTTTAATAAAAGAATTCAAGAGGATTGGGGAGACAGTTCACTCAGTAAAGTTTTTGTTTGCAAGCATGAAGACTGGAGTTTAGATCCTTCCCACGTAAAAGTCCAAGCACCATAGCATGCCTGTAGTCCCAGCGCTAGGGAGGCAGAGACAAGGGATCCTTCCGTCTCATTAACCAGGCCAGTCTTGCCAAATCGGTGACCCTGTCTGCAAAAGACCCTGTTTCAAAAACTAAAGTGGAGAATGAATGAGGAAGACACCAGGATGTCAACTTCTGGCATTTACACTAGTATGCACATAAACATGTACACACACACACACACACACACACACACACACACACACACACAAAGATAGAGAACTTGAGACTTGTTAAATTGTATTGCTTAAAGTGAACGTGTTCAACAAATCTTATCATTTATAAACACAAAGCATTTTTTGGCCTGTGCATTCATAGCAAAGATCTTCAAAATGATATTCATGGATCATACTTTAAAAATGAGATCTTTTGAGGCTGGAGAGAGATGGCTTCATGGTTAAGAGTACTTGTCACTACTTCACAAGACCCACATGGCAGCTCACAGTCATCATGTGATCTGGCTCCTTCTTCTGACCTCCTCCAAAACTGCACACACTCTGGTGCACCCACATGCATGCAGCAAGACACTCGTGCGTACAAAAAAAAAATTTTTTTAAGACAAGGTTTCTCTGTGTAGCCCTGGCTGACCTGGAACTTAGCTGACCTGGAACTTACTCTGTTGACCAGACTGCCCTCAAACTTGGAGATATACCTGCCTCTGCCTAGCTAAAATAAATATTTTTTTAAAGAGACTCTTTGTTGGATTTTATAAAGTAAATTTGCAATGATGATTATTGTACACCTAATATGTGAAACATCACACACACACACACACACACACACACTCACACACACACACATACACACACACAAAGTAGCATTTCATATATTAGTTTACAATAATTAATTGCATATATATACATATATATATATATATATATATATATATATATATATATATATAAAGTTAAGCTTTTTTAACATGAAAACTTTGAAGAAATTCCCTGAGCCAGTTTAGCTGGAGAGAAAATAAGCATATGACCTTTGTAATCTACTTAAAACTGAATAGAAACACAACCCCCATGAGCTAAAACAGGACTTCCCAGCATGCTTCAAGTAAAGAGGGAATTCTTTAGTTCCTATCTGTACATTTAAGGAATGTAGCTCTAACTGCTTGCGTCTAAATACTGGTACCATAAGGTAGAACATTTAATTGAGTTGGGGACATAGAACTGCCTGTTCTAGTTATTCTCTATTGATACATCCTCCATGTGCTGGTCTCACAGCACACTCTAACTTTTCTAATCTGTGAACAATTAATATTATCCCCTGCAGTGAATCTGAAGTTATTGAGCCAGGCATGATGGCACGAGCATGTCGTCTCAGTAAAGGGGATTTTGAGGCAGGAGGAGCAGGAGCTCAAGGCCAGTCTGGGCTACATTGTAAGTTACATAGAGTATCAAAACAAAAACAAAGCTCTAGAGTCATATTCCTGGCATATGACCCACAGGTGGCACATGCTTGTAATCCCAGCAGCACTTGGGAAACTGAGGTAAGAGGATTATGAGTTTGAGTCCAGCCTTGAACACACATCAGTGCCCTTCTTAAAACATGAAAATAATGGGCTGAAAAGATGATCCAGTGGATGAGCACTTGCTGTCCTTGCAAAGGACTGGAGTTCAGTTCCCAGCACTCATGTAGGACAGCTCATAACCACCAACAACTCCAGTTCCAGGTGGTGGGATGCCCTCTTCTGGTCTGTAGAGACTCTGCACACATGTGGTGCACATACAGACAAGCAGGTACACATACACACTTAAATTTTAAAATAAATCAAAATTTAAAAAGAAATTACAGAAATGATAGGCTCATAGATAGAAATTATCTCTATTAACACAAAGGTACTCCTCAAGCCAGAATCAGGGAGGAAAGACACAAGGTGAATGAAGCTGGTCTCACAAATATTCAGCCAGTAATAAATGAAAATCTTTAAGCTTAAAAATTATGTTTACATTTAAGGATTGTGTTAGTTGCATACACAGAAGACTCTAGATGAAAGAATATTTACTTAGGTGAAAGAATATTTACTATGATAAATAAAAGAGGTCTACAGATAGCGGCTGCAGAGGTTGACTCAGTGGCTCTACAATGGCTTCAGTGTCCCAGGATCTCTCTGTCTTAATGCTTGTTAGTCTCCAGTGTGTCATTTGTCTCCCTCTGACTTGTTTCCTCATTATAGAAAAGCACCTGCTGCTGGTCCATCAAGTTATGACACTCAACTGTGCCCGAAGGCAGAAGGAGAAAAGTTTGCATGTGTTTCTTCTTTTCCTAGGGAGGACATTTTTCACAGCACATTACCAAGAACCAGAGTTTGAAATGGCTCAGTCAGTAAAGTACTTGCTTTACAAGCATGAGGACCTGAATTTAATACCCAGATCCTTTGAGAAGAAGAAGAAAAAGAAAAAGAAGGAGAAGGAAAGGAGAAGGAGAAGGAGAAGGAGAAGGAGAAGGAGAAGGAGAAGAAGAAGAAGAAGAAGAAGAAGAAGAAGAAGAAGAAGAAGAAGAAGAAGAAGAAGAAGAAGAAGAAGAAGAAGAAGCTGGGAAGGCAGAGTTCACCTGACTGGGGAACTCACACAGTGAGAAGCTATCTCAAAACTAGACAAACAAATAAATGAAAGAAGGTGGATAGGTGCATGAGGACCAAATGACAGACAAAGTTGTCCTCTGGCTTCAGCATCCTTGCCATCCCCATCCCCCACACACATATTACTTTTATCCCTAGGAACTAGAATCTAATTGCATTCATAATGAAGGACCAAACCTAGCACCATGGAATAGAAGAAAGAATGAAGCTGAATGAGTCCATCATTATTTCAATTTACTGAGAATAAGAGTAACCCCAAGAGTGGATTAACTGCAGATGCTCAGCCACCCACTCCCTTAGAAATTTTGAAGCAAGAAGGCTTGGGAAAAATCTGGACAAGGACCCCAGGTCACTCTGATGGTGTGGGTCAGTGGAATCACCTTCTAATTTGGATTAAATTGTTAGTCCCTTAAGAACCAGCAGTGTGTCTTAGATATCTTTTGTATCCCACAAAGGTTCAAATTACACTATTACTTTAAATCAGTTAAGCCACTGGAATTCATGGAGGGATGGGCAGAGCTTCCCCCTCAAAAACTCTTGCTAGGTTGATGCTCCCTGGTAACACCACTGTTGAAGGTGCTTGACATTGTTAAGGAAACACAGGCAGGGGGAACACAGAGTCTGCATTATAATGTTGTTACAGTACAGTAGGGTGTCTTATTTGTTCAGAAATGATGCAAAACAAACCGGATGAGTTCCATGATGTGAACAAAACTACTGAGAGAGAGAGAAAGGAACTATACATGGTTTAGCTCTGTCTTGATGGACCAAGTTAGATTTCAGACAATGATGGAAGAGGGGGTGGCTATTCTATAAAGACTGCCATACATAACTAAGCACCTGACACTGCCAACCATTGTCCTAGATACTAAAGACTGGACAGTGCACAAAAGAAAGTCCCTGTTTGTGTTCTATGACCGCAGTGAGCCTGGAAACAAAGAGAAAAATACTATGCTGTACTCAACAGTGTTCCTCGCAGACAGCAGCTGTGTAAGAGCCTGTCTAGAAGGGAGGAGAGAAGGACTAGGAGGGTCAGCTAGGAGACCAGGGTTAGGGAAAGGCATGGCTAGAGCCCAGTTTATGGAAGATAGTAAGGATAGAAAGGAGTTGATCACGGTCACTTTTTAAAGATTTGTTGTTGTTGTGTATACTTGTGTCTGTGTGGGTTATGTGTCCCATGTGCATGCAGGTGCCCAAGGAGGCCAGAGGACAAGCACTCTTCTGGAATTGGAGTTAGTTGTTTGTAAGCCACCTAATAATAGTGTAGAGAACTGACCCCAAGCCCTTTACAAGAGCTGTAAGTTCCCTTAACCCCTGAGCCATCTCTCCAGCCCAGGATTCTAGTCATTAAAGACAACATGTGAGACTGGTGAGATGGCTCGGAGGTTAAGAGCTCTTTTGCTGTTGTTGCAAAGAACCCGAGTTCTGTTGGAGGACTGTAACTGCCTGTAACTCCAGCTCCAGAAATTCCATCACTCTTACAGTAGATAATAAGCACTTAGTTATTTTATATTATCTTCCTTCTATTTATGATTAACACACCTCTGTCTCACTGGTCTGATTCTTTATACTTTTTGACTTTCTCTCTCAAACAATTGTTTATCAACCACCCCAGCATGCAAATTCAATTAATTTCTTAACATTATTATATTTAATCCAATCATCCAACGTGTATCATGCTGAGGATATGGCTCAGTAGGTAAGGTCACTTATTGTACAAGTATGAGGACCTGAGTTCAAATCCTTAGAACTCATATCAAAAGCTGAGTGTGGCAAAAACAAGAGACACACTGGCTTGGCTCATGGTTCAGTGATGGATCCTATATCAAGAGAAAAAGGTGGCAAGTGACAGGAAGTGAGAAATATTTGGCATCATCCTCTGGCATCTTCACACACACACACACACACACACACACACACACACACTTTTACTAGAGCTTCTTGAGGATAATAGAGTAGCTATGAATGGCTGAATGGATTCATGAATGAATGGGATCAGTAGGCATCATTGAGCTAGAACCCTGAATTCAGAGGCACAGGAAGTGAACCCCTCCTTCTCTGAAAAGGAAAAACAATAGGTCAGATGAGAAAATATTCCCAGGAGGCTTTAAAAATTCTGAGGGTCATTGGAGAAGAGGTAGTGTGGCTAGCTAGGGAGGAATGTTTCGGTAAAAGAAGGGAACAAGCCTTCATCCTGTCTCAAGCATTATTTGAATCTTCTCAAGACCTTCAGTTTAGCACTGGACATCCCAGTCCCCAACACACCAAGAAGTTGAAGCACTGAGCATCCCCCACTATCTTTTCCACAACAAATTATAGTGTCTTTAAAAGAACAGGGGATTATGCGAGCCTCTGTGGATGAAAATTGTCTGTGGAATGGAATATTGTAGGAAACTGGTGACATCAGGTACTCGCAGGACAAATAAACAAGAGCCCAAGGAAGTTTGCTCTGTATGCATTTTGTACTCTGGCAATCGTGAAACTTGTGAATAATTTCTTTTTTTTTTTTAGATTTGACTGGCCTGCAGCTCACTATCTAGGTAAAGCTGCCCTGGAATTTATAGATATCTGTCTAAATTAAAGGCACTAGCCAAAAAATAGATTTTTTTCAGTTACAAACAATGTAATTAGCACTTAAAAATAATAATAAAACAAATTAATTCTGTAAAATATGTGACATGTGGCTGGAACCCAGAGATTAGCCACTGCTTAATAAGGTACCCATCACTGTATTAAAAATAAATAAAGGCTGATTATTTTTCTACTGGTGTCAGTCTCTCCTGCTTCTGGAAGAGTCAAGGTGTTCAGCAAAGTGGAAGAACAAAAATGGAAACATGGAATACAGACATACATGAGAAGTGAACTCACTACCAGCTTGCCTCTTCCATAACCAGTGAAGCCTCCTGTTCAAAGTAGACAGCACCTTAGGGAGACTAGCCCCTCTGGGTGACTTCCTCAGAGCACACCAAGTGTGAAAAATCCAGGCAGTGGCAGTGCCTACAGGATGTATCCTTGGTATGTGGAGACCTGTGGGTGCATCTCACAAAATGTCAGAGAAGGATGCTTTCAAATAGGTTAGGAGAAGGAGAAGGAGACATGAAGCCCCACCCCTAGGCAGGAAGCCTTTTCAACTGATACTAGAAGAGGGAAAAATAGTTTTCTCCAACAGAGTGACACTGGGTATATCAACCACACTCCAAGGCAGACCTCATACCCAGGCATAGTTGGCCAACACAAAATGAACTCCATGGGTTTTCCAGGGGGTAGTTTTGTGGGGATGTGGGACTAGGGGGGTTGAATTTTGGGGTTTTGTTGTTGTTGTTGTTATGATTAGTTTTTTGTTTTGATTTTTTGTTGTTTTGGTTTGTTTTTTTGAAGAGGAAAACAAGAACAGGAAATTGAGTGAGTAGAGAGATGGGGATGGTCTGGGAGGTGATAGGAGTGAGGGCAAAATGTGACCATATTGTATTATATGAAAAAAGGAAAGGAAATAGTTTAGAAATAAGTGAAATGTCAGATGACCAGGGCAACTCGGTGGCTCTAGTTCATCTCCAGCACAGGCTCTACTGAAGACCAACAGTTGTAGTTGCTTCTACAGCTCAAGGTGGTCACACACTCGCTATTCACAGGCATTCAGGATGCTGAAGGAGCATGCTACCTCAAAGTTCCATCTGTATCAGGATTTCTTCTGACTCTGGGTCCCAGGGTCATTATTTCCCTCTCCCTTCTACAGTATGTGAGTGTAAATAAGCATTCAGATCCCATCGGTACTTCCCCCATGAAGGAGTGCTGATTTAACTGGGAACCCACACACACATTTACACCTCTTAGAAAAAAAATGCAGGTACCAGGTACCACTGTGAGGGCCAATTAAGCTATAGATGTCATCTCTGTTTGCCAAATGAAGGGGAAACTTTGAAAAAAAAAAAAAAAAGCAACTTACTCTCCCCCAACCCTAATTGTATCTGTCTGGATTAATATAATTAGGCCCTGGATGATGGTTTGTTGGCATTGTATTTCCTGTGCTTACAGGGCATTCGGAGTGATTGTGAGGCTCACAACAAATAGGATGGGTTTCTGACTTTCATCAGAAAGTCCGTGACTTTTAAGAGCCACATGGGCCAGGAGAGAGCATTTGTGCACATTACCTCTTCCTGTATTCAGACCAGGACAGAAGAGACTTTGTCTTAGCTGATTTGCATGCACTAATTGCTGGTTCTTAGTTAATGCAGAGCGATCACCTACATGATCACATTCATAAATTAATATTGTTACTTTGCATTTCCACACAGAAAGAAACAGTATAAATAGTTTTAAAGCTGTGACTACACTTACATAATGAAGTGGTTAATTAAAGTAATGAGCTGGTTAATGACAAGCACCCTCCAAATTTTTCATAAAATATCCATATAAGGGGAGAAAAAAAATATCTTTGCTTGGATAATTATCATAATTGCCTCAATATTTGATTTTAGTTTTTACATGGATATATGCCCTAAATGTCACTCTGGTTATAAATCTGAATTATTTTTGCTTTTCTTGTGGTCATATGGATACCAAAGCTGGATGCCAAGATTAAACACCAAGGTAACCGCAGTATCACACAGGATGGAGATAGCCCTACCCCAGAAGGATTGCACACAGGCTGGTTCAGATACTAAGCATGGAGAAACAGAGATTTAAAGTACAGTAAATTTCCCACTGTCAGTACCAAGGAGCTTCCTTAACACCTTCAGCCCAGAACACACATTCCAATTTTCAAGGAACCCATTTGTTATGAGTAGTTTTTCCCACCGGTCTAGTCCCACCACTGTGCCAGCCCCAAATAACACACTGAGATGCTGTATTAGATATAATTCTGTTGGTCTGTTACTAGTATCTCTTATTAGCTAGCTCTGTCTTAAATATTAACCCATTTCTATTAACCTAAGTATTTCCACATGGTCTCATCTTACCAGAACGAGGGGCTGGCATTCTGCTCTCTCAGTCCTCCATCTTGAATCTCCTCCCTACTACTTCCTCTCTCCTCCTAGTCTCCTAGTCCCGCCTATCTTGCTTTCCTATTGGCCAACAGTGCTTTATTCATTAACCAATACAAGAAACATACTTATAGAATGACGTCTCCCATCATCCATTCTTTCAGAGAGCTCTGATCCTCTGTTCTAATAGACACCTTGCCTTAAATGAGGCAATGTGTGAGAGAATGAGGAGAGTGCAGAGATGCCTCAAGTGATTAATTCACTTTCCCTACTTACGTGAAGAACAAAGTGTGGATCCCCAGAACCTATGGAAATACTTGATGGGCATGACAACCACCTGCAATTCCAGCCTCAAAAAGCAGATGGGATCCCCAAAGCAAGCCGACTAACAAGACTAGCCATAGCTGCAAGCTCTGGTTTGATTGAGAGAGCCTGACTCAGTGAATAAGGTGAAAGAGAAATCAAGGATGAGTCCAGGCATGTGTATACCCTCTGCTTCTCCACTCTCTTAGGCCTCTTTTGGCCCATAATATATAAAGTGTGTGTGTGTGTGTGTGTGTGTGTGTGTGTGTGTGTGTGTGTGTGTGTGTGTGTTAATGTGCATGAGTGTTTTGCCTACATGTATGTAGATGTACCATGTATATGCCTGGTGCCCTCAGAGGTCAGACAGATTGTTGAAGGAAGCCTTACAACTGGAGATACAGATGGTTATCAGACACGGGTGGGTGCTGAGAACTGAACCTGGGTCTTCTGAAAAAATACTTGTCAATAAGCAAGTATTCTTAACCACTGAACTAACTTTCCAGCCTCACACTAAAATCATTTTAAAAAAAAAAAAAAGTATGAGAATACCCAAACACAGGACTTTGGGCATTGTATTACATACCCTGGAGTGATCTCTGCCTACAGACACACATAGGTACTTATGACAGGTACTTAGAAAGGCCTATGGCACAGTCCCAGGTTTGTCCTTCCACAGACAGGAAAAGCAGGAATGGCTGGCGATTTTCTATTTAGGTTTGGCCTGATCTGAATGCAGTTTCTGTACAAACAGAAGAAGCAGACGATTGTAAGACATGGATGAGGAGTTTTCTATTTCCTTCTTGTGATTTCATACATGAGCACACAGAGCTTCCCTGGGATCTAAACACCATCACTGAACAAAGCATGACCAGTGAAAAGCTGATTCTAGGATGGAGCAGGAAGAGACAGTAATAGTAGGAGGGAACTGGCCAATGCTTTAACACTTACAGAATATCAGAAATGAACACCAAAAGAGTTCCTTTTCAGCATGACAGTTCTTATGTTCAGAAAGATGAAAGCATCTTCACACTGACCTGTATTGGTGATTTGTTTTCTTTTTCTATTCAAGTTAGAGGTAAAGCATGTTGTTGATTTTTTTTTTCAGGGATTAAACACTACTCATTTTGAGGATAGAGGAATTTGAACTTCTGTTTAAGAGTGTTTTCAAAAACTGCATCCCCATCTTCAATATTTTCTTAAATAATGATTATATACAATAGGCCATTGTGGAGCATAATAAATGATGGATTCTAGGTTCTAAGAATGGCTAGCATTACTTATAACCCTTTCTGTAGCAACAGCCAATAAAAAGATCATATTTTCAGCACACACATCTCATTCTGAAGACCCTAATGTGAAGAGTCTATTTCTTTAATTTATAGGAATGTGAAAGCCATCCTAAGGATGACATTTTATGTATCCATGCTCATCAATATCTGCTACTCTTAATTTCTTTTGGAGCGCCTCTCTTTTCCATTGTCATGTCTGAATTACTCCGATTATTGTATTTTACCTATTTCAATGTCTACTTCTTTCCTCCTGAAAATGAATTCATGCAGTGAAAGTCAAAATGAGCCTAGAGACCCTTCAGATTTAAAACACACCTTAAATTGTCATCTATCTTACCAGAAAACTAGATGTGGCTCTCTCTGATAAGAATTACGTTTACACTTATCTCATCATTAACTCAGACTTATTAAAGTGACCTTCTAACCAGAATAAAAATAGACATACAAACTAAATCTTTATTGTTTTTCAAGTTTTAAACCCTTTAATAATATATGCTGTCATAATTATATTTCCTTTGCCTCATTTCTTGTTTTACTTAAGAAAAGAAAACCCCAATGAAAGATTTAAACCTATATATAAGGAAATCTAAGAACGTGTATGTGGACATATAAAAATACATATAAACAACAGACAGTGCTGTAGATGACTCATGACAAGCTGTGGGTAAAGGTGCTTCAGACAGCAGAGCTCAGAAAATTATCAGACCAGTGTACAAGATGACATCATCCATTCTGGATCATCCCTCATCTGGTTGATTGTAACCATGGAAACATTTTGTCCATCTTTTCATGCATTGCCTAGCTTTCCCTAGTAGACATTTTATAACAACTGTGAAGAATACTCCAGCTTATAAAGAGTAGGAATTGTGCTGTATTGACATCTTACTTCAACCCACACTGTGAAACTTCCATAGTTTTGCCTTCTGTTTGAATGGCTGAGAAGAATGAGGACAGAACACAGCTTTGTTTCATTAACACTGAAAGTCATCTAAGAAGTTAGCTTACTGTCCATGACTAACTGTTTGGCCCTCATGAAGAAATTGCATGTATTACTGAATCATGTTATGCTATCAATTGTATTGCTTCCAGTAACATACTATTTTCAGTTCTCATCTATTCCTTTAATTAATTTTTCTTCTACTAGTTTGTTTCAATTTTCCTGCTCACTTTTTCCAAATATAAGCTTTATATTTTCTACTATAGAATGAATAAAATATTTTTGTGGCAGGACCTCCTGTATTCCCAGGCTGGCTTCAAGCTCTCTACGTAGCTGAGGATGGCCTTGCATTTCTGACTTCTGTCTCCAATTCCAAAACACTGGGATTACAAGAATGTACCACAATACCAGATATAAAATGAATAAAATTACCTCATTTTAATAACCTAAGCATATCTAGTATAGATACTACTAAATGTGTTGCAACATTTAAAAAAATAAGTAAATACCAGTTACAGACACTGATTTCAGGTGTTCAAAGTTTTACCAGATACCATGCCATCAGGTCCTAGCTAATAGAAACTTAGAACAAAATGACCCAGTACGCTGATCAACAATAACAACAAAGTAACCAGGCAGGACACAAAACCCTTTTCTCTCTTGAACAGTCTCACCTCCCCTGTTTGAGGATCACTAAGCCATTCAAGAGAGTCCACATAAGGTTCACAGCACCTCATCAGGAAATAAATATTAAGAGATGAACATTTGCATTGATTTTTGTAAGATCTAGGAATTTTAGCAATTATGTTTATCTCCAAATGAAACATAATGTCATTTAAGATAGACATCTCTTGATATATGTATTTTTATAAGCGTCACTCAAACACAACAACTCAATTAACTTTTCTCCTGTGAATTTCTGAGTTTACTGCCATCCAGTGTTCCATCTATGGGGGATGTGTGAGCTGTTGACCATTTACTAGATTGAACGTCCATCCTCACAACATTGCACCCATGACTATTATTTTACTTTACAAAACATTTTTTCTTCCCAATTTAGTCTTTCATTTTCAGACATGGTTTAGACAATTTAGGCTTTTAAAAGAAATAAAATAAAAAAGTTTTAAATGTGCAAATGAAATGAAGACCAACAACAACAGAAACTGTTTGGTGTATTGGATAATAGAGTTTTAATGTATCTTTGCTGTCGGGTTAGTGTATTCGTGTGATAATTTTATGTGACAGTATAATTAAATTGTAAAACAATTCCTATTGCCTATGTATTTTATCTATTTATCATCATTTATTTCTTTACCTCTTTTGCTGCAATAAATATTATTGTAAGGAGAGTTAAATAAGTTAAACCAATGCAATTACTTTTACAGATTGAAATTAACTTCATATATCAATTTGTACACATTTATACAAAGTACCTATAACTTGCCTGGTATAAATAAATGCATTTATTGCAGTATATTTATGATGTCACTGTGGTTCCATGTTTGCCTTCCTTTTGAGTAATGATATATATGTTTAAACTTGACATTTTAACAGTTTTTTCAAACAATTTCATTCATTATCAAATAACCATTTATTACACTGTGGCAATTTCATACCATTTACTGAACCCTTTAGGCACTCCTAAACAATGATTTATAAACCAATATACAGATTTTAATGCTTATCACAGCAAATATAGAAAGCAACATTACATAGTGACCTGACAAGAGGTAACTAAGTTATCTTTTTAAAAATCTCAAGTCATTTTTAGTGATTTCCAGCATGCATTTACATACAGCTGATAGGAATTAGGGGAGCCGTAGTTGACTGTTAAATTCTTCACGTATCAAATTGGTTAATTATAAAACAAATACATGTATTAGCCATATGACCCCAATTGTTGATTTTAGAGGGGAGGAAGAAGAGTGTTTGCAACATCTTGGATGCTAGCCTTCTTGATAGCTGTTTTTACTGAGGCATCTCCCTGGGAGGGAATAATATTCCTGCTCAGAAATGTCATCTCTGAGTAACGGATCAGGGGTGATCCAGATGGACCGTGTTGTGTGAGATAAATGGCTACTTAAAATAATCCGATCTGCTCACCGCACACAAGGCACAGCCCGACCGTTTCAATCCTCATGAGGTCTGACCACATCATCTTCACTGGAGCATCCCACCAAAGTTATGTGGTTGGGAACTTTTATTAGAATGAGGAAATTGAATTTCTCAATCCAGAGAAGCCAAGCCAACAGCCAAAGCATTATCTTTGAGGGATCCCACAATGGATCCCTTGAACAGTTATCCCTGAGAGAATACCAAAAGTTTATTAAAAAAAAAAAAAAACAATTAATAGGGACTGAAAAGGAGGAGGGAACAGGACAAGCTTTTCAAGTGGGGTCATTTACATAAAACATTAAACCTGATAAAGGTGTCTGTCAGCCTGTGGGAGGGTCTGTACGTCTTCAGTTATTCGAGTCCAGAGTGAATTAATTTGACACTAATTGCAGAAGGATTAAATTTATTCCATCTCTACAGGCTACTCCTTGACTATTAAAATTAAATGAAGATAAAAATGAGTTATTCTTTCCTAGCTCAAAAATTAAACACCAAACCAATTTATGAGTGTGTGGGAGAAGATGGGCAATCAGGATCACAGACTATGCTCTTTTGTTTTCTAAAATAAATTGAAATAAGAAGCATAACTTTAGATTGATTTATTAATTTAACCAAAAGATTCCTTATTTGGGAGGCCCCTGGATACCTTTGGAAATATAACTCAGTAGAAGAAACTTTAAAAAAAAAACATTTTAATTAGTACCTTAAACATACATAGCACAGCTTATAGAAGTACATTTACTACAGCATGTTTTAATAAACAACTAAGCGAAAATTATTCAAGTGAAAACGGTGTACTTTAAGTCATTTCAGCACTGAGGTGAAACCATGAGAAATGGTCTTATAAACCAAACTTGGAAGGGACTCCCCAATCCCCGAATGGTCTTAAACATAAATGACGAGTTCAAGGACTAAGAACCCTTGGGACTCCCTAGAGTGATATCTGGTTCTGCATTGGCTGCCACTTGCTCTCTGGTCTAAGGGAATGTAAAGAGGGGAAGGGTTAAGGAAAACCTATGACTTCCACCATCAGACTGGAATTCTAAAAGGTGCTGGCTGACTCTGTGTCAAGTACATTGTGCAGCCTTCTACCCTCAAATGTGACTTATAAATATTCATATTAATTTCTCTTTCTCTTTATGGGACATGGGATTATATATTAATTTGGATTGTTTGTTTGCACGTGCCATGTTTTTTTAAAGATTAAAAAATAGAGAAACAAGATGTGTGTGTGTGGTTTTTTTTTTTCAGATATTTTTACTTGAACACCTATATGGCATTTTTGTGAGTTCCTAAAAAATAATATATTATCCTACCTTCAGTGAAATGCCAAAGTAGATAAAAACAACAAATCTTTAGGACCTCATAGATTACAAGGAAATGAAGGTCAGGGGGAATTACATAACTTGGCAGGTGTTATTAGGTATAGGTAGCAAAATAAAGTCTAAAATGCTTCCTCTCACCTCAATGCTTTTTACTTCAGCATAAGCTTATGTGCAAAATCCTTCTATAAAATAGAATGCATTTTAACACGGATCAGTGTCATAAACTAATTAAGGAAAGACTAACAAAGTAATTTCAGGCATCAGTCATCCTACTGATTTAACCCTCCCCTCCATACTCCCTCACACCCCTCACTAAACACAAGTTGCACAGAAAAGTAAAGCTTATGTATAGTCCCATATATGAATGAATGACCTCCTAAAGGGCAAGAGCTCCATTCAATATAAGTCTAGAATTTTAGAAATCAAGGATGCTTTAACATTCATATGAAACTTGTCACTTATCTCTTCCCATTCCATATGTGTACGTACATTGTACATGTGTCTGTCTGTCTGAACTAGGAAATTTTTCTTCCTTTTCCCAAACGAGTATAATGTGGTTCTTTAGAAACTGTACTGGAAGAAAGTGCTATTGTTCATCGTAAGAGAACTATATAAATGAAAAATGTGATAATTTCCATATTTCCTCCTGAGTTGTAAAGACACTTATTAAAAAAGAGGTATTATGAACTAGGGAGATACTTCAGCTTATAAAGTGTTTGCATTGAAAACCTGAGGACCTGAGTTCAAACCCCAGAATCCATGGGTTTGTTTTTGTTTTGATTTTTTAAATACATTTTATTTAAATTAAACCAATTTTATTTTACATATCAATTCCAGTTCCCTCTCCCTACTATCCTCCCATGCTCCCTACTGAACCCCCATTATATCCTCCATCTACTCCCCAGGGAGGGTGATCTCTCCCATGAGAGATCAACAAAGTCTGACAGGACTGAGGCCCTCTCCCATGTATCTAGACTGAGAGAGTATCCTTCCATTGGAAACAGGTTCCTAAAGCCCATTCATACACTAGGGATAAATACTGGTTCCCCTGTCAAAGGTCCCATAAACTACCCTGGCCTCCCAACTGACACCCACGTTCAGGGGCCTAGATCTGTCCTCTGCTGGTTCCCAGCTCTCAGTCTGGAGTCCCTGAACTCCCATATGCTCAGGTCAGCTGTTTCTGTGGGTTTCTCCAGCATGGTCTTGACCCCTTTGCTCATCACTCCTCCCGCTCTACAACTGGATTCCAAGAATTCAGCTCAGTGCTTGGCTGTGAATCTCTGCTTCTGCTTCCATCAGCTACTGGATGAAGGCTCTAGGAAAGCATGCATATAAGGTAGGCATCAATCTCGTTATTGGGGAAGGGCATTTAAGGTAGCCTCACCACTATTGTTTAGATTCTTAGTCGGGGTCATCCTTGTGGACCCCTGGACATTTCTCTTGTTTTAACTTTTTTAAAAGCCAGATATGGTGACACTCAATCCCAGCACAGAACAGGTAGAGACAAGTGTATCTCTAGGGCTCATTGGCCAGTCAGCCTAGCCTGCTTGCACCTTCAGCTCAGTGAGAGTCCCTATCTCAAAATCACAATAATGACAATGATGATCACGTAGGAGATTCTGAGGGATGACACTGGCCTCCACATGCATGTGTGCACGCATGTACACACACACACACACACACACACACACACACACACACACTTGTTAGTAAGATCCTATTTTCTTGTTTTTTGTTTGCTTTGATTTTTTTTTTTCTTTGAACCCGGCTGGGGCCTGGAACTCACTACAAAGCTCAGAGTAGCCTTGAATTTACAATCCTTCTGAATCAGGCCTCCCAAGAACTGGTTGTAGGCCTTCACCACCATGCCTGCCCTCATGCTTTACAACACAATAATCCCTTTGATTTTCACAGTTGATTAGACTACTCTCAGGATGCATGGTGGTTTGAATGAGAATGTCCCCATTAGCTGGTGTCCACCCTTTAACCTACAGGCTGCTAATGGCTAAATATCATTTTTAAAATCTCTAATTATTGCAGCAGTTGCCTGTGTGTCTTGCAAGGACTTGTTTTACAAAAACAGAAGCAGACCACACTCTAAAGAAGATAAACATCCGGGGCAGTAGTGGTGCACACTTTTAATCCCAGTACTCAGGAGTTAGAATTGGGCAGATCTCTGTGAGTTCAAGGCCAGCATGGCCTACAGAGAGAGTTCCAGGACAGCCAGGGCTGTTAAAGCCATGTCTTAGGAAGAAAGAAAGAGAGAGAGAGAGAGAGAGAGAGAGAGAGAGAGAGAGAGAGAGAGAGAGAGAGAGAGAGAGAGAGAGAGAGAGAGAGAAAGAAAGAAGAAAAGAAGGAAGGAAGGGAGGGAGGGAGGGAGGGAGGGAGGGAGGGAGGGAGGGAGGGAGGGAGAAAAAAAGAAAGAAAAGAAAAGACAGGGAGAGAGATAAACTGCTGACTAATCCTCTGGTGAATGACAGTGATGCAGGTTTGTGTTGATAATGGTGAGGTTTCCATAAGCAAACCCTGAACAGTCAACTTCAGTTATTCCTCATGCTTAGCAGACCCAGTGGTAAGAACACTCTACCACAGCTAAAATCACCACTATCCCAGCAGCAGTCAATCAAACTCTACATCTTTTCTAGATTTTTAAATTTTACTTATGTTTTTTTTTTTTTTAATGCTCATGGTGCTACAAACACTTCATACCTTTAAGAAGGGTGCAGTCAGCATCTCTCTTCAGGATTGATCCTTATTTTAATCATGAACTGATCATGGTGACAACATGTCTTCATACTTTTGCAAGAGTGTTACTTAGTAGGTGGAGTGATTTTTTTTTTTTTCCTTTCCTTTTTACTGTGGTTCCTATTCAGGACAGGAGGTCTTGGGTACTGTTTCCAAGTGAAGGTAAATGAATTCCCTGTAAACAGATCTCTGCTCATATAACAGCTATGATAGCAGGTTGCTGTAATTTTACCAAACCTTGGGATTTGTTTGTTTGTTTTGAGACAGGGTCTGTCTGTGTATCTCTGGCTGTCCTGGAACTTGCTATGTAGGCCAGACTGCCTTCAAACTCACAGAGATCCACCTGCCTCTGCTTCCTGAATGCTGAGATTAAAGACCTGTACCACCACATCCATTTTAGAATTTTGAATTATAAAATAAAGACAGATTTAAACTTGCACTTGTCATTTCTTCATTTTACCTACCCTGATGTGTGTATGTGTATATGTCTTCATGTGTGCCTGCGTATGCCCTGACCTCCATGCATTCACCCATGTGAGCAAACGTGGAGGTCAGAGAAGACATTGGGATGTCTTCAATTGCTCTCCACCTCAGTTTTTGAGACACAGTTTGGGGAGCCAGCAAGCCCCCATGATCTGCCTGTGTCTGTCCCTCAGCTCTGAGGTTATAGGCATATACCACCACACCTGGCAGTTTTTTACTTGGGAACTAGTGACCCAAGCTCAGGTCCCCACATTTGCAGTGAGCACTTTACCCACAGTGACATCCTCCTGGCCCTATTCTTCTTTTAGACTGGAAGAAACATCTTACCCAAAGTGTAAATACAGACTCTGATTAGCCTCCATATTGGTTGTGATAATCTAACCCAGTGTTAGCTTTTCCTCACTGAATGATGAAGACCATACCTCTCCTATCCTCAACAAACATGACCATATCCAAATCTAAATCCTCTCGCACTTGTGTAACCTCAAGTCACATCCTATCTATTCCAGAATAAGTCAAATTCTTAAAACCCAGTGTACGAGAATATTCTAACAAACTTAGTACTCCCCAGGGACAGCTACAGTCCAGCTCTAAACATGGGCTGTCTCTTCAAAATGTGTTACCAGTTCCTTCTGGTACTCTCTGGGATAGAGAAATGGCACACAAGGGTGACATGCATTGTCCAATTTGGCTTTCTGAAACAGGAGTGCACAAATTCTCTCTGGAACAATTCCTTTGATGGGTTCATAGGAAAATGGAAACACATATCATGCCCAAGAAAAAACTGCTGCTAGGCTTATTTTTGAATTTTATAAAGTGAGTAAGTTTAATATATATGTACATATATGTGTTTCAGACTGATGTTATTAATAATTAAATGAATATATGATTGTATCCACTTTCTCCTTGACGTTACCAGAAAAAGACATCATCAATCGATGTAATAAAGGGTATTTTGTGGTTTTTTTTTCCAAAGGCTGTGAAGGAGCTACTAGTGTCTGTGAATTTATATTTCTTTTAGTTAATACATCTTACGCTTCCTGAAATGGGAATTATACAAGCAATTTCTACTATCATTTTAAATATCTTATAAGACATGAAGACATCAAGTCTTAGTTTTTCTGGGCCCAGGTTTGAAGAGCAGGTCTAAGAGTGACACTGAATAGCATCTGTTTCAAGTTAGGACCAGTCCCTCCAGAGGTGCCTTGTTGGCAGAATAGCGCAGAGCTTCTATTAGAAATAAAGGGATTGCATTCACATCTAAGACCTTGGTGGGAAATGAGGGCCAGTCCATATAGGTGAACAGGCTGTGTCCACCATACAGTTCTTAGAGAGGCAGCACTCCATCTACTGGGGTACATGCTCTACAACAAGGCTCTGTCTGCTCAGGAGGAAAGAGTGGCTTTTGAAAATCTGCAGGAAAAAAAAGAAAGAAAGGAAGGAAGGAAGGAAGGAAGGAAGGAAGGAAGGAAGGAAGGAAGGAAGGAAGAGAAAAAGGGAATTAGAAATTCTGCATGGGAATTAGAAAAGCAAACAAAGAGTATTTATTTCTGAGAAATGATAGCTCTGTTGGTAAGTGCCTGCTAAGCGAGAATGCTTCCAGTCCCTAGCACCAATATAAACAGCTGGACATGGTGGCACACACTTAGAATCCCTGCACTGGGGAAGCAGAGATGGGAGGATACTTGGACAACCAGACTAGCTAAATTCATGAGCTCCAGGTCCCAGTGAGAGACCTTGTCGAAAAAAATAAGTAATTGGGACTGAAGTGACAGCTCAGTGGTTAAAAGTGCTTGTTGCTCTTGCAGAGGCCCTGGGTTTGGTTCCCAGCATAGACATGGTGGCTCACAACCATCTTTAACTTCAGTTCCATGGGATCCAACACCTTCTTCTGACCTCTATGACACACAAATGGAGCACAGACATACATGCAGGCAAAATACCCATTCACATAAATATATCTAGAAAAAAATAGATACTTTCTGAAGGAGGATACCTCAGGCTGACCACAAGCATACACACATACTGACACTCACATACAAACTCCCAGAGACACATACACACACACACACACACACACACACACACACACACACACACGAAGACACACACACTTTGCAGACATACATTCTCACTGGGACACAAACACACATGCACATAGAGATATACGCAGACACATTCACTCAAAGAAACACACACAAAAAAAACATAAACACACACGCACACGCGCACACACGCGCACACTCCTCACTACCCTTGTCCCGAAAACTTCAATTAACCAGAAGAAATTCCCAGGGCTACTCTGTAGACAACCATCTAAGAAACTTTCTTACTCTAATAGATAAACCTGATCTTGTCACATGCAAGGCAAGGTGTATAGAGAGATCAAGGAAAGCTGTGAAACTATTTTTTTTTTTAAAGAAAAGATTTATTCTCTTGTTGCACTTTATGTATACTTTACAACCTTAGGAAAAAAGCCCCAGGATTTCCCCTCCTGTGTGTTTCCTTCTTGCTTCTTCCTGGCCTAGGATGCCAGTTGAGCTTGTCAGGACAATAAAGCCAAACACATGGGACGGGAACAGAGTATCCTGCCATTTTCCTGGGTCTTTGAGCTGCACATCAAATCTAGGGCTGATCCCTCTCTACTTGTTTAACCTGCCTGAGGTTCACCATGATGTTCTTAGGTCTGTGATCATCAATGACTTCAAATTAGTCACTCTTCATTACTGAAGTTAGGGACCAGACATTGCCTTTGGAGAATGGCTTGGTAAGAGCCTGGTGTTTGCTTCTCTTTGCAGCATTGCTGATGCTTGAGGGCATCAACCAGGCACAACAAGATGGCAGTGTGGAAAGACTACGTGTTTTTAATTATGTGTATGTGTGTGGGTATGTACATGTGAATGCAGGTGAGACTAGAAGAGAAAAGCTGGAGTTACAGGTGATTGTGAGCCCTCGACTTGGATTCTGGGAGCAAAACAAGCCTGGGTCTATGGTGATATATTGTTTATGATTTAATAAAGCGACTGGAGATCAACTTGCAAAGCTAGCCACAAGCCATAGAGCCAGGCAGCAGTGATACACACTTTTAATCCCAGCAACCATGTTAGCTAGCCACAGAAGCCAGGGGTGGTGGTATACACTTTTAATCCCAGGACTTGGAAAACAGAGGCAGATGGATCTCCTTTAGTTCAAGGCCACAGTGAGCTACACGAAATTGGTCCAATCTAAAAGAGAAAGGTGATCTTAGTGCTTGGGATCATAGGCCTTTAATCCCAACACTAGGGGAGTGGAGACAGGAATGCAGAGAGAGGAATGTAAGGCAAGGCAGAGAAAAGAGTGTAAGGCAGAAGGAGACAGGAACTGGGAGGATTGTAGTCTGAAGCTTGGTGGAGAGCAGACCAGTCTACATTGTACTCTGTGGATTTGTGGAGACAGGATCACCCATTTCAGTCTGACGTAGAGGTAAGAGCTACTGGCTGGCTGCTTTGCTTCTCTAAGCTTTCAGCTTAAACCCCAATATCTGTCTCTGGGTTTTTTATTATTTGTGTTACATAGGTCCTCTGCAAAAACAGCATGAGTGCTAATCCACTGAGCCATCTTTTCAGCCCTGTTCACCATTCACAAAAGTCATTTAATGCATTACAACATGCCATTTTTAGGCATTTAGAATAATCCCATATCCCAAAGGAAGATCTAATGGTAGGAACAGAAACTCACAAAGCAGAACAAAGCAAGTCAAGAAGCCGAGTTCAACTCACCCAGGCTTCCCTGAAAGAGGCCAGGTAGAGAGAGGAAATAATAAAAAAAATGTATATACCAAGATCATGGGAATGGAGTGGTGACTCGGTAGTTAAGGCAACTTCCTGCTCCTGCAGAGGGTCCAGGTTAAATTCCCAGCACCCACACGGTGGTGCCCAGCCACCTGTAAGTCCAGTTCCAGGAGAACTGACACCCTCTTCTGGCCCTGGCAGGCACCAGACACAAACATGGTATACATATATACTTGTACTCATACATTCATTTAGAAAGGTCTTGGTTTTGCACACAGAAAACTTATCAACACATAACAGTAATTAAATGAGAGGCAAAGAAAGTGAGTAATTAGTAATTTCCAGGCTATCAATGATCCTTCTTTTTGTGGAAACAGTGTGTCTAACAGCAAAACTTCACAGACAGATGCTGCTCTGACACCTACACTGAGACATTCCTATCATTCTAACACCTAAGGCACCAGACAAGGCACTGCAGAGATGGCTCAGCAGTTAAGAGCATTGGCTGCTCTTGCAGAGGACTTGGATTCAGTTGCTTCTAGCATCCAAATAGCAACTCACAACCATATATAACTCCTGTCCCTCAGTATCTGATGTCCTTTTCTGACCTCTGCAGGAACCAGGCACACACACACACACACACACACACACACACACACACACACACACACACACACACACGGCACACATACATGCAAGCAAACACTCATACATATAAAATAATCTTTTTAAAAATACAATAACTATTACCTCCAAAGTCTGTTAACACAGGATTGAGATAGTATTCAATATTGTTTTAGGTTAACATTTGGATACATTGGTTTAAAGATATTCTATGTAAGTTAAAGAAAATATATTGAATGTATTATTTTAAAATGTAACTAACAAAAAAGTAACTAATGTATTATTTTAAAATATGTTACTAGTCCTGTATTCCTGACTTTTTGAACATTTTTTGAAGTGTTTTAAACTATGAAAATTTTTGAGCTAAATGTTGAATAAAGGGTTGGTAATATAAATGATGAAAATTAAGTACATGGTGCACTCCTAGAAATCCTGTACTTGGGAAGTGAAGGCAGGAAGATCAGGAGTTCAAAGCTAGGCTCAGCTATATTACACAGCAAGTTTGAGGCTAGCCTGGGCTACAAAAGATCTTGTCTTTTCAGACTATGAAATAAATGAATTAATAAATAAATGTGATGAAATTTAAAGATGTGAAAAGGAATTCACGATATATTTCAGAAGCAAAAAGGAAAGGAGAGCTGAGATTGTAGCTCAGTGGTGGAATGCTTGCATGAGGCCCTAGGTTCATTTCCAAACACCCTAAAAAAATTTTTTAAAGGAAACTAAACATAAATTTAGAAATATTTATAAGTACATGATAAACTTAACTACATTGTCTGATTTTTTAGAAAGACATGCAATTAATATATTCAAATGTGTATATTCAAATATCAAATGTAATCATTCATAATTTTTGGTTTATCTATGGTTTCTAATGTTTCAACAGTAAGTACAAATAATCATGAAATGAAGACAAAAAGAAAATGTAGCAGAGTAGCTTATTAAAAACCAAAAGTGGATCAAGTTTATGTCATGACAAACTTACTAAAATGAAGAAACTAAAGACCACACAAAAACCTCGTCCCTTTACATGATTGCAAACGATTTTCTGCCACCCTGTGGGGAACTCTGCTCATTGCAGAACTGAAATAACGAACTGTGGAAAACCTAAGAGGAAATGCTTTTCATGGCCCAAGTAGTTTAACTAAAACTTTGTTGATCAGTTTTTTTATGTTTTCCCTCCAACAATTAAGGAAATTGCTAAGGGAAATAATGCCACCTAACACATGTAATTACAATATTCCAAGCACTCATAAATATCTACTGTTTTGTTTCAAAAAGAAAAAAGAAAAAAGCCCAGTGAGGTAAGCATTATCCCCCACCTCATATTTTATAGGTTAGAACACCTAACTCTCTACTAACAGAGAACAACTCTAGACTGACTGCAAAGTACTGTGTTTGAGGTCAATTTTTAAAATGTCTGACTGTACCATTCCCTTTAGGACTGCCTAATAGAATTGCCCACTTAACTACTAGTCTAAGAGAGATGGCTATATCCTCCAAAGTAATAGTCCCTGATGCTTCTTAAAAGTATGCATCAGAGACTGTGGAGTCCTTCCGAAAATCGTTACTGGTCCACACAGAAAAACACAGAACCTGAGATCCTTTGAGGCATTTTTACAACCAATTTTAGGGTTGTTGAGATGATGCTAAACTATTTTACGTAAGACTTCATTTTTTTTTTTTTCATGTATCTATTTCATCAGGATTCGACCCATAAATAATTGGGAAAAGCATGTTTTAAACGGTGAGGGAACGATCACAGTAGATCGTGCCTAGCAGGCAGCCTCTTCTACCTTTTAAACGGTGTGGTAACAATCATGTTGGTAATCCCAGCACTACACAGTGAGGAGTTCAAGGTCAACCCCGGACACTTTGGTGGGGCGGGAGTGGAGGGGGGACGGACGACACGGGGACTAATTACTCCCAAAAGCACAGCTGGAGAGGAAAGCTCTTCACTTGGAAGATTTCTATTCAAGTAGATTCTCTAGGATCTGGCTACCCCCACATAAGACATGGGCTTTTTGTCACCCTCTTTGCATTCGCTTTGTAATATGGTTAACGTATGTTAAGTAAAGGCAAACAGAAAGAAAGTACGGGCCTTTTCAGACAGCAAGATGATGTCTACAGACACGGAAAGGGAGAGCCCGAGCCTTCGAAGCACAGAAGACAGCCAACCCGGTCAACCGCGCGTGCGCAGAGAGGAGGGACGCTGGGGATTTTGTGATGACGCCCCAGCCCCGCTTCCTCCCTCAGCCGCGCCCGGCGGCGGTCCAGAAGTGGTCACTTCCGCCAGGACGTGCGCACTGAATCCGGGTCAGCTGCTGCCGCCGGGACTGCAGCTGCGACCGGCCGGGAAGCGCTGGGCCCCGTCTCCACCGCCGACCAAGGGCAGCGGGCTCTGCCCGCCGCCGCTTTCTGCGACCTGGCCGTCAGCCCCACGTCGCCGGCCTGGAGGGGCAAAGAGGACGAGGGAGCCGCGGCTTCCTCCGGGGTGAGCGCGGCCGGGGTAGCGGGCCGGGCTGGGGCGCAGCCGGAGGGCTTGCGGGAGGAACGGCAAGGCCAGGCGGGGGCGGCGGCCGGGGACCGGCGTGTTCGCGTTCCGGGTCCTCGAGCTGCCGGGCCCCGCCCAGCCTCGGACGCCGGTGCCAGTCTCGCGCCCCCTTCCTTTTCCGATTGTGCCTGAATGCCTGGGGCGGAACCTCCCGGTTCCTGGCTTCCCCTAGCCACGTTTGTTCCGTGTTCCTATCCGGCGTCAGTCCGGGAGCCGAACAAAGAAACTTGGGCGTGTAGTGCACCCCTTAGCCTCGGGGGATGGACGCAGACGGCACACACAAACAGCATCCTATAAGTCATCAGGCTCTCTTGCACAGTCCTGAGAGTGCTATCCCGGGATAGGCTGTGTACGTCAATGCCCGGTCCCTGCTTGTTTTCAGACACTTAACCTCTTCATTTAAATACCGGTCAAGAGGCTTTGGATTTCTGTGTGCACCCGATACCACTGAAGAATTCTCCCTAAGTCAGTTCACCTTTATTTGGATCTTTATTATATTGCTTTGAAACTTCCTTTGTCCTGGGAACTCTTTTGAGGACAGTTTTTACAGTGTTTATCAAGATAGTTCCAGTGCCGTCCATCTGCAATTGTATTTCTTAGTATTGCTTTCTTTAGCCTATTACTTTAATCAGGATCTTTCCCCTTATTTTTGAATTCCCACCTTAAATGAAACGTGCTTTATCTTACAATTTATAAGAATCCTTCTGCAATTGTAGAAAATCTCAAAGATTTTTTTTTTAATGTATCTGTGTCTCGTGGTGTGGGCTCATGGATCTGGTGTCATAGGCTGTTCTAAAGAGCATAGAGGCTTCTAGTCGTCACTTGTAGAAACTCTTAATTGATGAATGGATGTTTCTTCAAAGTTAGAGTTGACATCATCTAGTTAAGTTACCAATGCTTTGTTACCTCGAACATTTTTTGCTTGGTTCTTACCATTTTTTTCCCCTCTCTCTAAATACTATTCCTAGTCTTCAAGTCCTTTCTAGCTTAGCTTGGTGTTGTTAGACTAGGAAGTGTGATACATGAGTGCATGGAATAGGGACTAATTACAATAAATCAACATAGTTACATCTTTAGGCATTACAGTACCTTTCACACTAAGTATAATCAAACCTGGTTTTAAAGACCTGTGTGTAGAGTTGGTAATGAACTGGAGACAGTGTGCTATATTGCAGTGTGCTACAGTTCTTCTGTAGATCTAGGAGTCAGAATGTGGTGTCTGTCCTTTGCCTTGCTAAGATAAAGGGATAATAACATCACATCTGTCTCACACATCTGTTGGTCAGTTGAAGCATGAGCTAACCATCAGTTGCTAATGGGTATAAAAGTGGTTAGTAAAGGTGAAATACTCTTCTGGGCAGTGGTTCTGCATGTTCTATCTGGTAGTGATGCTGGTAGAAGTGATGAAAACAGCTATGTTTCTTCAGACCCAAGAGTGGCTTTGGCTGACAGTAGTCAGGTCTTTCATAGGATGACAGTAATATTACACACAGTACTAACTTTACATTACAACCTGTTTATTACACTAACAGGCTGTTGGAGATCAGGTATTAGGGTTTAATCTACTTACAAGTGTCAACACATCTCCAATACCTTCTGCACACTGATAAGTTAGTAAATGTGGTCTTATAGATGTGTGTTTATCCTATGCTGTGTTTTCACAATTTTGAGAGACGTTAGTACCATTCTAGTTTTATTGAGTAAAAGAGGGAGGGAGGGACGGAGGAAGAGGGGGAGAGAGAGAGAGAGAGAGAGAGAGAGAGAGAGAGAGAGAGAGAGAGAGAGAGAGAGAGAGAGAGAGAGAATATTTTTATGGAAGTATTTCACTTTTGAAAAACCTATATGACGGTAGTAGGGGAGATGGGTCAGCCAGTAAAGGCACTTGCCTAGAAAACATGAACCCCTGAGTTTAACCTCTAGAATTCCATAAAAAGCCAGCTATACTTCCAGCAGTCCTGTGGCAAGATGGGAAGAGGAGAAAAGATACTCTCCTTGAAGCTCATGGCCAGCTAGCTGGGAGCATGGAGTGATCAAAGAAAACACAAGAGAGACCATGTCTCAAAACAAAGTGGACAGAGAAAACCACACTTGAAAACTGCCCTTCAACCTCCACTCTCCTGCCAAAGCACACACACCTACCCTACCTGTGTGTGTGTGTGTGTGTGTGTGTGTGTGTGTGTGTGTGTGTGTGTGTGTGTGTCTGTGTGTTTAAAAAAGGATATGATTTTAAAAGGATACGATCATACCCTTGGGAACAATAACAAGCAAGTATGGAGGATGTTTCTGGGGGGTTTGTTGATCTTCATGGGCATATAGGCTGTGGTTCATAATAGATGAAAATAAATAAAGCAACCTTCTGTGTCCGTGCTGGCCTTCTGCCACTTGTGGTTTCAGCATGCACCTATTTCTAGCAGCGGTGCTTAAACTACATGATGGTAAAGTTACCTTGGAGAACTGTCAATCACAGCCTAGGTAGGTCATGATAGGATCCTAATACTTAATTTTACTCTTCTTCCTAAACTGCTTATGGCTTGTCTCCTCTCCATCTTGGTTGGATTCACACCTCCCCTCTTAACTTGTGTATGGAGGAATCTATGGTCTTTGATTTTCAAGCTGACTGGGGTCAAATGCTGTTGATTTCCTTATGATTGCCACAGGTACTGGCAAAAAGATATGCCACCAAGCTATCAAGATGTCAGATTATTTTTATGGAAGTACATTATTTTGACAAATAACGTGTGAAAGCACTATTTTTCTATTTTAAAGTTCTAAAAGCAAAACTGGAAAATTGCAACAAGCTGGTGATCCAGAGGCATCCAGATTCCCTCCAGAGCAGTTGTACTAATTTCAGCTCCTTTCTTGTTGTTTCCTGTTCCTACAGCTGCCTAGTGATAAAGTGCTTCCAAGAACAGAGCTCGATTGTTGACTTTGTTTTTATCTACCTAGTGTGCTGCCTTCAACGTTCTTGATGAAATGGGGGAGCTAACCTCTGTTTCTCTCTGTTCCTATTGTTCAACTAGCCTAGATAACCGTCCCCATAACTAAAAACCCATGGCAGTGTATAGAAGTGTATGAACATCACGTGACCGAGAACATTAGAATGGAACTTGAAGTGAGCTGCAAGGGCTCAAGAATCCGGGCTTTCTGTGTCTGTGGTGCTGAGAATTGAATTCAGGGTCTCATTGCTGAGCCAGCAGTCGCTGAGCTACAGCCCCAGCCCTGCCTTCCTGTTTTACTTGGAGATAGAGTCTAACACAGAGGCTCACAGTGGCCTTGAACATGCAGTCTTCATGCCTCAGCCTCTGTGATACCCGGGGCTTACAAGCCTGTATGTAAAGAGCTCCTTTTGTTGTTGTTTTGTTTTAATTGTTGTTTTAAGGCAGGATCTTGCTAGGGTAGCCCAGGCTAGTCTCTCCCATTCAGCCGTAATCCTTTTGTAGACCCCAGAGCACTGGGATTGCAGACCTCAGCCTCCATGACAGTTTTGAACGAGTTATTTCTCAAGTGATAAAACAGTTAAGAGGCATTTCACAGGCAAAATATTTCTTTCAGCAAATAAAGAATAATTTCACCAACAATAACTTATATTGCATGTATTTATGTTCTTGCTAAGTTTTTTTTTCATAACATTTTTTAAAGGGAACTCATAACAGGAATTCTATTTATATAGTTCAGAAAGCAAAGTAAGCTTAAGGGGTTGAGCAGAGGCTTGCCTAATAATGGTGTGCCTTCACTGTTAAAGCTATAATGTGCCGAGCATTGTACTAAGACTAAGAATATATCCATTGCAATTGTCAGTATCTGCTGTTATTTCTGGGATTTTTTTTTTCCCCTCGTTATTTAAAAAAGTCACACAGAATATTCTGATCCTCCCCTCCCAATACCTAGTAGGACAAGACCCTGGGAACTATTCTGGTTATTTACCCAGGGAGTAGGTCAGTGACAGGAAGTTAACATCTTGCCTTTTTTTCCCCCCTGTGCTACTAGATAGATGTATAAAAATATAAATCCGTTGAGACCTTCCCAAGTATAAGTAAGTACTCAAACTGGGAGGTAGAGAGCTCTAGTTATTAGCTAAATGGATTTAATTTGCTATGTGAAACAACATATTAGGGAATTTAATGTCCTTTGTAGTTTGTTTTTAGAATATCATTTGATATGAATGTGAAAGGTTCTCAACATTTATTTTATTTAGGAAGGTGGGTTTTCTTTGTTTTGGTTTGGGTTTTGTTTTTCAAAACAGGGTTTCTCTGTATAGCAGCCCTAGCTGTCCTGGAACTTGCTTTGTAGACCATGCTGACCTTGCACTCCCAGAGATCCACCTGCCTCTGCCTCCTAAATGTTGGGATTAAAGGTGTGAGCTACCATGCTCCAGTAGTACGGAAGGGTGTGTGTGTGCTATATAGGCATGCCACCCTTTCTCTCCTGTGTCAACCACTTGGAACTACTACTTCTTTGTTGCTATGTTTGTACTTCCAGTTATACTGGTGACTCTTAAAAATGTGAAGCTAGGCATCATGGCCCATGCCTGTAGTTCCAGAACTAGGAAGATTACAAGCTTGAAGACAGCCTAGACTGAAGGGCAAGAAGATGAGACAGAAATGTGGTTTAGTGCTGTCTGTAGTGCTCTGTTGATTGTTGTAATGTAAATAAGTTGAATCTCGATACCTCTTGCCTCAGTACTAGTCAGCTGTTTCTGTTGTACTTTTTACCAGCTGATCATCATGACCGCTTTTTAAGATTTGTTTTTATGTGTGAGAGTTTTGTCTACATGTCTGTGCACCATGTGCATGCAGCACCATCAAAGGTCAGAAGCGGGTGTGTGATACCCCTGAAACTGGGGTCTCAGGTAGTTGTGAGCCATCATGTGGGTGCTGGGAACTGGCCAGAGTCATCTCTCCAGATCCTCTTCATGACTTCTTATACTGTATTTCAAATGTTGTAGCCTGTCAGACAGAAGGTGAGTCAATGTTCCATCTTACTGAGTATTCTTATAGTATCTTACAAAAATAAAATTAAACTTTGGGGCTTACGTTGAAAAGTATAGTTATAAATATGAAAGCATCACTAACTTGAGTACAAATAGGAGCACATCAGAAGTTAGTTCAATTAGTTCATTGCTGGACAAGCTCCTGGGGAGACTCTTAAGTGACTCAGGAATGGAGGGGAGGAGCTGTAAACACTGCATAGCACTGGGCCCTGGTAAGCATGCATGTACCTGCAAGTTACTAGTGTGGTTTCTAGAATCACCCCATCCAGAACTAAGACATAAGGCTTAGTTATGATTCTGTGTAGAGAAGGCATTTATTTATCTGAGATAGGGTCAGGTTTCACTGAACTAATGCTTCTGCAGCTGCTGGAGTGGAGATGTGAACTTGGGTGGGATTGTTGCCCCTTTGCAGCAGATGAAGGGTAAAGTGGAAATGGAGCTGTTGTCGTCTTTCCCTCCTAGGACCTCGGCTGCCTGGATTGCCAGGAGCTGGAAGTTGACATTGAATCCAGGCTGAGGATGGAAGGTGTGGAGCTCAAAGAAGAATGGCAGGATGAAGATTTTCCAATGTGAGCAGTACTTTTTGTTAAACGGATTTGGAACAAAGGTTCAGAATTACTTTATGGAAATGTCAGCTCATGTTATGTTGAGCTTCTTTTAAACGGTTACAAATGATCGCTGGATTCTAGAAAGTGAAAGTTAATTTTCCAACTGTGTGACTGGTGATCTTTCATATCTTCAACTTCAGATTTTTAGCAAACTGTGCTTTAAGCTAACGTCTTAGGCTTATAGAGGGATGGGATATCAGCTGTCTGCAAAAGTAAAAGGAGGGCCAGGCATAGTGATATCCACTTGTAACCCCAGCACTGGGGAAATAGAGACCAGATCCTCAGGGCACACTGACCAGCCAGCCTGGGCTGTTTGGTCTATCCCAGGCCAGCAAGAGATGTTGTCTCAAAAAGTGGACAACTCCTGAGGAACACCTGAGGTTATCTTCTAACCTTATACTATCTGCAAGATATTTTTAATGGATCTTTAAGCTTCAAAAGAATTCTTTTTAATTTCTGGGCTAAAGAGTGTGTCTTTGTTGTCTAGACCTTTACCGGAAGATGACAGTATTGAAGCAGATATACTAGATGTAACTGGTCCAGACAGCCAACCTGGTAAGAACGGAAGACTTTCAGTGAAGATTGTGTTACATTTGAACACATTTCTTTGTAGAGAGGAAAACAAAATGAAACACATTGAACTTTTATTCTGATAGAGGGAACCAAAGGGCAAATTTTTGGCAAAGCCTTAAGAAATTTAACTTCATAAAAAATCTGTCTTTGATTTTGGAAACTTTTATAAAGAGTGAAAGAGACCATATTAATAACTGACTATGAAGTCTGCCTCTGTTGTTTAAAGGACATTGATGGATTTTTGATCTCTTGATAAAGAAGCAGTAGTAATTCAGAGAGTACAATTCTCAAAGTTCACCTCAGGCATCTCACAATACTTGTAACTAGTTCCCTGGGTCTAGTGTCCTCTCCTGGACCCTGCTGACACTGCACTTGCCGCACGCACGCACGCACACACACACACACACACACACACACACACACACACACACACACATGTTTAAAAATGAAAATAAATTGCGTCTGAGGAGATGGCCTAGCAGTTAAGAACACTTGCTGCTTCTGCATAGAACCTGGCATCAATTCCCGGCATCTACATTGCAGCTCACTAATTCCAGTTCTGGAGGATCTGATGAACTCTTCTGGCCTCCTCAGGTACTACACACATGTGGTACATAGACATACATGCAGGCAAAACACCCATACACATACAATAAAAATAGAATGAACATATATCTTTTTTTTCAAAAGCAGTAGCAGTGTTCCCAACCAAGTTTTATGAATTAATGCCTTGGGATTTTCTTTAAAATGTTTTTCTCAAGAATGAAGTGACTAAAAGGTTTCTCTTTCAACTGGTGCATCTGAGCAGTCCAGGTTTCTTCCTTGTTTTCCAATTTCAGGCTCATTAGAAGTTAATGGAAATAAAGTGCGTAAGAAACTAATGGCTCCAGACATCAGTCTGACCCTGGATCCTAGTGAAGGGTCTGTGTGGTCGGATGATTTGGATGAAGGTGGAGAGGTTGACCTGGAAGGCTTAGACACCCCATCAGAGAACAGTGATGAATTTGAGTGGGAAGGTAATTTGCTGTTTTTATATGAGCTTCGTGAATGGATGTTTATATTACATAGTGTTTACCATGGTGTTCTCCTTAGGAATAGTAGTATATGACCAAATCTTAAACATGAAACCTGCTAAAATCCATTGGAGGATTTTGTTTGAAATATGTTATTTTTTCTGCAGTTCCTAAGTTTGTTACTAAAGTAGAAGATTCTGAAAATACTTGAAGTTTTCAAGACTATAGATTATGCAGGTAGCTTTCACTTAGTTTAGTTTTGTCTTGTTTTTCCTTACTTGCCCAATATTGTAAAGTTTGTTTTTTCAGAGTTGCTTCAAAAGTATTGCCTAATATTCCATTATATTTTCCTCAGGAAAAAAGTCCTCTAAAGAGACATATAAGGAATACACTAAAAAACACCTAAGGGGCTAGGGCTAGTAGCACATCCCTTTAATCCCAGCACTCCAGAGGCAGAGGCAGAAGTTCCAGCCTAGCCTGGTCTACATAGTGGGTTCAGAGACAGCCAGGACTATATAGTCCTGTCAATAATAATGATAATAATAACAATAATAGTAATAGTAGTAATAAATACCTAAGGGTTGGCAGGAAAGTTGCTAAGTACTGCTGCCTTGAAGTAGTTTGTGCTTGGGCCCCAATCTGATGTTACCATTCTAATTACTTTGTGTTCAGAGGCATTGGTGTTTGTTTTGCTTTGTGTGCTTTCTAGAATTAAGCAGTAGTTGATTATAATAGACAAATGTTAATAACCTTTTTGTTTCATCTTTAAAGTGAATTTTACATCAAAACTGTACTTAAAGCAGTAGACACTTTATAGGTAATGAGTGATACTCTGTAGCTTTTTTTTTTCTTCCCTGTTTTACTGGTTCAATAAGCAGCCCAGTAAGAAGAAGTCTTTTATACAGACACTGAAATAGTTTTCTGCCTGTGTGTTTTGTCTCTTCTCTCCTTAATGCTGCTGTAGTCATTGCCTGGAAGGATATTTTCCGTTAACAGCTTTGTCTTGGAAACAACTAACATGCAGTAGGTTTCCCCTCCCCCCCATCTTTTGGTAAGGACTATCATACTAAAGTTTTGAAAATCATTAATTCATTTTAAATCAACTAAACTGCAATCTGCAAACATAAATTGTTCATAATCACTGGTGCTTTGGCTAGTGTTAATTTATGTAAATTTTTGCATGTGTTCTTCAGAAAAGTGCATATCTGCTTTATAAAACTGATCAAATAAAAAATTATTGCTGAGTAGTTAACCACTTTCTATCTTGTATTACAGTGTTTTATAATTAAGGTATGTGCTAAAAACAAACAAACAATTGGCTCTCGAATGGTTACTTGAACTTGTCCTCAATGGGATCTGGGAAGGCATTCGAGGCCAGTGTAGTTAAGATCTTGATGGCTCCGGGCATTGGTGGCACACACCTTTTATCCCAGCACTTGAGAGGCAGAGGCAGATGAATCTGAGTTCCTGTCCAGCCTGGTCTACAGAGCTAGTTCCAAGACAGGCTCCAAAGCAATACAGCAATACAGAGAAACCCTATCTCAAAAAAAAAAAAAAAAAAAAAAAAATCAATGGCTCTATCTTCCTTGAGCCTGCTGCAAATGATGCACTATAACTTGGTGCTTTGTTGAATTGGGCAATAGAAAGTTCTGGTAAACTGATTTTAAAGACATAAATTGGCCTTAATAAGAACAAGCTTTTTCTTGTTATGTGGATGATAATTTCAGCTGGTGTATTGAAAATCCTTTGTGAATAGTTGGATGTGGTGGTGTTCACCTGTTCTCCCACATATTGGGAGACTGAGGCCAAATCACCTGAGCCCATGAGTGTGAGGCAAGCTTGGGGAGTGTAGCCGAACACCCATAAGAAAACAGAAAATCTTGAAATAATGTAGATAGTAAAGTGGTTAACATACAGTTTTGATTTTTATTTTGTAAATAACAGTTTGTGATTCAAAAGCCTTTTATTTTAACAGATGATCTTCCCAAACCCAAAACTACTGAAGTCATTAGGAAAGGCTCAATTACTGAATACACAGCCACAGAAGAAAAAGAGGATGGACGCCGCTGGCGCATGTTCAGGATTGGAGAACAGGACCACAGGGTGGATATGAAGGCAATCGAACCCTACAAAAAAGTTATTAGCCATGGAGGTAAGGGTTAGGAAGATGCTAGCAATCTTTAGATGCAATGCCCCAAATCTAAAGACTGTCAGGAAATGTAGCTGGGGATTGAAAGAATAGTGAAAATTTCTCAAGTCATTTTAGGAATGTAAAAGGATTTTTGTTTCTTTATTTTGTTTGGGGCGGTTGTTTTGGTTTGGTTTGGTTTTTCTGTTCTGAAACTCACAAAGATCCACCCAAGTGCTGCCTCCCAAGTTCTGGGATCAAAGGCGTGTGCCACCACCATCTGTCCTGTCTTGTTTTAACTTTTTTTAAGTGGATGGATATTTTGCATATATATGTGCCTGAACATCACCATTTGTGTGTCTCGTGTATCCACAGAGGCCAGAAGAGTTCAGCAGGTTCCCTGAAGCAGGAGTTAGAAATGGTTGTGAGCTGCCGTGTGAATGCTGGGAATCAAATCTGAGTCCTGGAAGAGCAGTCAGTGTTCTTAACTGCTGAGCCAGCTCTCCAGCCCCAGGGATATAAAAGACTTGAAGTAAAATGATAAAAGGACAATTGAGAATTACTTATATAGGGGATGGAGAGATGGGTCGATGATAAGAGTACTGGCTGTTCTTTCAGTAACCCCAACTTCAATTTCCGGCACCTACATGGTAACTCATAGCCATCTGCAACTCCAGTCCCGTGGGATCCAATATCTTCTTACAGCCTCTGCAGGCACCATACACATAACTTTTTAAAATTATTTTTATGTGTTTACTGTAAGTTTTAAAAGTACAGTAGTTTCACTCTATGTGTTCACTTCTCAAAAGGACTTAGTTTCTTGAACCCTTTGTAAACATTTATACTTTCTTAATACATAGATAAGTTTTTACCAAAAACTCATATGTCTGTTGGGCATGGTGGCTCACACCTATAGTTCTAACACTCAGAGGCAGAGGCAGATAGATCTCTGTTAGTTCCAGCCAGTCCGGTCTACAAAGTGAGTTCTAGGACAGAGAAGAGAAGCCCTATCTTGAGAGAAAAAAAAAGCCTGTACGTCTCTCAGTGTATATAAACATGTACATGTATGCACACATAGGTATAATCCATGCTCATATAGAACATTTCACTTTCTTCAGGAAGCTCTACACCCCTTTCCAGTGAGTCCACCCTCTAAAAGCCACTGCTCATAAACTTCTCCATAGTCAGCCTCGCCTCTTAAGAAAGTCCATGTGACACTAGTCACGTGGTGTGCACTATTTGTCATTCAGCATATTTTTGAGCTTCGTCTATGTGTGTATTTTATTCTCCATCACCAAATCTTTAGTTGTCCAAATAAACTGCACCTGAGCATCCGCCACTGCAGCACTAGCTGTGAGTTGTTCAGTTTGGTGTGTGACAGGGTGCTGCACTGTGGGCACAAGCCGCCCCTTGAGCTTTGGCTGCAGCTTCTCATTGACTTCGTGCACGACTCATCTAGCTAAGTGGAGCACTGTTCATTCCACATGTTGAATGAGGCACCTGCTTTGCTTATTTATGGGACACACAGAAATAGTTAATTCCCTTAGGAGATGTGCAAGTCAGTCAGAAAGCTATGAAACTGCACGCTGTCACTCTGTTGGTCTGACTATACCATATAGTTCTCCCAGGTGCTGTGCGAATAACTATTAGCATCTTCATTATCAGAATGCAGTTCACGCTGGATAAAACATGTTGTATAACCTCAAGTCCCAACACTGGCCAGATGAGCTTCTCTTTCTCATATGAAATTGTTCCCACTTACTTTACTTTGTCAGATGCATTCTTTGGTCATCCCTGTGATCTTTGTTCATCTGGAAGCTTGTGCCTCCCCTCCCACACACACAATTAAAATTACAGCCCTTCAGGATAAAATTGTGCCAAAGATTTTTATTTACCTTTTTTTTTTTTTCTTCTTCTTCTTCTCAGGATATTATGGGGATGGTTTAAATGCCATTGTTGTATTTGCTGTCTGTTTTATGCCTGAAAGTGGTCAGCCTAACTATAGATATCTGATGGACAATCTCTTTAAGTAAGTATGTCTTAACAAGATGTTTGAACAGAATTCTGAAATTATTAGATTCAGTTTATGCTAGTCTTGAACTAAGTCTTGTAAAAATTAGAAAGAAGCCAGCTTGATAGTATAGTACAATAATTCTAGCTATTTGGAAGATTGTGGGAGAAGGATCACAAGTTGATGGCCCATCTGAACTACAAACAGAACAAGGTTAGGGCCAAGTTAGGCAACTTAATGAGACCCTATCTCACAATATCAAAACGAACTAGGGATGCAGCTCCATGACAGCTCTAGCCTGTGTATACCCTATTTCTGAGTCCCCACATCTATCCTTTGGCATTTCAAAACTGTATTTTCCAAATCAATAGAAGAAACATGATTTAAAAATTAGTATAGATTACCTGTTCCAACTTTATTATTTGGAAACACATTGTTTAAAAAGGTAACCAGCCATCTCACAATTGTATGTCTAAATTACATCTCTCCCTGGGGACCTGGTGTGATGAGTGGTCATGGTTTTCTTGCATTCTCACAGTCGCTCTTTTTCTCAGCTTAGTGTAATTTCTCAGTTTTTACCATGACACCCTGAAGCATAAAGGCAGTGTGTGTCGTGCCCCATCTCGCCTTTCCCCTGGCCACACAGTGATTGAATCTGTGCCAATTTGCTGTGGTTTTGCTTTAAACAGCTACCATAGGTGTTTGCGCTCACTATGGAGGAAAGAAGGGAATTGTGTTCATTTGGAAGCCTAGTTCAGTCCTGAATGGTGACATTTAAGACATGTACTTAATTTGTTTTTATAGATATGTTATTGGCACTTTAGAGCTGTTGGTAGCAGAGAACTACATGATCATTTACTTAAACGGTGCGACAACTCGAAGGAAAATGCCCAGTCTGGGATGGCTGAGGAGATGCTACCAGCAGATTGATAGACGGTGATGTAGACTTGCTGAGAGATTTTAACAGTAGTTTCATTAAAGTTTCTGTTGCCATTTAAGAATTTGCTATCAATTTCTTCAGTTTTGTACTCTTCAATCTCTTAATGTTTTTATTTTCTAAGGATGGCATTGTACAATGTCATGGAGAATAACTTGAGTCCCTGCTTTATTAAGAGTGACTTAAATCTTCCAAACACGAGGTCGCTCTGCACCCTTCCTCCATTTGGAACACATTCTTACTCATCTTGGGAAAGGGTGGAGACTGCTCCTGTACTGCTTTGCACAAGTTCTGTGTGGAAGCCAGGGCTCAACCTAAGGTCAACTCAGGCACTGCCTACTTTGTTTTTTAGACAGTTCTGACTAAGACCTGGAGCTCATTGATGAGGCTAAACCAGGTGCTTACTGAGTCCCAGCACTGAGATTACATGCCAGCGGTACCATGCTCTTTTTTTTTTTTTTTTTTTTTTTTTTTTTAACCTGGGTTCTGGGGAGTGGGACCCAGGTTCCCATGCTTACAGCAGGCACTTCACCTGCAAGGCTATGTCCCCAACTCTCAAGTTTCTTAAAGATACTAGCCCAGCTACAGTGTTTCAGAGAAGATATTAAAAGTGTGTTCTCTTGAGAGCGAGTCATTTGTCCACACCAGTGGGGCATGTAATCTTGCTAATGGTTTGATTTTGCAGTAGCTGATGGTTTACTCGGGCCCCTTAATAAGTTTCCTTCCACATGCAAACATGTTAGTTATCCTTTGTGATTTTTGAATCTCTAGAAGGTGGTTGCGGGTGGCTCTTTTGCTCTTTCCTCTGGTCATCTATGCCCTGTCCTTACAAGTCAGTGCTTTTCATGGTGTTAGAAACAAATGCCAGTTTGTCCCCAGACTCAAACAGAAAAAACACCTTACTTTTATGTTCTGGATGAGCTCTTTTTCTGCTGCACAACTCTGGAGACCATTGGATGTGCTGGAAGACATTTAAAAACAGGCAGACTAAGACCTGAATTTTCTCAAATTAAATAGAGTTTATTTTACAGCACAGAAAGGATGTTTAGAATTCCCAAATGCATTTTCTTATCTTTAGAAGTGCTACAGCTAAATAGTGTTAAACCTAAATGAAGAATTTGGTGACTTCTTTTTTAGTTCTATTGTACAGACTTGTACATATTTCTTTATGTCTAATTTTTGTGTTATAATTTATAGAAATTTCTATAATTTTTTTTTTAAATCTCCAGATTACGGAAAAACCTAAAGTCTCTAATCATTGTCCACCCCTCTTGGTTTATCCGAACACTTCTAGCTGTTACAAGACCATTTATCAGGTAATTTTCTGAGGACCTTTAAGAAAAAATTCCTTGTATTAAAATGTCAGTTTCATGTGTCAGAAATATTGAAGTAATTGTTTGTGTTTTCTTCCCTAGTTCAAAATTCAGTCAGAAAATTAGATACGTCTTTAATTTGGCAGAACTCGCAGAGCTTGTTCCCATGGAGTACGTTGGCATACCAGAGTGCATCAAACAGTACGTCCCTGCCCTGCTGTCATTCTGTCCTTGTTTCTGTGCAAGAGCAATGTTTTCCCTTCCTCTCTGCATTCTAGAGCACACGGGTTTGTAACAAGGAAATAGAAGAAACTTTGCCCGCACCTTCCCCTACATCAGCATTTTTACATTACCAGAGGTGATGCCTGGTCATGAATCCTTTATATGTTAAATGCTGGGTACAGTCTGGGAGAGACATTTCCCGAAGGACCTGACCTGAAGAGTAACTTCTCAACTTGATATACTGCTCTCCCAGATAGAATGAGTTTATCATATTATTGAAAGAACTCATACTGCTAAAGAAATGAATTGTTGATTAAGTCAACTTGGTCTTAATTATTTTCTAGAGGCTAGAATTTTCTGTGTCACAGCTCACTTCCACCTGCCTTCTAAAGGATTTGGTAAGACTGTCAACATAAACACTTGGCATCACAGTGCTGTGGTACAGGAAGGTGTTCTGTCTCTGTTGGTTTCATATTTAAGCCTAAATGTATCCAAACCAGAGTTTACTGAGTCAATTTTTATTCTGTGTTTATGTGTTAACACATAATATTTATGTGTTAAATATTAGCATTTTGTAGTTGTGCCTGCAAACTTACACTTTCAGTCTTTTTTTTTTTTTTTTTAAATCTCATAATGTGCATTTACTGAAATAACTCTTCCCTACCAAGGTATGAAGAAGAAAAGTTTAAAAAGAGACAAAAAAGGTACATGCACACCTTGACTGGGTTGCATCTAGACTAGTCCATTTGCATTGCAAAGACTAACCCTGCTGCTGGTTGGTTAGCTGGCAAACAGAGAGAATAGCACTTGTAAATATAAATGTTGCCCAGAGCCCACTACAGAGTGAACCCCAAGCTCCTCCTGCCAAATATGAGAATACTTATTGCCTGTTAGGAACCAAAACCCTTCTCCTTGTGCTGGTCCAAATACAGTGCAGAACCCAGGGAAATGACTGGGAACATTATTTAAAATCCCAGGCCTTCCTTCAAAGACTGTTTCTCATTTTGCTTTTGAAATAGTTACACATTTCAGTTACACATTTTTTCCAACAACTTATTCCCTCAGGGTTGATGGTTATATTTACAATGCATATACTCTTTGGCTAACCAACATTGATTTTCTTTATATGCTTAAATTAAATAGCCTGCTAACCAGTCAAACTACATGTGATGAAATACCTAAAATTCGATGTACCATTTAACAGTTAAACACTCTGCTTTCCACTTTACATTTAATTTTGAACACTTTTCCTTTGAGTGTAACAACCTTTCATGTGTTAATGTTTTAGCGTAAAGATGAAAGGTGAAGTAGAAAATAGTCTACCATCTTACACAGTAGTTTAGAAAAGTGAAGGCCTTGGATCTAATTATTGTTTTTGGGGTTTTGTTTTGTTTTGTTTTAGAGATGTTCTTACTCTATAGCCCAGACTGGCCTCTCTCTCTCTTACAGTCTTCTGCCTCAGTCTTTGAATGTGAGGTTGTAGCTGTCTACCACCACATCCATTGCTAATCCATTGTTAATACATTTTATTTAAAAAAAATTAATAGATTTCATTTTTTTAAAAAGAGTCAAACAACATTAGCAAAATTATCACTAACTATGGTCTAAAGAATTAAGATGAGAGATTTACATGTACTTTACCCATCTGTGGAACCAGTTAGAACCTTTGCTGGTATAGTCTTAATTTTGAGTACTTTGGTTCTTTTTGTGAAAATTCAATTCAGCTAAGCATGTAAAAGAGTCCTAACTTGCCATTTCTGTGTAGTACTCTGCAGTTTGACCAAGATTCACTAAGTGGTGTAAGCAGTGGCCTGGGTAATGGGCTCTGCTGTCCTCTCTGGGCAGCGCTGTGTATATGTCAGAGGAGTGGTTCAAACTCAAAATGCATCAATAATTACAGCCTTCTAGACTGTAAAAGGATTTGTTGGAATTGGTAGCTGGTAAGTGCCTTCAATCCGAGCACTCAGCAGGCAGAGGCAGGCAGATTTCTGTGAGTTGAGGCCAGCCTGGTCTACAGAGTGAGTTTCAGAACAGCCAAGGATGACAAAGACAGGGATACCCCTGTGTCAAAAAAAAAAAAAAAAAAAAAAAAAGAGTTGCTTCTGTTGAGGAAGTGTGCTGTTAATTCCCTTTTTAAAAAGGTTTTAGTATTTGATCAGCTGTTAGAAATAATTCAAGCATCACATAAAAATTGAAACTCAAACATTTTATTGTTTGGAACCTATCGAAGTTACTTTATCTTAACTATTCCTCCCTTGGAGTCCCTTCTACTTTCTCACCTCTCCACCCTGCTAGAGAGAGAGAGAGAGAGAGAGAGAGAGAGAGAGAGAGAGAGAGAGAGAGAGGTGTGTGTGTGTGTGTGTGTGTAAATAAATTTATCCTGGTCCCCTTCCCTCCCCCCCCATTTTGCTTGTGTTCAATCCTCAGTAGGGTCATTACATGTATCTTTCAGCATTTAATTTTTATAAAACTTCCTTTAACATTGAAAGGTCTGTTTGAGAAACAACTTTTCTTCAACTAACTTTAAATATAGAAATATGTTTAAAACAAAACTTGGGGTTGTGGGTGTGGCATCTATTAGGTAGAATCCCAGAGATAGGATTGAAGCCGAGTCCTTTTAAAGTTTCACCTGTTTCTTTCTACAACTTGGTGTCTGTGGCCAGACAGGTATCATGTTTCAGCATTGCCTACAATTATTTCTTAACAATCATTCATATTGGAAAAATTGTATATTTTAGGCCATAACAGGAGTAGGTATCTAATCTTTGGTGCCAACATACTGTATTTTTATAACAGACCAGGGCTTTTTACTTTTGATTGACAGATAGTCAGGTGATCGTAGGAATGGAAACAGGTGTGAAAAGTACCTTCCTGCTTTGTACCAGTGTGATTTAAACATCCCAAATCAGCTGTAAATGCAAGTCATTTATTTGTACACAGTCTACCAGTGAATTACAGAAAATAGTTACCATTCTGTAAACCAGTTTGGTTTCTAGATTTTAATGTGTTAATCGGTCATTGGTGACTTTAGTGGTATAATTAAATTGCTGTTAACAGTCATTCTTGAAAGAGTTCATTCCTCTCGACAGTCTTACCCACTAAACTTCCTGCTGTAGTGGGATTATAAGTCATGGGCTCTGAGGATGTTTATGGCTATGAACATAAAGTATCCTAAAGGCATAAACAGTGACATTTGTATCCTTGCCAGTGTACTGTTGGCTTAGAAAAATTCTGTTTTAGTGGGGGAGACAATACATGTTTTTTTTTTTCCTACAGTATCTGCTTTGTTTGCAAAGCTTTGTTTATGTAACAAAATAATATGTGCTAAAAGTAGCTGTTTTTAAGAAAGAAGTCCTCCAGTTGCCAGTGTTGTGGTTATTTTTAATTATCTGTGTTTCTCATTGAACAGAGTTGATCAAGAGCTTAATGGAAAACAAGAACCACCAAACAGTGAGCAGTAGGTTTGGTGTCCTGTCCAGAAGAGACAAAGAGCACCAGAGAAGTGGGGCTGTTGGGTGTCACAGTGCATTCATGGCTGGAGTTTTTATGTAATCTGTTACAAAATTTACTTGACTCCTTTCCAAATGGACTCTTGTACAAGGGACTGTTCATCGCTGTAATGGTTTGCGATTCTTGAATTTAGCTCTTTAATGACTAATTATATGGTAATCATTTTATATTGCTAAATAGCAGAGAACTACACTTTATATAAAGCAATTTTTGCATTTGTTTATTTGAATGATGCATTTTCAGTAAAATATTTATATACATAAGTGACAATGGAAAGAAATAATATATATTTTTATGTTGGGGGCAATATTTTTTAGTGTGTACTTATCTCCTGGAAGAATATACACACAATTTTAAATGTAAAGTGCATGTAAGACTTGTTTTTGTAAATTGTTGGATACATTTCCTGGGTAGCTTAGGCTGAGTTGTCCTACAACAGGGGCAGTTAAACTGACTCAAGTACCCAGGGTCATGCACATGATATAGTCAATAGTAGCAGCCGAGCTTCTCCTCACGAGAAAGCACATTGCTGCATGAAACATGGTGGCAGTGCAGGCAGTCAGTGAACGGCTCACTTTCCTCTCTAAAGATGTCTTAGAACCAGACCCAGAGACTTTGAGAAGCTAGTGGTTAGGCTTTGTATATATGTATATAAGGGACATTTTATTTTACCCAAAGACAGAGCTGTTTAAAAAAGGAAGAAAGGAAGGAAGGGAACTCTTAAGATGTGTTCGCTGATGTGAAATGAGCTGTGTCTGTGTGTGAAGCTGTGAGGTGTTGCAGGCGCTGTGGTGAGTGGTCAAGGTCAGCTGCATCTGTAGAGCAGATGGGCTGCCGCTGAAATGACCTCACAGGGCACTTTACCAGAGTACTTCGTTATCAGTTGTGACCACAGTGCTATTTGACCTATGCAGATAGGTGTTCATGTAGCTGTTGGATGGTGTGACAGTACTGTACATGGGTTGTCTCTGTAAGTGTGGGATTACTGCTGGTGTGTGCTCAGGATGACATTTATTGCACATAAGCTCTTATTTCATGTGGTTAAGTACCTGACTGAACACTGAAATAAATTTTATTTGTGCCTCCAAGCAGGATTTAATTACCTACAAAATCGTTCCAAAACAACAACTTTGTCTAGTCTTCTATCATGAACTTGCCTACTGTTACCTACTCATAACAGCCTGGCATACGCATATTCGGTTGATGTATCAGCTTCAAAACAACCAGCCCTTCTTATAAGCTGTTTATAAGAGTGACCTAGCAAAACAAAATTGAATAGGTGTGAACTAAACTTAGAAGATTATTCCCTCCCATCCTGAACACATGACCTTCACTATATTGTCAGTTTTTATTTAGTGTTAAGATTTTATTACAAAAGGGAATGTTTCTCTACTTCTTTGTCCTTCTCAGGCATAAATTTGACCTGCTGAGTAAAGCGAGTTGATGGTCAAGCTGGAGGACTCTGGGTAAAACATTCATCCACATCCTCTCAGCTTGGACCCAGCACTCCAAGCAGATCCTGCACTAGTGTCATTGGAGTAAATGGAGCGAAAACCATTTTATTTGTGTTGGTGAAGGAACTTTAAGAATAGCTGTATAGATCCAGGTTTGGTGGCATCCATCTTTAATCCCAGCACTTAGGAGGCAGAGGCAGACAGAGCTCTGTGAGTTTAACACCAGCCTGGGCTATATAACTCCATAGACATCCTTCTGAACTTACCCTTGAGTGGCTTGTCTCTCATCGCAGAATAGGCTGAGCATTGTCATTGGTTTTCTTACACATTAGGTACTTGCATTTTCAATTTCGAAATACAGACAATATAGCTTCAGCTTTTTATTGTGTTTACTTTTTTCAGAAGTGGATTTTTTGATTTTTGGGTTTGGGAAGGTTGTTTTGTTTTTTGTGGGTTTCTTTTTTCCTTTTTTTTTCTTTTTTTTTTTTTTGTAAATTTTTAAAAAGTAGAAGTAGCTTATAATCAGTTAGAACATTAAAGTTCAAGAGGGACTGGAGAGCTGGCTCATTGATTGCAAGAGCACTTCCAAGTTTAGTTCCCAGCACCCATAGTAGGCAGTATATGCCCACCTGTAACTCCAGCTCCAGGGATTCAGTGCACTCTTTGGCCTCTGGATGCCTGCATCACACACACACACACACACACACACACACACACACACACACACACACACACACACACACCCCTAAACCTTTTCTTAAAAAATGAATAAAATTCAGAAGGGACAGCCAAGTATCATCATTATGGTGGATGTCTTGAATCCCAGCACTAGGGAGTCTGCAATGGGAGATTTTAAATTTGAGGCTCATCTAGGCTACATAGCAAGGCCTTGACTCAAGGATAAAAAGGGAACAGTGCTAACACTTGAATTATGGGGGAAACTTCTTTAACCTGCACTTGAATGGCATGTGGTGTAGGGATGCACCCACGATAAATGTAAACATGCCTATGAGACTGGGTTGATGACTAGTAGGCTAGAAGAGAAGCTGTATTAAATTGATTTTTAATTGGTAACAATAAAACATCGCCCATATTTTAATTCCCATTACTAATTGAGGTGAAAATGCATAGAATAATTCTTTGACTTTTTGCTGGGGTTATGAATAAACTTGACAGATTGAATTTATCTTGATTCTATTACCATCTTTGTTACACTTCAGCTCTGATTGCCCCTTTTTTATCAAAAGTTTTTCTCAGAAAATAATGTGATTCTATGTTCTGCTTGATTGTGTTCCTGAAAAAGCACCAGGGGAAGCTGTGATGTCTCTGCCCCACACTGAAGCCTTTAACTCAAGGAGGCCAGAGGTGCCAGAAAGTGTGGTGCTAAGCAGAGTTAGAAGATGAGAAAAAGCCATTATAAATAAAGACTTGGTTGTTACCCACATGCCACCAAAAGTGTCCCTCTTAAGGGAAGTACTCTGTATAGCAATGGGTGGTTCCATTTCCTTTATCCACAAGGAAAAGTAGATGTCATAGAAGATGTGGCTTGAAAAGAAAATTGCCAATGGCCCTTGTGATGACAATCTTGTTCTCTTATCCTTTCGTCTTCAGATGGAAGTGGGTCTGAACAGTGGTGTAGTTGCTAGTGTCCAAGTTGACTGCTTTCTGTACTTGGTAAACATTAATGTTGGCTTCTGTGCAAAGTGTCACAATTTGGTGTCACCAGCTCCTTGACAGTATTCTTTCCACATCACTGCAGCCATTTATATACATGCTCAGGGAATGTGAAGAGGCAGTCTCATGTAGAAGTGTTTGTTCTTTGCATTGAACTATTCAGTTGGGTATTAGCACTAGAATACTTGTAGAGCAGGCCAGTTTCTTGATAGAATTGGTTAGGTCTGTATGAAAGGTGACAATAGCTTTGGCCTTCTTTTTCCTGTGCTGTAAGTAGAAAATTGTTGCCAGGTGGTGATGGTGCACACCTTTAATCCCAGCACTCCAGGAGACAGATGCAGGCAGTTCTCTGAGTTCAAAGTCAGCCAGGTTCTCAGAGCAAGTTCTGGGACATCTGGGCTATACAAAAAAAAAAAAAAAAAAACAAACACAAAAACAAACAAACAAACAAAGGTTAGGGGTGGGGGAGGTAGAAAATGAACAGTGTTAGATATGTGGAGACAGTTGATGACAGAGGTGCCACTCCATTCTGCTTTGGTTTTGTCATGTGTGGCTCCCTCCGTGCCTCCTGCCCCTATAGTATTTAGATATTTCAGAAATGGATCTATCAAGTCTCAGGGCTGGAATAAGAGGAATCAGTAGACTGCAGGCTAACATTTGTGCTAGTGAGAGTTTGTCTTGTCCTAGGGAATGGGAATTGTGTAGTGGGAGTTGCTGAGACCATCAAGAACTGGGGCGGCAGCAGGGCGTGGTCTGCCCAGTGTTCTAAACTAGTCCAGGACCACTTGTCCCAGGAGCCCTTCACCTTGAGCTCCCGTTCTGCAACCCTGAATTCAGTCAGGTCAGAAAGCCAAGTCATGGAGCTTCAAAGTCCTAAATGGAAACAACCAAGCAGTGTGTGGAGCTGTAAGGGCTGACTACAGTCTGAACGGGACATTTTATTGCAATTATATATAATATATAATGCTGTGGAGCCAAATTTAAACCGCTATGGGAAATTCACCTGTGTCTTGAAATCAAGTACTGGATAAAAAAAACCCACAAGTTTTCAGGCCAAGCATGATGGCATGTTCTTGTGATTCCAGCACTCCGGAGGCTGAGGCAGGAGGACTGTGAGTTTGGGGATAGCCTGGGTAGGTATACACAGTGAGACCTGCCCTGGGGGTGGGGTGAGGTGGAGCAACACTTGGTGCATTCAAATTAGTAAAAAATTGATACTAAGCTATTTGCTTCAGATAGCTAGCTGTCTAAAAGACTTCCTACAGTAGTTGAAAACTTTGGAATTTGAATTTTTGTGTATTTGTATATTCAGTTTGACAAGAACTTGATTAACTGTCAGCTATTCCATTGTATCTTTGTATACAGACTTTGAAAAGGCTAATGCCCTCCTAAGAGTTACTTCATTGTTTACTTACAGAAAGCTAACTAGTAGATACTGATGTTCTGGGCTGCTGGCTTACACAGCCTTGGGGTGCTGTTCACAGAAACCACAATTCAGAGTTCATCAGACACTATTGCACTTTGAGTCCTACTTCAAAGATATTTTCATTACAAGCTCACATGCTGGCATTTTAGACAAAATTAACTTACTATGACCTTTTTTTTTTTTTTTTTTTTTTTCTGTCTTGGATTGTATTTACTAGCCTAGCTCTTCATTTCAATGAGAATTCAGTCTGATTGTCTGCAGGCCACAGCTTGTGGTTCTAGTCAATGAGCAGCCCCTGATCAGCAAATACGCTGTTTGCTCCTCTTTGGACTTGTTATGAATACAGTGTGTGTCCTACTTTGTTGCACGGATTACTACAATGTTAATGCATTTTAATAAATTAGTTGGAATATACATTTGTGCCTTGTTTTCATCTTTATTTACGTTAACTTTTACACTGAGTTATCTGGTAAGCCTTTCAACCCTGCAGTTTGGGTGCTACTAATTCTTTTGACTGATAACGAGTTCAGCCTGTTTAAAAATCTTAACATTATCTGAACTTTAATCTCTTATACTTATGATTTAGTATTATTTTACTCTGGGATATGTTTTTTAAAGGCTAAAAAGCACTCGGGAGGCAAAGGCAGGAAGATCTCTGTGAGTTCTAGGCCAGCTTGGTCTATCTACAAAGTTGAGTTCCAGGACAGCCAAGGCTGTTACACAGAAAAACCCTGCCTCGAAAAACCAAACAAAAAGGTTAAAAGGGAAAACACAGCATGGCACAAAGGAGTACCTGCTTCATTCCCAGACCTCGGGTTCTAGCACTGACCCCAAAGTCTCAACTCGGGTGCTCTTTGGCCATCAGCTGTGCACATAAAAGCTGTTTTCAAAGCAGAAAACCAAAGACGCCGGCTGATACCAAAAGGAATCTAAGATTCCGAAATTCAGAATAGGCACCACGTATTTGCTCCAGTGTTAGGCTTGAGGTTTACACAGCAGGTCTTCCAAAAGGAAAGGACTAGCGGACCACAAACTTGGGCTGGCGGGAGAGACCGCCCCGCGGGCTTGGGGTTCCCCCGCCCAAGCGGGAGGGGCCACGCGCCTTCTCGGAAGCTGGGGGGGGGGCACCGGTGGTTCTCGTGGCGTCACCTCCGGGTCGTGCAAGCACTTCCGGGTCGCTGGCCCAGCGCTGTGGTTTCCGTGGCTGAGGAGTTGGTCGCAGCGGGCACCCTGCCCGGCTCTGCTAGCGCCGCGGCGGAAACGCCTTCCCTCAGGTAGGCGGCGGCGGGGCCGGGAGCGGGGGAGCCGCGGCGGGGCGGGCGGTAGCGAGCGCTGTGGCCGCCGGAAGCCGCCCCCAGGCAGACGCGGCCGCGCGGGCAGCCGCCTTCCCGCTCTCCTCAGGCCGCGCGCGGTGGACGCGCGTGTGGCTCAGACACGGGACACGAGCGCTTCCGCTTCATCTCCGCCGTGAGGAGGGAACCGCGCAGTTCTGCAGCCGTCGCCACCTTAAAAGATTGGAGATGGCCGAGGCAACTAGTTGGAGCAGACGTTGAAGTCGCTTCCCGCTGTCTTCTAAATAATGCTTAGTTGTCAGGAGGGAGTGTGACACGGCTCCCTCCCGGGCCGTGTTCAAGCTTCTGCCTACTTCCCTGACCTTTTTCGCCTCTCCTCCACACACGTGTACCGATTGGCGTTTACCTTCAACGGACTAAATGTTTCGTCTGACTCCCGCCGTGGGTCAGGTACTGCTCTCGGCCCGCAGGTTTCCCCCGGGAATAAAACACAAAGAGCCATGCCCTCGTGGACCTTACATTTTATGCAGAGAACAAATAGAAGACCGTTATGTAACTTGGCATGTGGTGCCAACAAGAAGTTTGAGCGAGATAAAGGGTACGGAGAAGTTCACTAGTGGATGATGTGGGAGTTCGTAGTGTTCAGGCGTTATTGGGTGGGAGCTGTTTGGGCAAAGATGAGTTTTGTTTGTTAGCCAAGTTCGTATCTGAGCAAGAACGTTCAGGCAGAAAGAACAGCCATCAGAAAGGCAGAGAGATGTTCCCATCGTGCTCCGGAAGTTGGGAAGTGCAAGGAGGAGGCGGCAGGTAGTAGAGAAGACCAGACATAAAGGGTAGGTAACCAGTCGTCAGTGCTGATGAAAGCTGTGGGTGGAAAATACCTCCTTCTAGCCCGTGTAAACTATAAAGAGTGTGGGAGACAAATGTAGAATAAAGGAAATCGAGACACCATCTGCACCATCCACATGACTTGTAATAGTAGTGGCTCAGAACAAGGAAGCAGTGATAGACATGTTGAGAAATGATTGGATACTAAACCCATGTTGATGGTTTTGTTTGCAAGATTTGGTAGGAATTGGACATCTTTGTGGTTTACATGACTTTGAGAACAACTTCAAAGGTCTTGTCTAGTAAGACCATAGAGGTACGGGCGTCACTTCAGTTAAGAAAAAGGACAAGTAGAAAGTTTGAATAGGAAGTTAGTTTCAGAACTTAGAGGGTATGTGAATTTGGGACTCACCAGCTGATGTTTAAAGCTGTAAAAATGAATGTTAAACTTCATAAATGTATGTAGAAAGAAAATAGTAAATAGAGACTGCCTTGTGATTGTAAGGGGTAGGGAAGGGCCAGGCATGGTGGCATACACCCTTAATCCCAGCACCCAGGAGGCCAGGCAGGCCGATCTCTGAGAGTTCCAGACAAGCCAGGGCTACAAGGGGAAGAAGGCAAGTCAGCAGCATAAACCAGTGAATCTAAGAAGACAACCCCAAAAGTGAAGTACCAAGCAGTGGTCCTGTAACCTGAAGAAGTCAGCTGTGTCAGATGCACTAGTCTGAGCTAGTCTTCCCATGCCATTGATGACCTCCAGCATCAGTTTCATTACAGTTAGAGCCCAAAACTTGGTATGACTAGAGAAAGGGGAATGGGAAACAGTGAGTCAATTAACTCTTATAACTTTTGCCAGACAGGAATAGAATGTAGGTGGTGGAGGAAGTGGATTTGAGTGGTGGTAGTTGTTGCTCATGTTGACTATAATGACAGAAAGGAGGAGTATATGGGGATAGGTGGTGGTAACTAGATGAGAAGATGGATATGGTTGTGAGAGTCTAGTTTCCATTAATTTAATTTCATTAGTAGAGTAGAAATGTGCCCCACATATTTCTAATGTTTTTTTTATTAATACTGAGACATACTACAGAATACCATGGATGTGTCAGCTGTGGCAGGGGGGTGGGGGGAACGATGGAGAGAGGGAGGGGAGAATGTGGGAGCTCATGGAGGCCAAATGAGGACATGCATCATGGATTCCTTGGAGCTCCAAGTTCCAACGTGTTCCGATCTACCCAGTGTACTGAACCCAGGTCCTCTGCAATTACTCTTAACTGCAGGAGAAATGTCTCAGCTATTTGATAACTTTTTTTCAGTGTAAAATAAACAATTTACATGTGGGTACAAAGAGAAAAGTGAGGACAAGATATAAAAGTTTCAGAGAAATCAACATATAAAAACATATAGATGGAATAACTAAGGGGGAAGGCCAGGGAAGAGAAGACTTAAATAGCCTTAGGGTAATTCAGGAGATGGAGGTTAGGGAGCGGAGGAAGAATTGCTAAAGAAAACAGGATATACAGTAGTTCTATGAGCCAGGAGGAACGAACTAAGAATGGTACCTCAAAAACTAAAGGAATGTCTCAGGATGACAGAATGATCTGTTGAATTGGCCATGTCTAATATGAAAATGGCTGGTCACTATTTTTAACAAGTCTTATCTGGTGATTATTTGAATACGTCTCCTCCTGTTCATCTCTGGACTCTAAGTAAACTTGTTATATCTGTATTCCTGTACCCGTTTTTAGGTCCCATAAGCAGGGTTTTCTGCCTTTCTTGCCTTGTTTCAAGGGCATTTTGTTGCCTGCAGTTCTCTTGTGGCGCAAACTCATCCTGTCCTTTGCTTCAGCTTCACACTTTCACACTTCTGTGGCTTTCCTTACCCTCCTGCCTACCATTTTTTTCTTTGCCTGAAGAATGGGAAACTTTTCTAAGCCAGCTCGGTGCACAAACAGCCTTCATGATACAAATTTATACCAAATTTAAACTTTTTAGGTGCCTGTTACCCTTTGTAGAGTCAGAGACTTTTGGGACCAGCTCATCTTTATTCATCTTCCTGTCTCTGTTTCTTGTCACAGTGCCATCCTCTTGGCAGGAACTCTAATGGAATTTTAGAGGAACAGAAAAATAAAGGACCCAAATGCAGATAACATGTCACTAAGTGACAGCAAGTAGACTGGATACTATGGAAAATTCTAAACTAAAGGAAATCTGTGGAAAAAATAAAGATGCACATTTTAATGGATATGCCAGCATTCTGAATTAAAAAGATAAATACCATACTGTTGTTAAAATCAGAAAAATCAACTTTGAACAATTCTTTGAAATTATAAGATAACATATTAATTTGTAATGAGTTCTAATAGTTCCATGTTAGAATACATTAAGTTGTAGACTGTTATATATAATTTGCATTGTTACAGGTTGGCCTTTCGTATTAAATTTGTAGGACATCAATGCAAGCCTGAAGAAAAAGTAATTGCTTCATTTTAAACCATGGCATATCAGTTATACAGAAATACGACTTTGGGAAACAGTCTTCAAGAAAGCCTTGATGAGCTCATACAGGTGGGGACCAAACATTAAACATGCTCTATAAGTCTTCAAATTACTTTGTTAAAAATATTTTAAAATTAACGCTTTTCCCTTATTATTAATGATGAACTATAGAAATGATCCCTGAAAGTATAATATTCTCATCTCAAATTTAGAAGAAAGGGATATTCGGTCACTTTTAAAGTGTAATAAATACTTTTTTGAGATATGAGTTAAAACTTTTAATTTCTAATTAAGTTTTAGAAGAATTAATAGTACTCAAATCACACAACTCAGAAAGCATTAAATATTTGTATTTATGTTCTATTAGAGTGTGGGAGAGAGGTTGTTTTTGTTTTTGAGACAGGGTCCAGGCTATCATTGAATGTGCTATGTAGTTAGTGTGGTCTGGAGTTCCTGGTCTCCCTGTCCTTGACACACACACACACACACACACACACACACACACACACACACACACACACACACACACACTCTCTCCTACCCCTACCTGCTGGGATTGCAGTTGTGCAGCACCACGCCTGGCTCCGTCTGCTGTGGCGTTATTATATAGACTTTGGTAAGATTTGCCTTAGTTTTGTCTTTATATATAGGTCTCATGTCTTTCATTAAGAAAAAACTTGGTTTCCATTTGTTGAACACTTAGTCCAGCCACTGAAGGAATAGCAAGTTTTTCCTGGCTTTGCAAAAGTTTGCTTTTTTTTTTTTTTTTTTTTTTGTCAAGATAGTGTAGAAGTCATTTTCAGGCCTTGCTCCATTGTCACTTAGAGCACAGGAGAATAAGTTCTACTTCAGGATTTTAGATTCTAATTAATATACTTTATTTTGTCTTTAATGTTTTTCCCTTGGTGAATTTATGATCTTTGTTGTTTTTTTTTTTTTTCCTCAGTCCCAACAGATCACCCCCCAGCTTGCCCTTCAAGTTCTACTTCAGTTTGATAAAGCTATAAATTCAGCATTGGCTCAGAGAGTCAGGAACAGAGTCAATTTCAGGGTAAGAATATTTTCTTGTGTATGGAAGTCTGCACCAGGTACTCTGAGAGGCTACATGGACTTACTCAGCATAACAGGAGGATTTGGTTAGTCTGGTTTGGGAACTTGTGTAATAATTGAATGATAGTTCATCCATTCCATGTGATACAGAGTAGCTTTTAGATCTTAATTTCATTGCTTCATAAATCATCCTGTGTATGTGTGGCTTTTTCCTTCGTGGAGAATTACTGAGGTTTCAAAGGCCTGAAAGTATTAGCTGCAAGACAGAAAACTCTGACCTTCCAGGAATGGTTGGTTATCTGTAGAATTTTCATGTTGCCTCCCATCTACTCTTAGATAGCTTGACTTATAAAATCTGTTCTGGTAGCTAGATGTCTTTTGAATCATCCCTGCTTTGAACAAAATACCACTCTCAATTTTGTGGTAATTTGGGGTTAAGAACTCATTGCAAAATGTGGCAAAACAGTTTACTATGTGGAGACACGTGGATAACCGTGTTTGCTATTACCCTGTTATATTTCTCTAATATCTTCATCTATAGACTATAGAAATAAATTTAAAACCTGTAAAGACTAATATAGGAAAAGAATTTATGAGTTGCATTTAAGAAAGCCTAGGTATTGAGGCAACATGAGTGTTTTGTTGATAAAAAAACAAAAGAATGTATTTAAGTGCCTATTAGGTAGTAGACATTGCTCTAGGTATCAGAAATGCAAGGGTGAACAAAATAAATGAGATCCGCATTTGACATACATTTTGCTGCAGAGATAAAATACATGTTTATGTTACATACAAATGTCTATCAGTTTTACATGCTTAAAAATTACAGGTATAAATAGTCAAATAGAAGACTATCAGCCAGGCATGATGACGCATATCTTTAATCCTAGCACTGAAAAGAGGCAGAGAGCTGCCTGCCTCTGCAGCCAGCCTGATCTACAAACCAAGTTCCTGGACAGTCAGGGCTTCACAAAGAAACCATATTTAAAGAAAAAAAAAAAGTCTCTTAAGACTTTTGATTCTTGGATTTTAATAGACAACTTCTGACAAAGTCGTTTTTTGTAGGAACCTGCTTGAAATTTTAACTTTTATTTTAAATTGATCTTTGTTAAACTGCATAAGTTTTAGCCATTTAGAAAATGGATGAACTATTTATCAGAGGCAGTCAGGCTCACAAGACCTTGGTAGTCTTATAATTGCTCTATTAAAAGTGTCTAGTGTGGGTTTCTTTTGCAAAATTAATTGGACACTTGTATTTCTTGTGTATAGTGTTTTGTAAGTCTGTCAGTTTTCTAAGAGTTGGCCCTGACCAGGTCTTAATTTTCCAGTTTACTTTTTCTTTTCCCATTGCTACTGCTGCAGTCCAGTATTCCATACTCTGCCCTGAATTATAGCAAAGTACATGTGCAAAGAGCATTGAAACAATATATTGCCACTACTTAAGTTTCCAAGTCACATTGCTTGATTGAATATCAATATTTATTTTTATGTATAATAATTTTTGCTAATCTACCAATAGATTAGGTCTATCCATTTAAGAAATAGAGTGATTTTACATATTATATGAGCTAATTTTTAGTTTCAAATCCTTAGTGTGAATTCAGTGTGATATTACTCAGTAAGATGCTACAAGAAAAGCAGTCCTTAAATATGAAAACTAAAACTTTAATTATTTATATATTGGGATTTATTAGTAAAAAGTAAAAAAAAATGGCAAGTAACTTAGGGAGGACTTTTAGAAAGTAAATCCACATAGAATTAATGCATATAGCTAGGCTTTTAAAGAGCCACTGTGTGCACTTAAGAGGATAGAAGAAGGAAAAAAAGATGGAAGAAATGGCTACCTAAACATGGTATACTCAGCTTCAAGTAATGAGTCAGCATTAAAATATTTAAGTGGTCAAAAAGTATTGCTTCTCATGACAGCTTCTTTTCTTTTTTTCATGATTTTGTTGTCTACAAATGAGAACTGAGTACTGTATAACCTTTAAGTTTCTGTTTTAAGAAACAGATGTCACCTATTATTGATATATATTAAAAGATTCTATTTTTTTAGAGGCAGTTGATAAAAATCAGTATTGAGCCAAAGGAACTCTGAAAGAAAAATGAATCTATAATTGTTTAAAGCATAATTATTCTTCCAGCTCTTATAGATAAGGTTCTAGATTCAGAGTCTCAAATGAAATACACAAAAAAGCAAGATGCCTAAATAACTAAAAATTATATACAGTAAAGGTTCACTGTCCTTTGCAGTGGATTCTTTTAATAAAAACATTTTTTGGTTTGGTTTTTTATCTAGGAGCAGGAACATATCCTTGAACATAAAAGGAAGCATTTTTAAGTGTAAAAAAAAAATGTATTAGACTAAACACCAACATAATGGAATCAAAGCCTAATATGCATTATGTGAAATTAAATATAAGATATTTAAACAGCAAAATCTTAAAATGACTCCTACCCTATTATCCATATTGGTGAAAACTGTTTGAATCTGAATATAAGGAGAATTTTAAAAACTGATGACTGTGAATGGATTTAACGAATTTAGTAGACATGAATAATTACTGTGAATTATATTCTGCTGGACTCTGAAAATACAACAGGAAACACTGGTCTCTGCTACCAGCATAGTTTACCCAGCAGACCATTAAAACAAATATGTTAAAAATGTTAGGGTATGTTACTTGGTTCCGTGGGAATACGGCAGGTATGGAGGACAAAAGGCTGCACTCACAAAATAATGCTTGAGTCCTGAAGAATGATTCGTAGTCAGCTAAAGGAGTGATAGTACTGTAGAAAGGAAGATAACATTTGGAATATGGTAGGAAGTTCCAGAAAACAATTCTCCAGAAGATACTAATATAAAGGAAACCTCAGAGAAACCATGGGACCCGCCCCCCAGGAAGTCCACACTTGTCCTAATGTACTAACCTTAATAAGGAAGTCAATGAAGGACTGTTAATCACAGGAGCCACACAATTTTATTTGCCTTCCTGGTGTTCACATGAAGAATGGATTACAGGGGAATGAGGCTGGAAGCAGAAGAACATGCCTCTTAGCCAGCTGAATCAGAAGAGTCAAAGTAGCTTTACTTACAGGTCTAACAAAAGATTGTAAGAAATGGGGGGATTTTAAAGGGCACATCTGACAGGACTTGTGGATACGGTGAAATGGAGAGACAAACAACCGCTAATTTTCAAGCTTCTGCCTTGAGTGACAGTAGAGTCACAGAAAAAGCTGATTTGGAAGTAGTCTTAATAGATAACAGTGATGAGTCTGAGCCAGTTATGGGATTTAAATTGTCTTAATGTTTATAAGGAATCTGTTTTTGTACAAATTTAGAAAATGAACACCCAGTGAAATATAGAGCTTTAAATATTTGTAAAACATTCAAATGGAGCCAGTGCATGTATTTAATCCCAGCACTCAGGGGGCAGATCTCTTTGAGTTCCAGGACAGTCAAGACTACATAGTAAAACTTTGTCTCAAAAAAAGAGGTCAAATGTGAGGGCTGGAGAGGGTTTAGTGACTAAGAACACTTATTGCTCTTGGAGAAAATGTGGGTTTGGTTTCCAGCACCCTTATCAGGTAGCTCACATCTACCTATGCCTCCAATTCAGGGGTTCAGACTCCTGGCCTTCACAGCCATTGGCATGCATGTATTATACATAAACTCAGGAAAGCACGTACCAAATATATACATGCATCCATGTACAAAAACATATTTTTTTAATGTAATGGGCAGGATATAGTGGTACACACCTTTAATCCCAGCACTTGGGAGGGAGAGGCAGACAGTTCCAGGGCAGCGTGGTCTACATAATGAGTTCTGAGACAGCAAGGGCTGTGTAGAGATCCCTTTCTCAAAAATACAGAGATCAAATGAACTTTCATAATTTTTCCACAAGAGGGCAGTAGACATAGAAATTTAAGTCTTCGTACAGCTTTTCATCTCAGGTAAGTAATTTGCAGATTGTTTTAGAGTACTAAAAGTTAGCAAAAATGCTTTTAAATCTTCCCTGAGCTGACTTATTCAGGTTTTCTTTTACTTATTTCTAAGTAGATAAAATTAAGTTAAATAAACTAAGCTAAGCATTAAGTATACTGTTTTAGTAGCTATATACTTGATAGCTAAATTTTCTTGGGTTTCTTTGAAATAAAAAGCATGAGGGGAAACAATGGCTTCTCATGGCATTTCTCAATGTTTTGTTTTAAAGGGCTCTCTAAATACATACAGATTCTGCGATAATGTTTGGACTTTTGTATTGAATGATGTTGAATTCAGAGAGGTGACAGAACTTATTAAAGTGGATAAAGTGAAAATTGTAGCCTGTGATGGTAAAAGTAAGTGCTCGCCTAATTACTGTGAAAGCAAAACTTGTTGAAATATTTTTTTTCTCCTCTTTAATTATCTTGATCTATCTGAAAGCCTCAGGGGAAAGTGGTTAGGTGATCAACCCTCAGATAAAAATCTAGCTTCTGTATTCTACATGTGCCTTCTTACTGACCTTACATCTATATGCTCAAATGACACATAGATGCTTAACACAGATTCAATTCATGTGCAAAGAAAATAAGTTAATTGCTAAATTTCATTCCATTGAGTTGCTTATTTGAAGCAGTCATCAGACTTGTCACCGTCACCCTTCTCTTTAAGAAAGTTATGTGTAACTGAGCATTAATCTTAAAGCTTCTTTCTGTGTTGCTGAATACCTTACACTTTATATAAGAAGCTAATTCTTTTAAAGCTGATTTAAACTAACCATGAAACTTGCAGTTATAATGGGAGATACCTAGTACATTTGCTCAAGAGAATTGTCCACAGCTGACCTAGAGGTTCTTTAAGTCATTAAACATGTTTAAAGTGGCACATCTCTGCCCCCTACTCCATGACTGGTATTTTTCCTTTTGTTTAGTTTTAAACATAACCCAAAGCCTTGTACTTGCTGGATTTGCACTCTAATACCAAGTCGAGTCCTAGCCCTGTGTTTTATTGTGTATTTACTTTAATTGGTAATCCGGACAGCTTGTGTTTAAAGTACCAGTCCCTGGAGTATAAAGATTGCCACTCGAAGAAGGGGGTAAGGGGTGGGGGACTCTAAGAAGCAAGAAAGAGAGAAATATTTAGAAAGTAATACCTCTATTTCTTTTGTTTCATATCAAGTTTGTTTTGTTTCTGTTTTTTTGAGATGGTCTCTGTACCTTTGATTGGCCTGGAACTCATTATGTAAACCAGGCTGTCCTCAGACTCAGATTTCGCCTGTCTCTGCTTCCTAAATGTTGAGATTAAAGGCATGTGCCACCTTTCTGGCTACAGTTTGAATTTTTTAAAGAATGTCTAATCACTGAAGAAATGTAGAGAATACAGAAAAGCTCCATATTAAACCACCTGTACAGGTAACTGTTCAACTTCAAAAGAAAAGACTTTCACATCTTAGGGATCTATTTTTTTTAGGGATTTATTTTTTATAGTAACACATCTGTGTACAGAGTCATGTTTACACATATAATTTTTTCCATATAGATTAGTCCATTTAATCTGATTTCTGATGGTTATAGCTTTTATTTATTTTTATTTTTCAAGACAGGTTTTCTCTGTATAGCCCTGTCTGTTCTGGAACTTACCATGTAGACCAACCTGGCCAAACTCAGAGATCCACCTGTCTCTGTCTCTAGAGTGCTAGGATTAAAAGCTAAAAAGGCTTCCAGATGTCAAAAAGTCTAGGAAGTTAGCACCATTACACTACTTACTCATCAGAGCTAACTAGGAATCCTCAGCAGTAGTCCTAGAAACTTCTTAGTGTGACTAGCAGATATTAAGTTTTTTTTTTTTTTTTTTTAACATTGTACATTTGGGTCACTTTTTTTTTTTCCATTTCTACAAAGGTGGTACTATCTGCTGTACCACAAGATAAATTTCTATATTTGAAATAATTTATATTTTCATGTTTTTTCCTTATAATTTAAGCTAGTAACATCCTTATAACTCTTAGGTTTTTTAAGTGTTTATTGGGCCATAGAGATTGTGCATTATTCTATAGTTCCTAGATATTTGTAAATTAATTGATATAAATGGGCCAGGTAGTGCAGACCTGTAATCTTCCTTACTTGGGAAGCTGAAACAGAGATAACAACTTTAAGTCCTGCTTGAGCAACTTAAACCCTGTCTGATAGAGTAAAAAGAGGGCTGGAAATACAATACATTGATGGAGGGCTCCGTTTGTATGTGACCTTAGCTTCAGTCGTTTGCCCTGAGGGAGGGAGCAGGTGAAGAACACCAGCTTTGTTGAGGAGAATTTGTGTAATAATGAAAATATTCTGTCTGCAGTCCATAGTAGTTGTGCATGGCCCTTGAGCACTTAAAATGTGACTAGGGCAACTAAAAACCAGTGCTACTATATTGAGAAGTGTAGATGTGACTAGTAGAGAGTTGTTTTCAGTCATTTGAACCAAAAAAGCAAAGTCTCTGAGCAATCTTAATAGCAGAGAGCTGTGGGGTGGGTGTATTACTTACAGGAGCTTTTGCCTGGTAGTCCTTAGTGCTATTCTTTTTGAAAAATAGTTTTCCCAGTTACCCTTGTCTTCAGTTAGGTGGTCACTAGAGAGCTGCCCTCATTTAAAGCAAACCGTAATAATTGATCTTCAGCAAAGATTTGAATATGTAAGAAATGGGAGGCAGAGGCAGGCAGATCTCAGAGTTCAAGGTCAGCCTGGTCTACAAAATGAGTTCCGGGCCAGGGAATTTACACAGAGAAACCCTGTCTTGGTGTGTGTGAGTGGGGGGGAGGGGTAATGAAATCTCAGACATGGTTAAAAAACCCTGTCTTGGTGTGTGTGTGTTGGGGGGGGGGGTAATGAAATCTCAGACATGGTTAAAATACAGTTTGGTACTTTAATTAGGAAAATTCCATTTTTCAGTGTTTTTGCATAAATCAGGTGCTGCTGTAAAATTTCATTCTTCTAAAATTAAGCTGTGTTGAGTCTCAGTAGAGTAACAGAGGAAAAAGGGCAACGATAGCCAGAGCCAGAAGGTTGCTATATTTCCCAGCAGGATGTGGCTTGGAAAAGGAAAAACTGTTTACACTAGCCCACAATAGTCACCTGCCTTACCTCTGCCTTGGGAAGGAAGCTGTTGACCTTGGCAGGGCCTCTCCCAGAGTAACCCTCTCTACCTGACTCCTCCTCCTCCTCCCACAAACCACTGTCAGTCCAATTTCTAGATGTTCCTAAAATACTGATACTTAGAACTTGATCCTTGAATTGCTCTCTTTCCTGTTTCTAGATACTGGCTCCAATACTGCGGAATGAGTAGAGAAATCAGCTTTTTTTATGCCACCTTCTGTTATTTTCATCGCTTTTTGAAGAAAAACATAGAAGAGACTTTTTTTAATTTATTCTCACGGTGCAGAAATGACAACACTGTGCTCTACTGTAACCCAAGGGTTCCACAGAGAAGCATGTGACTCTGTTCTCTTACATGACCTTTAGTACACAGCATAAAGAAATGTAACTTTTTTTTATGACAAATCAAAAGTGGTTGCCTTCTTAAGAATATTCTTCAATAAACTTGTTTTAAAATTTGTTGTGAGTAATAATTGATATAACTAGTTAGCAAGGAGTTATCAAAATACTAAATAAACTTAGAAGGGACTTGAAAAAGGTGTCCTTGCAATAAAATCATGTTCACTTTGTCAATTGTAGTTTATCTGTTGAAAATAACAGGGATAGACCCAAATGTAGATAGTAGAATGAAGGCCCTGCTCCAAACAGCATTCCTGTGTGGCATATCTGTTATTTTGACCTGGTCCTTAGTAGTGTTCATATATTTTTAAATGATTTGTATCTTACCAATTACTGGAATTCTAGTTTTTATCCAAAATCCTGGGGCTTGAGAGATGGTTTAGCAGTTAAGAGCATTTGTTTTACAGGGGACCTGGGTTTTCTCCCAGTACCCACATTGTAGCTCACAACTGCCTATAACTCCAGTTCCAGGGTTCCAACACCTGAGGGCACTAGGCATATATGTGATGAACATACATACATGCAGGCAAAACACAAGTAAATCTTTAAAGTTCTACTACAAGTATATCACATCTGTTTCTACATCTCTGTATTTGAAGGAAAGGTGTCCATTGTCGGACTAGGGAAATACAATGAAGAACATGGCTGTTTATAGACACTGTTAAGAGATTGGGTAGTAGGTGATCAAGGGATGAATTTAGTGCTGGCTTATCTGGACCTCATATAGACTTGGCCTTTTGAGGTGAGTGTGTGTGTGTGTGTACGTCCATACATACATATGTGTGTGCATTTTTAATTTAAATAACATTTTTTTCATTTCTTTCACATACCCACCAGTTTCCCCTCCCTGCTCTCCTTCCATCCCTTCCCCTTTCCCATCTACCCCATCCCTACCTCCATTCAGAAAGGGGCAGGGCTCCCATGAGCTTGCACAAAGCATGGTACATTAAGTTTAAGGCAGAATGGAGCTACCCCCCTTAAATTGAGGTGAGGCAAGGTAATCCAATCCAGCACAGGGAACAGGTTACCAAAAGTCAGCTAAGCACCAGTGAGTCTTGCCCTCACCATGAGAAGCCTTACTAAGAGACCAAGGTATACCAATTGTCACACACATGCAGATGGCCTAGGTGAATCTCATGCAGGCTTCCTGACTGTTGGTTCAGCATCCATGAACTCCCTTGAGTTCAGGTATTCTGTCTCTGGCTTCCCCATCATGACCCCACTGGTACAATCCCTCCTCCCTTTCTCCCACAAGATGGAGCTCAGCACAGTGCTTGTCCTGGATCTCTGCCTCTACTTCCATCAGTTAAATGGTTAGAGTATCTCTGATGGCATTAGGGAAGTCACTAATCTGCTTATAATAGATGGCCAGTTCAGGCACCCTTTCCCCTAATTGCTAGGAGTCTTAGTTGAGGTCATCCTTGGGTTTCTTGGGGCTTTCCCTGGCACCAGAGCTGGGTTTCTCCCTAGCTCTGAAATGCACCCACCCCTCATCAAGACATCTCTTGTTACTCTTCCCCTCCATTCTGTGCCTTCAACTCACCATACCCAGCCCACTCAACCTGCTCCCTCTATCATGATAAATAAAAGACCCAGAGACTGATATTAGGGTTCAAGTTTCAAACTGAAGGCCAGAAAAGCAAAGCAGCCAGCCACTAGCTCTTACCTCTACTCAACTCAGACCAAAGGGATGATCCTCACACTGCTCCCCACTTCACTGCTTCTCAGATTCACTCAGACTGCTATGCTCTCCTCAATGTGCCTGAAGAATGAATGCTACCTCTGAGACCCTGTTCTGTCTTAACTACCTCTTATGAGTCCTGGGATTAAAGGTGTTTGCCTAGCTTCCATCAAGCTTGTAGCTTGACTTTGCTTTCTGAATCCTCAGGCAAGATTTAATAAATCATGAATAATGTACCACCACAGCTCCCTCCAGTTCCCATCCCTCCATCCCCTCAACCCCCAACCCCAGTTTACCCAGGGAATCTTTTATATTTCCCTTTCCCAGGGAAATCCATGCATCGCTCTTTGGGCCCTCCTTGTTATTTAACCTCTTGAGGCTGTGGAATGTGGGTGGGTTATGCTATACTTTGCTCCTAATAACCACCTATGAGTGAATACACACCATATTTGTCTTTCTGTGTCTGGGTTACCTCATTCAATGTGTTTTCCTAGTTTCATCGATTTGCCTGCAACCTTTTGATTTTCTTGACAAGGTTTCCCTGTGTAGCCTGCCTCTGTCTCCTGGGTGCTGGGATTAAAGACATGTACCATCACCGCTCTAAGACTTGGCCCTTTTCTAACACTCAGTAGAAGTGAACATCAGGCATCCCCATGTTGTGGCCAACTCCATTTCATCTGCATTTCAACACTTGAGCTAACACATCAGGATGATATCTAAGATCAGTAGAGCTGGGGAAAGGGACCTAGAGAACAACCCAAAGCCCAGTCCTGTTTGTACAACCTGACAAGCTGATGTATAACCCTAGCCCTAACTTTCATAAGGTATCAGTTTTGTTATTTTAAAATACTATTGTTTTGACTGGGACAATAGCCAAGACTGACAGCTTGTCCATCCAGAGGTCAGACATGGGATATTCAGCAGGCTCAGAAATCAGACAAGTCACCAAGAGAGCTGATTCTGTGTCTCTGGTAGCTTCATTCCTAACAAAATGTCCTGTTAAGCTTTCTTAAGGCCACAGATAGGTGGTTCCTGCCTTACCAAAACTAAAGGGGTACATTTGACCTAACAAGGGAGTCCATCACATCCTAAAAAGACTTCAGCTCCATTGTAATTTGCATTGTGTGTTTTTCTAAAGCCTTTGTTACTGGGTGTATAAATGGGGGTCAAGGGCAGATGTGTATCATAGCATACATGTGGAAGTCAGAAAACAAACTTCGGTCTTCATGTGGGTTCTGAAGATTGACTTCGGATGGTTAGGCTTCTGTGTCTGCGCCATCTTGCCTGCCCCCAATGTCATCATTTTGACACCTCCCCTTTGTGGGTTTTTCTAGAGAATTATAGGAAAATATACCCTAAAAGGGAGACATGGCCCACCATGATTTGGGCATATTCATGAATATGCCTCTCACTTCAAGTGTTTCATATAACTTTAAAATCCATAATGCAAAACCTGTTATTCCCCTTTGGGACAGCTCACCCCAATTTCTGGAATGCTTGCTTTACTCAATAGCTGAGACCTTTACATTCTAATATACATTTAGCAGGCAGAGAGAGGGAGAGACTGGGTCTGACTGTGGGCTTTTGAAATCTCAAAGCCCATCCCCAGTGACACACCTTCAACAAGGCCACACCTAATTTTTCCCAAATAGTTTAAGGGACCAAGCATTCAAGCATATGAGCCTATAGGGGCCATTCTCAAACCACCATAGTCCTTAACCACTGTGTTCACAATTTATTATTAACACTAAAATTCTGAAATAGATAGGTATATGAGAAATTAAATTAAACATACATATATATATACACATGTTTGTGTATAAACAAATATGTGTCTCAACTAAGGAAACAATCTGCAGTGTAGTGAAGAAATGTGGATTCAGTGAAATCAGAATACATGGCAAAGGGAAATAGAAAACACTTCATTTTTGTATCAGAAGAATCACGATAGATTACAGGAGGCCTTGAAATATGGGCATGGGAATTCTTAGGCACTTGGCAGGCTCACTTTTTCTTCCTTCCTTTCTTTTGTTCTTTCTTGTCCTTTGAGAGAAAATCTGTGTTACTATGTAGATCCCTGGCTGGCCTGAAACTTGCTATGTAGACCAGGCTGACCTTGAACTTACAGAAGTGCTCCTGCCTCTGCCACGTAAATGTTGGGATTTACAGGTGTGTGAGTATTGGATTTATAGGTGTATATCACGTGTGTGTGTGTGTGTGTGTGTGTGTGTGTGTGTGTGTGTATACTCCAGTGCATGTTCATCCAAAGATATATATACATGTTCATACAAAGGTGTGTGTGTGTAGACTCCCCAGATCGGTCTGTCTCCATCCAAAACATGGTCTTCTGAGCCAACTCCCTAGCCCTGTGCACACAATCGTGGAGCCATTTAATAGTCTTTGTGAACTACAAAGAACAAAGTGGAAATATTCAAGAAGGTTGGTTTTGTTGTTGTTTTAAGTATTCAGACAAGATCTTAAGTAGTAACCAGAGAACCCAGATCAGGTAATTTTCCATGAAAAATCAACAGAGCCTGAAGTTCAGATTGTTAACAAGCATGCCACCATAAATCAGGACCTACTGGCCAAGATGCCAGCTCATGGTCACAGATGCAGTTCACAGAGCAGCAACGTTCAAGGCTGATGGCACTCAAAGATGGATCCAAACTCGTCATTCAAGAACATGAAAAAAAGTGAAACTGATAGAAGTCTGCTGTTATCACCAAAAATCTAGTGGGGGGAAAACTAGCTATGAAACTTCAACAGCTAAAAATGCATGAAAATATGCCAGCTGTCCTTTGTACACTGCTAATTATAGAAGCATTTTAAATCCCTGCTGCTATGGGACATAGTATATAGAATGAGGTGAGACTCCACTGAGTTAACAGGCTTTTAACTACAGATGTGGTGTCTACCAATTCAAAAAGCATAAGGGATGAGGAGTGAATATTAAAACTGACTGTGAATTGATAGTTGTTGAAATAGTAATAAATAAATGGAATTCACAGTACTCATTAAACTTTTCCAGCACTTTTTTTTTTTTTTTTTTTTTTTGACAGAGTCCCTTGTAGCCCAGGCTGGCCTCCCACCAGGCATGTAGCAGAGAATGACCTTGAACTGACCCTTCTGCCTGCACCTCCCAAGTGACAGGTGTGCACCACTACACCTGGTTTATGTGGTCCTGGGGATCCAACACAGGATGTCATGCATGTTAAGGGAATGCTGTACCAACTGAGCTACATGCCCAGCTCTGTTTCAAAGCTTCTTAACAGACTTAAAAACCTGTTAGCCTATAATGCTTATGGCTTGCTTATTCTCTGACCACGCTATATTAGTATCACAACCTATATAAGGTTACTCTACATAACTGCTTCTTATCCTGGTATTATTACATTCCAGGAGGCTCCAGGATACATTGATTTTGTTAATCCATTCTAAAAATGCCCTCTACTGTGGTAAAAACTCACATGTCTTTTTTTTTTTTTTTTTTGCATGATGTAAAAAAAATGGTTTATTTTTCTGTGTACCTGGATTGGATGAATGAAATCTCTGAGGTTGGGTTAAGCAAGGTGTTTCACCTTTTTAAAAGGTGCAAGAGTATGCAACATGTTGAAAGAATCAAGTGGGCCTAACTTCCTGGATCACTGTGCACTCTACTGAGCATTCAGGAGTCTATGAAGTTCCTGAAGTTCAGGTTCAGGAGAATTTGTCTTTAAAACTATTCTTTTGTGCCGAAAAGGTTGCTCAGTGGTTAAGAGCATATCTTGCTCCTGCAGAGAACCTGAGTTGGTTTCCAGCACCTGTATCAGGTGGCTCACACTCACCTTTAACTCCAGCTTCAGGGGATCTGATACAGCCGTCTGGTCTCTTCGAGCACTGGCAGGAAGAATATTGGACATGTTGGTGAGACTGTAAAACAGTTAGTAACCCTGCACCCTGTTGATAGGAAAGTAAAATGGTGTGTGGTGATGTCACTACAGAAAGGGTACAGAGGCACCCTGGGATGTTGCTCATGTCATGTTTCATGATCTTGGTTCTACTTATACAGCTGTGTTTACTTTATAAGTCTTCTTATAAGGACACTTTGTACTTTATGTATGTATGCTTTAACCTCAGATATGTTAATGGAGGGGGCTGTGGCTAGGGAGAAGGCTCGGGTCAGTTAAGTGCCTACCTGATAAGCATGAGAACCTGAGTTTGATTCCCCAACACACACACACCTGGGGACTGATAGCCAGCCAGCCTAGCAAAACATCTTTCCAGGAAGCCTAGTAACCTGAATTCAATCCTGGGACCCCATGATGAAAGGAAAGACCCTACTCCCCAAAATTGTCTCCTGACCACCTCACCCAAGCCATGGCATGTTTGTGTCCTGTCATCCATCCCTCTGCACATAAATGAGTAAAATCTAATTTTTAAAAAATCAATAAATCAATAACAATATATGACAAATAACAAAAACTCATAACTGTGGAATTATTTTATTGGTTGTCAGTACATCGAGATTTATAAAGATGAGAATCATAACTTATTTACCTTTACAATAAATAATGACTTAAGTAGAATACATAAGGGTAGATATTTGCTTTAGTCAGTAAAGGCACTTTAAATAGGTAAGATATTAGTCTCCGTTTTTAAATTCCTTACCTGATCTCTCCAATTAAATTATATGCCCCAAAGTTAGCAGCTGCTTTCTCTTTTCCCAGTAAACATTTACTAAGCCAAGAACAAATATAGTGAGTAGCACATGCGGCACTTATTAAAATATAGCTCAATGGTGGTCACACATCACAATGAGGAGGACATGTAAGCCTTGGAAGGTGCTACAAGCCTAATCACTCGACTCATTTACAAGGCTTTTCCTTTCCAGAGAAAGGTTAAAGAAACAGATAAGACGAGAAAGAAAAATCAACATATGTGCTGGCTTCCCTGTGTGACCTTGAAAGTGTATTAAACAAGGTGAAGTTCACTTCTTGTGATTTGATGACCTCATGCTGTTAAAACAAAAACCCTACTTTTTTTTTCCACCTGACTTATCATCTAGAGAAAATTTTAATCTTGTAAAATTCCAGAAACTTTTCCCAGAAATGACAAGTCCACAGACCAATAGCTTGAATGTATTTATATGAAAAGCTACATATCAGTCGTATGACAGCTTAGGGAAGCTAGGTCATGAAACCGTGTATCTTCTGGGAGGTGTTTCTGCACACATCTCTCTCACAGGGCAGCAGCCCCTCTTCCTTCCTCCTCAGGGAAGGGCCAGGAATAGTCACTACTGCTGGCAACAGATTTCATGACACAGTCACCAAGCATGTAACTACCCACTAGTCAGTCACCTTTGAGGTAAGGCTGGAAGCAAGAGACAAAGGACTCAATACAAGTTTGTAGTGACAATGCCCATTAGCCAGGGAGGCCAATCTTTAAAAAAAAAAGGGGGGGAGGGGCCTGAATTCTCACTTTGAAATAGAAAATTCCACCAGGCGCTGTAATGCACCTCTTTAATCCCAGCACTGAGGAGACAGAGGCAAGCAGATCTCTGAACTTGAGGTCAGCCTGGTCTACAGAGAAAGTTCCAGGATAGCCAGGGCTGTATGGAGAAACTCTGCCTCAAAATCAAAAGAAAGAAACTTCTGTCACACGCTAACTGTTAGAGAGACAAGGGTTACAGTAAAAGTTGGTTGTAGAGAGAAAGCCTTAATTGGATCAGGACTTGAGATGAAGAAACATGTTAACATCCTAACTAACATATAGATGTGAACCTCATTCATATTACACATGCTAATTTGTACAAAAAGCCCTCTTCTGAGGCATGTACACAAAAAGTCAGCTATACCATGTTCAAGGATTCTACCGATAGTTTTAGTGCCCTTTGGTCATTACAGAATAGAATGCATACTGGCCAACAATTAGCTCTGGGTCTTCAGAGAGGGAGAGGTTTCACAAGGGAATATATACCTGTAAATGTACACACTTTAGCATTTATATGACTATATGTACACACACCAGTGTGTCCCTACAAGAAAATGCATGGTCTACAGAATGGCAAATAGTAACACTGGTACATAAAGAAACAAAGCAGCTTTGATTCAAGAGGCTTAATACGAATACTCAGGCATCTTGGTTTAGCAAGACAGTTTGCTTTCGCTTTCTAGCCTAATTAACAGTGCAGCCTCTCCCTACCCAAATGAGATCCAGTGAAATGGCTGCCGATACAGGATGGTAAGCTTTGGCCATGAAGCAACCATGGGTTTCTCCTAAACACATATTGATCACGTTAGTTAAATCACTCTGTCCTAACCCTTTTAGAAAAGTCGGAATCTGCCTGTGTAAACAAAATTAGGAAGGCTTTCTGTGATGAGGGAATTAGCTATGTAATTCAGTTTGCCATCTACACCACTTGCCATGGGGACTTTGCTGCCAGCCGCTGGAGACTGTATTCAGCATATGAGAAAAATCTCACACATTTTATCTGTTCAGATTATTTCTGGATTCATAGACAACACTGTAGGACTTTGGCTTGGAAGCTATTTATTTTAAATTAACAGTACAAAAGGTGGGGGGCTCTTTCCACTAATGTTCCCATCCCAGGACCAACCCCAGGAATATCTGAAACAGAGTCTCTGTAGAGCCTGACAGGAAACCTGCAGCCAAAACCTAGAGTTGCTAGCCATTGGTCCTCCCTTATTCTCTCAAATAGCAGTAGTTGTGGTTCTGGCTCTATAAGGATGCCAAAGGGACTTTGGAGAGAGAACTGAAGAGTAGCCACAGTCACCAGCACCAGCAGCTCACAGGGCACAGAGATCTACTCACCCATGCTCTCATAGCACTCCCTGTCATCCTAGGGGACACATCGAGTCCAGAGCCCCACATTGCCCCAGTAAGACCTGGCATTGTCCTGCCATCATGTAGCAAATCGTCTTGCAGTATGTCACAGTTCTGTCCCGTAGATGGCTTTGTGACGTAAATACTCTTCTAAACACTGAAGGACGTTATCATCCACCTTTGGGTCAAATTTGTTGGCCAAGAGATGATGGTTCTGAAGTATCCAGTGCAGGTCCCCAGACCCATAAATACAGACAGCCCGCTGGTGGATGCCTGAGCAAGGCGTGTAAGGAGCCCCATTCTCGATGTCTCCCTCATGGCTCTGCCACTTGGTTAGCCTTGCAATAGATCTCATGTCTGAAAGGTCAAATTTGGGGTGCAAGGGAGCTGATCCAGGCATCCATGAGGCTCGCTGGAGGGTGGCCCAAAGGTGCTCATCAGGACTATAGGTGTCTTTTACCCATTCGATTAGTTGTTGGGCTTTGGAGTTGTTTAACACATGTTCAATGAAGTCTCGAGAAGCCACCATGTAGGCATTCCCAGTGAACATGGTTATGTTATTAGGTGGAGGAGTCTTCCTCTTGCTGGTTATGTGCAATGTGTCTTTCACCTCATAGTGATATTTCCAGCGGAACGTTTTATGTGCCGGTGGTACCTCTGACTCCATACTGTTCTGCCCATTCAATAGCTTGAGGGCCTGGACCATCTCAGCATTGGTCTTGATGGGAAAGTCTGTCCCACAGGTGTTCAGTAGGTATTTCCATGGCACGGAGCTCTGGAGCAAGTCTTCCATACAGTTCAGGTCAGCCTGCACCCTGGACCAGGAAGCATAGACCACTGACACCAGCTTACTAGCTATGAAGACATTTGGGAAGCATGATACGATGGCCCTGACTGCCTGCTTGAAGGTTTCTGGGGACTTCTGGTCCACATGGACACAGTATATGTTCTGAGGGGCATACACAGCTCGCAGCAGCCTTTCAAAGTTCTCAATCTTCTCATGAACCACCATGGAATATGCAATGGGGAAGTCGGCCTCTCCTTTGCTCAGTGAGAACTGTATGAACTTCCTTTTGGTCTTGTATTGCTCACAGTCTGCTGTCATGCTAAGGTAGTCGGCCTCCGTGAAGGGCTGCCGCTTCTTCTTAATCTCCAGGTTGTTCAGCAGAGCCTGGATCACTGCTTTGTGCTCCCCTCGAGTGACCCCAGAACAGTTGATGGACCTGTTTGCTGGCAGCTTCAGGTTCTTGTACAGGAAATCCCTGCAGTGATGGCTTTGAAATCCATTTGAGTCCAGGTCTAGGACACTGAAGTCACACTTCAGTCTGAGGGACAGTTTCAGGGCGATGACGGCCAGCAGCATGTAGCAGCCCACGGTCCACACATGATAGCGCCAACAGACCTTCTTCCACAAAACCATCTTCCCAGGTGAGGAGCATTCGGCAGCCTTGCCCAGCGGAGGAGGTGGGTGGGCTCGCTGAACAGGACAAAGAAACTCTGATTAAAAATTAACTAAACATGTTCCCAGGAATGTCAAGTCCAAACTGGTGGCAGAAGAGATTGCTTCCCTGGAGAAATAACTTAGTAAAGAGGAACCCATCCACAGGGGCTGCTGAGGGATACTCAAGACAGCCCTAACAGCCACTGGCCAGACTGCCACACCCTTGCTTCTGTGGAGAGGGAAGCACGGAACCGGGCTGTCTTAGTTAAAAGTGCAATTAGCTGGAGGAAGTCCCCACCCTTCATCCCGTTCCCTTCTTCCCACCCCTTGAAGCCCTAGACAGAAATTTTATCTGGGGTTTAGAATTTCTAGGTCTGGAAACAAAATTACATGAAGTTGACTCTATCATCAGTTCTAGAATCAAGTCCCTTTAAAAGGAAACACTTCCCTTTACTCTATTTGTTAATCTCTGTATTTAGACTCTTCTGTCCCCACAGTATTCACTACTCAGATCTTGTATCTGGCTAACCTTTCCATTTAAAATGTCCTTAAAGAAATAGTAAATAGCTGGACATGGTAGTGCACCTTTTAATCCTAGTACTCAGGAGGCCAAGGCAGACAGATTTCTGAGTTTGAGGCCAACCTATCCACATAGTGTCAGACCAGCCTGGGCTATATAGAGAGACCCTATCTCAAAATACAAAAAAAAAAAAAAAAAAAAAAAAAGGAAATAAAAAGCAACTCAATAGTATTAAAAAATTAATAACAGTCAGTCGAATACTGTATTTACTTTACAATGTCTCTCCACAGAAGTGAGTATGATCATATGCACAGAGCACTTACATTGTTTGTGAACTAAGATTATTTCTTCACACTGTCCTACTTAATCATCACAGCCAACTAGTTATCACTAGACTCGTTTTACAGAAAAAAAAACAGAAGCTGAGTGATTTATCAAATATCATGCATTAAAAGACTAGAGATTTCCCTCCACTCTGCCTTCCTGAGTCTTAAATATATGAGCCTAATGGCTATTCCACAAACAACATCTACCTTTTAAATACAACACAAGGTATTGAATACTACCAAAGAAAACGAGACTTACAAGGGAAGAAAATTAAAAAAAAAATTAAAAGTATAACACATCCTTCCAGCAGGTTCTTTTCCTCTGGTTCATCCCTTTGTGAACATAAGATTGTATCCCCTTTAGTAATAACTTCTGGAAGTAAAATTTAAGAAGAGGGAAAATGAAGCAAACTCACCTTTCCTAGTTTCTTGGCTGCTTTCTCCAACGGTGTGAGTCTGTGGAGTGAAGGCTAGTTTGGTTCTATGTAGGTAAAAATTAACACTACAGTCCTTGCCTTCTTACCTTTCAGAATATATTTGCTGATGTCCACAAGGAGGCCAAAGGGCACATCCATGCTCCTCTTAAACTATGCAACCCAGGCTCCACTTAAACCTATGCAGAAGAGAGAGCAGCAGGTGGCTCTGTCACTCACCTTTTGGCTTCCTGTTCTCAGAAAAGGGAGTGAACTTAGGTAAACCATTCAGGACTGTATTCTCAAGTACGAGTCATTCTGGGAGGTGAAGTGAAGAAGGCAGGGAAAAACTCTGACTGCATCTGAGAAAGCAAGAAAGTATTTCAACTGCAAGAGCCCAGTTTCCACCTATGCTCCCCTGCCCTGACACTATTCACCCATGCTGTGTAAGCACACTAGGATGCTTTTTCTTATTCTACACACACACACACACACACACACACACACACACACACACACACACACACACAGTTCATACTTGAAAGCAAGTCAAGAGGAAGAAATAAAAAGATACATATTAAAAAAGAAAGCAAGTTGCCTGTTTTCAAGTGATAGGACCCCACATATTCAAGTCTTGAAATGCCACCAGAAGACTTAGATCTCATAAATACCCTCAGCAAAGGAGGAAGATACAAAATCCACAAATCCGTGGCGTGAACAAAGTCAGGAAGCTGGTACCAATCACACTAGCCTCAAAAACAAACAAAACCAACTAGGACTAAAGCTTAGCCAAGGATGTGAAAATCTGGACAAGGAAAGTGACAAATCTCCTGGGCATGGTGGTGCACACCTTTAGTCCCAGCACTCAGGAGGCAGAGGCTGGTGGATCTCTATGAGTTCAAGGCCAGCATGGACTAAATAGTGAGTTCCAGGTAGCCAAGGCTTTTTTGACAGTGAAACACTGTCAAAAGGAGGAGGAGGAGGAGGAGGAGGAGGAGGAGGAGGAGGAGGAGGAGGAGGAGGAGGAGGAGGAGGAGGAGGAGGAGGAGGAGGAGGAGGAGGAGGAGGAGGAGGAGGAGGAGGAAGGGAGGGAGGGAGGGAGGGATAAAAGGGGAAAGGGAGGGAAGGGAAGGGAGAAAAAGAGAGAGAAATTACAAAGCACTAAATACGCTAGTGTTTCTAGTGTTTCAGCACCAGATATATGCGAGGGGGCACAGTTAAGAAAGCACTGATGGAGCCTGGCATTGGTGGCACTCGCCTTTAATCCCAGCACTTGGGAGCCACAGGCAGGCAGATCTCTGTGAGTTTGAGGCCAGCCTGGTCTACAGAGCTATTTCCAGGACAGCTTCCAGAGCAATACAGAGAAACCCTGTCTCAAAACAACAACAACAAAGATCACCTGGGTTCAATTCCAAGCACTGATATGGCAGCTCACAACTGTAACTCCAGGGTCCAACACCCTCACACAGATATACACACATGCCAAACACCAATACATATACAAATAGAAAGAAAGAAAAATTTAAAGAGAATAATTTTTAAAGAACCTGCCAACATAACAGCTCCATGGTATGGTTAAGGAGAGGTTTCTCATTGAGAGAGGGGGGGGGAGGGAAGGAGAGAGGGAGAGAGAGAGAGAGAGAGAGAGAGAGAGAGAGAGAGAGAGAGAGAGAGAGAGAGAGAGAGAATATCCAGGGTCCAGAGAAAAGAAAGAAGAAAGCAAACTGGACATGGCCACGAGAGAGAAAATATCCAGATGCATCTGGAAGAATTCAAAGCAAAGAGAAAGTACTAGACAGGACATGTATCAGGGCAGAGGAGAAAACCTTGTCCCTTATACAGAGGAGGGAAGCCTGGGGAGGTGAGAAGAACTAGGCTGCTGGTTTGAAATATACAACAAGTACTTGTGAATAGGGATGGAGAGCCTGGAGGGCAGCACGGGCATTGATAGGCAAACGTGGGGATGTCAAAGGAGCCATATGCCCCTTCTGCTAGAAGTAAGGGAAATGACTCCTTTTGGCCCATCTCAACCGGCTGCACATGTTCCTGAGGAGCTGGCTTTTATCCAACCACCAGAAAGTCTCCTGTAGTCCAGCTTGAGCTCATTTCTAGACATAGGGATAGCCCAGCATCTAAATATAGACCGTCTGAGACCTAACACTAAAGAAAGATAGACACTTGAAAATAGAAACACTTTACATATTTGGCAGAATATTGAGGAAATGGCCATTTAGAAACGTGATCTACAACTTCTTTGCAATCTTACCTAAATCTGAATGGAATTCTAAAGAGAAACAGGGGGAAACCTCTAAATTTATATGGAAATAGGAGAGACTCCAAATAGCCAAAGAAATCCCAAAGTGAGTAATAAAAAGCAGTTATCAAGCACCTGTAATAAAAGAAGTTATCAAGCACCTGACCTCAAAGAGAACTACAGAGCCATTGTGATAAAAATAGCATGCTCCTAGCATAAAAACAGACGCGTGGAACAAAGGGAACAGAGATTTAAAAATAAATCTACATTGTGCTGGGTGGGATGGACACACCTCTAACTTCAGTACACTAGAGGCAGAGGCAGGCAGGCCGGCTTGGTCTACACAGCAAGATCCGGTACAGCCAGAGATAGATAGATAGATAGATAGATAGATAGATAGATAGATAGATAGATAGATAGATAGATAGACTCTGTCTCAAAACAAATCAAAAAATAAAATCTACACTGAAACTGTCATTTGATTCTTGATAAAGGGCCAAAAAATACACACTGAAGAAAAGACAACCTCTTTCACAAGGGGTGTTGTACAAAAACCGTCCCCTGCATAAAAACCAACTCAAAACAGGTCAGAAACTTTCATGTAAGACCTGAAACTCTGAAACCACTAGAGCAATCAAAAGGGAAATGCTCCAGAAATTTTAGAAATAGGACCAAAAGTCAACAAACAGGATTACACTAAAAAGTTTCTACATAGGGACTGGAAAGATGGCTCCGTGTTTAAGACCACTTGCTACTCTTGGAGAGGACCAGAGTTTGGTTTGGTTCTCAGCACCCACAGTTGCCTATAACTCCAGCTCCAGGGGATCCAGCGCCCTCTTCTGGCCTCCACAAGTACCCATACTTATATAGCTTACAGCTTACACACACACACACACACACACACACACACACACACACACACACACAACACACACACACTAAAAAGAAATAGAGGTTAAGAGCACTGGCTGCTTTTCCAGAGGTCCTAAGTTCAATTCCCAGCAACCACATTGTGGTTCACAACCATCTATAATGAGGTTCTGGTGAACAGGCAGAACGCCATACATAGTAAATAAACACATATTTAAAAAGAAATTCAACAATAAATAATCAAATCAACAAATGGGCAAATAAACTTAACAATTTTCCAATCCAGAAACACAAATAGCCAATAAGTACATGAGAAAATGTACCCATTTCTTAGTTCTCAGTGATGCAAATCATCGAGATTGAATCCTACTCCATTCAGCATATATATATATATATATATATATATATATATATATATGTATATATGCAAAGCAAATGTTTGTAGGGTTGGTGAACCTTTGTACATTTATAGTGGGAATGTAAATTAGTCCAGCCACTATTGAAATTGGTATGTAGATTTCTCAAAAAGTAAAAATAAAAGTGGAATCTCTCTGTGAACTAGGTATAGCTTTCTGTGTATCTACCTGAAGGTACCAAAGTCAGCTTACCATGGAGATACTTTCGGACTCGTGTTTAGAACAATTGTAGCACAATTTACAACAGCAAAGTTAAGAAATCCACCTAGATATCTATCAATAGATGAACAGAAAAAGCAGGCTCAGAAAGTCAGATACAGTATGCTTACTCTCCTGTGGACTCTGGTATGGCGAGGGGAACCCGTATTGGGTGTTTATGGAATTAACAAGGGGCTAATAAAGATATGGAAGGGGAAAAAGAATGTGGGGGAAAGATGAAGTAGTACATCGATATGATCAAAGCACATTATATACATGAACTGTCATAATAAAACTGTTTACTTTGTACCATGCTCACTATTTTGAAACACTTACTTGTTTAAAATCAGGAGTCCCTTATGTCTGTCTGTGTGGCTGTAGTAACCTGTAGGTCTCAGAAATACCCATAGCTATCCAGAGTAAATCTCATTACCACATCTGACAGCAGAGTGTTGCTGATGGTCTAGAGAACGGATTACACTATGGCGGGATGTTGGGCTTCACTGAACACCTCAGATGTGGTTTTTGCAATGAAGTGTGGAAGATGTCTTTTTTCAAAGCTACTGGCATTCATCCCATCCCTAACTACCTCTAACAGAGGGCACCATCCTTGGCAAATATCTGAAGAAAACAATTGAATAGAAAGGATTTATCTGGGAGGTTGGGCGTATGGATCCATGATAGAGAGTGTGTGTGGCATAGAGAGTGTGAAGTTCTGGGTGCAATCACCAGCACCCCCAACCTCAAAGGATCAAGGTATGAAGTAGTAACTGATATGGGAATGACATTCAGACAGGAGCCATTGGAAGTAGCTACTACTCCACTATCCCTTGGCTGGAGAAAGCAAGAAATGGAAATAACCAAAAATTGAAATTTGGATAGAGAGCCTCTACAAACTTAAACTCAGACCTCCGAGGAAAGGGTCATTGCTCTAGAGCTGAGGTTGCTCTCTAAGCTCAGGGTCCCTAGGCTGAGATCCAGACCTCTTAGAGGCAGCCAGGGTAGTTCTGTAAACCGGCCATAGCGCAAGTACAAAAATAAATGAACTGCCTCTAAGAGGTCAGTAAGCGTTGACATGGTGATGCTCACAGACACCGGAAATAGGAAGAGAACCGGAAGTCCTGCCTCCAACCTGGCTATTTTACCAGCGCCACCTACTGGCAGAGCCTAGCAAGGCGCAACTGGCAAACCAGACTTTTTCTGACCTGCTGTCAACATCACAAATTAAGGTGTGGAGAGACTGGCCTCATCAGAGACAGTAAATATACATTTCCACTACTTTAAATGCAGCAAACATATCTTTGTTTGTTTGTTGTTTCTTTTTCTTGTCCTCCTTGTGCTTTCTGACTGGTGATGAAAACCCATCAAAAGCAATAGAAATGTGTAGGGTTCCCAAGCCCCTACTTTTATTGGCCTGGTTCCCTGGATTCTGTCTTCTGTCGGCTTTCATGGTCTTTAGTCTCATGAGTTTCCATTGTTGGCCTGTAAAGATCTCTGGGGCAAAAATATTAAAACATAAACACCTGGCTCCAAAATCCAAGTCTAAAAAAAATCTCTCCACTATTCTTTTAGATGAATTTTTCTCTAATAGCCAATCCCATCTAATTCCTTCTCTCCCATAAAAAATTTGCATTATAGAGTCAGTAAAGAGGACATACTTTATTCTTAAAATAACACAAAAAGGTACTCTTGCTTGTAAAATGTATGTGAGAATCATGTTAGGTGGTTATATTTTGTGGAAATAATCTGCATGTTATTGACACCTCATGCAGAATAGTTAAAAATAAGTGTGGGACTTGGCTGAAAAGGCTGGGTCTGAATCTTCCTTCTGCTGGTTTCTGCCTGGAGCAAATCCTTCAATCAGTCTGCCTTGAAGATATCTCCCATAGTGTAGGTACTCACATCTGAATTACAGGCTTTTTGTAATGACTTTTTTTTAAGATTTTATTTTTTTAAAGTTCTAACTATGTGTATATATGTTTGGGTTGTTTAGTTGAGTGTAAGTGCCCAAGAAAGACAAAAGAGGGTGTTGGAGTCACCCCTGACATGGGGATATAACCAGTTGGCAATGAATTTCTATGTCAGCAATCACACTATACAATTTATTTTATTATGGCAGCATTTACCTGGGCCAGATGTGGGTTTTAAGGCCATGGGTCTTTGTTTCTGATCCCTCTCAGAACTTAGTCATAGGCAATGGGATTCTGAGGCTTTTCAGAACAAAACGGTTGTTTGCAGGGTGGGTCATGGGTGTCAAAGGTTATGGGAAGCAAAGGCAGTTCTGGTTGTCTTTACAGCAGAGGAAACTGTGATTCAGAGAGGCAATACCTCAAGCCAGATAAGCAGAAAAACGGGGTTCATGTGTTGCTGATTACACAGGAGCTAAAGTTTTCAAGAGGGGGAAGATGGTGAAGATGCTGGGGAGGGTGTTTTGAACTCACAACATAATGTCTCAGGACAGAGTCCCTAGCCAGAGAGGTAGGTAAAAGACCCAGTTCGGTCTACTTTGTTGCAGGCGGAGTTGTAAGTTGTAAAATGCAAGCTCAGGGCTGGAATGGTGGCTGTGTTTGAGAGCACTGGCTGAGCTTTTGGGGATCTAGGTTTGATTCTCAGCATCCACATGCCAGCTAAAAATCTGGCTGTATAAGTCCAGTTGTGGGGATCCAAAGCCCTCATCTGGCTTCTCTGAGCGCTGCATACAAATGGTGCACAGATATACATTCAGGCAAAATACTTATACACATAAAAAAAAAAAAATCCCTGGTCACCCATCCCAACCAAAATGTTGAGCTTCTGCTGCAGTGAGATGACATGTCTTAAGGCAGAGAGTGAGAGAGAAAGGCACTATTGTCTCCCTCTATCCTTCATAAGCATGCACACAGGTGTGCACATCCATATGTGGCTCTCTCAGGGATGGGTCCAGCCTATGAGGCACCACCATTGAACCCTCCAGGTCCCTGAATGGGTTGTAATTGTGGCAGTTGTGCTGTTCTATCATAGATAAATGAAACCGAGCATTAGGCTGGCACAGGATGATCTTTGAATGTCTGTGTGGAATACAGAGGGAAGGGGAATGGGAAGAAAGTGAACCTCTCTCTCATCCTCTATACACCTACCGTCAAGGAGGTACAGGGTGGATTCTACTGGGGGGGGGAGGTCACACAAACTGGCTAAGGTCCTTTATTAGTTCCTTTTTTCATTGCTGGCACAAAATACCTGACAAGAATAACTTCAGGAAGGAAGGGTTGTGGCGATATATTGTTTATAAAGCCAATAGAGATCAGTTTGTAAAGCCAGCCACACTAGTTAGCTAGAAACTAGGCAGCGATGGCACACATCTTTAATCCCACCACTTGGGGGTATAGGTAGGCAGATCTCTGTTAGTTCAAGGTCACACTAAGCTACATGAAAGCGATTCAGTTCTCAAGAGACACAGCTCACACAAAGATGATCTCAGCACTTGGGATCACATGCCTTTAATCCCAGCGCTAGGGAAGTAGAAAAAGCAAAGGGTCTCATGGAGAGAGATTCTCTCCAGCCATACTAAGGAGAGGCAGCTGTCTGAGGCTTGGTGAAGAGCTCATGAAGACAAGATCAGCCCTTTCAGCCTGAGATAGAGGTAAGAGCTACTGGCTTGGCTGCTTTGCTTTTCTGATCTTCAGTTTGAAGCTTGAACCCCAATATCTGTCTCTGAATCTTTTATTTTTTGTGTTACAGAGGGCTCTTTGGGCTAACGGTTCAAGGGTTGAAGGCAGGGTTTAAATTAGTCCACCAGACCCAAGATAAATAATAACTAGGTATTTATTAGGGATACACTTACACAGATAAGAGTAAATAACTCCCATGCTCTTCCTGCTCCAGAAGATGCAGTCTCTGCTCTCCTGATTCTCTCTGCAACCCAAGAGATCAAGAGCCAGTCCCTCCTGTACCTTACAATGAGTCATGTCTGCACCCAAAACCATGCCCAAAGGCTGTGGCCACACCACAAGTTCATTGGCAAGGCAGGATGCCACTACCAAGAGTGCAGTCCATCATTGCAGGGAGAGTACGGCAGTGGAGCATGAGGCAGCCAGTCACACTGCATCCACAGTCAGAATGCAGAGAGATGGTGTCCAGCTCATTTTCTCTTTCATTGAGTCTAGGACTCCAGACCATGGGGCGGTGCCACCCACATTTAGGATGGGTCTTCCCAACTCAGTTTCATCTAAACTCTCTTTCACAGATGTGCCCAGACATTTGGCTCCTAGACAATTTGTCAGGTTGCTGATTGATAGTACCCATTAGAGATCCTGTCTCCAACTTGTCCCCAAATACTGTAGCTTCTGCTCAGGAGTTACGAGCCTGACCTTGGAGCCACATTCCCTTGGGCCTGTCAGGGACCTCTGGAGAAGCCAACTGACATGAGACCATGGTGGAAAGTGAGAGCTGGCCATAGACCTTGAGGAGTTCAGGACACATTTCCTGCATCTGTCATCTCATTTACAACATAGAGGCACGAATTGGAAAGCATGACACAGAGTTATGACAGGTTGAAAGGCAAATAAGCAATAAACAAACAAACATGGGAACATATGTGTATTGGTAACTTTTCTGGCCTCAGTGACAGGAAAGAGACGTTTGGTTTGGCTTCCGGTTTAGAAAGTACAACTGCCAAGGTCATGGTGGCTGGGTTGGTCGTGGGAGCTTGGATACCATTTGTTCACATCTTTGTGGATCACAAGAGAACCCAGGTCAGAACAAAGGTAAATACCACCTTTCAGGCCACTCAGAAAAGGTGCTACCAGCTGTTCAGACACATTTAAACACATGCAGAGGCAGGAAGGGGTGCAGTTCACACTCAAACCAGAATATTGTAGCAAGTACCAAAAGGACCAAGGGCTCCTGCAACCGGGTGGGCTTCATGGAAGGCTGCAGATCCTGGAGGGCCTCCCAGCCCTGAGGTCCATACTGATGAGGAAGCAGATGGCAGCCAGGCAAATAGTGGGGGAAAAGTCTGCCAGACTGCAGGCCTAGCCATACTCTCTCACCCTCAAAGCCACACTTTTTCCTTTGCCCACATGGGCACTATTGCCTTCTGTCAGCTTCTGGAAACAACACGCTCTTTCTAAACACTGAACCTCATTTTGGGCCATTTTCTCAACATCTGCCTCCTCTGAGTCTCCGGGTAGGTTTGCTCTTCCCCTGATGGCCTCTTTGTCCTTGCCTTGTTGCTTGGCTTTAGGCAGTCTCTTTCCAGACTCCTGACTCTACCAATGAAGGTGAATTGTGTAAGAGAAGGTGCCTTATCTAAGATGACAAAGTTCCATGTGATGCGTTCGCCTCAGGCAATCCTGTGTGTGTGTGTGTGTGTGTGTGTGAGAGAGAGAGAGAGAGAGAGAGAGAGAGAGAGAGAGAGAGAGAGAGAGAGAGAGAGAGAGAGAGAGAGAGAGAGAGAGAGACAGGGGGGGGGGGCTGGGTAGGGAATCAAATCCAGGGCCTTCAAATGCCCTGCCCCTAAACTTCCCCCAAAGCCTACAGATCAGCTTGGAGGTGGTCTTCTTGGCTCCCTTCCTCCCCCAATTGTCTTGGGTGAGATGTTGAAGTGGTTTGAGGGTTGTACCCCACCCAGCTCTGTAGGAAGAAAGATCAAAATGTATTTCAGCCAGGTTCGGTGGTTTGCACCTGCAGCCCCAGCACTCAGGAGGCTGAATCAGGAGCCTGTGATGTTTGAGGTCATCCTGGGCTAACAGCAATTTCCAGGTGAGTCTGGAACTCAGGCTAATGACCTGAGTTTAATCCCCAGGACCCACCTGGTAGGAGGAGAGAAAAACACACCATCAGTGATCTTGTAATCCTTTCCGTAACAAAGAAAGCAAATAAATCAATCTTAATTGCCATAAAAGATTCCATTTCCTCCATTAGGAACTAGTTTATCTTGACCAAACTGAAACAGCACCTTGTGTGTTATTTAAGCAAGATACTCTTTGGGCTCTAATTAAGTTCCTGCTTGCCGTGAGGTTGACACAAAACTTATTGTGACCCATGCAGTCGCTCACAAAATGAATGGCACAAAGCAAGCACTGACCTGTTCTGACACAAGTTGAGTGGAAATTTTTAAGTAAGGATTAACTTGCTTGCATATTCTTTGTGGGAGAATAAGAAAGGAGGAGGAAGAGGAGGAGGAAGAAGATGCAGCTAGACAGCACTGTTAGCAAAAGAAGACAGAAGTGGGACTGCAACCAAGAAGTCAGAGGCTGAAGGGAAGCAAAAGCACAGAACAGCAAACAGGATTAAGAATGGGAGTGTTGGGAAAAACCAGCCGCAGGAACACGGGAGTGGCAGAAGATGGGCGCCAAAGCTTTCCAAGTGGGAAGCAGGAAGGAGCCTGGTGTCGAGCATCGGGGCTGCACTGCAGGATGCTGACTGGAGCAGAAAGCCCCTAGTTAGTTGGCATCCCACTCTTCAGGCCTATTAATGATAACCTTGTCTATTGTATACTTCCCCAAAGGAAATGAACAAGGAAACAGATAATATTGATTTTCAGTCCAATGTCATTCCAGGAGACCCTCTGCATGCCAAACATGATTAGTCATCTGGAAAAATCTGAGTTCTTGGACTGAGGATGGAGCGCAGGGGTGGATGACTTTCGCTATGTTTGCAAGGCCCTATCTATGGTCAAGGCTCAGGGCTTGTAGACAGAAAAAGCCTGAACTCTTTCTAGATTTCCATTCCCTCCACATGCAAAAACCAAGCCTCTGACTCTGAGCTGAGGGACCACTTCCTTCTCTTCACTCTTCCATCCTGCTGCCCCACATCTTTGTCCCAGGAGCATCGTGTCATAACCACAATGTCAGAACCCTTATGTGGCAGCAGAGAAAGAAAATACAGAAGATAGGAAGCCAAGAAGCCTCCTGGGGAGCTAGTGCCACAGTCAGCATGGACATGGAGAGAGTATAAGCAAATGAACCATCCTGGGGGGGGGGACTGGGAGAGGAGGGCATGTGCCCGCTGCAGGGGTAGGGATGGGGAGAGAAGTCTCAGAAACTACATCTAAAACCCTTCTGACTCCAAACTTGACAGTGGCAACCTTGAGCACAGTACCCAACCAGAAGGGAAAAGACACTTGTGGTAAAATATAACTTCCCCCAAAGTTAAAAACATGACTGCCTGCAATTTTACATTGTGCATAACAAAGGCTGATTCATCTTACTGATGAATGAGTCAAACATTTAGATGGTAGGGCTGGTTTAAAAGCATGCTGAGAAACTGGATTCCTGTAGACAGTTACAGAGGAAAGTTCCTACATTAGATCCAAAACTGATAAATGTCCTACAGGGCAACACAAAACAATAATATTTGGTGAAACCTCTTCCATTGGGCAGAAACCATTTGCCTCTCTAACAAACAAGATATAGAAGTTAACATGGGATTTTACTAAGCGTGGGTCTAAGTGTTAGTTAAAACTAACAGCAAATACCAAAGTCAAACAAAAACATGTCTTCCAAGATCAGTGGCTCTCCGACAGGGTAACTACACCTCCCTCAGGTACATGAGACGAGACATTTTGGGTCCTAACTGGGGGTTGGAGGGGCCACCATGGATGATACTAAACAGCCCATAACAAAGGGGACAGTCCTGACAACAAAAAATTACCCAGTCTAAAATTCCACTAGTGTATTGACTGAGAAGCCAGGCCCTGGACAATCAAATTATCCTTCAGGGATTTTTTTTTTTCAGGTTTCTTCTTAATTATGTGTCTGTGTATGTATATGTGCATGTGAGAGTAGATGCCTGAGAAGGGCCAGAAAAGGGTGCCTGATTATATGTAGTTGGAATCACAGGTGGTTCTTAGCCACCTGATGTGGGTGCTGGGAACCAAACTTGAGAACATGCAAAAGCAGCAAGTGTTCTTAACTGCTGAGCTGTCTCTCAAGCACCCCCCAAGGAGTAGGAAAGAACGACTTCGGGGGCCAGTGAGATGGCTCAGTGGGTCTTGCCTGACCGACCTAAGCTAGATCCCCAACCCCCATGTGGTAGAAGGAGAGAAGTGACTCCTACGAGTTGGGTGTTTCTAGGTTCTTGGCCTCTGTCTTAGGGTTTTATTGCTGTGAAGAGATACCATGACCATGGCAGCTCTTATAAAGGAAAACATTACAGTTGGGAGGTTTAGCCTGTTGTCATTGTGGTGACAAGCATGGCTTCATGCAGGCAGACATGGTCCTGGAGAATAGCTGAGAGTTCTACATCTGGATCAGCAGGCAGCAGGAAGAGAGTGAGCCACTGGGCCTGGCTTGGGCTTCTGAAACCTCAAGGCCCACCCCCAGTGACACACTTCCTCCAACAAGGCCATGTTCCTAATAGTGCCAGATGGGCATATGGGAAGCCATTTTCATTCAAACCACTACAGCCTTTTAGCCCAAGAACTGAAAATAAGTTTCACACAGATTGGTGAAAGAAGCAAGTAAATGATCGTACAGATGAGAGAGGAATATTCTCTCAAGACTGAAAAGAGCATGTAAGTAAGAGTGTTCAAGGGCTCCAGGCTACAGCCTTGGATTTCTTTTTATGAGGTCTAAAGGAAAGAGGGGCTGGTTACTAAGAGCAATAGAGAGATGGTTTTTATTTTGCTTGACATATTAGATAATATATTCACTTTTCCTATTAGGCATGCTCCTTCCCATAATGCATCTGATTTTAATCATATGCACACATAATCATGCATAAGCATAAGATGGTAAATAGTGAAAACATCATAAAAGGTGACTTAGAGGACATGGTTTTGCCTCACTGCACATGCAGCCAAAAACATTTTATGCCAGACCAGCCTTCCTATTCTTTATTACCTGAATATGTTAGGAATACTGTTGAATAGAAACTGGCTAACTTTGATTGTTCCCAAAGATGAGGAAACTTATACTATTGTTCAGAGATGGAAGTATAAGAAGTTGGATATGTGTTGGGGTAGAAGAGGTCCTGAGGCTGCTAGGTGCATTGTTTAGAGAAGAGTGTATATGAATATACATGCAGATGAAGGGACTAAACTTCCAATGTATTATTATAAGGAGTGTGTGTGTGTGTGTGTGTGTGTGTGTGTGTGTGTGTGTGTGTGTGTGTAACACAAACCTAATAGGATCCCAGTCTAAACCATGCACACACAAACAAAACGTAATTTTAAAAAAGAATATCATTGGGTTTTATAAATGTCTCTTTTTAGACCCCTAGAAACTATGGTAAAACAGTGAGTGGGCATGGTGACCTGCCTGTAATCCCAGAACTTGGGAAGTAAAGAAAGGTTATCTCCTGTAGTTAGTTGGGTTTTCTGTTTATTGTTTGTTTGTTTTGTTTTATTCTTTGGGGTCTACCACCCAGCTCTGGAATAAATACACAGAGACTTATTCTTATTTGTGAACGCCCAGCCTTAGGTTGGCTTGTTTCTAGCCAGATTTTCTAATTTAAATTATCCTGTTTCTCTTTAACTACATTTTTGCCTCTGGGCTTTTTATCTTTCTTTATTCTACATATCTTTCTTTCCTCCTCACTCCATGGCTGGCTGGTGGTGTCCTCTGCTCCTTCTCCCTTTTTCACTCCTTGATTTTCTCCTATTTATTCTCTCTGCCTGCCAGCCCTGCCTATCCCTCTCTCGCTGCCTAGCTATTGGCCATTCAGCTCTTTATTAGATCAATCAGGTGTTTTAGACAGGCAAAATAACACAGCTTTACAGAGTTAAACAAATACAACATAAACGAATGCAACACATCTTTGCATCATTAAGCATATATTCCACAGCACAAACAAATGTAACACATCTTAAGTTAATATTCCACAGCAATTCCTAGAGCAAACAAGCTAGCTGGAGTGGCTGAAAGGGTGACCCCCAGAGTCCCTGCCTTCATATGTTAGAAGGAAAGCTATCAAGAAAGATGTCCAACATCAGCCTCTAGCCTACACATTCATCCACACACATTAGAACACACATACATATACACATCATACACATACACACACACAGAATAAAGAATGCCCTTACAAGATACCAAACAAACATGTTGCCCATTTTTATTGTCATTTCCATCTTTTAAGTAATTATCTTAATTGTAATAATGTTGAACCATTTTCCTTCAGAGAAAAGTACATTTACAAGAAGGATGTAGTGGTTCATTACCATGATTGAGAATATCCTGCCAGTCGAGGGTACGCAGCAAGTCCTACCTCAAAAACAAAATAAATTAAACCAAAAACAGAGGGAAATTTAGATACAGCCTGAAGTCATGGTTTAAGAACATTGAAATGTCCTATCCTTAACTGATGAGAACATACAAGGACTGCTCAAGATCGGCCAACCATGCAGTTCTTCAGACTGGAGACTCTTGACGTTGGCTGTGGCTATGTTCCTAAGACCAAAGCTGATGGGAGTCCTGGTCATCTCAGAGATGACAAGCACACACATCCCATTCAATGGCTTTGAAACTGCTTTATGTGTCTTTTCCTGATTTCCACACTTCACATCTCAGAGATCCTGGTTATAATAATCACTGTTATCTAAGATGAATGCTGCAGAGTAAGGTTTTTCTAGCCACTGGGCATGTTTACTTTCTGCTTCCATGCATGCTTAGGTGCCAATGGCCCAGAACCAGCTCTTGCTTGCTCACTCATTTGACCCCCCCCTCTCTCTCCCTCCTCTTTACATCAGCAGTGTGATTTTGGGGGGTCTTCATGATCCCTGGGGTGTAGTAAAAATTTCCTATTTGGCTGCACTTGTAAACAGTCTTCTTCTGGAAGTCAGTGAATGTGTCTAACAGACTCATGATCAACTTCTCAGTGATGGCCTCTCCCAGTACATGAATCAGTTGTGGGCATTTCATTGCTGCAAAACCTGTGAGAAATTCATCTTTCTTGCAGTGCTGGGGACTGCATGCTCAGCAAAAGCTGAACCAGTAGGCTATCTTTCCCAGAACTATGGATTAAATATTTTTGCTTTTGCAGGTGGTGCTACGTGCTGAGTTTTATGGTCTGAATGATACTTCCATCATGGAATCAGCTGTGCTAGGCCTGGAGGCCTACTAAGGTCTTGGGGCCTGCTACATTCTCCATATTTCTCAAAGTTAATCCATTCCCAAGCATGTCAATCTTGAGCTAACATGAGTTGTCCTGACCCAAATCCTCTGAAGCCTATCCTTGTCCTGTATTACCTGGGGCAAGTCTGTTGTGCTGCCTTGGGGAGCCATAATCCCCTGTCTTCACCAGCTCTTGTAAACCTTTCACTGACTGAAAAGCTACTAAGCGAGCCATGCAGCTGCCCAGAAGAAGCACTACTGATATTTGGTGATTTAAAAAAAAAAATCCAACCTCTGTTTTGGACTCTTTCCTAGTTATTTGGGAGATGTAAAAGTAAGGACCAAAGCCCGCCCTGGGTGGACTCAGTCCAGTTTGAAGACTCATCTTTCTTGAGAGGAAGCTGTAAAAAGGATGCTGATGTGGGGAGGCAAGGATTTCTTCAGAGCAAAGGAGAGGAGAGGCCTGAGTATCTTTGGAAGCAGAACAGGGATGAGGAAGCCTTCTAGTAATCTTCTGGCTAACCCCCAAGCTGTCTTTGTTGTCTGAAGACCTTGTGTTCATCCCTGTATGGGGCAGGGATGTTTGCCCCTTAGGAAGAGTGGGGAAATCTGGAAGTGGTGGGCTCCCAGAGGAAAACATAACCACAGGATAGACAAGTAGGGCCACTTGGCCAGAGCAGCCTCTCATATATTTAGGGAAAGCCTGACAGATCATTGTATTTTCCATATATGACCACAGGTGATGGTACTAGGTGAAATGGGAGGAGTGATCTGTAACACAAATAACAAAAAACCAGAGACAGATATGGGGATTCAAGCTGAAGATCGGAGAAGTGATGCAGCCAGCCACCTGAGAGTTCTCACCTCTACCAATGCTGAGACTAGAGGGCTGATCCACCAAACCTCAGAGTGCATCTCCAGACTGCACTGCTCCTCACCAAATCTGAAGCTGCTGCCTGAGACTACACTGAGCTCCTTATAGTCTCTCTAGTGCTGGGATTAAAAGTGTGAGCTCTGTTTCTCTTTTAGATTTACTCACTCTCATGTAGCTCAGGGTGGTCTTGAACTGACAGAGATACATCCACTTCTGTCTTCTGAGTCCAGGGATTAAAGGTGTGGCTCCCACTGCCTGGCCTCTATGGCTGTGGCTAGCTTTGCATTCTGGTCTTTAGGCAAGTTTTTATCTGTTAAAACACAAACTACATATCACCTTTTTGTCTAAAATAAAAAAAGAAGGCTATAACTAATATAAGAAAAACTATATACAATAAGTATATTAACGATACACAAATATATACAGGCAATAATTACTTTAACAATGTCTAGTCCGTTAGCATTTGACAAATATTCCATTAGCTATCCTATCTTGGTGAGCCCAATGTCTTGTACCTAATTTGCTTTCTATCTTATCTTGTATACCACATTTCTATATCTACCCTCACCCCACCTTTTCTTTTTACTAGGAGATTCCTGCATCTAATCTCTGTTGTTCATCTTTTTTCTTGACCATTACCAATAACAACCTGTACCCAAAACCCCTAAATACCCATGACCCATCTTTTGGGAATTTACTACCCTGGCTCACTGGGGGTGCTGGTAATCTTGGATCCTGAAAAAATTCAGGATTATCATCAAGTCCTGACTGGGGAATTTTATGAGGTAGATCATCTCAGCCATCAGCCTTGAAGCCATTCTGGATGTGGAACTCAGATAAAACTACAACAGAAGCACTCTGAAACATTGGATCATCCAGGCCATCAGCATCCATCAGAGATTTGGAGGGGAGGGGTCTTCCTCAATTCAACCTGATTTTTCTCAACCCCAGATGAATCCATAGCCTCTTATTTACTGTGGAAACAAAAGCATAGCCTATTCTCCAAAGTAACATATTTTTTGACTTAAATTTTCAAGTGAAGACATTTTAAAAATATATAGTTTGGATTAATGCAGCAGCATTTATAATCAAATGTCTCTTAGCAGCTGTTGTTCCTCGGCAGTCAAACAATTCAAAGACAACACAATAACATACAGTGTGCAGACTCTGTGTATTTTCCATCTTTATGTGCCTTTTTTTATATTACTTTACTTCCTTTCCAAGGACTTTATTTTAATACTTTAAACCTTTTTTTCCCAAACAGGGTTTCTCTGTGGCTTTGGAGGCCTTCTTGGAACTCACTCTTGTGGACCAAGCTGGTCTCTCGAACTCACAGAGATCCACTTGCCTCTGCCTCCTGAGTGCTCGGATTAAAGGTGTACGCCACCAACACCTGGTAACTTTATATTTCTTTTTAATGACTGTCTACAACTTCTCTTTACTCTCCCAAGCCTATGTACATTTTTAAACACTGTAAACTGTTTATAGGTTTTTTTTTTTATCTGAATCTGTTTTTACTGCCTATCTCTGTGTTTTTCTGGCCACTGATAAAAGGCATGACTAGGACTGAAGCCAAGGCTTTGGCAACTGATTCCACCCCATTCCTTAGCTTCTTGAGAGTCTAGCTTCATTACAGAGGTACTGGCTGGAACCATGTTTACCACTCCAACTCTTGGAAGTTTCTGAGTCCAGGCTGCCACCAAGTACTGTGCCTCCTAGTGCTCATGAACCCCATTTAAGTGTTTGGTGGCAGAGCATCTTAAAAGAGCTGTGCAGTTTTTGCTGCTAATGCTGAGTCAAGAAGCCATCTCTTAAAAGAGTGCTGCCTCTGCTTGCTGCTAGCAAACAGAGTCTATCCAAGAAAAAGCAGTTACAAGAAGACCAGATTGACTCTGCTTTTGTGTATTTCGAATCCTTTTTAAAGCCTTTTCAGGCTTTATGTGGAAATTTCTACCAAACATTTGGACATCATGTATAACGCAAATAATAAAAACCCAGAGACAGATATTGAGGCTCAAGCTGAAGATCAGAAAAGCAAAGCGGCCAGCCACTTTAGAGATCTCACCTACACCAATGCTCAGACCAAAGGAGCGATCCACTGAACCTCAGAGTGCACCTCCAGACTGCACTGGCCCTCACCAAATCTCAGACTGCTCCTGAAACTGCAATGAACTCCTTATATTCTCTCTAGTACTGGAATTAAAGTTGTGAGTTCTGTTTTTCTTATAGACTTACTCACTCTCATGTAGCTCAGGGTGTCCTTGAACTGACAAAGATCCAACTGCCTCTGTCTCCTGAGTCCTGGAACTAAAGGTGTGGCTAATACTACCTGGCTTCTATGGCTGTGGTTAGCTTTTCATTCTGATTTTCAGGCAAGCTTTATTTGTTAAAGCACAATCAAAATATCACCACAGTGACTCCTACCACCTGAAGAACGGGACTTCTGGGTAACATGCATCTTCATCTCAGGCACCTGCCCTTTTGTAGAAACTGGATTGCCTTATGCGGCTCTTTTAATTTGCTTTCTGTGATAAACACCATGACCAAAAGTAATGTTTGAAAGGAAGGAAGGATGGCTTTGTTTCAGTTTGCATTCCCAGTTAATAGTCCATACTGGGAATCAGAGCAGGACCCAAGCAGGAACTGCTGCAGATGCCATGCAGGAATGCTGTTTCCTGGCTTGCTTGCTTCCAGGCTCACATTCATTTCACATTTTTATACAGCCTAGGACCACTTGCCTACAGATGGCTCCACCCACAGAGAGCTGGGCCCTCCCATATCAATCAATCAATCAATCAACCAATCAATCAACCAATCAAGAAAACTCCTCTTAGACAGGGGTACAGGTCAATCTGATCTGGGTAATTCCCAGGTTGAGACTCCCTCAGATAACTATGGACTGTGTCAACTTTACAGCTGAATCTACCTAGGTGTTCTTAACTTACCCCGAGTGTCTTTATATAGATTCATTGCCTGAGAATGATGGAGGATGGATGGGTGGATGGATGGGTGGATGGATGGATGGATGGATGGATGGATGGATGGATGGATGGATGATAGATAGATGGATGACCAACAGACGGGAGCCAGAGAGATGGCTCAGCAAGTAAAGCATTTGCCACCAACCCTGACGAGTTTGAACCTCATAGCAGAAAGAGAGAATGAACTCTACATGGTTGTCCTCTACCTTCCACACACCTGATGTGATGGGCAGGCATGCCATATACATGTCATGTACATACACATACAAATAAATCTTTTAAAAATAGATTGTTGAGAGAGGGCAGAGGAAAGGAAGAGGTGGAAGGCAGGGAGGGGACTTACTCTAAAAACTTGGGACACCCATTAAGGATAGAGCAATAGAAGACTTCACTCACTTCCGCATGATCTCAAATCACTTTGTCTTTTTTGACACATAAAGACAAACTTCTCCCTGCTTGTCATACACCATAGCGACTCTGTGCAGATACAACCTGGGTGGTATCTCAAAGAGCTCAGCCTAAAGGAATCCCTTCATATTGCTTACCCTTAGACACACTCTTGGACACTGCATGGGAGAAAGCCTTGTCCTCTGGCAAATGAGAATTTTTGAATGGCTTCATCTTAACTGATAATATGCTGAAGGAAGCCTACATTTGGTCACTTCAGGGCGCCAACTTGTTTATTTGGTTTCTAGGCTTCTGCCTTACTGTTCTAGTGTTGTGATAAAGCACTATAACCAAGGCAACTTATAAAAGAAAGCATTTAATTTGGCTTATGGTTTCAGAGGGTTAGAGTCATGACGGAGGAACAAAGGCATGATGGCAGGAATAGCTGAGACATTGTGCTTGTCTCAAAACTGCAAGCACAATGCAGAGAACACACTGAGAATGGGCTGAGTCTTTTGAAATCTCAAAGCCCACCTTCAGTGACATACTTCCTCCAGTGAGGCCATACCACATAACCCTCCCCAAACAGTCACCACTTGGGGACCAAGTATACAAATGCCTGAGAAATGTGGGGGACATCTCACTCAAGTACCACAGTGTGTAGGATACCAGTTGTTGGTTTGCAGTGTCTGCCTCCACAGCCTTGACCTGGCTGGGAAACTGCATAGACTAAAGTGTTCCACTTCAGTGCCTTGAGCAAATATATCAGGTTTAATGGGCTCTTGTTGGTCAACAGGAAAGAACTAAACAGACAGGGCATGGTCCAGTCAACTGATACATTATAAAGGCATCCTCCTAGTTACAGGTGCTGTGGGAATCCTTCGTCTTGTTCCTATCAAAAAATAAAAAAGAAAGAAAATAGAAGGAAAAGGGAGAAAGCCTAAGCCAGCACACACAGTATCACTCTGAATCATTCCAGCTTGTGGATCTAGTACCACATTCTAAGGCGTCCTCCCAATCTCTTTGCTTCCTATGACACACCCCTTCTTCAAGCCAGTGTCAGTCCTTCCAATGTAATATTCCCAACCCAAAACTGAATCTGATCTTTTCTTAAGGAAGACCTCTCTGCTTTTATCCTTTAGTGTCTGTAAAGACCATAGGGGGCCCTGGATCCCTTGGAACTGGAATTATAGACTGTTGTGAGCTTCCAAAAGTGTGGGTGTGGGGAACTGAATTGAGATCCTCCGAAAGAGCAGTGTCTTAGTTACTGTTCTATTGCTGTGAAGAAACACAATGGCAAAGGCAACTTAGAAAACATTTAATTTGGAACTTGCTTAGATTTTCAGAGGGTGAGCCCATGACCATCATGGCTGGGATCACAATAGCAGGCAGGTAGGCATGGTGCTGGGGACAGTAGCTGACAGCTCACATTGTACCTGAAAGTTAGAGGTAGAGTGAGACTGAACCTCTGAAACGTCAAAGCCCATACCAACTGACACACTTTCTCCAACAAGGCCACATCTCCTAACCGTTCTCCAAATAGTTCTACCAACTAGGGACCAAGTCTTCAATTATATGAGCCCATGGGGGGGGGCATTCTCATTCATGCCATCACAGCAGTAAATTCCATTAACTGCTGAACCATCTCTCCAGCCCACACTTAGGAGACCCTTTTCACAAAGGATTTATTATTATTTTATGTGTATGAGTGTTTTACCTGTATGTATATATGTGTACCATGCACATGTCTGGTGCATACAGAGGTCAGAAAATGACATCAGATTGACTGGAAGTGGATTTACCAAGGGTTGTGAGCTGACAGGTAGGTGTGGGGAACCGAACCCTGGTCCAATCTGCAAGTGCTCTTAACCCCTGAGTCATCTCTCCAGCCCAAATTTTATTCATTACTAGGGAATCTATCTTTAGCTTCATAAGTGTCTATGACACGGGAAGAAGACTAGCTAGATGTTGAGATTCATAAATAATACTTACTCCATCCAAAAGGAGAAGGAAAGATTCCAAGAAAGAAATGACCTGCTCAGAAGTGACCTTGGAGTTAGAAGCAGAGAGCATTGATGTTTCTTGTCATGTGTCAACATCAGTAGCTCATGTCTTATTAACATGAGGAAAAGCCATTTCTTCTTCCTTACCTAGAGGGCTGGTGTTAGCAGGGAGCAAGCCCAGGGAAGAAGGAGCCACCACTTCTGAGCACAGGTGCAGGCACCAAGGGACCACTCGACACTCGAAAGTGAGTTCCCAAGCTCTTCTGAGCTACCAGTTTCCTCATGAAGGATGGTTGCCAATGTCCTTAAGTCATAATAAAAGACAGGCATCTACAAAGCTGTTAGATCATTGTTGAATAATACGTGGTGGTATTGTCCATCAAGGCACTTACCGAACAGCAGTGGAATAAATGACTATAAATAAAATCACACCCACAGTTCATGTCATAAGACAAAATACACTTCAAATGGACTGAAATAAAATAAAACAGGGAGTAACCAAGCACAAACACAAACAAAAGACTCATCAAGTTTCATTAGGATCCGGTTGAAGGGAGACCACATAGCCATAATAAAGACTAGCAATATGTGTGTCCTGCTGTGTGTTGGTTTTGTCCCACCAGCATCGCTTGGACACACATGGGCGGGGAGTTGGCAGCAGGCTTATGAGGTTGAAAAGGAAGCCAAAGGTGAGAAGACAAAAGGAAATTTATGAGAACAGAGAAGTAGTTAGGCAGAAAGTCCGGGTAAAAGAGAGAGAGATGTGAAGGAAGCCCCAGAGACGGGGGCTTGGAAGAATGCGGAAGGGTAGGGACCACAGGCTGAGATGCTACCTCCAGTGAAAGAGGCTATAGAAAAGACACAAAGGGTCATGCTGCAGAAAAGAAGTCAGGGTTTGTCATTCAGGTTCTGCAAGGAGACCTGTGTGTCTGGTTGCTTAAGTGGGGTAGAGATCAGGCCATGGTGAGGTCAGGACTAAGTGAGTCAGTCACAAAGCCTCTGGACAGGCTGGGTGACTGCCCGGGACAGAATTCTGGGCAAGCCTGAGATTCACGGGCTAAGATGCTTAGGTTGTCTATCTGGGAGAGGTCTTGAAGTAGTGATTACACTAGCTGCTGAGTTGGTCATCGGGGCATCCAAAGCAGAAAGGTACAGGAGAGGGAGGGTACTAGCATATTGTCCCCAATATGCAGGGAGGGAGGGAAGGCGAGACACTTGAAAAGACAGAAAGCAGGGGGGGGCTTACTTTGGAGCTCAGACTTCCCTCCAACTCTCAGCCCTTCTGCCTCACCTCCTGAGTGCAGGGATTGCAGGCTACATACACATGTCCAACAACTATTTTAGAGTGTGCACTTCAACAGTATTAAATAAATAAATAACAAATGAACGAATGAATAGCCACCATCTAACTCTAACTCTTTCCAGTCAATAAAACTGAGGTTTGAGACTGGAGAGATGGATCAGCACTTAAGAGCACTCCCTGAGCCGGGCATGGTGGTGCACATCTCTAATCCCAGCACTTGGAAGGTAAAAGCAGGTGAATCTTTGAGTCTGAGGCCAACCTGGTCTTTAAAATGAGTTCCAGAACAGCCAGAACACAGAGAAACCCTGTCTTGAAAATCACCACCAGTAACAGGAAAAAGAGAACTTCCTGATCTTCCAGAAAACACTGATTCTGTTCCCAACATCCATGCTGGGTGACTCATAACTAACTGTAGCTCCAGCTCCAGGGGATCTGATGCCCCCTTTTGACCTTCACAAGCACCTGCACACATGTGCACACATGTGCACACAGATAACACATAAGCACACAATCACAAACAAAATAAATCTTCAAACAAACAAACAAAACCTGGCTTTCTGTGCCTAGCAGAAAGCAACAACTCTCTTTCTCCTCTTTGGCCCCTGGTAGCCCCCACATTGCTCTGTGTCTATGGCTGTGACTACTCAGGCTCTCATATGAGTAGACTCATGCATTACCCATCCATCCTTTCCTGTTTATTTGACTTTGCACAGTATTACAATATTCTTGAGGTTCCATCCATGTTGTAGGGAAGAGCAGATTTTCTTTAGAAAGCCAAATAAAATTTCATTGTACATGTGTAGCAAATTTTTATTTAGCTTGTGGCTTTACATATGTTCTATCCTAGAAAATAAAAAGCACCACAGGGCTTAGAAGAGTACATATGCTGCACGGAGAATCTTAAGTCAGTTAGATCTCCTTGGCTCATCGTGTTGCTTATGTCTTTTCTCTGCTGTCCTTTTCAACAGCAAGAGGGAGCTACTGAAGTTGCCATCAGCACTGTAGTCTTGCCTTTCTCTTTGAGCCTTGTCAGTTTCGTTTCATGTATTTCAGGGTCTGTCCTGAGTGTGCAATTGCTTGTAATTGTAGTTCAGCACATCTTGCTGTGTTGAATCTTCTTTCTTTGTCACACTGTCTTTTCCTTTCACTTAAGGTCTATGTTCCTTTTTAAACATTACATTTATTTGTGTGCATACATGGTCATCACATGACACACACTTATGGAGGTTAGAGGATATTCTACAGAAGTTGATTCTCTCCTTCCATCATGTGGGTCCCAGGCAGGGATCAAACCCAGGTCATCAGATTTGACAAGAGGTATCTTTGTCCACTAAGCCCTTCTGCCGGCCCTGTCACCTATTTCATCTGCTATTATTATAGTCCTATTTGATATTTTTTGCTTACTATTTACATAGAATATCTATTTTCATTCAGTTTGTTTGGGCTCTGAAGTGAATCTCTATACACAGCATATAGTTGGCGGTTTGTCTGTGACAAAATCTCCCTACATTGTCTATGCTGGTCTTGTGGATAGCCACAAGAGAAGACTCCTTAGATGTGGATTTAAGCCAATAGAAAGTCTTTGTTAGCCAGCCAGAAACTACAAAGGGTGTTCAGGATCCCACTGTGGCACTGAACCTTTCTTGGGGTGAGCTTTAAAGTACAAAAACCATATCTGTGTCAACATACTTTAGTTAACAAGAATAGTTAGCCAGAAGCAACTACAGAAGTTGAAAAGCATGGTCAGTATATTTAGAGACTTTCCCAGAACTATGGATGTTGATGGATTAGCTCTTTCTTTTTGTTTTAGCAGATGGTGCTGTCTATGTGCTGAGTTTTATAGGCTGAATGGCATTTTCATCATGGAGTCAGTTGTGCTAAGGTCTGGGACCCTATTTCAGTACTGGACACTGATCTGAAATGGTCCTCTTCCTAAATCCTCTCAAATGCTGGAATTATATGTGTGTGCCACTATGCTTGGCAAACTGGGTTATTTTCCTATCCTGAAGTCACTTTTGCCAACATGGTAGCACATGCCTTTAATCCAAGCACCCTGGAGACATAAGCATGTGGGTTCCAAGTTCAGGGACAGCCAAAGCTACATATTGAGATCTTGTCTCAAAACAAACAAACAAAACGATACTTTTTTAAAAGTTTTAAAATTTGTACTTAAGTGTATGTGTCTTAGCATGGATAGGCACATGTGAATACAGATATCTTCATAGGGCAGAAGAGGACATCAGATCCCACGGACCTGAAGTTACAGATGATTGTGGGTGGTCCTTATGGATGCTGGGAACCAAACCTGGGTCCTCGGAAAGAGCAGCCAGTGCTTTTTAGTGCTGAGTCACCTCTCTGTTCCTGAACAGTTTTTTGTTCCTTTCATTTTAGTGTGTGTGTGAGAGAGGGGGGGGCAGAGAGAAAGAGGGAGAGAGAGAGAGAGAGAGAGACAGAGAGAGAGAGAGAGAGAGAGAGAGAGAGAGAGAGAGAGAGAGAGAGAGAGAGAGAGAATCTACAACTTTCTACTCCCTAGTCCTTGATTAGAATTGTATCCATCTTTTGTGTGTCTGTCTGTCTGTCTGTTTTTGATCTTTTGGTTTTTTGAGACAGAGTTTCTCTGTGGAGCCTTGGCTGTCCTGGAATTTGGTCTGTATAGTCTATCTGTTTTTTGTTAGAGTTTAATCTGTTCCCATTTAACACGATTATTGATTAAAAAAAAAAAAAAGGAGTTTCCGTCTTTCCTTGCTGTTTGCTTTTGATAGACCTTAAAGTTAGTCTTTTGTCCTTCATTTCCAGCACCACTAATTCCTTTTTTACTTAGTTAGTTTTTATAGTGAAACATTTAAATCCCTTTCTTGTCTGCTTTTATATATCCTATAACTATCTTCTTTGTGATGACCATAAGAACTGGGTTCAGCATACTGTTATAGCCCCTGAAACTGAGAATCTTATCAACTTAAGTTTGAATATGAAGATACTCTGCTCCCCTCTCAGCTATTCACAGCCTTTCAGTTGTTGTTTTCCTGAAATTACATTTCATTTTGTGCTCAAAATAAAAGCTACTAATTATTTGAAGTGAATTATTATCTCAAATGATATAAAAAGCAAAATGTAGAGTGATACATCAAAGTTAAAGCAACACCAGGTTTTGTATTACTTTTATTCATTTGTGAGTGTGGGGGTGTGCATATGCTACCATGAATGTGTGGAGGCCAGAAGACAACTTATGGGAAGCGGTTCTCTGGGTCCATCATATGAGACCAAAGGATTCAACGGAGGACACTATGGTCATTGGCAAGTCCGTTACCCCCTTGAGCCCTCTTGCCAGCCCATACTATCAGGGGTTGTTGTTGTTGTTGTTGTTGTTACTGTATTAGGGGTTGGTGGTGGTGGTGGTGCATGAGTGTGTGTGTATGTTTGGGGGGACTGTTGATTTGTTTGAGACTTTCTCTATGTAGTCCTTGTTGGCCTGGAACTCACTGTAGAGCTGGTTGGCCTTGAACTCTTAGAGATCTGGCTGCCTCCACCTCTGAGTGCTGAGGTTGGTGATGTGCATCACACCATGTTATCCCATCTGCAGGAAGGAGTAGCGGGACACTGTTGGAGTTCTAGCTGCTCCAGAGGCCAAGGGGGAGACACACTGGAGCTCAGTGATTAGACAGGAGAAGGAAGGAAGGGACTAGTGCGATTAATAAGATTTGTGGAGTTTTCAATTGCCTTCTCTTCAGATATTATCCCTGTCCCCCTCCTTCCCTTCTAGGACTCACCCCATGTATGTGTGACCAGGTGATGGTGTTCAACAACTACCTGAGTTTCCAGTTTTTGAACATTTTCTTTCTCTTCTTTATGTGCAGTAATTTCTACTATCGTGTCTTCAAGTTCACGGATTCTCTCTTCAGCCTGCTCAGCCCCAACCTTTGGGAGTGCAATTTCCATTTCAGCTACTGTGCGTTTCAGATGCCATATTTTTTTTTAGTGTCTTTTTAAGCTTCTACCACTTTTTTTGATATTGCCAATTTATTCACATCTTATTTTTCTCCACTTTCTCCACATCTTCCTAAGACTGGTGGAGCCTCATTCCTGTGATTATCTCAGTGTGTTCACTGAGTAGATCCCCAGGTCCTCAGATACAGCTTACATATCTACCCAGTTACCCTTTCATTGTGCCATGGTGTCCTCTTTCTTGTACTGCTTATGATTTTTATTGAAAACAGAATATTTAAATGTGGTAATTCTAGAAATCAAGGTCTGCCCTCCCCAGGGTTTACAATTCTTTTGTTACTGATTTTGCTCATAGTTTTTTGTTTTGTTTGGTTTGGTTTGGTTTTTTGTTTGGTTTGGTTTTGGTTTTGGTTTTGGTTTGATTGTTATTAACTGTTTTAGTGTCAAGAGCCACCTTATAGTGTGTGAACTTTGTATTTTTATTTTCTGGTAAAATATTTATTTTCTGATAAAAAAAATTTTAAAGATTTGTATCTTTACTGTTAATTATATGTATGTGTATGTGTCTGTGTGGGCCGTCTCTCCAGCCCCTTCTCGGGTCTTTTTTTAAGCATGAGTCATTCACTTTGTCACACAGAGTTACTTTCGAGTTTTTCCATGTATAGTTGTTTTTAAGGTCCTATGCTTTAGTTCATGGCTCTCAAACAGAAAGAAAGACAGAAAAGTGAGAGGCGAAAGAGTTCCTGCTCTTTTAAATCACTGCAAGTCACAGTAGCTAGAGGGAGAGGGGCTGTATCCATGGGGTTATAACCCTAGAGTGCAACAATTGCTGTTATCTTTGTGCATCTGTTATTAAAAGTGTAAGCAGCAATCCACGCACAAGGCTCCACAGTTGAGGACCATGACCCTTTTTGTTCACCCTGGCTCCCACTGGCTGAAGGCTAGCTGCTGTAGGAACTTATTAATAGAAGCTTGTCAGAGAGCTAGGTAGTTGCTATAGTTTCAAGAGTTGAATTTGACCAAAATTAACCTTGGACTATCTTCCAAGCCTTCTCCTAGAACGTGCAAGCCCTCAATAGACGCCAGAATAGTTACAGCAGATAGATTCCACCAACTCCATTGTCCCTGTGTGGGGAGATGGCTTAGTGGCACTTCCTGCGCTGCCATCTTTCCAAAATCCTCTCTGGTTTAACGACTTTTGTCTGCTTACTGTGGGCTTTGCGTTTTAGTTTCTTAGATAGAAAGTGTGTTGGCTAGGTTTATGTCAACTTGACACAAACTATAATCATCTGAGAGGAGGAAACATCAATCGAGAAAATGACTCCATAAGATAGGGCTGTGAGCCAACCTGTAGAGCGTTTTCGTAGTTAGTAATTGATAGGGAAGGGCTCTATCCATTGTGGGTGGTACCATCTAAGGGCTGGTGGTCCTGAGCTCTATAAAAAAGAAGGCTGAGCAAGCTATGTGGAGCAAGCCAGTAAGAGCACCCCTCCATAGCTTCTTCATCAGCTCCTACACCCAGGTTTCTGCCCTGTTTGAGTTTCTGCCCTGACTTCCCTCAATGATGAATGTTGGTATGGAAGCCTAAACCAAATCCTTTTTTCTTCAACTTGCTTTTAGATAATGGCATTTTGTCTCAGCAATAGAAGCTCCAAGACAAGTTGGTACCAAGGTTGTGGGGTATCTGTGTAACAAACTTGACCAGGTTGTTTTGAGGACAGTTGTGGAAGGACTTTGGAACTCTGTGCAAGAAAAGCCGTTGAGTGTTCAGTGCTTGTGAGCTGTTCTGTAGGAGCATGGAAGATAAGAATATTGAGGGATATGCAGAAGATGGAGGCCTGGCTTGTGAAGTCTCAGAGGCAAGTTGAAAGACTTTTTCAGGGCTGTTTGTTATTTCCAATTAAGATTCTATGGTTCTGGCTAGCTGAGGTTAACAAGATAGCAGAACTGCTAAAGTGAAACCTTTGCTTTCCTGGGATACTGATACTGCTTAGCTGGAGATAAGAAATTAGCAGAGATCAATAGACTAGCATCACGGAGATGATATCTTCTGGAATGTGTTTCCTGAGAGTCAGTTCACAAAAGCTGTGATCTAGAGGTGGCCAAGGCTGTACCTCATACTATCAGCTGAACTTGGTAGTGTAAGAGTCACCCAGGTGACTCTTTGGAGACATGAAGGGGTCATGGAGAGCAACTGATGCTTGGCACTGTGAGAGACCAGAAGAGGCCATTGGTGAAGAGGCCTAAGTAGCAGCTGAAGGCCCAATTCTGAAGGGGTCATGCAGAGAAGATTTGCCTTGGCACCATGAAGGGAGCCTAGGAGAAGCTATTGGTAAAAGTACAGCCCAGTTGCAGCAGATCCCAACGTTTTGGAGATGCCAGTACTACGGGATGGCCTCCAAGAACAGCAGCAGCAGTGGAGTGGAGCCTGCCTGAGCTTAGAAGCCACGCTGTGTGTGCTGCAGAGGGCAGGGCTGGAGAAGTGGCAGTACCAAGGAGCCCAGAAGATCATGAATAAATCCTAGACATTGGATTCCATTATTTACACTGTTGGGAGTTTGGTTTTGCTTTGTTCAGATTATGACACTCCTGGTGTTTCCCTCTTGAAGTAAGAAAATATTTAATTTATTTTTTATTTTACAGGGGCCCATATTGAGAGACTTTAAACTTTTTTTAAAGAGAGAGATCTGGGAATTTTACAGAGAATCTTGACTTTTAATAGAGCAGATGTATATAGTGGTTTTCTGAGACAGGGTCTCTCTGTGTAACAGCCTTGGCTGTCCTGGAGCTCACTTTGTAGATCAGGCTGGCCTGCCTCTGCCTCTCTGTCTCTCTGCCTCGCTGCCTCGCTGCCTCTCTCTCTGCCTCTCTCTCTGCCTCTCTCTCTCTGCCTCTCTCTCTGCCTCTCTCTCTGCCTCTCTCTCTGCCTCTCTCTCTGCCTCTGCCTCTGCCTCTGCCTCTGCCTCTGCCTCTGCCTCTGCCTCTGCCTCTGCCTCTGCCTCTGCCTCTGCCTCTGCCTCTGCCTCTGCCTCTGCCTCTGCCTCTGCCTCTGCCTCTGCCTCTGCCTCTGCCTCTGCCTCTGCCTCTGCCTCTGCCTCTGCCTCTGCCTTCCAAGTGCTGGGATTAAAGGTGCATGTCACCACGTCTGACATGAGACTGGACATTTTGAAAGAGATAACTTTTGAAGTGTCCCCATTTTTAAGACTGTGGGACTTAAGTTTGTGAAATGTTTTATATTGTGATGTCTTTATTAATGTGTGGTTTTTGGATGAACAAGAAAGGAATGGCATAACAGTGATGCGTTTGTGTGTCAAGCTGACAAAGAGTCAGTTGTGCTGGCTGGTTTTGTCAACTTGACACAAACTATATTCATCAGAGAAGAGGAAACCTCAGTTGAGAAAATGCCTCCAAAAGATCGGGCTATAGGCAAGCCTATGGGTCATTTTCTTCATTAGTGATTGATGGGGGAGGGTCCAGACCACTGTGTGTAGTACCACACAATGGGCCTGGGTTTTATAAGAAAGCAGTCTGGCTGCTGGGCAATAGTGACACATGCCTTTAATCCCAGCACTCAGGAGGTAGAGGCAGGCAGATCTCTGTGAGTTTAAGGCCATCCTGGTTTACAGAGCTAGTTCCAGGCCAGCTAGGGCTGTTACACAGAGAAACCCTGTCTCAGAAAAAAAAAAAAAAAAGCAGGCTGAGTAAGCCATAGGGGGCAAGCCAGTAAGCCGCACCCCTCCGCATCACTCTAGGTTCCTGCCCTGTTTGAGTTCCTGTCCTGACTTCCCGTGGTGATGAATGGTGATGTAGAAGTGTAAGCCAAAATAAACCCTTTCCTCTCCAACTTGCTTTTCTGTCATGGTGTTTCATCTCGGCAACAGAAATCCCAAGACAGATGGTGACATAACTCAGAAAGCGTTATCCTTTTCTGAGATAGATTTGTGACATTACAAATCTTCTTTAAACGCTAAAGTACAGTCAGAGATACTGATGTTTTGTGTTCTCATTTTTCTTCACGGCCTATCTTCTACTCTTGATTTCTTCATTAAAAACATTCTTACACTTATTTACTTGGGGGGGGTTGGGCATGCTATTGACACAGAATATGTGTGGATGGGTTAATGGACAACTTATAGGAGTTGGTTTACTCCTTCCACTCTGTGGATTCTTGGGGTGGAACTCAGCCACCAGGCCTGTGAGCAAGAGCTTTACCCACTGAGACATCTCAGCTGCCTTCATTTCTTTTGGCTGTTGTTGATGTTAGTTATTTTGAAAAATGTTAGTGTCTGAGAACTTGGAGATTTTCCTATCTTCTTTCTGGTTGTGCCTGTTGTTTTGTTTCATTTTGTCTGTTTTGTGACTGAGTGTCTCTAGCTCAAGCTGGCCTTCAGTTTAAGGCCATCTCTAGCCGAGGATAACCTTGAACTTCTAATCCTCCTGCCTCTCCCTCCTGAGTGCTGGGATTTTAGGGATGTACCAGCATACAGACTTAATATGCAATGTTGGGTATCAGACACAGGACTTTGTTCTTCTGACTGACCTGTGCCCCAAGCCCCTATAAGGTCTTTCATCCTAATTAGGTATTTTACTATTGCACTTACTAGAATGTGTGTATGTGTGCGTGCATATGCACATATGGGAGGGGCAGTACAGAACATCTGTCCCCAGGAAATGACAGCCACTTACCATCAGGCATATGGACTTTGAGCTAATTAAAAGCACCAGGAGTGACGGGTAAGAGCACACATTACTGCTATTTGCTGATTTAGATTAGATAAGAGTGTCTAATATTTTAGAGAAGTGTTTATGATCCCTTCTGGTAAGTCTTTCAACACACTAACTACATCTGTTCAAATTGGACAAAATCCAGCTGCCTTCCTCCAATGACAAAGACCAGCATCCTTCCCTCTATGGCTTGCAATTTCAGCATTCTTACTGGTCAAGACAAAAAGCAAAAATGCAACCTGCTCAGTCTGTATGTTACTTGAGTGTATGTTTTCAGGGCTGACCATTTGGTATAGGATAACCAACTAGTGTGTTCTTCCCAGGGGAAGGCTATTTTCTCCTGTTCTCTGCATTCCTTAGTTGTCTGTGGCTCTTTGTGTAGAGTTGAGGCCTTGTGGGCTTTTCCCCAACATGTCTATTGGTGTTGTCCTCATTCAGCTCATGTTTAAGTAGTCATATTGGCGAGACTTTACGAATGTAGCTTCTGTCATTAGTAGGAGACACAATCTCACAGCAAACTTAATCTTATCTGACTCTTGCAACCTTCTCACCCTTTTCCAATATGGTCCCTGAACCTTAGGTGTGCAAGTTGTATTGTAGATATATTAATATATAGTTTTTTTTTAATTACAACACTTACCCACACAGGCAAAGATGGAGCAGGTATACTGCTTTAAGTTCAAGGCAGTCTGGGCCACATGATACAAATGTTCTGCCTCAACAGAACAAAACAAAACAACACTGACACATTCCAAGAAATATTTTAGGACACTTTGTCATTGTGAGATCATAGAATGCACTTATACAAACCAAGTGGCTGGACCTCACCAGGCAGTATCATAAGGGACTAGTAACTGTATAGACCAGCTAGACCAGGAAGTGGAGTTTCCATCCACGTCTATTGCTCACCCAAGGTGGTGCAGACCAAGTACGTGGAAGTGTACTGAACAAGAGCAACGAGGGAAAAGAATTAACTGGTCCCATTGATGAGTTCTGTGTATGTCCCTGGGAAGTTACATGATGTGGAACATGTGCTCATTGATGTGGGAACTGCCTGCTATGTGAAGAAGACAGCTAAGGATGCCAAAGACTTCTTCAAAAGGAAGATAGACTTCCTTACCAAAAAGATGGAGAAGATGCAGCCAGCTATACAGGAGAAGCACGCCATGAAACAGGCTGTCTTGGAAACGATGAGCCAGAAGATCCAGCAGCTCACAGCCCTGGGGGTTAACTCAGGCGACTGTCAAGGCATGAAGTTGTGTTAAAGAAAAGAAGCAAGAGAGAGTGCTGAGGTCAGGACCCCTGACCTAACCCTATCCTCCCTCATATCTGCACCTGTGACCATGCCCACACGCTGCAGGGGTGGAGGCTTGTGTGGCTATCTCCCTACAGTATACATTCAAAGCAATAAATACCAGTTTTGTTTAAAAAAAAAAAAAAAAAAACCTCATCAATGAAATGGTTAAGATGGTTCTACATTTCAATATCAAATTCATACGATGCGGGAAAGGGGACTCTGCTAGTCAAAACAAATTTTAAAAGAACAAGTTGAAAAGCAGCCTACAAGGTAACAAATTTCCTTATAATAATATCCTCCAGCGCCATCTATTTCTCCAACTTTCATCTTTCTTTGTGGTAGAAGGCAATCCCATTGTGCTTGTATGCCATATTCTCGTGATTCACTCATCTACTGACTCACAACTGGGGTGATTGCATTTCCTTGTTACTTACTATCCATAGGGCAGTAATGAACATGGATATGTAAATATATCTGTGGTAAGACATAGATTTGGGTTTATGGCCAGGAGTGGTATAATGTGGTCATATAGTAGAAGGGGAAATTTTTTTTCTTCTTAGAAACTTCCACAATGTTTTCATGGTGGATGATGGATCAGCCCTCCCCAAATTCCTCACCAGGATTTACTTTTTGTTTTGTTGATGACAGCTTTTCTGATTGGGGAGAGTTCTCAAAGCAGTTTTAATTTCTATTTCTGTGATGATAAGGACATCAAACGCTTTAAAAACTATTGACTGGCCATTTATGTTTTTAAAACTGTTCAGTCCATTAGCCTATTTATGGATTGACAGTCAGAATTGAGGGTGTTTAATCTGTGTAGTTCTTTATATATGCTTTATATTAAACTGTTCTTCGAAGTATAACTAGCAGAGACTTTTGTTGCTATTACCTTGTTGGCTGTTGGATCATTCTGGTAATTTCTAAAGCTAGGCAGAAGCTTTTAATGTCATGCAATCCCATTTGTCAATTCGTGGGGCTCTTCCATATATGACTGGGGTTCAAGACAGAAATATTTTCCCTATGATTTCCTCTAGCATCTTCATCATTTCATTTTTTAAGTTAAGGTCTTTGAGTCAATTTGAGTCGATTTTTATGCAGTTGGGTGTTAGTTTTGCCATCATTATCCATTGAATAGACTATCTTTCCTCCCTAGTATATGTTTTTATATATCTTTGTCAAAAGTTAGGTTTGTTTAATTAGCTATATGGGTTTATTTTGGAGTGCTTCTATCAAGTTCTATTGATTAACATGTCTACTTTTGCTCTAGTGCCATCTTTCATGATATTTTTCTATCTTTGTTGCTATGACTCTGTAGTACAGGAAAATGATACCTCTGACTGCCCAAACTTATTCTTACATTACAAGAATATTACTTTTAATATTAATTACTTTTTCTATAAAATATAAAGACAAAATATTACAACTGTACACCCATGTACTTAAGCAAGATTGTGATTACATTATGAATATATTTTGACATTGATTTAATGGGTGTAGCCAGAGTAACAAACAAAGCTACTTAAACCAGGTCAGATATAGAGACTATAAAGCTTGATCCATGAAGCTAATCAGTTATTTTTATTTGTTTTTAAAGTCTCTTCTCTCTCTCCTCCCTCTTTCTCTCCTCCCTCTCCCCCCCCCCATACACACACACACACACACACACACACACACACACACACACACACGCACACACGCACACACCTAACCCACATTGTTACATTCTATCAAATGGGTGTATTTATTTGGAGGAAACTGAGTTAATAAACTGATATTTGAACAGAACTTTCTCCCAGTGCTATGGTTAGTGGAAAGAGAATTTTGAAATTTTTGAGTTCTACTTAAAATTTTGGATGATTTATTTTATTTTATGCATATGAGTGTCTACCACATGTATGCCTGGTGTATGTATGGAGCTCAGAAATGGGCATCAACTCCCTTGAAACTGGAGTTACTGATCTTTGTGAGTTACCATATACCTCCTGGGTACTGGACCTGTGTCCCCTGCAAAAACAAGTGCTCTCTGCCAAGCTGTCTCTCTAGCCCCTCCGAGTTGTTCTTTTTACTCATTGGATAAACCAAATAACATCCAGGCACATCCTGTCTTCAGTCTGTGGGCCATATAAGGTCAAGGATAGCTATGAATAATACCCAACACAAAATTGTAAACTTACTTAAACATTATGAGGTTTTGTTTGGGGGGGGACAACATTTCTTTTTAATTTTTATCACATCTTATTTTATTTATTACTTATTAATGTATTTATGGATGCATGCATGTCATGACACATGTGAAGTTCAGAGGAGGACATGCAGGAGCAGATTCTCTTCCATCACGTGGGTCCCAGGTACCAAATCATGTCATCACTTTATCAGCTGAGCCATCTCATGGAAGCTTCTTTGTCTACTTCTTCCTCTCCATCCTCCTCTTCCTCTTCATCTTCTTACTCTGTTTCACAGTTCTTGAGTATAAACCTTGTTGATGACAATATCACTATGTCAAAGGTTGGGCCCTGTTTGCCTCACCTATAACAGGTTACAAGTCACAAGTTAAGGGTTGAGTGAGTTACAAGGCACAAAATTTTTAAATTGCTCAGTCAAGATGAAGAAAACCCACGACCCTAGTCCAGTGTCTTCATTTTAGTAGACAGAAAGTTCCAGGCTGGAAGGGTCTGGAGTTTTAAACAGGTAGAAATAGATTAGAACCCTGACTTCTCAATGCCAAGCACCGGCCATGAGTGAGAAGGCAGTTAAACTGGGACAGTTTTTCAAGAAGGAGCCAGGTCACAGATGGGCTCAGATGTCCACAGCCACTGATGGTCTGTCCTGATTTCCTTATTGGTCTGAGATCAGTCCCAATGGGTTCCATCTATGATTCCTTTATGAACTCGAGAGAGTCCTTGTACACAGCCCTGTAAGCAACTATGTTCTAAGATGTTATCTGTTTAAGGGGTGTGGGTACGCATGCTAATTCACACATGTGGTAGTCACCAGGTATCTCTGTGAGTATGTTTTCTACTATCTTTGCACAGGTCCAGGTATTGAACTCAGGTAGCCAGGCTTGCAAGACAACTGTCTTTACCTGCAGAATCACCTCTCCAGTCCCTACGATACTGTCTGAAGGCAGATTCTCAAGTACACACAGACCTATTACTGAAGGTCATAGAACAGGCACATTACATAAATCCCCAATCCCATTCTTTCTCAATGGCTTTCAATCAAGTCCAAATTCTTTTTCTTGATACTCAAGACTCTATAGTCACCAGCCATTGTCAACACTCTGAGAACATGCTGCCAACTTACTTGGTATTCTGCCCTCAGCCTGGTCATCTTCCACAAAGCATCTGGAGACACCAAACTAAAACACCAATGAGATCACATCTCTCCTCCACTGACAAGCATCCCCTAGTTCCTGCCCCAGGCAAACAAAGCCTGGTGTCTTGCAAGGCATTGCTTACATAGTTGGCTCTCTGCCACATCTATGGTCATTTCTTCTTTTCCTACTTCTCTCCTTCGCCTCTCTTTGTGGATCCCTGGGAACCCCTCTCCCCCCAGCAACTCCTTCCTCAAAGCCTTTGTACTCACCTGTGTTGTATTCCCAGTGTCTGTATGTCTGTATGCTCCCTGCATCTCGGTCTCTTTCTGTCTCTGTCTCTGTCTCTGTCTCTCTCTCTCTCTCTCTCTGTGTGTGTGTGTGTGTGTGTGTGTGTGTGTGTGTGTACATAGGAGTCAGTTCACTTCTTCACCATGTGGGACCCACAGATTGAGTTCAGGTAAGCTCTGCATCGAGAACCCAGTGAGACATTGTGCTGGCCCCTAAATATTCCTTTTCAGTGAAGGAAATGGCTCAGTCCATAGTCATCACCTTCACAGACTCTACTGGCTGATCACCCACTTTATAGTCAGCCCTCTTTTTCAATTAATTTGCTGCTTCATTGTGTTTATTGCCTGCCTCCCCCCCCCCCATGAATAGGTTGGTTTCTTTTTCTTTCACTGATGTATCTGCAGTGCCCAGAACAGAATATAGCACACAGTAGGTGCCTTATTAGCATTTCTTGACTGTATTATGGCCATGGGACCTCATGGATAGTAAGGGATGGAATTTGTTGAAGTAGTTTACCTAGTTAGTTGCCCAAAGAAAAGACAAGATGTAAGTAGACTTTCAAAATTGGAGGAGTCTGGGAGGATGCAGGGTGCACAAAAGTTTATTTAAGGAAACTAGGAAGGGAATCGGTAAGAAAACATAATAGAATAATTCACTAAAGCAGACAAGAGTTTATGGGCAGGCCTTGGCTGTCAGGGCTCAAGCCCAAATGTCAGCATGCAGGAGGAAGATGAAGAAAGACTCATGTAACAAGCACTCACAGAATCAATAGAGGCAGTAAAATAAATACAGCGATACGGACAACAAGAGAGGTGAGATTAAGCATTTACCCTCTGCTTCAGATAAGTGTGTTGGCAGAACACAGAAGCTGGGGAGACATCAGGGAATTTGCTGTGTCAATGGGGCCAGATGGAAGCAATGACTGCATCTTATCTGATAATGTCACTGGCCTCTCCTCCTTGGTATCATAGTAACTGCCAGATTTACAGTGATGTCAGCTTAGCTCAAGGCTGAACATGTGATTGTAGTTATTCTTACTAAATATGGGTTTTCTGGAAATGCACTGTCAGGACCTATGGGTATCATGAACAGGTCATTTTCTTACCGGAATGACAAAGTCCAGGGGACACTGCTGGGTAGGGAGGGACTTATGGGGAAAGGACCATTATACACTCCCCATCAATCAAATAAGAGAAAGGTAGACTGCCTCCAGCCATCTGTGTACACAATACCTGTGGTCTACTGGGTCACCGTGGAAAAGGCTTTTTGGTGCTTGGCGTCTGGGCTCCCCTACAGGGAGAAGTGAAGTCCAGCTCTCAGACAATAAATATGTCACTTTGCTGTGAGTTCTGTCCTTTCTCATGACAACCGTGCCTTTCTCGCCGCCCCTTCCATGGCCTCTCCCCACACTTCCCCTCTTAGATCTCAACGTCTTAGTATTTACGTCTATTTCTCTCTGCTCTGTTTCCAGGGACCATCACATAGAACACCTTTGAGTTGAAGGGTGTTCATTTGAACAGAAAAAGTATTTTCTTTCTTCTGGACTCTTACCAAGTCAGTATTCATTCAGTTCATTATTAACCCTTACACCCAAGCCTGTCATCAAGTGGGGATTTCATTAAAATATCCATTGAGTACACCATAGTAACAAGAATTAATAATAGGAAGACAGGCCTGGAGGCTCAGAGGATAAAGTGCTTGTTACACAAGCATAAGGACCCAAGTTCAGATCCCCAGGAACCGTGCAAAAGGTAAGCATAACCACATGCATCTGTAATCCACAGATGGGAGACAGAGACAGGTGGATGCCTGAACTCACTGACTAACCTTTAATCACAGTACTCAGGAGGCAGAAGCATGCGAGCTCTGTTAAGTTCATGATCAGCCTGGTCTACGTAGTGAGACTCTGTCTCTAAATACATACATACATACCATGACATATAGTAGAGAGTGCTAGAGGAAAACACAGGATATCATCCTCTGACCTATACATACTCATCACACACACACACACACACACACACACACACACACACACACACCTAAAAGGACAAAAGCCACAAATTCAGCTCTAACTCTTCTATCTAGAAAACTATGAGACACGTGAATCCTGGGCTTTGTCTGATTAAAAATGAGTACGGGGATGGAGCGGTGGCTCAGTCAGTAAGAGCACTTCTGGTCTTCAGGAACTAACCTGAGTTCCATTCCCAGTGCCTACATCAGGTGGCTCACAATCACCCCTAACTCCAACTCTAGGAGAATCCAATGTCTCTGGTCTAGTTCTGGAGGGGACCTGCACTCATGTATGCACTCACAGACACAGATATACACAGTTTAGAAATATAAAAGCAAGTTTTAAAAATGAATATGTAAATCTGTCTGAGAAAGGCATTCCTTTGTGGTGTCACCCTGAGGAGTGTTCTTCAGGGAGACGGGAATGGACATCTTCAGAAAGCCATGGGTTTCACAGAGCTATGTCTCAGTGCCCTCTAAGGAAACCACAAAGCCTCACCACTGGGCCAGTTATTGACAGTACACACTCAAGCTTGCAGCCACAGAGAACCTTTGTTTAGCTAGGGCTTTCTGACTTCTGTGGCTGTCGATTCAAAGGAAACGAATGCCCTTGGCAGGCAAGAGGATGCCTCAGCTCTTCACCCTCTGCTATCCTCAGCACACACACTTCATACATTTTCCTACATGACTAGTCCATGAAGATTGAGGACCTTTGAGGACCTTCCATCCATCTAGTCATTCAACAGATGTTGGGGGGTGTAATGGGAGAGGCCCATTAAGGGAGAGAAGAAGAGAGGGAGAGACGGAGGGAGAGACACACAGAGAAAATATGACCATCCATCTCTTATTTAGAAAAAAAGGGAACTATTCAGGAATTTTCCCACGATGGTGGCTTCCTGCAGACTCTGTAGCAGTAACCCAGGGCAAACACCAGGCACAGTACCATTTCCAGAAAAGTCGTGGGATTTAACTGGTAGATCGGAGACACCCCCCCTCCAAGGGCCTGAGCTGAGGAAGCAGCCAAGGAGACACCAGGTCTCCTCTCTGTCTCAGTCCACTCTGCCAAATGTGCAGAGGCATGGGTCTGTGAGGCAGAGGGTGGAGAACATTCTCTGGGCTGGCTACAAGCACCTGTGGCCTGAAGGCAGGCACCCAAGGAGCCAGTGAGCCAGTGAAACAATGGTTTATCTCAGCTGCCCGTGGGACACAATCTGAGCGGTTACTTCCTCAAGAGTACTCCAAGACAAACTATCAACAAACCAACTGGAAATCATTAAAATCAATAACCAACTTCCTAGGATTACAATAATCAGCTCTGAGAAAAATGGGACTTAGTGCCAAGCAGTCTTGAACATGGTAAGGGCTTGGGGAACAATGCTCTCCTTTTTGGTCTCCCCGTGCCCTGGTAGCTGGAAAATGTTCACCACAGGTGGCCTGAGTCTCTGAAAAGGCTCTGATGAGGAAAGAGTCTCCGCCCCCTGCCACTCCCTGGATAGGCAAACAGGGAAGTCTCTCTGCTGCTAAGAACCATGCTCATCTGTAGTGTGGGGTCTTCTGTGAGATTATAAAGGTGAGAACTCCAGCTAGGGTCACCCCAGTTTGTGTCCGTTCCTCTGTCTGATAGAGGCTGACCAAGACAAGGACCCCAGCAGAACCCTGTCCCTCTCTCCAGCACAGCTCACTGCTTTTCCTGATTCCCCTCTTCCAAGGACAGGCAGAGGAACCCAGAGCCCTCTTGTCTGTGAGCAAGTTCTGGGGAAACCTATCCTGACTTAAGGATACCCTGCCCATTTCTCCACCCACACTGCTCCCTCCCTGCCAACTCCCATAGACACCATCACCACCCACCACACCCACCACCACCCCACCCCTGCCAAGACCTGAGTGAGCACCCTATGACCACAGAAAACACTCCAGAGTCTAATCCAGCTAAATCCTCATGAATGCCCAGGGACCTGGAAACTTGAAACTTGTCCTTACGTGTGTGTGTGTGTGTGTGTGTGTGTGTGTGTGTGTGTGTGTGTGTGTGTGTGTGTCCTCACAACGACTCTGTATTTCTTGACATCACTTGCTGACATCCCTCTGGCCCAAGCTGTCAGTCTCACCTTTCCTGTTTTAAGTTACCAACACCTGAACCAGAGCCCCTCCAGCTGCTACAGACAAATTGAGCCCTGAAGTCCACAGCCTCCTGATTCTGCTCTATCATGACAGCCCATAGGTCAGCTCACACACAGTTCCCTCATCTATCAGCCAACAACAGGGTGATAAGGGGCCTTCAGGGCCACCTGAGCTAGATTGGGAGCTGTCTGGAGTCTCCTCCCACACATGCTTGTGTGAGGTACTTAGCTCTCCTTCATGAACAAGCATCTCATCACTAACGCTGATTTTCATCACTGTTGGTCCTCTTCCTGACCCCAGATCTTAGTTCAGATACCAGTTACCTCAGCTCTGGGGCACTGAGCACATGCTGGTTCATCGTCCACAGTTTGATGGGATTTGGAATCAACAGGGAAAACTCTTTCCTGGCAAGTCTGTGAGGCAGTTTCTAGATTGGATTAGGGAAGGTAGATGGGCAGCACCACTCCCCAGGGTAGCACCTAAGCCTGGGCAAAAAGGGGGAAGAGAGTTGAACACCAACATTTATGGCTCCATGATTTCTGACTGGGGATGTGATATGGCCAGCTCCCTCATGCTCCTGCTACCTAAATAAATCCTTCCACCCTTAAACTCCCCTTTTCAGGTATTGTGTCTCCGCCATGAGAAAAGTAACAGTACACCACAGATCCAGGGAACCCCAACACCCTGCACTTCAGCTGCATAGACTCAGGACTTCAGAGAATGTGGGGGATGCATGGGGAGGTCAGGGGGTCCTGCCACTGTCAGGATGGAAAAATTCAGCCTAATTCCCCAGAAAACCCAGGAAGCTGGGAGTCTTAAATCCCAAGCTGATGGACACCTACTTTAATGTTTACGGTAGTGAATGAACACCCAGAAGCCTGTGCGAAAGCAGGCTTCCTGGGCTAAGGGCAGGGTTGGATACTTTAAAGTAATTGATCCACACTGGATGCTACGAGGTGATTGGTTCATGATGCGCGGGGCTTTGCTGTAACCCTATAAAAGCTGTCTCAATTCTGTGCTAGGGGTCGTCCTTGGCCCTCTACCCTGCATGGTGTATGACTGACGGCCCCAGTATACTGGAATATAAAGAACCTTATGCGTTTGCATCAAGACCGCTTCTCGTAAGTGATTTGGGGGGGCACCTTTCCTGAGTGGGAGCACGAGGGACCACGCTCTCGCGGGTCTTACACCACACTTGAGCCTCTCTGTGTAGTTAATCAACTTGATACAAGCTAAAGTCAATTGAGAAGACATTGTCTCGATTGAGAAAATCCCCCTATTAGGTTGGCTTGTAGGCAAGTTTGTGGGGCATTTTCTTCGTTAATACTTAATGTGGGAGGGTCCAGCCCACTGTGTGTGGTGGTCCTGGACTGCGTAAGAACACTGGCCATGGGAGCAAGCGGTAAGCAGCGCTCATTCCTCTGCAGCATCTGTTTCAGTTCCTGCCTCTGGGTTCCTGTTTGAGTTCCTGTCCTGACTTCACTCAGGGACAGACCGCAATTGGGACATGTGAATCAAAGCAATCATTTCCTTCCCAAGTTGCTTTTGATCATGGAATTCATCACAGCAATAAGAAATCAAACTAAAACCACCAGAGAGGCTCAGCACACCGATAATGACACCGAGAGGGTCTTCTTGAGTTTCCAGCCCTTCCCTTGAGTTAGGGATTTGGCTTCTAAAGGGCTCGTGTGTTGGAGGCTTCACACCCAGCTGATAGTACAATCTGGAGGTGGTGGGACCCTTAAGAGATGGAACCTAATGGAAGGAAGTTAGGTCACTGGGGGTGTGATGAGGTAAGCACTTTCCTCTGCCATACCCTTCCCCCAAAAGGTGTTCAGCCTCACATATGTTCACGGGAAAGAGCCAAGCAACCATGGACTGGAGCCACGAGCCAGAAGGAATATTTCTCTTTGGTTTTCTTTCAAGTCACAGCTACACATTTTGGGAACCCAGACTAGTTCCCCTCTTCTCTCAGCCCCCATCCCAGGACTGAAGTTCTTACCCACATCTCTTCGCTCCCTCCTCTCTTCTGGGCTGATCATCTTCAGTCCCTCCCATCATTTCTCAGGTCCTTCCCTCCTGAATCCCTCTCTCTCCTGCCCTCCTTCCTACCCATGCTGTTCTCAGAGTAATTCTCACCCTGCCATGTCCCTTACTTACATCCATGTAGGGACCATGAAGATCTGAGCTGTAAGGAGGAGTCTGAGTTCCTGACAGTTCCCAGGTGAGGCTGCTGTGTCCCCATCCTGTCCTCTGAGTGAGCAAGCTTCCAATCAGTCAGCTGGAGCTTGTTAGCAGGCCTCCTGTATCAGATTCTGCAGATGTTTAGGAGATGCCTTGAAGGTCTGGGACCTGGCTGCACATCAGACAGAATCCCCTAGGAAACAGGAAAGCAATCCCAAGGCCCAGCAGCACCCCAAACCAATACATCAGAAGGTATGAGTGAAGCACCAGCCACTCTAAAGCTTCCCCAGGAGATGGCGGGGCCACCCAAGACAGAGAACCCTGCTTCGGAGGCTTAGTATGTAAGGCAGGCAAGGTAAAGCAGCAACCTATCTTTATAACTGAATAAGGCTTACACCTTTGAGTGCACTGCTCAAATCAACAGAAGGCATGCTAAGTTACCCTGGGCTCCCGTTTCAGGGCCCATTTGGTCTTGGCAGCTGCCTACACTGCTGACTCTTTTTGTGGTCAATACAGAACAATGGTTACACATGCTATTCTGGGCTGGTGTGACAGTTCAGTGATAAAGGTTCTTGTTGCCAAAGCTAGCAACCTGAACTTGATCCCTGGAACAAGGAGAGAAGGAAAGAACTGATTCCTGAAAGTTGTCCTTTACCTTGTATGCATGCACCATGGTACACACACACACACACACACACACACACACACACACACACACACACACACACACACACACGGGTGAATAGCTGGGGGTAGGGAAGGGTAGGATGCTAGCACGAATTTTGAAATGTGTAACAGGTACTTGGGACACTGAGGGAGCCTGGAGGCCAGCAAGGGCTTTGACATGCTGACAGGTGTCACAGGTAGCCGTATGTCCCTGTAGTTGGAATTTTCTTTGGGCTGCCAACCTCACAAGTAAAGACACCGAGACCTATTAATTATTAATGTTCAACCTTAGCTTAGGCTTGTCCCAGTAGCTCTTTTAACTCAATTTAACCTGCTCCTATTTATCCACGTTTTGCCTTTCTGCCATTCTGTATGTCCTACTTTTTTGCTTCCTCCATGTCTGGCTGGCTGGCTGGCTCCTGGTGTCTCCCTGTTGTCTCCCTTTCTGTCTTCCCTTGAGCTTAAATTCTTCCTCCTACTTATTCTCCCTACCTAGACGTCGTGCCTATACCTCCTGGCTTGCTATTGGACATTCAGCTTTTTATTAAACCAATCAGTTGCCTTAGGCAGGCAAGGTAAAGCAGCAACCTATCTTTATAACTGAACAAATGCAACACATCTTTACATATTTAAACAAATGCAACACATCTTTGCATGGTTAAGCAAATATTCTGCCAGAGGTAAAGGAAATGACTCTCTTTGGAAGATGGAAACCAATTTCACAAATTCCTGTGGAATGCTGGCTTTTATCCAACCACCAGAAATCCTATAGTCCAGTTTGAGCTCATTTCTAGACAAATGGACATCCTGAGACCTAACAGTATATACTTTTAATCCCAGAACTGGGGAGATGGAGGCAGGTGGAGCTCGCATATTGTGACTGATAAGAGGGAATTGCAATTAGCCACAGACACCATGTGTCATGTGGCTGAATATTATTCAGCCATCTCTAAGTGAAAGTGAATCCAATAATCCCAGGACTTATTCAGGAGGCTGAGACAGGAGGATTTTTAGTTTGTGACCAGTCTTCTCCAAAAATAGTGAAAGCTTCTCTTAGCCACCCTAACCCTAACTCAGATGTCATTGTAGGCCCCTCACTCTATTACCATCTGCCCGATGCCTCTTCCCCACATTTGCCAACTGGACCAAGTCTAAGCCTCTATCCCCCCTACTTCCCACCTTCCCACCCTCCACCCCACCCCCACCCCATGGAAGTGCCCTTACAGCCCAGTCTGGGCTTTCAGGAAGTTCTCAGCTTCTCCTGTAAACATTTATCTCACAGTATCAGTTTATCTATTAGTTATCACCTACTTTCTAGACTGCCTTGGTCAGTATTCTATTGCTGTGAAGAGACACAAATCTTACAAAAAAAAAGGTTTTGTTTTGTTTTGTTTTGTTTTTGAGACAGGGTTTCTGACTGTCCTGGAACTCACTCTGTGGACCAGGCTGGCCTCGAACTAAGATTAAAGGCCAAAAGAAAACATTTAATTGGGGCTTGCTTGCAGTTTCAGAGGTTTAGTCCATTATCCTCATGGAACCAAGCATAGTAGTGAAAGACCAACAGAGCATGGACCTTCACACTCCCACTCAGGAACGGTGACACCCCAAATCACTCACAAGAAGCGGTCTTGATGCAAATAGCATGAGGAATTTTTATTCCAAGTGCACTGGGGTCCACAGTCATTGGACTGAGGACCTCGAGGGCAGAATTGAGACAGTTTTTATAGGGTTTACAACAAAGCCCACACATAGGTCACTGGGGCGGGGGTTTCACAAGCAGTTAATCAAGTCAGATAAGCTGTTAGTAAACTCATTTTCTGTTATCTTACTAGGCCAAGATTGAGCACTCAAGGGCCTGTCTGCTGTAAGCAGCAAGGCGTGTGACCTTGCCTACTTACTGGCAAAGGTCAGGGTCTGGAATTTAAGGTTTTTAGGGCTTTTTAGATAGTATTTCTAGACTTTTAGCTTCCTGTGGTCATTGGAGAGTTAGGCCGTATTTTTCCATTCTTTCAGTGGCAGGCAGACATGGTAACAGAGAGTTCTACAACCAGATCTGCAGGCAGTGTTAGGATGGAAAAATATAGCCTAATTCTCCAGTGACCCCAGGAAGCTGGGAGTCTTAAGTCCCAAGCTGATGGCCACCTACTTTAATGTTTATGGCAGCCTGTGCGTGAATGAACATCCAGAAGCCTGTGTGAAAGCAGACTTCCTGGGCTAAGCTCGGGCTGGGATAGTTTAAATTAATTGGTCCACACTGGATGCTACGAGGTGATTGGTTAACGATGCACGGGCTTTGTTGTAACCCTATAAGAGCCGTCTCAATTCTGTGCCAGAGGTTGCTCAGCCCTCTACCCTGCATGGCGTATGGCTGACGGCCCCAGTATACTGGAATATAAAGGACCTTATGCGTTTGCATCAAGACCGCTTGAGTGATGGGGGGGGTGCCTTTCCTGAGTGGGAGCCAGAGGGACCACGCTCTCGTGGGTCTTACAGCAGCAAGAAGAGAGAGAGAGCCACTAGACCTGGATTAGGCTTCTGAAACCTGGAAGCCTACCCTCAGTGACACTTTCCTGAACAAGGTTACACCTACTCCTACAAGGCTATACCCCCTTAATTCCTGTTAAAAAGTGCCATGCTCTAATGATCAAGCATTCAAATATATGAGCCTGTGGGAGCTATTCCTATTCAAATCACCACATAGATTTAAGATAATAGTTTGCATTCTGCGAGAAAGTCAGGATCTGAAGACTTGGAGTTGACAATGTAAAGAGGACCCATGTCTCTATCAAGTATTTTCAGTGATGTAAATTCAAAATAAAAGACTACCTGAGAGGCTCTGCACAAAGAGTCAAGCCTCTACAGCTGTAGCGCCCGCACTACGATCTGTTCCACAAATCAGGCCAAGGCCTAGAGATTGAAATAAGAGCCAAGACAGTGGGTCATTCATTCAAAAGCAATGTCTGAATGCCGGATGCCATTTATGGAGGAGAAGGAGTGGCCTTATATACTGAAAAGGACAGGGTTTTCAGGCTTAGCTCCTCCCCAGCACATGAGTGTTAGCAAAACAGGAAGAGTACCCATAACAACTGGGGGGGGTGGGGGTGGCACAAGATGTTCCAGCCAACAGCTTCAGGCTCGCTCAAGGTGCCTCAGGGATCCATTCAGGGCCCTACATACAGCCACTTAACAGTGAACAGTAGAGGACACGTGGCAAGAGATGCGGTGAGGGAAGAAGCTAGAAGTGACGCCTGGAAAGCAAGGACTTAGCTATGGGGCAACTGAGGATGGCTGCTGCTGCATCTTGGTAACTGTGTCTAAGATGTGTGGGGCTTTTGTAGCTGAACATTCTGGATGCCACAGTTACATTGTTCCTGCTATCTCGGAAACCAAGGACCTGGGCATTTTCCTGGTATCACTCTGTGTGTGTGTGTGTGTGTGTGTGTGTGTGTGTGTGTGTCATGGAGGTCAAAGGACAACTTGAAGGAGTTTGTTCTCTTCTTCCACTATTTGGTGGCCCAGGGAGTCAAACTGAGGCAGGCAGGTGTGGTAGACAGCATGTTTACCCACACCCAGAGGGTTCCCTTCCTGACTTTCTGAAGGAAAGAACTGAGTCAAAAGATAGTTTCAATTTAAGCAGAAGTGTACTTAGCAAAGCTAAGCAGAGCAGACACTGCCAAGATAGTTTGGTGCGGAGTTCCCCGAGGCAGGAAGTTATCCAGTGAGTTCTGTATTGTGGATTGAAAGGGAGCCTTCATGAATATTTATGAGGTGGGCCATCTCCTCATGGTGTAAGGTGATTATCGTTTCCTTCCCAAATCATTGTGGATCAGATCTCCCCTTTCAGTTATTTCCTCCCGTGAGCCTCTAGGAAAAGGCCACAAAGGGGGCACACCAAATCCACAGTGCAAGTGATACTATAATGACATCACATCTCCGTCCCTTTTTGTTTAGGGTACAGAGTGCCATTGGTTCTGACCACCAGGAGCTGCAGCCACACTCAATATGCTTTCCTTCTGCTACCTGGTGTCTAAGGCAACACTTTCACACACAGATTTTCAGATCTCCTGCTTGCTTTCTGGAGCTTTCAACATCTAAGAAATGCAGAGCTGTGTGCACTGTAACACAGCACAAGGCTCCAACACAGGGCTTTCTTCCTAGAAGCGACCAGAACGTTCTAAATGGTGGTAGGAAACCACGAAACCTGCAGTCGGAGAGTGGGTGCACAGCCCCTCTTCACTCCGGAGTGCCCTGAACCAAGCTAGAGATCTCATTTTCCCATTGTAAAATGGAGACAGGAATTTCTTGCTCACTGGGCCATGAAATGAGACGTGCGCTTTGAAGTGTCTGACGTACAGATGGCAATCAATTAAAATGAGTAAGTAGGGGACCACCCAGACGGCTCCACCCATAAAGGCATTTGCTGCCAATCCTGAGGACCTGAGTTCAATCCCTTGGGCTCACTTGGTCGAAGGAGGGAACAGACTCCCAAAAGTTGTCCTCTGATCGCCACACAAGCTGCGGCATTTTCTCCAACCCCCTGCCCCACCCCCTCTCGCCCACTCACAACAAATGAATAAATGTAATACAACTTTAAAAGCAAGCTTGGTTTCTGTATCTGAGAATGAGGACAGTAACATAGTGGTGTTAACATAGTAACATAGTGATGTTAGAAGGGCTTGGGTAAAAGTGGGTCGTGAGTCTCACAGTCTTCCACTTGGAAGAGCAGCTGTTGGCTTATTGCGCCATCTGGTGGCAAATACAGGCTCTGCATTCATTTTTAAAAACATCTGAGTCGGGGATTTCTAGTTTCTGGGTCTTATGAAATCGGATAAATCTATGTTCTCTAGATTTTGAAATGACTGTAAGACAAACCTGCAAAAAAAATTGCATTTTTCACATTATACAGAATAATATATGAAACAGGTGAAATGCGCCCAAAGCACTTTGGTGGGGTTTGGAAGCCTTCATTTAATAGTCCCAACAGTCTTACCTTCCTTTTGGGAATTTTGCCCCCAAGTACAGACTCTTCAGAAATATTATTTAATAAAATTGCACTGATTAGTTCATTTTGTTCTTTTTTCCATTTTTAAGTCACATTTAACTTTTAATTTATTCATTTCTATTTTATTTGTGTTTTTGTCTGCTGTGTGTTTGTGTGCCATGTGTGAGCCACCATGTGGGTGCTAGGAACTGAACCCAGGTCCTCTGCAAGAGCAGCAAGCACACTTAGCCACTGAGCCATCTCTCCAGCCCCAATGTATTTGACTTTTACTTATGTGTATGTGTCTGAGTATACGTCATGTGTATATGGGTTCCCTCCCTCCCTGCTTGGGATGGCTAATACTGACGATCAGCCTGATAAGATTACAGTCTGCTGGGCAACAAGACCCTGGTCCTGTCTATGAGGGAGTTTCTAGATTAAGTAAGTTGAAGTGTGAGTAACAGAGTTCCATGGGCAAGGGGCATGGACTGAATAAAATAGAGAAAACCAGTTGGGCAAAGCCTTCGTCCCTCTCTCCTCCTGGCTGCAGACACAGTGTGACAAGCGCATTAGCCACTCACTGCTGCTGTGATGGCCTGGACCTTTGTGTACTGCCTGTGCTTGAGTTGGGAGCCAAAATAGCCCTTCTTCTCTTCAGTTGCCTTTGTCAGTCTTGTTGTCACAGCCATGCATCAAGTAACTAACACACTTTAGTCTTTTTTTAGTCAGCATGAAAAATAATGGGTTTCCTTATGATATTTCCATGCATCCACGTCATTGTCATTGCAATTCATCGGCCTCCCGCACTCGCCTCTCCCTCGCTCCTGCCTCCCTCTGGCTGACTCTCTTCCCAGTCCCTGCTTCTACTTTTGTATCACACATGCCCCATTACCACCTTAGCATCTCTTCCTTGGGGATCACAAGCTCTAGTTTGTGAGCCCGTTTATTACCGTTGTGTGCTTGCCGCGCATGTGCGGAGATCAGAGGACGACTTTGTGGAGTCTGTTCTTGCCTTCTACCCTTTAGGGTTCAAAGGATGAAACTCGGTTGGTTGGGTTTGTGCAGCAAGCACGCTGTGCCCCCACCCCCAGGTCCTACCTTGCTGTGCTCTGCCCTTCTAATTTTACACACACACACACACACACACACACACACACACACACACACACACACTTTGTTTTCTCCCAAATTGAAGGGACTCTAGCCGGCCTGAGCATAGCAAAGGCTCTGGCAGGCCTGGCCCTCCCTCTTCCTTGCTAAAAACCATTCATTAGATTACATTCCTAAAGCCAGCCACCAAGGCCTGTTCCCTGATTTGGCCACTTCTTCCCCCTAGGGCTGACTAGCAAGGTCCAGCTGTCAAAGGATTGAAGTCCAGTAATCAAAAAGCCCCCTTTGGCTGCTCTAATTTACACCCCCAATCGAAATTAGACCCTTCTTCCTAGCACAGGATTTCCCCTTTTACCTTTATTACCTGCCATTTGCCTTTGGGCCACAGCTGTCTCCTCTCTATCCAGACACAGTCCTTTGTCCCTCTGGGACAAATATCCCTGTCCCCTTCCCCTGACTCATTTCCCCTTCTCCCTCATCCTCTTTCTACCATCTTTATCTCTTATCCCTGCCTTCTGTCTCTCTGGGGCAAATACATCTCCTTTGTGCTGAGAACATGGTCTTGGAGTGTCTCATGCTTATACCAGTCCCTCATAAAAATGTGTCACCTGCTGCCAGGCCTGGCATTCACTTGTTTGTTTTCTGTCACCTCACACCTCTGTGAGGAGAACTGTTAACCTGCAGAGCTGGTACTGTCCACACTATAGCTATGGCTGACTTTCTGTACTGCCATGCATACTTCATGAAAAGCCTGCATAGGCCTTCTCTATCGTTAGCTTGTTGTTCCAGACAGAGCTGAGCCCAGCAATTCTCCCAGGCCCCTTCACTGAGGCAGAAATTAGTGAATTCCTTGCTTGCTTCTGGGCTCTCCCAGGACAGATTCCTTAGCAGTTCCCATTCCTGCCATGTGGAGGCAGCAAACATCTTTTTACTCCACCCCACCCCCCACCCCCACCCAGTCTCTCTCCCCTCCCTTCTCTATCCTTCAGGTCTGTATCCTACAGACTTTTGGGGCCCGACCTAGTCCCAAAAAAAGCTGAGTTCACAAAGTTTTCAAATTAAACAAAGAATGACAGGAGTGAAAACCAGACCAGAGACCATCCAAAGCTATCAGGTATGCCCAAGACAGGCTAATCATGTTTATTGATTGCTGCATGTAGTCCAAAATTTCCATATATCCAAGCAGAGTCAGGGTTAGGGTAATTTGAGGAAACCCTGGTGCAAAATGCGAAGGAGTGAGAGCCAGAGGCCTCAGTTACCAGGCTAAACAACACCTGGTTAAAATATGTCTAAAATTAAAAATTAACCAAAAAAAAAAAGGATAAATGAAATATCCAGTATTTATAAATCACTGCATCAGAGTGAAGAATGGCCTCAGATGACACATACTTCATTTAAATTTTTAAACGTTGTTTTATGTGTATGGGTGTTTTGTCTGCTGGCGTATCTGTGTATTACATGTGTGCCTGGATGGCCAGCAGATCCATAGGAGACTAGAGTTACAGTCGGTTGTGAGCCACCATGGAGATGCTGGAACTGAACCTGGGTCTTCTAGAAGAGCAGCAAGCTCTCATAATGCTGAACCTCTCTCTAGCTCCTGGCCTTTACTCAAGAAAGTTTTATTCAAGTGTTTGTGTATTGTGTATGCATACACGTGTGCACTCACTCTTGTGTGTATACAGAGGTTGATCTCAGAAAGGTCTCCTGTGCTGGTCTCCACCTTATTTATGTGTCAGGGTCCCTCTGAACAAGGTCTCTCAATTGCAGCCAGACTGGCTGGCCTGTGAACCCCTGTGACCTGCCATGCCTGTCTGCCCTCTCAGAGATGGGGTTACAGGCACATGCCACCAAACCTGGGTTTTTACATGGGGGCTGGGGATCCAAACTTTGGTTTTCCTGACCATGAAGCAAGCACTTTACCCCCTGAACCACCCCCAGACTCTGTTCAATAATTTAAAATAACTATACATCAATTGTACAAATCAATATGCATCATGACATTTTCATGCATATATAGAAGGTGCTCCATTATATTCACCCCTTATCGCCCTCTCTTTTTTTTCCACTCATCCCATTGGTACCTTCTTCTTCCCACATAGTCTCCCTTCTACTTTAATGCCTTTGAAACGAAATTCTACATTGTGTATATAAGAGGAAATAGGTGGTGTTTGCCTTTCTGAGTCAGACTCCCTGCAAATGGTGTGGCACCACTCTCTGTTATGGTTGAAGATCATGCCATCTTTCCTTCACTCACTTATACGTGATCCCATGACTCCATTGTTGTGCACAGTGTCATCGTAAACATGGATGTGCAGGCATTCCGGCTTTACCTGGACTTGGACTGCTTCCAGAAGTAGGGCGACTGTATCATATGAACGTTATTTTATTAGCTTTTATGTTGATTTCCAGAGTAGGTAGACCAGTTTACCTTCCAAAACAGTATGTAGGCCCTTAAAATTATTTATGAACATTTATTATTTTTATGTGTGTAGGTGTTTTTCAGTGGCTATGTCTGTGCAGTGCCCACAGAGGCCAGAAGAGGGCATTGAATTCTCAGGGAATGGAGTTAACACCATGTGCATGCTGGGAATCGAACCTGGCTCCTCTGTAAGAACAGCCCGTGCTCTTAACTGAGAGCCATCTCTTCAGCCACAAGGGTTCCTTTTTACCCATGTTCTCACCTGCATTTGTGCTGTTTTGACTTTTGAGACAATTGCACTGAGTAGCACAAGCTAGACTTAAACTTTCCATTCTCCTGCCTGTGCTGCAATGCCTGGCCTATTGTTAGGTTTCTATTTTTAAAAATGTATTCTTATTATTTTCTAAATCGTGTGTGTGTGTGTGTGTGTGTGTGTGTGTGTGTGTGTGTGTGTGTGTGTGTGGCAGGCATGAGGGCAGGTGCCCAAAGGGCAGAGGTGTCAGATTCCCTGGAACTGAAGCTACAGACAGTTGTGAGGTTTTTATAAGGGTGCTGGGAATTGAACTTGGGTCCTTCGGAAGAGCAGTTAAATACTCTTCACCACTGAGCCATTGTCTCTCACTCTGTGTTCTTAAGAACAGCTATTCTGACTGGGTGATGTGGAATATCAATGTACTTTTTTTTTCTGGTGGCTAATTGTGGCTATGTACATTTTTTATGACTCTATCAACCATTTATTTGTACTTCTTTTGAAAATTTTATTGAATTTTTTGATTGATTTGGGTTATTTGTTCTTGAGGCATTTAAATTTTTTAGTTTTTTTATATTCTAAATATTAATTTCCTATCAGATGAGTAGTTGACAGGAATTTTTTTCTTATTCTTCAGGCTCCTCACTCCAGTAATTGATTCCTTTGTTGCACAGCTTTTTAACTTGACACAATGTTGGTTATTTGTTTATTTATTTATTATTTTTAGACAAGCTCTCACCATATAACTTCAGCTGGCCTGGAATTGTCTATGTAGACCAGGCTGGCCTCAAACTCAGAGGTCCACCCTCCTCTGCCTCCTGGGTTCTGGGACGAAAAGTGTGCGCCTGGCCTTTTAAAAAATGTTTTTACTTGTTGGCCCCAACTCACGCAATTGCACAAGTGTGGAGGTCAGAGGACAACTTATAGGTGTCAGATTCTCCTTTCCAGTACATGGGTCCCAGGACATGAGACTTAGTAGCAATCACCAACTTAACACAAACCAGAGTCATCTGGGAAGAGAGAGCCTCCACTGGATAATTGCCTCCATCAGATCGGCCTGTGAGTAAGTCTTTGTAGCACTTTCTTCATTAAGGATGGGTGTGGGAGGGTCCAGCTCACTGTGGATGCTGCCACCCCTGGGCAGCAGTCCTGGGTTGTGTAAGAGAGCAGGCTGAGCCAACTACAGGAAGCAAGCCAGTAGGCAGTGCGTGGTGGTCTCTGCTTCCGTTCCTGTCTTGATTTCCCTAGGCAGTGGCGCATGAATGGCCTGAGAGTTATAGCTGAAATAACCCTTTCCTGCCCACATCTTTTCTGGCCATGGTGTTTTATCACAGCATTCTCTTTCTGTTCAAGGTTGCCTTTGCGAGTTGGGGTCATTTGTGGCTCCCATGTGGACTCTATAATTATTTTTCTATTTCTGTGAAGAATGAAATGGGAATTTTGATGGGAATTGCATTGTATTGATAAGTTGTTTTGTAATAGGACTTCTTAATTCTGTCAATCCGTGAACATAAGCTGTCTTTATACCTTCTAGCACTTTTTTTTTGTTTTCAGTGTCCTATAGTTTTAGTGTAGAGGTCTTTAACATCTTGGGTAGGCTTATTTGTAGGTTTTGGGTTGGTTGGCTGTTGCTATTACTTGGGGGTTGTTATGAATGAGAATGTCTTCCTGACTTTTGTTTTTTGTTTTGTTTTGTTTTTCTAGACAGGGTTTGTCTTGTGTAGCCCTATCTGTCCTAGAATTCACTCTGCAGACCAGGCTGGCCTCGCAGGAATCCTCCTGCCTGCCTCTGCCTCCCAAGTGCTGGGATCAAAGGCATTGCCATCACTACCCAGCCTGATTTCTTTTTTAATGGGTTAATTATTGATATGCAGAAGTTAGTGAACTTCGGGCTGGTGAGATGCCTTGGTGGGTAGAGGCTTTACAGCAAACCCCTTGACCTGAGTCTGAGCCCCCCAGCCTGCCCAAAGGAAACTCTAATCCCAAATTTCAAAAGGCAGCCCCGATATCCAGAAATGGACTCACCTGAACTATAGGAGGATTTCTGGCGGTCAGACAGAAGCCAGCATTGCTCAGGAACGTGTGAAGCCTGTTCCTCTACCAAAAGGGTTCATTTCCTTATCTCTGGCATGAAACATATGGCTACTACCCATGGTGCTCAGTAGCATATCAGAGCTCAAGCTGGCTTCCAGGCTCCTTCCGTATCCTAGTTACCTGTTACATCTTTCAGAGTTCATGCGGGCATCCTCATTCTTTTCACCTCCTCCAGCTCACCGGCCTCCCTCCCTCCAGCTACGCATTCTCCTTATAACCCTGCTATTCTCACTATGCTCTCTCTCTGTCCCTCTGTCTCTGCCTCTCTCTGCTTCTCTGTGTTTGCTCTATTCTCTATCTCTTGCTGTTCTTCCCTCTCTCACAGTCAGCCCTGGCCAGGTCCAGTCCGCTGGCCATGTTCATACTGCTTCTTTCTCTCTCTGCTCTGGACTCTTCCAGCTGCCTCTGGCTGTTTTCTCATATCTACACTGAAAACCTTCCCCTTAATCACCCCACGGATGGCTATGCCATCAGTTTATACAAAGCATACGTAGCGGAAGGAGATATCTGACGCCCACAGGCTTTTCATTGACCTCTACATTCGCACCATGGCACCCACACACAAATGCACACGTGCTTGTATAAATCCACACAAATGAATAAATAAAATATAATTAAAAAAATAAGAAAAGTGTGGGCATGATGGCTCTACCCTCTAATCCAAGCTCTTGAGAGGGGAGGCAGGAAGTTCAGAAGTTCAAGGTCATTCTCAGCTACATAGTGAGTTCAGCTGGGCTATATGAGACTGTCTTTAAAAGACAAAGATAATGAGACAGGATGGTCAGTCAGGCTGTGGATGGTGGCCTTGTCATAGGGAAACCAGGACGTATAATCCAGGCTCCAGGTAGAACCGGGGCTCCTACTACAAGCTGTGGAATCTGAGGCAAGCTGCTTCATTTTTATGTGATTCAATTTTCTCAGTAGAATGGGAGGCAAACAGTACTTAACTAGATACTGTTAAACAAAGTGAATGAGCACGCACAGGAGCTGGGGAGATGGTACAGCAGCTGAGATCGCTTGTTGCTCTTCCGGAACATGGGTTTAGCTCCTAGCACCCGATGGAGGGTGGCTCACAGCCATCTGTAAGTACAGTTCCAAAGGATTCGATGCCCTTTTCTGGTGTCTTTGAGGCAATGCTCATGGACACACATGCACACCAACACACACGCCTGCATCAGATTTCTCAAGAAAGCAAAGAGGTTCCTTTCCCAAGGCAGTCACTCAGCCTGCTGAAGCTTTCACTCCACACTGAAAGACTCTTCCCATTTAAAAGTCCCATGCCGCATATATTTGGAAATTTTATTCTTTTTATTGCAAATCTCTGGTAAAGGAAAAGACAGGATAGCTGATTCTCCTTTAAACTTTGGCGAGAAGATTACTCCATTGTCTTCGCTGGATGGCTGGCCTCCCAGTTGCACACCTAAACACTGTGGGAGTGCAGGTGTTAGGGGTGTGACACATACTGATGCTGGTGACTGCCTCCCAGATGCTCTCAATTAATTGGTCTGGAGGTTGTTCAGCATCAGTAGCTCTTTAAACTCCCCCCAGTGACCCCAGGCAGCTAGGGTGGACAGTCCCTGCCCCCATTCCTCGTCACACACATGGGCAACATCTTGAGCACCTAAGCGACTCCCCCAGCAGCTGTGTCACCTGCTTACACCACCTGCTAGGCCAGAGTCAGCTGTCCCCCTCTTCCCAGGTGTCATCTGTGCTCATCCTTCTCCCTTAGAGCCCCCAAAGGAGAGAGACGAGGAGGGGGTGTGGCTCTGCCCTGAGACTTGTGCTTAATCTCTCCATGAAACAGCTAGCCTAGCACAAAGAGGAAAAAAGCACTCTCTTAATACCAGTGACTTCTAGGCGGAAAGATCTTCTTATCTAGAGGTGGAAAAATATTTGCAGGGAAATGAAGAAATGTGTGATGGATACATATTCCTCACATAACCTCTCATGAGTCCAAATGAAAAACAAAAGTTGTCGAGCTACCAAGAGTAAAATGTTAGGTACGTCAGCAGCACACCTCACATGGGTCAACAGTAAGAGCCAGTTAGAATCTCATTGTGATTTATTCTAGAAGTAGAAAATCATTTTTATTTTCCTGAGTCCTTGCAAATGAGAGAGGAAAGGAAAAGACAAGGAGGTGTTCTGGGAACTTCTAAGTGCTCCTGCTGTCTCTCCTGGGGTGCCCTCACACTTTCACACGGGTGTCTTCTGTCAGCTAAGACCAACTCACAGGTGAGCAAACAGCACGGACTCAAGTCTTCAACATCTCAACATGGTGACCGGAAAGCAAAACATCTACCAACGTGCCAGGGCATGTCTCTTCACGGTATGATAAATGTAGCATCTGTTTGACTCTCTGTCCATACAAAAGCGTGTGTAGCTATTCCATGAATGATGCCAATTGAGGTCCATCATGACAGTGATAAAACTGTTAGGACATAAAAAAAAAAATACATAGGATCCCAGTTTTACAATACAACCCTGATGTGTTTACCACACTTTGTTTTGTTGTTTTGTTTTTTTTTTAAACAGGGGACAGTACAGTGATGTGATAAAAACCAAGGCACAAATATACAGTTACAACAAATGTCTATAAACCCCACCAGTAGTATCTATTTGGGAAACATTTAGGTAAATCATAAAGTCTGAAAAATTCTCACATTCATTACAATTGATGAACAATTAACTGTGCAATAAACAGACTGCTTAGCCACCATCCCATTATTAAATATATGGCTATTGGCGACACCAGCTGTGAATGTTCCAAAAATAGCTTTAAATATTAAAGGCTGATACCTCTAGGTGGATATAAATATTGTGCCTTGTGGGATCTAGATAAATGTCGTTAAGTTGCCACTTAATTTATAATCTATATGGCAGTTATCAATTTAAAAAAAAAACTATTCATTATATAAATGTGAAGGTTTCCTTTCCCCAGTGTTAAATCTCTCCTCTCTACAAAAGACAGGTGATTTACAAGAAAATAACCCGACGTTTAAAAAAAAAATGCATAGACAACAGTAATACAATCCAGATGTGGGCTTAAAGCTGAACTCTAATCTACCAGGACACTCTCTTAATGTAGGGTGAGTAGCATCACATACCTGTAACAATTCATTCATTTCTTAATAAAAAAAAAATCACCATGGCAGTTTTTTTTTTTTTTTTCAAAATAGTAGTCTTGGCTAGAGCGTCAAGCATTGAAAATAAATTCTTTTCATTCATAAAAGCCTTTCAAAATCTGAGGGCATAGGGCTCAACTGCACTTAGATAGGGAAATAGAGTTGTAAAAATTGTATTTAAGGTTTTTAAATAAAGGGTGTTTTCAATACCGAAGGTAAACAGTTAGACCCATGAGAACACGTTTCTTGGCACATGCACACCCTGGATGGGGTCCAGAATGCAGCCATGGTCTGGCTGCTGAGGTGTCTGGCTCTTAGTCCTACAGGCAATCTCCTGTCAGGTCCTGCCCCAACCCTCTTCACATGGAAGTCTCTGGCTTCTGCATCTGCTGGATCTGTTTCTGTAGCTGGTCCCTGTCCAGCTTCATCTTGGCCTCCAGCACTTGCCTGAGGGATCCTATGCTTTCGTAGATGGCTGTAAACCCTTGAGGAAGAGGCAAACATCACAAGAGTTAACAGTTTACAAGCGGTGTCTTGCCAGGTTCTTCAGCAAGAGTAATGGCTGCTTCTGACAAATGCGGAGACTCTAGGGGGTCAACCCTGGATGGGGACTTCATGAAAACTGCTTTTTAATTACAAAGGGGACTATTGCAGTCAAGAAATATGGTGGATGTTGCTTTCACCACGTGATGGAAGCTCACACCACTATCATTGAGAGAAATCACAGCTTGTACCTGTGATCAGATGGCCAGAGCAGGGTGTCCACTGGGCTCAGCCAGGCATGGTGGCGTATGCCTGCATTTCGGTGCTTGGAAGACTAAGATAAGCCTATGAGTTTGAGGCCAGCTTGCTCTACATAGCTAGTCTCTCTCTCTCTCTCTCTCTCTCTCTCCAGGGCTTCTCTATGTAACAGCTTTGGCTGTGCTGGAACTTGCTCTGTAGACCAAGCTGCCCTCGAACTCACAGAGATCTGCCTGCCTCTGTCTCCAGCTTGCCTGGAATTAAAGGTTGTTTGCCACCACCATGAGGCTAGTCTCCATCTCAGAAACAAAACAGCATCACAGAAGAATTGATCCAGATACACAGACTAAGCAAATGGGCATAAGAGCTAACGACTGTGTGTGAACCTGGATTTGAATTGTAATGGGATGAAGAACTCAGGATGTGGCTCAATGGCTAGAGTGCTCACCTAGCATGCACAAAGTCCTGGGTCCCATCCTAATAAAGCGCCCCATTAAACTGGGCTTAGTAGCATACATTTGTGATATGAGCACTCAGAAGTTGGGGCAGAAGGATCGTAAGTTCAAGGTCATCCTCAGCTACATAGAGAGTTTGAGGCCAGCCTGGATCAAAGAACTAATTGAGAGAATAGGAGGGAGGGAGGGAGGGAGGGAGGGAGGGAGGGAGGGAGGGAGGGAGGAGGAGGGAGGGAAGGAGGAAGGAAGTAAAGAAGGAAGGAGGGAGGGGAGGGAGGAAGGAAGGAAGGGGGAGGGAGGGAGGTAAGGGGAGGGGAGGAAGGAAGGAAGGAAGGAAGGAAGGAAGGAAGGAAGGAAGGAAGGAAGGAAGGAGGGGATGGGAGGGAGGGAGGGAGGGAGGAAGGAAGGAAGGGATGGGAAGGAGGGAGGGAGGAAGAAGGAGGGAGGGAGGGAGGGAGGAGGGAGGGAGGGAGGGAGGAAGGAAAGAAGGAAGACATATAAGTGAAAGGTATTCAGCGTCACTCCTCAGGAAGCACAGCTGGAGTGGCTGAACTGTCACTAAGGCTTGTTAGGAAGGCAATGAGCAAGAGGAGACTAACCAGCACTGAGGACGTGGAAAGCAGAACCCTGAAGATGGTGGTGGGACTTAAACACAGTGTAGTGAAGACCCAGTGTGGTGGACTGTGCCTTTAATCCCAGCACCTGGGAGGCAGAATTCTGGGCCAGCCTGGCCTACACAGTGAGTTCCAGGCCAGCCTGATCTACATACATACACACATTTAAACAGTCCTAGCTGGGGTGGAAAGCTGTGGAGACCCTACAGACATTAAAGCAGAGCTACCCTAGGACCCAGCGATGCCATCGCTGGACACACACAGAGGAGGAGGAAACAAGCACTTCAAAGAGACCCTCACCTGGTGTGTGTCCCCACCATTTTTTTTTCTATTTTGGGGGTCAGGATGTTTTCAAGACAGTCCAGGCTGTCCTGGAACCCTCTTTGTAGACTGGGCTGGCCTTGAACTCACAGAGATTCACCTGCCTCTGTTTCTGCCTCTGTGCATCCAGCCTGTCTTTTTTTTTTTTTTTTTTAATTATTTTATTTTTGAGATAGGGGCCTCACTATGTGACTGCTGAGCCTCCTCTCCAGCCCTCGCACTCTGATGCTTAGTGCAACATTACTCCCTATAACTGAGGCACAGAGGCAACCTAAAGTGTCTGTCAAGAGATGTGAACAAAGATGATGTAGTGTGTGTGTACGCCATCAAAATGATTCAGCCTCACAAAAGAGCAGGTCCTGCTGTCTGTCACAACACAGCTGAGACTAGAGAACACTATGCTGAATGAAGGAAGACACACACAAAAAGAAATGCCACATGGTTTCATGTGATAGAAATTAAATTCATAAAAACAGAATAAAGTGGCAGATAGGAGGGGCATGATGCAGGCAGATAGGGAGTAAGGAGACTCAGGTCAAAGGGTAAAAACAGCACAATACATAAAACTGAACAAGTCTAGAGATCTAATACACATCGTGAGGAAAATTCAATATATTGTCTTTGGGGTTTTTGCTGAAAGACTTGCCTCAAAGTACACATGAATACATACACATAGATATGCACACATACATACACACACACCTATACAATATACACACACATATATAGCACACACAACACACACAAACACATATACCCCCCCCATGTGAGATGATGGGTGGGTTAATATATGTGATGTCACCATTTTGTTACATATATCAAAACACAGACTTTAAATATACAAATAAATGGGTTTTTTTTTTATCTAAAAAATGTTTGAGGGCTGAAGAGACGTTTCAATTGTTGCCTGGCTAGTTTTATGTCACATCAGAGAGGAGGGATCTTCAATTGAGAAAATGCCTCCATAGACTGTGCTGTAGGGAAGCCTGCAGGCATTCCCTTAAATAGTGATTGATGGGGGAGGGCCCAGGCCATTACAGATGGTGCCACCCCTGGGCTGGTGGTTCTGGATTCTATAAGAAAGCAGGCTGAGGAAGCCATGAGGAGCCAGCCAGTGAGCAGAACTCCTCCACGGCCTCTGCATCAGTTCTTGCCTCCAGGTCCTTGCTTGGGTTCCTATCCTGATAAACAGTTATATGGAAGTGTAAGCCAAATAAGCCCTTGTCTCCCCGAGATGCTTTGGTCATTGTTAGTATTCAGACTCTGTACTGGCCTGCCCTTGGGGTTCTGACAGGATCCATCCTCAGCTGCAGCCACTGAGCGCCACCTGAGCACATTCACTACATTCCCTTCTAAAAGGGCCCTGCCCACTTCCCCCCCCCTCTCTCTCCCTCTCTCTGCTCTCTCTCTCTGTCTCTCTCTCTGTCTCTGTCTCTGTCTCTCTTTGTCTCTGTCTCTCTCCCCCTCTCTCTCTACTGTCTCTCTACTGTCTCTCTGTCTCCTCCCCACTTTCTGTCTCTTTCTGTCTCTTTCTTCTCTTCTGCTGCTCCTGTTCCCAGAGGCCAGTCTCCCCCCTCCCCTCCCCTTTTCCCCATTCCATTTCCCTTAATTAAAAAAAAAAAAAATCACATGAGCTCTGTTGAATTATGTTTTTCTCTCTTGTTGTGCTGCTTTTTTAAAAACAAAATTATAATAGTCATGGTGTTTTATCACAGCAATAGGACCCCTAGCTAAAACAGTAGTAACGAACACTGCACTTCTCTATCAGAGGACTGGAGTTCGGATCCCCACACCCACATCAGGTGGCTCACAAATGCCTGCTGCTCCTGCTGCTAGAGGTCTAACACGCTCCTTCTGGCCTTCATGGGTGTACATACACACACACACACAGAGAGAGAGAGAGAGAGAGAGAGAGAGAGAGAGAGAGAGAGAGAGAGAGAGAGAGAGAGAGAGAGAGAGAGAGAGAGAGAGAGAGAGAGAGAGAGAGGATGAGATTTTGATTAGGAAAAGGGTTTAAAAGGTAGGAGAGAGCTGACTCCACACCTGTGTGCATTTGGCCAGCAGTGCAGAAGTAACCCTCAAAAGTGCCTCAGACACTCATCCATCTTGGCCATGAACAGAAAGGAATCAGTGGGTGGCAGAAAAAAAAAAATGTCCGTCTTAGCAGGTTAAGCATTTTGCTGGCCTGTATCTCATGGAGATGCTTCACAGACCTGCAATTGAACTAGTACTTTAGGTCTGGGTGTTTAGCTCATTGGCAAGGGCTTGCCTAGCAAGCATGAGGAGCTGAGTTCAAATTGCAGCATACAATAAGTAAATGAATTAGGCAGCATCTTTGTTTAATACTGCCCAGATACTTAGAAAAGCAACTAAAGACATTTCACTGTTTTGTTTGGCTTTGTTTTTCTAGCAAGCTCAGTCTCAGTTTCAGGGGAAATCTCAATGAATAACTTTTAGAGAAATGAGCCACACTAGCTACGGGGTTTGACCTACCAGCATTGACCTCTGCTTTCATTTCCTTCATGTCCTCGCTCATCTGTAACTCCAGTTTGCTGATCCGCCCGTGCACCTTCTCCTCTTCCGGCTTCGCTCTCTGTCCTTCCACGCTCTTCTTCTGACTCTCTTCGATTTTGTCAAGCCTGGCCGACATCTGGCTGAGCTTCTTCTCCATGTCTCTCTCACTGGCTCCCTGGGGTCCACGGTAAGAATCACACTTGGTTATTGCAACAGAAGACCATAGGCCTTGTCTCACACTTAACATCTGCAGGGACCAGACCACAATGGCTTCTTGTTGTCCCTCCTGTGTCCATTCTCAAAGGTCACCCAGAGTAAAAATCTGCATTTCCTTCTGTCCCCTGGGTTTGGTGTGGCCATGTGACCTAGGCAATGAGGTGTAAGGGTAAATGCATGTAAATGCGTCCAGGGAAAGTTAAAATTCACTTGCTGTATATCCTTAGTTCTCCCTCTTCCCTTCCAGCCATCCTGAATCCTGGGGACAAGGGCTGCTCTCCGAGGCTGGCAGAAAGTTAACATAAAAAAGATTCTGGGTCCCCGAAGACCGACAAGCTCTCACCTCAAGTCTGTCCTGAAAAAATGCACACCTGGATCTGTTTTACATGAGAGAGAAGTAAGCTAACATCTTAGTGAATCCACCATTATCATTAGCGGTTACTGTTGGCTTAGGCCAATGTGAAAAGCAAACAGTAAACCGAACTCCACAGATGGGCCAGGGTGTGTCAATGCAAGGGCAGAGTCAGAGGAAAGATTTGAAAAGCCCAGCATTTCCTTGTCCTTGCAGTCCACTGTACCTGTGCTTTGTGCATCCAGGTGCTTTACTGGTCAAAGTATGAACACCAAGCCCTTCTCAGGTGTGACCTGACAACGCTCCTGTGCTGGCACTGACGCAGAGCCTGCAGCTCAACACCTGGAGCAAGCAGTCGACACCTGGACGGCAAACCACACCAGCCACTTCTGCTCAGTCAAAACCCCACGGGAGGAAGCCAGGCAAGAAAAGAGAACCCAGCACAATTTGCCTGTCTAGCACTGGTTTCCAAACCCGCTGGTTTTAAATTCCATAAAGGCAAGACCTTCTGAAGATATGTTTTGGCAGTTCTGCAAATCTTAGCTCTTTGAGAGAGGGGGGTGGAAGCAGAAGCAGATGGGAAAATGGTGGGCTCTGACCTGATGCCCGGGGAGAGGGAAGGCACACCGTTGTTACTGTGTGTTGGAGGGGCCTGGAGGGACAGAGAGCCACTCAACACTGGTGAAAGCAAAAGTTAGGTCACCACATTAAAAACCAATATAAAAACAGGATCAAGTAGGTAACCAATAGCTTTCTTAAGAAATGTGTGGTAGACAATTGCATTTATTAAAGTTGTGACTTGAAAACATTAACTGAAATGTTATTTGCCCTTTGTCAATCAACATAAATCAAAGCACTCCCAACCTTTATGAAGAATCTGAAGGGCAGGGGATGAGGAGGGCGTGGCTGGGTGATGAAGTTCAAGATTATTGGATACAATGGTCAGCGCTACTTGTTAATTCATCAGAATCTAGAACCAACGAGGAACCAGGCCTCTGGGTGTACCTGAGGGGGTTATTTTGATTTTCTTGAGGTAGAAAGACCCAACCCTTGTGGGTAGCACCATTCCCTGGCTGGGACCCCAAACTGTGTAAGTGGGAAGAGAACTGAGCACTGGCCGGTATTCACCCCCTCTGCTTCCTGTACCGAATGCAACATAACCAGCTGAAGTGTCCCCTTGGCCCGTGGACCAGAATAAACTTCTTCTCCCTTAAGTTTCTTTTGTCCGAGTATTTACTTTCATAGCAGCAGGAAAAGAAACTAAGATAGCAGGTATGAGAACCCAGGTTTGATCCCCAGTACAAATGAAGGAAGAGAAACAGAAAGGGGAAATGTGAGAGGAAGAAAGGGAAGGGAAGGGAGGAAAGGAATGTGGAAATTGTTCAAGAGTGGGAATGCCTGAACAGCTTTGGGTGGCGCCAAATTAACTCAGGCTAAGTCTTTAGGTACTAGTGAGACTTTGCAGGCCTCCGTTATTGAAAAACATCAACACCTACACTGTTTTCCTTAACAATCAAGGAAAGATGATCGATTTTCTGTAGAAGTTCTTTCTCTATCCGTTCTTGTTCTTGTTGCAGCCAACTCCGTGCAGATAAAATCTGGTTGCTGAGCTCCTCAACCGTACCTTTAAATCTGAAACAATAACAAAAGAAAGGAAAGAAAAGGCACATAAAGGAGCTGGATGTAAAGCAGTTTTAAGTAGCATTAAACAGTATCAATTCAATGACAATGGTGTGTTTACCTTACCTTAGGACCACATGCAATGTGGAGGACGGAAACACACAACAGAAAAGCATCTGATGATGCTCCTACCCACAGGAGCTGGTGGCACAGGCACTGAGGTGACACAGTAATAGAGATGCCAGGGGCTTACTAACCTTTGCAGTTCTAGGGGTCCATGTCCTTCTTGCTCGGAGGACACACCATCCTTCATCTCCTCTTTCAGAATCCTCCTCCTTACCTGCACTCTTCCTCCTTGTATCGCCCAGGACTAGAGGCTAGCTTGTTTTCTCTCTCATGCTTCCTATTGCTCTTTCCCCAAATGGACAAAGCCTAATTTATACCAGCAGGAAATAAACTAGGCATAATGGGACATGCCTGTAATCCCAGCACTTGAAAGGTAGAGCCAAGAGGATCAAGAGTTAAAGGTCATAGTGAGTGCAAGGCCAGCTTGGGCTACTTGAGACTTTGTCTCAAAACAAACAAACAAAGGAAAAATCAGAGAGAAAATGAAAAGTACCCCTACCACAATCCACTCCTCTGGATCCCTCCCTTCCCACAGTCCTTAAAATAACTATCAATGCATGCTACTTCCCTTAATCGCCTTCTTATTTGTATTAACATAAAATGAAAGTTTAGAATATACAAAGATGTGTTAGAAGTGTAAAAGTGTAAAAGATGTAGATATATGATTTAAATAATAACAGGAATACCCATTAAAGTCACTAATTGTTCTGAAACATCTATTTTTTTTTCCTTATACAGGGAGTCTTCATATGTCACTGGAGTACATGGTTACCTAGTCAGTGATCACATTTACTAGCCTCCCTTGCAGCTAGGTGTATGTGATGGTTAATATTCTGTATCATCTTGACTGGGTTTGGAATCACCTCGGAGACACACCTTATGTGTGAGGGCATTTCCAGAGGGATTTAACGAAAAGGGAAGATCCACCCAGAATGTGTAAAACACCATCCTATGGACTGGGGTCCCAGACTGAATAAAAAGGGGGGGAGAAGGAGTATACTGAGCACCAGCATCCATCTCTTTGGGCTCTGACTATGGATACAATGAGACTAGCCCCCTCATGCTCCTGCTACCACATGTTCATCACCGTGGTGGAAGGTATCCCTCAGACTGACATCATCCTTCCTTAAGTTACTTTTTTCAGGTCACAGCAATGGAAAAAAGTAACAGTTAGAGTGCAGTGCACCAGTAAGGCAGGCGATTGACAGTGCAGGAAGGAGAGAAGTGCGTGGCTCTGGTCAAAACAGAGCTGCTGCCCTGGATTTCCCCACTGGGGAAGAGCAGGGACTGGAGCTGTTGAGTTGACAGAGCTGCCCTGTCTGTCCTGGAACACTGACCACAGAACACTGAACCATCCTGCAGCTGAACTAATACAGTTATCTGTTCAGACTGAGACACTGGCCACTACCAGGACTTAGAAGACCCAAGAGTACAGCCCATCACATTCCCCCAGAAGTTAGCATGGCCAGGATTGCTATTCTTTACCAGTGCCTTCCTCTCAGGACTCTAGTGATGATGTCAGGCTTAGTTGGATGACCCATCCATTTTAAAACATTCTTTAGGGAGTTGGGGGGATGGCTCAGTGGGTAACACCTTTGCTGTGCAAGCATGATGACCTGAGTTCTAATCCCCAGAACCCATGTAAATCCAGAGGTTGTCTATAATTCCAGCACTCCTATGGCAAGATGGGAAACAGAGCTAGGAAACCCCAGAAGCTCTCAGGCCATGGAGCCTGGAATACACAATGGTGAACAACCACAGATCCTCTTTCAATCAAAGTGGAGGTGAGAATCAATACCCCAGGTTCAGTATGGCCTCCACCCCTATACCATGGTATGCACTCACACAGAGAGATTGTTTTAAAGGCATTTTTTTTTTCTAATACTGGGAAATGAATTTATGGCCTCACTCATCCTAGACAAGCACTTTACTCCTGAGCTACAATTCCAGATGAAGATATTTAGTCATACCTGCATGTTCCTTCTCCTAAAAGTTAACAAACATACTCATGTGGAGAACTTAGCAGAACCATTATTTAACCTAACATAACCACATAGCCTGCTTAAATATTTATCTGACACCTGGCCATCACTCCCTAAACTGTAGACTCTATGGGATTAAGAACAAGGTCTGTTTTGGTTCATTTTTTTTTCCTTCATTACCAGATCCGTGGCCTCTAGGCAAGTGCTTGGCAAATACATTCTAGGGGCAGGGAAGACCACTCAGTGGGTAAAGTGCTTGCTGCACAGACATGAGGACCAGAGTTTGGATGCCTGGAACCCATGAGAAAGCTAGACATGGCTTGCGTCCATAACCCCAGCACTGGGGAGATAGAAAAAGAGTCTCACTGGCCAGTTAATCTGGCAGTATCAGTGAGAGACTCTGCCTCAAAATAATAATAATAATGATGTGAATTGAGATAGAGGAAGATGCCCAATGTTGACCCTCGCCTATTGTTTTCATTGTGTATGATAAATAAAAACCAAGAGGTGAGCAGGAAGATGACTCAGCAATTAAGAGTGCTTGCTGTTCTTCCAGAGGATTGGAATTCAGTTCCCAGCACCCATATCCGGCTGCTCACAACCACCTGCAACTCCAGCTCCAGGGGATCCAAGGCCCTCTTCTGGCCTCTGTCAGCACTGCACTCACGTGCACATACCACACAGACATAAATAAAAATCAAAATAAATCTTTAAGGCACACAAAATTTAAACATCATATTTTTAAATAAAAGCAAGAAGGAGAAAATGTGAATTTCATGAGCTCAGAAAGAACTTGAGAAAACCATTTACAACCTGATGACTTACTTCGTGTCCAGGAGCTGAAGCTGGTGGTTGCTGTCTCTGTGGGACATCTTCAGTTTGGTGCTCTGTTCTGAAATGGACAAGTCTACTCTGCTCAAAAGCTGAGAAATCTGGAAAAGAAGACTGGATTATAAAGATCTCACATCATGTCTTCAGGGGTCATTCCAGAGACATGTCATATGCTCTCGGCTGGCCAGTGACATTAAGAGTCACTTTACCAAGTCCATTTAGGAGTTTGCCTCCTCTTTCCGTGTGTGTGTGTGTGTGTGTGTGTGTGTGTGTGTGTGTGTGTGTGTGAACATATGGAGGCAAGAAGTCAACAAGAGTTACCTTAATCACTCTCCACTTTATTTTTTAAGGCAGGGTCTTTCACTGAACATGGAGCTCACCTATTAGCTAGAATGTCTGGCCAGTAAGTTCTAGGGAATCTCTGCCCAGTTCTGAGTATACCACAGTGTTCAGCTTTTTAAAAACACTTTTCTAGATTATTTTATTTTATGTGTATGAGCGTTTGCCTGAATGTATGTACACTACTTGTATGTCTAGTGCCTGAGGAGGTCAGAAGAGGGTGTCAGATTCCTTAGGACTGGAGTCACAATTGTGAGCTACTATGGACACTGGGAACTGAACTCGGGTCCTCTGGAAGAACAACAGGTGCTCTTAACTGCTGGACCATTTCTCTAGCCCCCACAGTGAGCAGCGTAAAGTGGGTGCTGCAAATCCAAACTCAGGTCATTTTGTGTGTGTTCATGGGCATTTAACTCTGACCCCATCTCCCTAAGGTACTTTACAATGACATCATCTACCTAGGCACTACCTTTGTTTTCTTTTTAACACACCCAGCAAAAATCAAGATGGAGGCATTGCCAAAATAGTCCTCATGCAATGAGTGCTAAGTCACATAGCTCTCTCATGAGCAAGCCCAACTCCCGCCCAGGGCTGGCTCCTCCACCAGCTGCCCCGGTGTGCAGCCATCACTACCTTGGAACTCCACCAGTACTGTGGGTGCCAGTCACGGAAGGTGGAATTTCTACAGATTGCAAATGCATCATGGTTCCAAATGACCATCCTCATCAAGTGGAACCCCAGAAGAGACCCTGTGTACTACATCCCTCTGCTTCTTTCTCCATCATCGACTTGTGGCCTTTGTTTTTATTTGGGTTTTGCTTTCACTACAATTTAATGTTAAACTAGTCCTGTATGAAATGATCACATTTTCCAAAAAGTTAAATTTTGTTCAACATTCCTACCTAAAGGTTCACGATATATGTGGATTTGGATCAATAACAACAACAAAATAACAATGCATCTTTGGGTGGATCTCTGTGTTGTACTCACCATGGCTACTGGGAAGCATCTATTTTCTTATGAAATAACCTCATTCTCACCCACCGAACCCCAACCATGCCCACCCACCCCCACACCAGTACTAGGAACTGAATCTCGAGCTTTGTAAACACTAAGCAAACACTGGGCGGTAAGCTATGTCTTAGCCTGGTCTTTAAGCTTATTTTTAATATTTAATCTCGTGTGTGTGTGTGTGTGTGTGTGTGTGTGTGTGTGTGTGTGTGTGTGTAGATGTGTACATGCCATAGCTCCTGTGTAGAGATCAGAGGACAATGTGTGGAAGTCAGTTCTGTCCTTCCATTATATGGGTTCCAGAGCTTGGATTCTGGTCATCAGGCTTGGTGGCGAGTACCTCTACACACTGAGTCAGCTGTCTTTACTTTTTATTTGGAGGTGTCTAATGCTCAGGTTGGCCTAACTCACTCTTTAGCCCATACTAGACTTGAGTGTGGGGTCCTCCTACCTCAGTCTCCAGACTATCTGGGATAATAGACCTGTGCTGTGGAACCAAGCCCCACTCATCTTTAAAAACAAAACAAAACAAAAACAAACAAACAAACAGAAACAAAACAAAACAAAAAAAGGAACAGCCGGGCGTGGTGGTGCACACCTTTAATCCCAACACTTGAGAGGCAGAGACAGGCATCTCTGTGATTTCGAGGCCAACCTGGTCTACAGTGCCAGGATAGACTGACTCCAAAGCTACACAGAGAAACCCTATCTCAAAAACAAAACAAAACCAAACCAAACCTAAATAAATAAATAATACAAAGACCTGTCTTGTTTTTTTGTTTTGTCTTATTTTGTTTTGTTTTTTCATAAGTAGCTTTGGTTCCTTGCTGAAAAGAGTTGAAGGGGTAAGCACTTTTTATTCAGTAAATTACCCAGATGTTCCTGTCTTTCTGGAGTAGTCTCTGGTTATATAAGCAACAGTAGATAAGACAGATGCTGTGGGAAAGGCCTAGGAGGCTAGCCCTGTCACCACAAAGGGAAGCGTGTAACAAAAACCAACCAAACAATAAAAATTTGATGAAGTAGGGGCTGAAGAGATGGCTCATAGTCACCTGTAATCCAGCTCCTGGGGGAATTCGAGGCCTCTGGCCTCTGGGAGCATCTGCACTCACATGTACACACACACACACACACACACACACACACACACACACACACACACACACACACACACACACACACACCACACACACACACCCCACACTCACACACACACACACCACACACTCACACACACACCACACACTCTCACACACACACATACACACAGACCACACACTCTCTCTCTCTCACACACACACACACACACACCACACACTCACACACACACACACACCACACACACACACACACACCCACACTCACACACACACACACACACTCACACACACACCACACACTCTCACACACACACATACACACAGACCACACACTCTCACACACACACACACACACACCACACACTCACACACACACACACACACCACACACTCACACACACACACACACACACACACACACACACCACACACTCACACACACACACACACCACATACTCTCACACACACACACACCATACTCACACACACACCACACTCACACACACACACCACATACATACACACACTCACACACACACACACACACACACACACACACACACACACACACACACACACACACACACACACACACCACATACACACCAAACTGGTTAAATGCTGAGAGTATTGTCTGTGGAACATATTATGAATTTGAAGGTTAAATGCCAGCTTACTCTCTAACTTTGACCTAATTGGGTCCCACACACAGACCACATCAGCACATGCAATGCAGCCCAGTCAGTAAAAACATACTTCCTGAATCAGACACTCTGAGAGACAGCTCGAAAAGCTACACTGGGTCACTCGCCTGTGTGAGAGATAGTTTGGGAGGTATAATTTAGAATTGTTTTGTGAATAAGGGGAAAGAATCTTTAAATCAGCACTGTACCAAAGCTCTCTGTGATCTGGCTGCCATTCATGAGGGGTCACTCCAGCAAGTCAGAGGCAAGAAAGACAGAAAGGGCTGAGGATTTGCATAAGCCCACACCGGGTGCTGCCCTGCAACAACCAAGCAGCACCTGGTTCTTAGCTGAGAACAAACTCTCCTCTTACAAGGTATCTGCTCAGCTGTACCTGTCCTTCTGCATCCTTGATTTTTGTCTCCAGGATCAGCTTGGCTGCTTGCTGTTCCTTGTTCAGGTGCTGGAGCCCCTCGTAGGTCGTCTTATGCTCTGCAGAGAGTCTGGCTATGCTGGCGTCGCACCTATCCAGGCAAACAACACACACTCATTAAAGTTGAAAAGCCCACGGGATAGCTGCCTTGCTATTTCGTACTATAAAATACTTCGTGAGATGCAAAGTCTCCTCAGAAACTGAACTTCTGGGCTGTAGGGAAGGCTCAGACAATAAAGCACAAAGAACAGTCCGATCCTCAAAAATGCACGTTTAAAAAAAGCCAGGTGTGTGTGAGAGAGGTGACCCTGTGGTTTAGAGCCTGTACTGCTCTTGCAGAAGACCTGAATTCAGTCCCCAGCATCCATGGCAGGCAGCTCACCGCACAGCCTATGTCTCCAGTTCAGGGGCCCAATACTCAGGCCTCAACAGGTACCTGAACTCGCCCGCACACCTACACATAGTTAAAAATAATAAAAATATTTTTAAGCCAGGTGAGAGACAGTGTACACTTGCCATCACAGCACTGGGGAGGCAGGAGCAGGTAGATCTCCTGGGCTCACTGGCTGCCAGTCTAACCTCGTTGGTAAGCTCAAGGCCAGCAAGAGATCCTGTTGTTTTGTTTGCAAGTGGCTGGTGAGATGGTTCAGAGGTTAGAGGTCTGTGCATCTGGACCCAAAGACTGAATTCAATCCGTGCATCCCGAGAGGTGACAGGAGAAAACCAACCCCCAATAATTGTCCTCTGACTTCCACATTGGCTTGATGATGCTTACATGTCTACATACCTGAAAATGCACATGTGCACAGACACAAAGGTTGGGGCCAGAAGGATGGTTTGTTGGGTAAAATGCTTACTGTGCAGGTCTGAGGATCTAAGTTCAATCTACAGAACCCACACAGTGGAAGGAGAGAACAGATTCCACAACTGTACTCCTCCTACCCCCTGCCCAGCCACACACACACACACACACACACACACACACACACACACACATTAAAAAAAAAGTGATGGCTCCAGAGTAATCCTGAGCTTAACCTCTTGTGCATACACTACGACAGAGAATGTGAGAAGTGGGTATCAGCAATGAAAGGGAGAAGGAAGGGACTTAGTGTCCCCACCCCTGATTTCAAGTATGGTGCCAAGACAATCTGGTGAGGAATAGAAAGGACTTTTGACTAATGTTGAAAATAACTAAGCATGCGAAAGAATGAACTTGGAACCCTACCTCACACTATGTATAAAAAGCTACCTATCTCAGGGCTGGTAAGATGGATCGGTGGTCAGGAACACGCCCAGAAAACTGGGGTTCAGTTCACAGCACCCACAAAGGTGCACAACCACCTTTAACACCAGCTCCCAGCGACCTGGCACCCTATTCTCTGTATACATATGGTACACATACATGTATGCAAACAAAATACTCGTACACATAAAATAAAAATAATTCTTTTAAAAATGGAAACATACAAAGCCTCATAAACAAATATTATCAGCTGCGTTATTTATAATAGACAAAAAGTAGAAACAGCACATCCACTCAATTTATAAAGAAACAAAATATGGTGTTTCTTAGCCATAGAAAGCAATGATGTACTGACATACTTTATAGATGAATCCTGAAATCACTACACTAAGTTTAAGAAGCTGGTCTTAAAGAACCAAGTGTTAGGTATGGGTCCACTTACAGGAGACATTTAGAGAGGCAAATCCTAGAGATAGAACTTTCTGGTCGCCATGGATAGGGGTTGAGAGACTGCAATGCCTAGGGGTTTCTTTCTGGTGTGTTTAAATGTTCTAAGATTAATTGTGATGTCTGCACAGTGAACATACCAAACTTACTCAATTGTATGCTTTAAAGTTTTATTTTTAATCTTCCCCCACCCCGCCACCCCTGTATGTGTGTATGTGTGTAGGGGTTTCCATATAAATGCAGTTCCTTCAGAGTTTGGAAGAAGGTGTCATGTCCCCTGGAGCTGGAGTTACAGAGAGTTGTGAGCCACCTGACATGGGTCCTGGGACACCAACTTGGGTCCTTTGGAAGAGCAGCAAACACTCTTAAGTGCTAAGCCATCTATCTCAGCAGCTACTCCACCACCCCATTGTAGCTTATATGTAAATTATATATCACAAAATCTCTACAAATAGAAATAAAATTATATACCATAAAATAAAAATAAACATTAAAACGTCATAAAATTATATATCAGAAAATAAAGAAAATAGAGGAAGGGGAATGAAGAAGAGAGAGAGAAAGAGCGAGAGCAAGAAGCGGGGAGAGCGAGCACTTCAGGTCCGCTGTGCCGACTGTGAAGGCCCCAGTGTTAACCCACTCTAATTCCCAGTCTGCAGGTGTTGGGAGCTTCTGCCTTGGCATATGGATATTTTCCCTCTGTCCCTCTGCCACCAGGCACGCCCCACACCCTATCAGAGAAGAAAGAGAAGGTGGCCACTGAGTTTTGGGGAAATGCAGACAATGTGACAATGCAGTAGGAACTGGGGAGCTTTTAAAAGTGAGATTTTCTTCAGGAAGAAATGGACAAATCTCTGGTCACATCCTATGTGAGGTGCACTAGGCTGAGCGGGATGAATGTCCCTCACCTTCAAGGAGAACCTGCCTAACCTAGATCTACAAGTGAGAGCTGAGGAGCTGTTTGCTGTTAACTGTATTACTAACAGATCCATAAAAACTACACTTTCAAATAGGAAATTACATGCCAGCGTAGTAACTTAGTAATACCGCTTTAAAAGCTAGACTTCTTCAACAATTATGTAATCAGTGCACGAAAGGCAAAATCTTGCCAAAGAGCTTTTATCTCACATGAATTCATCTCTCTTGAATTCGTCTGAGAGGAAGACACCAAACAAGCCCAGAATATCAGGTGCTTATAGCAAATACTCTGGGCCGGGTTGGAATCAAGGTGTTTGTTAACCGGGAGGAGCAAGTTAGCTGGAGAAGTTAAACCACCAATGCACAATGGGAGATTCCTGCAGCTACTTCAAGAGACTCCTATGTCTACCTACAATGTCAGACGACACCAGTTTTGACCGTTGGCTGAGGTGCCGACAGCCGCCATTTGCGGCATGCTCCCTCCCTCCCTTTTGCACACACGTGCCTTCAATCTCCACCCACAGCGGCTAATTTTGGTTATTGTCTTGACTGGAACCAGCCACTGGGCACGCCTGATCAGGCAATTAGAAATGAGAAGACCCCTGGGCCCCAATTGTAGGCAGCACTTTCCTGAGGCGCCTCGATAAAATGAGGGCTGGGGAAAAGCTCTGCTTTTTTGCCTTGTTGTTGCCTTTGTGTTTCACTAACAAGGCCATCTACCCTCTTGCTGCTGATGCTGCTGATGCTGCTGCCTTCCCCACTGACATCACACTCAGGCGTCTTCGGGTTTCCAACACGGACAGAAGACCAGTGGCTCTCTCAGGCTCAGAGACTACCACGTGCTCAACCCCTCTTGCATGGAGAGGACCATTATCCAACAGTCAGGCTATACTGTATAAACCAAACCAATCTAATCACACACACACACACACACACCTGTTCATTCTGTTCCTCTAGAAAAAGACCTCTAACAATATAGTAGCTGTGAAAATCTTCAGCTGTCTCCTTGAGTCCCTGCTGTACCTTGTGGCTCTCAAGTCCTCCCAAGCCCCTGCTATTATCTGAGTTTGGGGTCTTTTAAAAGAAAAACAAGGACTTGAGACTTTTCAGTTCAGCCCGGGCAATTTTTCTGGCTCAGCCATTCTCCCAAACATGTGTTTGTTGAGTTGCTACTGTTTGCAGCAGGCTCCAGGCACTTGCCTCCAGAAGTGAATGCCACAGAGCCCCGCTAGAAGACAGTAAGGAAGATGACAGAGTGTCTGGATGGAGCTTAAGTGGAGGGGGCACTCTGCAGAGTGGGGTGTCAGGAAAGATTCCCGGAGGAGAGGACGTTTGTACTATCCCTTCAGGGGTGGACACGGAGAAAATGAAGTGGAAAGGTACTCAGAGCAAGAACAGTACATGCCAAGGCCTGGTGGTAGGAAAATGAAGGTTTCTTTGGAGATTAACAAAGGATGGGGCATGGCTGAAGGTGTAAGACAAGGCTAGGGAGAAGTGAGGAGGCCAGGGGGTGTCCACCACTAAGAGTGGACTAAGGAGACTAGAGTGGGATTCATCCTGCTGAGAACAGCAAATGACAGATGGATCAGGCATGGTGGTAATCCCAGCACTCCGGAAACTGAGGCAGGACAATTGATGCAAAGCCTGCTGGAGCTACAGAACAAGACTCCATTTCAATTACAAATAAAGCAATAGACGTAGGAGCTGGAGAGATGGCTCAGAGGTCAAGAGTGTCCAGTGCTCTTTTAGAGAACCTGGATTCGGTCCCGGGCACTCACATGGTGGCTTACAACCTCCTAGGACTCCAATTCCAGAGGATCTGATGTCTTCTCCTCACATCCATAGGCTCCTGCCTGCACATGGTGAATATATACACCCAGGCACACATGCGCATATTAAATAAGTAAAGACAGAACAAAAAGGACAATTAAAAGAGCCACAGTAGAGTGGTCACTGCATCCTTCCTTCAGTCCTCACAACCCTCCTCCAGCCGTTAACTGACCTCTAACCGACAGCTGCCAACACACATACCCAGCACATGAAGCACTGGGTTTCTACACAAATACACCCTAACATGGCTCTCTCTGCTCTGAAGATGCCCTGGCCTCTGTGGGTCCCTGTCCCTAACCTGGCCCCATGCTTATCTATGCTCGTTGTCACCCCAAGCTGGCTGGAAATGTTTCTTTGCTCCAAATCCCCATTATTAGCTGCATATTTGTACTTGGCTCTGGGTAGTGGCAGAGGGCAGAAGAGACCCATACATAGTCTGACAACTTCAGCCCAGCCTGTTAAACATAATCTGGAGGACAGGCCTCCTGCAGCAATTCTTAGATACCAGTGTGCCCGGAATCCGGGGATCTCATCAGAAACAGATTCCAATTCAGTAGCTGTGGGGTGTGGCAATAGCTGGCATTGCTAATCAGGTCCCAGGTAAGGGCCAAGAAGATGATTCAGCCGGAAAAAGCACGACCTGCCAAGGCTGATAACTTGAGCTCCCTGGGACAGGTGTGGTGGAAAAAGAAGAATCAACTTCTGCAATTATCCTCTGGTCTCCACACATGAGCCACAGCAATAAATAAATACATAAATGCAACTGTAAATGAAATACATTTTTAAAAATGCCAGGTAATCCCAAGGCTCTGGGATTACACCCAAGTGACGAAAAAGTCATTTTCCATGTTGACAGAAAAGCACATCTTAAAAATTCCAGCCTATGGAAATCCAATGCTCTCAGAAAAAAAAATTATTATTATTATAACAGAAGGCATACAAACAGTAAAGCCCTGACTGTATCATTTGACTCCATGGCCACACTATCATTACCTGACAAAATGACATCAGCCAGCAGAGGGCGCCCTCTGATCAGTTACTCCTATGATGACCTGGCCAGCTTCAGAAACAAAATGGTGTGTGTGCACGCACGTGCGTGCACACACCTGTACATGAGTGAGTGCACACATGAGTATGGAGTTGGTGCCTTCCTTCCACATTCACATAGATGCTGATATGGAGCTCAGGTCAACAAACTTCTACAGAGAGCATTTTACTCTCTGACAGACTCAGAGTCAAGTAGTAAACTATTCTTAAGGAGTAGTCTCCAACTTTTGAACACCTATGGTGAAGTCTCCAACACCTATGGTGATGGGTAATCTTCATGGACAGCTTGACTGAATTCGGAATAACCTAGGAGACACACCTCTGGGCTTGGCTGTAAGGTGTTTCCAGAGGGGTATAATTGAAGCGGAAAAACCTACCCAGAATGTGGGCAGAACCTCATCAGGGGCTGGGGTCCCAGGCTGAATAAAAATGAAAAGAATCAGGCTTAGCAGCAGCAGCCATTTCCCTCTGCTGCCTTCTTGACTGTGAACCCCACTGGAACAGTCACCCTATGGTCCTGACGAAGGCTTCCCCACCTGGCGGACTGCAGCCTCCAACTGAGATCCAAAGCAGTCCTCGCTTCCTGAAGATGATTCCATAGGACATTCTGAGGGCAGCAACTGATGCACGTACCTTGCAACTCTTCCTCGGAGATCTCCCAAGCCAGAGAGCTGGCGCATCTCCAGCGTCTTTAAGGCAGAGTTAGTTCCATAGCTGATGTTGTCCCTGGCACGGATCTGCTCCTGGAGAACCTGGGCAACACAAAGGTCACTCAAGGTCACTGGCAAATTCACAGTTGTCCACAAACATTTCGTAATTCAGGAAAGTACATGAGTGCACACGCCATCTTTTCATAAGGACGTTTTTTTGTTTGTTTATTTAAAACTAAGGGTCTCACTCTCAGCTCTGGCTGGTCTGGAACTTGCTGTGTAGATCAGGCTGGACTTGACCTCACAGTGATCTGCCTGCGTAAGGCATTCTTTTTAGAAGTGAACTGATAAACACAGATGAGCAGAGAGAACCAGGAGGCCTAAAAAGAGGTACCACTCCCAACTAAGAGTCCCCTAATTTACCAATAAAACTACGCTCTTTTATTTTTCTATTATTTTTGCTTAGTAAGAAGGGATTTTATCTTTCACACACTGCCTGCTGGCCTTAAGCTGCTTATAGACTTGTTTATTTGTCCTTTGAGACAGTATCTCACTGTGTGACCAAGGCTGGCCTCTGGTTTGTCTTCCTTCTGCCTTGGCCTCGCCATTTTAGGAATTACAAGCACAGGCCACCGTTTCCCCCCTGTTGTTTTATTTTACATCCTTTTAATTTCAGTTTTAATTTTCTCTTTGATTTAAGGATGCTTGGGTGTCTAAAGGTTACTAGAATTAGAGGTCTGGCATGGAGGCACAGCTGTCTAATCCTAACACTCGGAAGGCTAAGGCGGGAGGATATTGAATTTGAGGCCAGCTAAGGCTACATCACAAGATTCTGTCTTAAAAAACTAAAGCTAGCTGGGCAGTACTGCCACAGGCGGGCCTTTAATCCCAGCAATCAGGAGGCAGAGACAGGTGAGTCTCTGTGAGTTCAAGGCCAAGCAAGTCTACTGAGCGAGTTTCAAGGCAGCCACCAAAGCTACAAAAAACCAAGTCTCAAAAAACCAGAAGAAGAAAAAAAACCCTAACACTAAAATCATATGTGTCTCTTTATTTAAGCTGTTAATATTTTGTGTGGGGTGGTTTTATACTTTTTATTACATTTTATTTAGTGATGAGTAGGATGTATGGGTCAGAACACAACTTCCGGGAGCTGATTCTTCTTCTACCATGCATGCTGGTGACCAAATTCAAGAACTCAGGAGTGGTGGCAAGTGCCTTTTCCTGCTGGTCCATCTTTCTTTACTACTTAAGTCTCACTGTACTGGCTTATAGACATTTTATATTTTCAATACGCTAAGTTTTGCTTTGGAGCACATGGCTGAGTTGTTGAATTTTTATTTACATATGTATGGATAACCATGTATAGTTGGAATTTTCTTTGGGCCACCAACCAGCTCCCAAATAAAGACACAGAAACTTATTATCAATTATGAATGCTTGGCCTTGGCTTAGGCTTGTCCCACTAGCTCTTTTAACTTAATTTAACCTGTTCTATTCGTCTCTCTTTTGCCTTGGGACTTTTTACCTTTCATTCTGTATGTCCTACTTTCCTGCTCCCTCCCTGTCTGTCTGTCTGGCCTCTGCTGTCTCCCTTCCTTTCTTTTCTGAGCCTAAAATCCTCCTCCTATTTACTCTCCCTGCCTACAAGTCCCTCCTATACCTCCTCCCTGGGCATTCAGCTTTTTATTAGACCAATCAAGTGCCTTAGGCAGGCATGGTAAAACAGCAACACATCTTAACATAGTTAAACAAATGCAATACATCTTTACATAGTTAAACAAATATTCTGTAACACCCATGAAATCCAGACAAGGGTGTCTGGTGCTCTGGAACTGAAGTTCCAGGTGGCTGTGACCAGATCGAGGTGGGTGCTGTGAACTGAATCGTCCTGGACCCCAGGGTCTGGCACTGCTCTTCAAAACCCATTTTAACTCAGATCTTGGTGAACTTTTAAAACTTTCTTTTTTCCTTCAACTCACACATAATTCCCCGGTGTAACCAATGTTTCTCCTCTACGCCTGTCATTCCTGTCTTGGTGCTTGGCTGCACCAAAACTTGCCCTTCATGACAGCTTCACTCTGAATTTGACTGACACCTCTCTGGGGCTTCTTCCACTTTTTCCTGGAACCCACTAAACTCTTTGTTTAAAGATTTATTTATTATGTACACAGTGTTCTACCTAAATGTATACCAGAAGTATGTACTCTGTTTTCTCTTCAGATTGAATAAATTTTTCACCTTTTACTAAACTCTTCAGTTCAAGGCAGCCATTTCACACTGTGTGCATGGATCCTATATATATAAATTGCTCGTTTATTCCTGGTCCTCGGGTTCTCTCTGTCGGAAGGCATGGCTTTCCTGTCTGGCTGCCGAGTCTTGGATGAGATGGAGCTCTTCTTTCTCTGCTCATTGGAGTGCTTGGGTGGGTGTCCCTGACAATAGTGGGCTGGAGGTGCAGCCGGTGAGGGATCCGTGCCAGCTCCCAGATGAAGACTGAGAGGAAAAGTCGGCCTCCGGAGCTGCCTCCACGGTGTCTCCTCACCTCCCTCACAGGGTAAGAGATTGTCGCATAGAGGAAGGCAGTGAGCCTGGCTCCTGCTCAGACTCTTCCAGCCTGCTCTGTGACTTCCCCAGACTAAGGCTTTGCTGCCACTGCCACACCCCCTCCTCTGTGCCGTCCAGGTGCCAGGGAAGGTGGCGCAAGGACTGCGGCTAGTGAGGAGTCAGTGGCACTGAGTCACCAGTGTGTCTCACCTTCTGTGCCAACATGGGCACTTATCTCCCTGGTATTGTTCAGTTTGGTAACACTTACATTTCATTGGCACTGAAAATGGAATTTGCAATCCCTGGACCCATTGTTTCCAAAGGCTCTTAATTTTTGAATGAATGAACCTGCTCTATGAAGAACAATGTGAACCAGCTACAATCACCTATGAATGACAAAACGTTACTCATCTGAGCACACTCCTGCAAGGAGACTTCAGATCTGACTAATTCATCTCTGGCACTCTCCCACTGATGAAAGGTGCTGGAGGAGTGTGCTCCTCTCTCTCTCTCTCTCTCTCTCTCTCTCTCTCTCTCTCTCTCTCTCTCTCTCTCTCTCTCTGGTCTCAAAGGAAAGTGACACCTATTAGAAGCAGTGAATAGAAAGAAACACTCATCCTTTGTTTGGGCTTGTTTAACCTTTTGTTGATAATAATAAGACACAAGGCCACAGTGCTCAAAGGTCCTTGGGGTGCATACATGTCACCCAGAAGACCCATTTCACACGTTCAAGTCATATCCCCAGAAAGCCGAAGCTAAAGAACAGGCCTGAAGGTAGATGCAAAAGAGGCTCAGGCCTGTCCTAGGGTACCACTGCATTAGATGCTAAGAAACCCAGGCTTTACTTTGGTTTTCAGTCCCTTAATAAAGAGAATGGAAAGGGATTCACAAAAGAGGTGCTTAAAATAATTCACAGTCAACGTAACCAGAGAAACAGAAACCATATAGTGGGGGCTGAGGGTGTAGCTCAGTTGCTAGACTGCTTGAAGAACATGCCCAAAGCCTTGGAATCATCTGAGCACGCGCAGCAGTGGCATGGCGGGGTTTCTATCCCAAACCTGGCATGGCAGCACACCTCTGTAATCCCAGCATCTGGAGGAGGAGGAAGGAAGATCAGAAGTTCAGGGTCTCCCTCAGCTATTAAGCAGTGAGTTTGAAAGATCCTGAACCACTGTGAGGCGGGAGATTAGTACTGGGAGTAGCTGAGGGGGGTGTTTTTGGGGGTGGTGCATGGGGACAGAGGAGCTAGATATGAGGGCAGGGGCCGAATGGAAGTGTTCTAGGCTTTCTGTTGCACTGTGAGCCTAAACTAGCTCAAAAAAACCCATAAAGTCCCTGTTTTATCATTTGTTTGTTTTGCTACACTGGACACTGAACACAGAGCTTTACGTATAGCACTTATAAATACACCCAGCCCAAAGTCTACAAAAAAAAAAAAAATCTGGCACATGCCTTTAATCCCAGCACTTGGGAGGCAGAGAGGCAGTTGGATCTCTGTGAGTTGAGGCCAGCCTGGTCTACAGAACGAGTTCCAGGATAGACTCCAAAGCTACAAAGAAATTCTGTCTTGAAAAAAAATCATATTTATTATGGCTCAGTTGGTAACGTGCTTGCCATGCAAGAAAAATAATCCCAGCTCCATCCACAGCATCCATGTAAAAGCCAGGCATGTTCACATAAATGCTGAGATCCCAGCATTTGGAAAGCAGAGACAGGAAGATCCTTGGAGCTCTAGATTCAGAGTGAGACCCTGTCTCAAAACTATGATAGAGATGGATTCAGAAAAGTGCTCATGTCAATCTATGACCTCTACATACACATGCATGAACATGTAAGCAATACATACACTTGTTTTTAATAAACTAAAAATAAAGTATTTTAATTGTAATCCCAAAAGCACAACAAAAATAAAATCCAAGAGGTATGCTTGATGATGTAATCAAAATTTATCTATATTGTTCAAATTTTTGACCAAGTAATTCTACTTCTTAGAATAATCTTAAGAGAAAAAAAATTTAAAAAAGTATGTGTCTTTGTAAAGATGTTTTCATGTGTGATATCCACACCAACTATTACAGAAGTTGCATCTTTATGCAAACATGAGGAGGTTCAAGAAGGGTATTCATCTATTTGTTTGTTATGGTGATATATTACTTATGATTTATGAAAGCTTGAGTGAGGATTCAGAAAAGCAAAGTCAGTCACAAGCCACAGAAACCAGACACACACCTTTAATCCCAGCAGCCAGAAGCTAGGAAGTGGTGGTACATACCTTTAATCCTAGGACTCAGGATTAAGAGATAGATGGATCTCTGTGAGTCCAAGGCCACCCAGATCTATACAAGAATGAAACAGTCTAAAAGAGAATTATAGTTCACACCTTTAATCCCAACATTAGGGAAGTATATAAGACAGACACAAGGTCTCAGAGAGGCATTTGTTCTCCAGCCACACTGAGGAGAGGCAGCAGTTTGAGACGTGGTGAAGAGCTCGAACATGGATCAGCCCGTTCAGCCTGAGCTAGAGGTGAGAGCTAGCAGCCTGCTGCTTTGCTTTTCTGATATTCAGCTTGAAGTTTGAACCCCAATATCAGTCTCTGGGTCTTTTTATTTTTTGGCTACAGGGACCACTCTCAGTATGTAGACCTGGCTAGCCTAGAAGTCTCTATGCAGACCAGGCTGGCCTCAATTCACATCACCTTCCCCTGCCTTCCCAGTGCTGGGATTAAAGGTGTGCATCACCATGCTTGGCTGTCATGGAGGACTTTTAAAAACAAGGGGGAAGCCAGGCAGTGGGAGTGCACACCTTTAATCCCTGCGCTTGGGAGGCAGAAGCAGTCAAATCTCTGTGAGTTTGAAGACACCCTGGTCTACAGAGCTAGTTCCAGAACAGCCAAGGCTACACAAAGAAACCCTGTCTGTGGGAGGGGGATCGTAGAGTTCAGTGTTGAACAAGAAGAAAGAGTATAAAATAAACACACAGGTTAGTTCCCCCTGTGTTTTAAAAACCGTGTAAAATAGGGGAATGATAACATCTTCCTATTATGACTAGTTTGAGAGGATAGCAGATTACTCTTTCTTGTAGTTCCCATATTATGTTTACAACCAGAAGAAAGTATGTGCCTTTTTCTTTTACAGCTTAGAAATAAGAAAAGCGTGACTTTTAGAGTTCTTATGCAGATGAATGAGGCATTGCATTAACAATGCTTTGAAGAACACAGGAAAAAATGTTTGAGCTTGACACGATATCCACATTACTAAAAGGTTATGAAGACAGAAATCATTAGAAGGCTTGTTGTTTAAGGAGATTTTAGAGCAAATCTGCAGACACCCAGTAATGTCAGAAATGTGCCCTGATCTGCCATCTTGGAGCTTTTACTTTAGAACACTGCTGGCCTTTGGCAAGACATGAATTGTCCTTCATTGTCAACTTGAGAAACTGTCTTTAGCCTGCAGATTACCAGACATGCCCTTAGGAGACAAGGTTATAGCAGCAGAGACTACAGAGTGGTCAAGTATATGGCCAAGTTCTTCAGACAAAGATGTTTCCCACTCCAGGAGAGAAGAGGCCAGCCATCTTGAAAAAGAAACGTTTCTTTTCTCCCAAGACATAACTTATCATTGAAAAAGCTCCCCTCCCCAAAGCCAGCTGTGTGCACACAAGGTGATAGCCCAGGCCCTCAGAGTTGCCTAGAAATTGCTCAGAGAGTGTTCTCCATGAGTCTCTATCCCCACCTCTTCTTAGACAGAAAGGGGTTTAAAATAGAGCACGCAATGGAGAGAGGCCCCACCACACACAGCAGCGATTCATCAAATGGGACCGCCCTGCCTGGCTCTTCCTCCAAAGCAGAGGCTGAGAGCTTTCCAGGCCCAGCTTGTTGTGGGAATTGATTTTCTGGTGTTTAGTTCCACCTGATATTTAGTTTCGTCATGGGCCCCTCAAAACCTGCCAGATCCCAAACAGAAGTCTCTCCCTCCTGCATGCAGAAGGCTCTGCCATCCCTACCTTCAAAGTAACCCCAGATGTACCCACTGCTCCCCATGTCTGCAGCGGCTCCCCCAGATGAACTGCTGCTGTGATGGCTCTGCTTATCTGGGAGCTGCTAGCCCGCCTCAACGCTTCTGCTCTTGTTTGTTTACACCATTTGGGGAGATCAGACCTAGGGTCCTGAGCAAGCTAGGCAAGCACTCTGCCCCTGAGCTACATCCCCAGGCCCCTTGCTTCTGCTCTTGGCCCTGGACAACCTTTTCTTTCACAATAGCCTGAGCATGCCAGTCTGTAAGCTTCACCGAGAAAGTGTCTGTCTGATTTATTACCTACTAATGGGTCCTCAACACCATGGGTATAAATTGCTTTTGCTTTCGAAAGTAACAAAGACAGGTGTGGCGGCACACAGCTATAATCCCAGCTACTCAGGAGTTGGGGTGGAATTTGTGTTTCCGGAGCAGCCTGGACTACAGAACAAGACACTCAACTCAGAAAAACAAAGCAACCCAAAACAAAACAAACAAACAACAACAACAACAAAAAAAAAACCCTCTATATGATAACCTTAAAAACACATTTAATATACTTATATACATACTTTGTGTGTGTATGTGTGATGGAGGACAGAGGACCAGCCAAGTTCAGGTGTGGGCTCTCTCCTTCCACCTTATGGGTTCAGGGGACCAAACTCAGATCACCGGGCTTACCTTCCAAGTACCCCCCAAACCACCTCAAAAGCCCTAGATAATGGCTTCTACAGTCATCATATCCTGATCTGCAAGGGTTCTAGGTGGCACCTTCCTTTGCCTCACGACCCTCCAGGCTGCTGGCTGGTCCTCCCTCTACCCCCTTTCTGCCTCTGACACAGGCCCCCTGGGTAGGTACCTCCAGCCCAGCTTGGATGTCTTCTGCGGTCTTCAGTTGCTCTTCACATGTAACCATCTCTCCTAAATATCCCTCCATCCGGTTGTCTCATGTTCACTGATATAAGCTAGTGTTACTATGGTTACTTAGCCTTCACCGCCCACGTGCCCACTGGAGTGTGGTGTGGGGCTAAGGGCCGAACCTTCTACCTCTGGATAAACAAGTGCCATGTGGCTGGTCCATTCTCACACAGTGGAATTTGCTCCTAGAACATGAGCAATAATTACAGGATTCTAGGAGGGACAAGGAACCTGGAGCTGTTAATGAGGAAGCATTTATTGAGCTCCTACTGTACACTACACAGTTTAATAGGACTAAAAATGTGAACGTTACGATTCAGTTCTGCCTCTTTAAGGTTGGCCTGGACTAGTGGTGTGATGACATCCTTTCTCTAGGCATGTTTACCAACACACAAAATGAATGTATCTCCATTTCCCAAGCTGCACCAAGAGGCTGGAGTGTGCTTCAGATATTGACTCCAGATTTAGTTTAAGTTTTATATCATAAAAAAAATTACCTACAGTCACGATTCTTAACAAAACAATACACAGTAAAACTTGAGGGTGAACTGAAAAACAGGTATGAAGCATTAATAAAAAAAAAACAAAAAGCAGAGCAATTTACAGAAGAAACTCAGTAAGAATCTAGTCCTCTGACACAAATACACAAATAGAATATAAATATTGTATTAAAGTACACTCTAAATACATTAATGTCTTCATCTTAAATATGTAGCTATCACCTTATTTTACCACTCTCATCTTCTGTATCATAATAACTTTTTAAAAATGTTTTTTATTATTTGTGTTTGGTGCGTGTGCATGCATATGTGTGCATGAGTACGTGTGTGTGTGTGTGTGTGTGTGTGTGTGTGTGTGTGTGTGTGTATGTGTATACATACGTGCAGGTGGCCAGGAGCTGGAATTACAGAGAGTTCTAAGCCATCTGATGTGGGTGGTTGGATCTGAACTCTGATTCTCACGATCAAGCAGGAAGTGCTCTTAAGTATTGACTTATCTCTTATCTTTCCAGGCACACTGCTCTCCCAATTTTATATTGCTGATAAGTCAAGAGTTCCTTTTAGGACTTTAAATTCTTTTATTCGCCATCACTATGTCCTCCTAAAATCCGTATGTTAAAACCCTCGCCTTCAATGCTAGGAGGAAGTCTTTGGAATATAATTAGGTTATAGGGATAAAAATCCTAATGGATAGGATTCCTGATCAGACCTGGGCTCCATATGCAGCGCTATACTAATATAATAGCAACAAGTGAGCTGGGGATGTTGCTCAGTTCGTAGAGCACTGATCTAGCATACATGAAGCCTTGAGCTTGTTCCCTAGCACTGCACACCCTTGGCATGGTGAGGCACATCTGTTATCCCGGCACTTGGGAGGAGGATGCAGGAGGATCAGGAGCTCAGGTCATCATTGGCTAGACGTCAAGTTTGAGACCAGCATGAACTATAGGATTCCTGACTAAAAAAACAGATAATAGATAATAAGAAGAAAAGAGCTTACTTCTGCTATCTCCCTTCTTAGTGGCAGCATGCAGGGATTTGGGGCTTGAACGTCCTACTCTTTAGTACTGTAGGAAATAAATCTCTGCTATCTGAGCTGCATAACCTGTGGTCATTTGTCATAGCCGCTCAAACTGACTAATACAACTGCTGATTTTCCTTTGAGGAAATTTGGCTACAGCGCAGCAATTTGAATGTCTCATCAAGCTTCTTCATTTTAGATGTGTCTGGGCTGACACGCTTAGGTTAAAAATACATCCAGATCCATATTATCGGCACTCCACAGTGGGATCTCAAGTTTCCAAACTTCCTTGCTGTTACTTTGATATGATGCATAATTATTACCAGTGACAAGAAAGTAAACATTCAGATACCCAAAGTAAATTTTCTGCCCAAATTAGATTTCATTCAGTCTTCCACCTCTACAACAGAAATCATCTTTTCATTTGCAAAATTTGTGTATTCCAAAAATGCATGGAAATGGAAAAGAGTACTGTCTGCACGAGACAAGAAACATCATTACATAAAATGTGTTTCAGATGGTGTAGAAAAACAAAACTGTGATTTCAAATTCTCCACACTGCAAATTGTTCAAGGACTATTTTTTTTTGTCTCATGTCAAGGCCAACCTTGAACTTCCTATATAGTCAAGGATGACCTAGAACCCCTGATTTTCCAGTCTCTACTTTTCAAGTGCTGGGACTGTATTTGTGTACCACCACACCCAGTTTCTGTGGTGTTTGAGACCAAACCCTGGGCTTCCCACGTGCTAGGCTGGCTCTCTACCCATTCAGCTACACCCCCAGCCCTTAGAACCCGGAATTTGTAAAGCTGACTCTATAATGTTACTCTCTGGGTTTTGCAGCTGGCACTTGGGAGGTGGAGGCCAGAGGATGCCAAGGACATTCTCTGCTCTATAGATACTTCAAGGCCAACCTGGGCTATAAGAGACCATGTCTTAAATATATATAGACAAACAAATGAAAGTTCAGGGTTCTAGCACGCTGGGGTGTTTTTAGTCTCAGCACTGCTGAGGATGGAGTTTCAGACGGTGTGTCACTTTCTGGCTCACCTGAGAAGGAGGCACATTGCATTTCCAGCAGCCCCATGGTAGTCTTTGCTGAGTATCTACTCATTTCATGAGCTTTCTTCTGGGTTAGCTAAGAGTGACCCCTCCCAAATCCACATTGAAACTCAACCTTCACCGTGGCAGTGTCAGGCGGGACTACTGGAAGGTGACTGAGTCACAAGGACTGCACCTGCAACAATAGATGCTGGACCTTTCTAAAAGCACCTGTGGAAGTTTAGGGGACAGCTCAGTCACTGAAGTATGTTTGAAACATGAAGACTTGAAGTTGGTTCCCGGAACCTATATAAAAAATCTGGGCATGTTAGTGAGTGCCGGATGGATGGTTGAGGGAGGAGTCCTTGGGTCCACTGGCCATCTGCCACCTTACTTTGGGAGATCTAGGTCAGTAAGAGACTCTGCCTCAAAGAAACAAAGAGGTACAGAGCTTAAGGGATGACAGGAATGGCACATGAGGCTGTCTTGGGGCCCTCACATGTGCTCACACCCATCTGCACATAAACACATTACCACGAGTGCACATACATATTAAATGAATTCCTATTCTTTAGAAACCAACTCTGCAGTATTTTATTGCAGCAGCACAGATGGGCGCCAGCAGCCTCCCCAGATACCTTCAAACTCTGTGCTGGAACAACGGGAAGATGAATAGGACAAGCTTTTACCTGAGAAGCTCACAGTCTGTTCTGTTCAGTGAATGCTTTACCTCATCTCACCCCCATTTACCAAAGCTATCTCAGAGAGGGTCATACAAATCAAATATGAAAACGGAAAGTTGGGCAGAAAACGCAGGAGAAAGCCTCTGCAGGCTTGGGTTAGCAATCAGCTTTTAGGCCATACCATTAAAAGCATGAACCATAAAAGAGAAAAACAAGGCAAGGCAGACTTCGCTGACATTAACTTGTGGGCAGCTCGGTGGGGAAGATTACCAGCCTGGCATATGCAAAGCTCTGTGTGTGTCTCTCTGCTACATACTGAGTTTGGGGCCAGCCTGGGAAGCATGGGATGTTTTCTCAAGTACACACATGAAGGATGACTTGATGCTAAGGTGGGAGTGGAGTTCCTATACATTTGGGGAGGGGGGCAATGGCAATGTCCTAAAATGAGACAGTGATAATGGTTGCACAACTTTATAAATTTACTAAAACTCATTTAATTGTATACTGACCAGTGGAATTTTGGGATATTTAAATTACACTTCAATAAACTATTTTAAAAAAAATACAAATCCAGGGTCTAGAAGATGTAATTCGGTTGGTAGCATGCTGGCCTAGCACGCATGAAGCCCTGGGCTCAAAAATTGGGCATGGTAGTACACACCTGTAATCCCAGTACTCAGAGGCAGGGGCAGAAGGTCAGTCTTGGGCTACTAGGAACTTCAAGGCCAGCTTAGGCCCCATGAGCTCTCTCCTCCAAACAAATAAAAAAAACTACAAATTTGCCTAGGGAAGCATGATTGAAACACAACCCCCAACAGGAAACAGGGCTTTCCCTGCCTGGCCATTAACCTTTTACTCACATTGCTGAAAATTACATGGGAAAGATACTGACCTTGTGTGGAGACAGAAGCCCAGGCTGTGCCTGGTGGGTCTTAAGCTTTCTGAACTAAATTGCATGGTCCCTGTGGTTATTGAAAACTAGAAATAAACTTAAAAATGCTAAGAATAGACAATGTTGGCCTGTCAGAACTAATAAAGAGGTGTGTGAGAAGCCATTCAAACACCTAAACTGCCTGAATAATACAACATGCACTGTATAATCATTTCGGCCTAAAAACATTTCATCTGGAGCAGCCAGGGCTGACCCGGTAATAACCGTCTTCAAAGGCATGAAGGGGTTTACATGACAAATTTTTGTCTAGTTCTCCATCTCCACTGAGATCCAAACAAAACAAAATGATTTAATAATCAGCAAGGTAAATTTAGAATAAACACAAACAGCACTGACAGTAATTGCCATCAGATACTGCAGGAACTTTAATATAACTTGGATAGTCTTGCAGGTTTCCTTGAGAATAGACAAGACAGGTAGATGGATCTCTGTGAGTTCAAGGCCAGCCTGGTCTACAAAGTGAGTTCCAGGCCAGCCAGGGATATTCAGAGAAACCCTTTCTCAAAAAAAAAAAAAAAAAAAAAAAAGGCAAGGCAGGGCTTGCTGGTGAGATGGAAAGCAGAATTGACTCCTGCAAGTGCTCTCTAACATACATACACACACACACACACACACACACACACACACACACACACACACACACACCATGGTACATGGATGCACATATGTAAATACACATACACACTGACACACATGCAAACAAACAGTAATTTTTTTTAAATTAAAAAGAAAAGACAGCAGGTCGCTTTTTAAAGATTTATTTATTTTCATTTTATGTGTGTGTTTTGCATGGCTGAGTGCTGTGGTGTGCCTGGTATCTGAGGAGGCCAGAAGAGGGTACCAAATCCTCTGAAACTGGAGGAGCTCCTGATGGCTGTGAGCTGCAGTATGGGTGCTGAGAACCAAACCCAGGTCCTCTGCAACAGCATCAAGTGCTCTTAACTACTGAGCCATCTCTCCAACCCTGTGAGGTACATTCTTAATCCCAGAATTTAGAAGCAGGAAGACCAGGAGTTCAAGGACAACCTTGGCTACATAGTGAGTTTGAGGTCATCCTGGGACACATGAGAGCCTATCCTGAAGTAAACCTAAGGCTAGGATGTATCTCAGTAAACGAAACACTTTCCTACTGTACACAAAAGCCTAGTTTGGGTACCCAGAATGCCATGAACTCATGCATCATAATACACACCTATAATCCCAGCACTGAAGGGGTAGAAACAGGAGTTTAGGGTAATCCTTAGTTACATAGAGTTCAAGGCCAGCCTGGAGTATACAAGATCCTGTTCTAGAAATATCTAATGATAATAGACAAAACAGAGAGCTCAGATCTGGTGCCGAGTGCCTGAAGCATTTGGGAGGCAGAGGTAGGAGGGCTGCTACAAGTTGCAAGTTCAAGGCCAGCTTGGGCTACACTGTGAGCACATGTAACATGGAGAGAAGGGCAGAGTGAGTGCTGTGCAAACTGCTGAGCTGTTTGGATCCCCAGCACCCATGTAAGAGCCAAATATTGTGTGTGGTATGTTCCCGTAACCCCAGAGCCAGGGCCAGAGACCGGCAAATTTCTGAGGCTTGGTGGCCCGCCAACCCAGCAAAAAAGGCAAGTTCCAGTGTAAGAGACCCTGTCTCAAAAAAAAAAAAAAAAATAAGGTGGTGTGATGGTATAATTGTCTATTTGGCACAGCCTAGACCCACACAAGAAAGAAAGTGTCAGTGCGGGACTGTCTATACACACACACACACACACACACACACACACACACACACACACACACACGACTGTTTGACAGTTGGGACTCAGACTTGGGCAACCTGACATGGAGCAGGTCTGGGGAGATAAACATGACCCACTGGCTTGCACATCCCTTACCTCAATATCCCGATTCAGTTGCTTCACAATGGCAGTTATATTCCTGATGTGCTCTTCCAAGAACAGCCTGGCTAAGCGGTCGCCTCCCCCTTTATTCTGCATCTTCTGCAAACTGCTGACAATGTCGTCTTTGATGCGGAAGGCATGCTCCACCAGTGCTGCTGTGGTTTTCTCGTGGCAGAGGATCCTGTCTTCCAGCTGCTCCACCAGGCTCACAGAAGAGTAGGGTGCCATGGTCAGGGACTGGCTGTGTCGGGGCATGGTCCTCACTCGCCTGCGGAAAGGAGCCACATTGCCAAAAGTTGCTGGTGAGGGAAAAGTAATCTCTCGAGCTGGATTTAAGGCTCCCCAGAGAAAGAAACAAATTTTGTCTGTCTCAGTAAACAAATGGGACTAAGGAGAAAGCTTCTACCCAAAAGAGTTTTTTTTTGGGGGGGGGGGGCTAGATAGCATTTTAAGGTGACTATGCCCATGGAGTTCACTGGGCTGTTTGCAGGCTCTGTGGCCTCCAAGAAGCAGGAGGCTGGCAGAACGGACACACCACGGCTTCCTGCTATCTGCTGTGATAGCCGTGATAGCCAGATCAAGCTGGTCTCAGAGGTGTGCTGACTTACTGCCTCCTTTCCCTTCCCCTAAAGCAGTGATAATGAACTCCAATGCCTCTAGGGACCAGGCAGTCCCCAAAATGGGGAACAGACATCATGCAGACACAATCAGAAGGGCTGGGAACTCTGGAGAGCTAGAATGTCCCCTGGGGTACCGTGGTTTTTGTTCCACCCATAAAAAGACCATCTGAAAATAAGGTCTTTTTAAAAAATTTGTTTGTTTTGGGGAACTATCAAAATGATACTTCAGGATGAGCCAGGAAAATCAGATGTGGCTGTGAGATCATCCCACTCTTCAAATGATGGCTCATTTAGAAAGGACTTCCGATATTCAGGCTGTGCAATGCATTTCTGTGAGGCAGTATTTTCCCCCAGGCATCCCATGTGCAACTTCTGATTTCAAAGGGCTAAAGGGAACAATTGCCTCAAGATCCACAGTGATTTTACTGTTGGCAGGAAGTTCAAGTCTACTGCAGAGCCCCTGTGAAATCTCTGCCTTCAGGGGTCATGGAGCAGGCCACAGGAGCCATGATGCTATAATACTTTTCTTGCCCTTAAACAAAATGACCCATTACAATGTAATGGCCACCGGCTTCCTCTTTCATGACCCTCACACCCTCTAGAAACCCTTCTAGGACTGGTGGAAAGAAAAAAACTGTACCTTAGATGCATATTTTCCAGATAGTATACCCTTCCTGGGTGACAAGAGAAGGAAATACAGTGTCCTGCTGGGCCATTTTCTTTTTAATAATTCACATCTGTTGGGAAAAAATAAGTGCTAAATTACTAACAGTTTATACCTAGGATGTAAAGTACCTCAAACTCTGATCATTTAAGGCACCAGGAGGCTCCTAAGTTGTGTAGCCATACCAATCGGCTTTAGTTGCAAGTGCTTTTGACTTTACACATGAAACAAACAGCCAGTGCTTCCCATGAAGGGGAACGAGCCTTGAGAACCAACGGTTCTGAAACAAGGGCGGTTAGTTCTGACCAGACACAGTGACAAGGCCCATCAAATGGAGGTTCCAGAAGTTTCCTCATTCCCCATCATGAGCTTGAAAACTACTTTTCCAGAAGCAAGACCCTCGCCTCACCTCCTGAAATACCAGGGATAGAACTCAGCTCTTCCCACATGCTAGATAATTGCTCTGCTACCCAGTGACACCCCCAGTTCCCAAAGCAATCTCCTTAATAGGTTTATTCAATCTTGTACTTCTTTGTAGAAATTTTCAATAAGCTGCCTTAGTAAATCTGATCCTGGTGAGCAATTAAGAATGCTTGTTTCTAAGTGAATCGAAAATATAAACAATGCATGTTTAATGGGAGTTGATTTGGGGGAGCCTATCTGTCCACTTAGAGAATGGCATGGATACACTTACTTAAAAAACTTGGTTATAAAAGATAACCATTCATACCAAATCTTACCTATGCACACTATTTGGCTGTTACAACTGATCAGAAAACTAGAGTTTTTCAAAGGTTTTAGAACTTAGTTTCTCAAGCTGGTGGTTAATTGGCTCAAAACAATGAGTGCTGGTACCAGGAGCTGATTCTGTAATTAGCCCCATACCGAAGAAGCTGGATTGAAAACGCATTTCTGATTGACACCATTGTTTTGGCATCAATTCTCTGGTGTTTTATTTTTAGACTTTCAAAATGTGAACATTTCACTTTCCCAGACAAAGAACTTCAAATTTTAAACAAATTACATGTGTGGGGGGGAAGGGGGTGGAGTAACTTATGTCAAACAGGCTATGATGTTCAACGAGGTCTTAGACTTAAAAGAGAAGAATCTACCATTTAGACGAAATAGAAGCAAGCCCATGGGGAGACTTGGGAATCATAGAACATTTACACTTTGAAGGTACATAACACTTTTATGGGATTTTCATTAATGAAACGGCCCAACTTAAATCTCATTTTGCATCTATTAGGAACCATCCCTACATGTCTCACACCCCCAGCCAGAACTGCCAGCAATGACCGTGTTATCTTAAATTGTAGAGGGGCTTTCTGTTTGTTTTGTTTTGTTTTGTTTTGTTTACTGTGACTGAATTTCAGTCCCATTCAGTACAAACTGATGGCTGAATGTAGACTTCGGCCATCCCCTTCATGAACTACAGAAATCCCAACCAGATGAACTTTGTGAGAGAGGAAAGGATGTCTCTTGGCTACCAGACAGGCTCTTTCAGCCTCATCACTACCTTTATCTGGCACTGACTCCATGATATTAACTTTCCTGTGGCAGAAGTTTATAAAACACACCAACATATGCTGGGGGCTGATGTCCTTCCGTGGGTGCTAAGAGAATCTGTTCATCTGTTTAGTCACCTGGTTGGTATCACCAGGACTCTGCCACAGTAGCAGGAGGGATCTCCGTTTCAGCTTAATTAGAGGCTGATAATAAATCAGTAGATTAAGTCTCTTCCCAGGTGGCACTTCCAGATCTTCCCATGGTCACCTCCAATGCAGCTGCCTGAAGTTAGCATCTCCCATTAGTTTATGCATCTGATCTCTGACAAGTGGGTCTACAGTATAATCAGGAAGGTCAAGGTCATGCACTATTCTGATTGTCATAAACCCCAAGGTTTGCTTTTTTTTGGGGGGTGGTATTTTGAGATGGAGTTTTACCCAGATTGGAAGCAAACAGCCTTAACCACTGAGCTATGTTAACCTCAGGTTTTAAAGATCCTGCAAATTTCCCATTCTTGCTACCACCGTCCACATGCCACGCCTGCTTGTCCTCTAGTTTCCTGCAGTGAGAAGCTGTCCCAACCCAGCCTAGCACAGATGCCTGGGAGAGGAGACCCAAGAGCAACAGCGAGCTAACCACTGTCCTGCTGTGTGCACGGCCAACGGTTTCCTCCTTCCTTCCCCCTCCCACCTGACCCCACAGATCCCTTTCTCCAAACACAGCTTGAAAAGACCTGAGGCTACTTGGGTTTTCTGTTTTCTTTTGTCTTAGTGCCTTTTTATTTGTTTGTTTGTTTGTTTGTTTATTGACAGCTCCTTGTAGCCTGAGTCAGCCTTGACTTCACTCTACGTGAAGCGTGCCCTTGAGCTTCAGATTCCCTTGCTTCCACCCCCAAATACTGACATTACAGATATTCACCACCACACAGAACATGGTGCTCCAACTTAGGCTTTTGTGTATTCTGGGCAAGCATCCTACCGAGTTACATTTCCAGTCCCAGTTTGAGGCTACTTTTACATGCTATGTCCCTCTTCTCTTATCTACTGCCCCTGTGCCAGATTGCTGGATATGCCTCTATAGTGTGAACGGTCAATATCTGGCTAGCACCTCTTTTGGCTGTGCAGCTTAAACCAGGATACCTAATTTCCAAAGCCAACACATCCAGTTTGATCAGACCAAGGAAAGACCATGACCAACAGCTACAGATGTCCATGAATCCCCAACAGGCCGCAGGCAACAGGCTAGCACACACAATCAGGCCTGGTCTTCATAAGCAGTTGACCTGTCTCTCCCCTCCTCCCCCCAGGATCAGAAATCTGGAGACCAGGTGAGCCATTTCCGGAAAAAAAAAAATAATCTGGCCCAGCATATTTAAGGATGGTGGTAGCATTTTGGTTGTGAGGTGAACCCAGGAAAAGCAGTGAGCATCAGGACTATATATGGTCAGTGAGGCATGTGTGACCTCATACCTAAACATGTAGCTTTGTACATACTGGTCAGTGGCCAACGACTTACATTCATTTACCACTTCTTGACACATTCTGGGTCCTATATCACCCTCAGAAACTCAGAACCCCCCCTCCACTACCCTTGAAAGGGCAGAACAAAGGCGTGACCACTTAAAGTGTTGCGGCAGTAATCTTGTTTGTCATAGGATCTCTCCATTTAGTTCAGGCTGGCCAATAATTTGCTATATAGCCCAAGGTGGCCTCAAAAATCTCAATCCTCCTGCCTTGGCTGAGTGCTGAAATGACCCATGTGTGCCCTCACGCCCTGCTCTATAGTAAATTTTATAAGCAGTAGAAAGAAATGGGCCAAAATGCAACCAATAACATTAAGCACATCTTTATTCTGTTCTCATTTTCAAAATACATAATAAACATGTTATTTTCTCAATTAATTTGAACAACAAACCAATGAGCAGTAACAAATGTAGAAGCTGCTCACTTTGGGCTGTAAAAACTGAGAAGCAAGCCTCATTCTGGGTTCAAAAGATGCTATGGTTCAATTAGAACAAACACACTGTCGGCATTACCTTCTCATAACAGCAGGCGTGTTATGAGACCTGAGCCTGCTGTCTCTGTGGATTAGCTGCTCATGGGACTTGGACATATGACACAGACACAGCAGCTCTAAGGTATCACCCTTAGCATTTCAAAAGCCCCATCCCAGGGGCTGTGAGGTAGGTTTACAGGGTCCTAGGCTGGTATTTCTAGTGAAATGGCTTTGAAGACACACTTGCCAAGGTGTGTTTTCTTTCCCTCTACTCTATTGCATTCACACTGGGAATGCCATTGAGCTACAGAGGTGATGGGTAATTTCTATTTGATTCATATCGTTGTGTTTCAGGTGACTGGGGGTGTAACTCAGTTGATAGGATGCTTGCCAAGCATGGAGAAGCTCTGGGTCTCACAACCCTCCTTGTTACCCCCACCTCCACCCCTCACCCTCACAGCATAAACCCACTGTGGTAGTGTATATTTACAATCCCAGAATCAAGAGTTCAAGGTCATCCTTCACTACACAGTGAGTTCAAAGCTAGCCTAAGTTACCCAGGACCCTAACTCAAATAAAGGAGTGAGGGAGAGGCCTGGAGAGAAGGCTCAGCAGTTAAGAGCATTTGTTGCTGTTATAGAAGGCCAGAGCTCAGTCCCCAGCACCTACACAGTAATGCAAAATCACCATAATTCAGTTTCAGGGAACCCAACACCTTCTTTTGACCAACTAGGTCATGAACATGAAGCACATTTCATACACACATGCAGGCCAAACATCATACACATAAGATAAAAAGTTAAATCTAAAATAAATCTTAACGAGTTCTAGATTGCTGGACACATTTCCTGGCCTTCCAGCCAACACAGTGAGTTACTGGCCTCTGTGGGGCCATGTGGATTCACAAACAACCCCAGAGTGCAAGGAAGAGTTTAGGGGCGCTGGCTCAGCCCACTCACCAGGGTTCAGGATGATGCCAGTGTTGTGAGGAGAATCCCTGCAAAAACAGATTGGTTTTGTTCTCGTGTATTAATAACAGCTATTTTAAAATGCTATTTAAGTCTCTACTGTTTATTTGAACTGTTTGTGGATGATGTGGATGAGGGGCTTTAGGGCTGCAGGGACCCAACCCCTTAGAATCCGTACCTCCTAGGAAGCCAGGCATCTTGCCTCTTCACAGATGCTCATAGATACAGATTCATCAGTCTTCCCATTTCCCTCATGAGGAGAAGCATTTGTAGTTATTGAGGTGCTTGTGGTGGTTTACATAAGAATGGTCCCCATAGGCTCATTTATTTGCATGCTTAGTCACCAGGGAGTGGCACTATTTGAGAAGAATTGGGAGGCATGGCCTTATTGGAGGAAGTGTATCACTGGAGAAGGGCTTTGAGATTTGGGTTGCTTTTTTAAATAACTTTTTTATTTTTACATGCATTTGTGTTTTGCCAGCATGTGTGTCTCTGTGTGAGAATGTCAGATTCCTGGGAACTGGAGTTAGAGAAAATTGTGAGCTGTCATGTGGGTGCTGGGAATTGAACCCAGGTCCTCTGGAAGAGCAGCCCATGTTAACCTCTGAGCCATCTCTCCAACCCCAGGCTTTAAGGTTTTGAAGGCCCAGTTTCTCTCTGTCTCTCTGTCTCTCCCTACAGATCAGATGTATCTCTTAGGTACTTCTCCAGAACCATGTTCTCTGCTATAATGATAATAGATTATGCACCCGAAACTGTAAACAAGCCCCTAGTTAAATGCTTTTCTTCATAAGAGTTGCCTTGGTCATGGTGTCTCTTCACAGCAATGGAACAGTGACTAAGACAGTGCTTTACCCAAGTGGCATATCAGTGGCTGACTCAAGATGTCCCTCCAGTATATGTGTGGCAGCAGCTTCAGGTCACCTTGCAAGAAACCCATGCATTCCTCCTGCAAACGTGCAGCCACACCCAAAGAAATGTCTTAATATTACATTTTCCAACAGCTATATTTGGTGACTTGTCTTTCTAGCATTAATGAAGACACATTACCAAATGTTAAAAAGGGAATCTGCCAAGTGCAACAGCAAGAACAGAAAAAATATTATTAAAAGTGGGTATAAACTCTACCTACACCCGAGCTGCACCAGGGTTCACCCACAGGCGGGGATGGCACAAATTCTGGTTCTCCTGCAAGCAGAAGGCTGGGTGTGTGTGACTTTAGGCTTCTACCCTGCCTGACTCTCTAACTGAAAAGTTAAGGGTGAGGGCTTGAAAGAAACCCCCAGCTTCCAGCCTGTGCCCTTGTCCAGGCACTCAGTGGACACTGCCCTTCTCTGCTGCCCAGGAATCTCCCATCTGGAGTGATGAGTGCAGCACAGCGCATTAACGCTCTATTTAGAGAGTACAGGGGAGGACTCTTGAGCCCTTCCACAGATAATTAAAAAACAGGGAGAAAAGCAATATGAAATAAAAAAAAAAAAAAAAAAGCTCAAGGCACCAGGGGTTTCTGAATAACATCTTCCCAGTTAAACAATTTTAAGAATTCCATAATTCAAAAAGCAGCCCCACACATTCTCTCCCACACAAACATGCTCTTTATTAAGCCACACTCCAGCGGCAGGCTCTCTGCTTTCCCTCCTGCAGCAGCTACATCCACAAAGAGTGTCATCAGGCAGCCACAGGCCATCAGGAGATGGGAGCTGGCCAATCGGCGGGGAAGACAACGCACCCAGGGGAGGTTTCCTGTGGGACCCAGTCACTTCCTAGTGCACACCACCCTAGAAGCTAGGTGTTGCTTCTGGAGACACCCAAGTGTTCATTTCAAACCCTCTGATGCTTCTCTGGCAACCAGTTCCAAGCCACTTCTCTGGTGCAACAGAAAGATAACTATATCCCATTAGAACATTTTTTAAAATCCGAGAACTACATTTCTAAAAGATCAAAGGGCTGTGGGGGCATACGGCTCAGTAGCAGACTGCTTCCATAGCATGCTGGAGGCTTTGGCTTCAATTCCCAGGACCACAAAACAAAGATAAGATCTTATCAGTTAACTGCTGAGCCATGGACAAGAAACAACAGAAGACCCCACAGAAAGAAGCAAACAAGTTTCCCCTTTTTCCAAAAATCGTCTGGTTTTCTATTAGAGAGCCATGAAGATCCTGGGAATGGGGGAAGGGAAGTGGGAGAGAGCCTAGATTAAAGTCAACCATCGGGCCAGCTTTGGTCAGAGATGCTTCCTTTTGCAGTCAGTGGAGAACGCAGAGACTGTAACTGGTCTAAGCGCTGAGAATAGATGATGGCCAAATATACAGCCACAAATGGGACATCTCTGTATCACTCCCTCTAAGACTCAGGGACCATCACTCAAGAGCTGGAGAAAGTGGGCGTGGGTGTGGAGTGCTGACTTCTGGGCATGACAAGTCAGCTGCATTCACAGCAGCTGTGGGTGCCTGCACAAGGTTAGGCCCATCAACATCCTGTCATGGAGACACCCTCATCCTCTGCAAGGATCTATGTTTGCTGGGGGAAGGAGATTACTGGTAAGGTGCCCACACTTCCGTGATCAATCCACTACCCACACTCCTGTAAGCAACTCTGGTGAAGGACACACACACACATACATACATGCACAAACATACACATACATATATGCACACACACATACACATGTGCACACACACAAGAAAGAAAGGGGCATGAACGCAGAAGTGGGTCTCGCTAGAAGGAAGGAATCCAGCAGGAAGAGGGAGGAGAAGACAGCGTGATAGGGAAGTGAATATGATCAAAACACATTAGGTACATGTATGACACTATAATAAAACCTGGCATAATGTATAATTATCACATGCTATCAAAAAGAAAGTCATACAAAAGGGCCCCACTTCTCTGCCTTCTATTCATCATATTACTCACTTTGCTTTGATGAACAGAAACTTCAAGGTGTATCTTGAGTGTCCAGAAGCCCCCAGGGAGGCTTGGTGTCCCTAAACCTTACATCCCTGGACCTGGTTAGAATCTAAATCTGGAATCAGGCAGAGATACCCTGAGTGCATGATGGCTCTGGGAATCAACACACACATGTTGGGGAAGGGGGCGGGGTCTGGCTGCTCAGAGCTCCTGAGCTCTAAGAGAAGGCAGGCAGGCCTGTGGCAGCAAACCCTCAGTGACTGTCACCACAAGCGTTTTCTGAACCGAGACTTGATCTGTTGTCTATACTAGCCAGGCCAGTGAGTTGGAACATTTCGTTAAACTTCAATAATTTCCCCCAAAGAAAAAGAAAACCCCATTCAACCATCCATGTAGAGAAAGGAGGAAGCAGAAGGTAACCGGCAGAAAGGAACTAGCAGACAGTGAAGGAGGGAGGGAGAGAGAAGGGATGGATGATGACTGGGAGGATGGAGCTGAGAGAGGCCAGACAATGGAGGGAGTGGGTGTCTCAGTCTTCATGGAGGAAACAGGAGAATTCCTTCTCACATTCAGCTGCTCATTTGGGGTGTGAAGAACCACACGGGCCATTTTAAATATGTTGGTAGGCTTCTCATTTTTCCCCAACCATATGTGCTCACTGTCTTAACATATACCCCAATTAAGAGGTCATTGGGGCAAACATTTATTTCACCTCCAGCATGGAGATAGATACATTCTCAAGGTCTGGGGAAGATGTCTGGTTGTCAGAGTGCTTGCCACAACCCTCCTCCTCCCCACCCCCATGAACAAAGCTCTAGACGCCATCTTCTACGTCATAGAAAACTAGGTGTGGTGCTGCACAACTGTTACCCTAGCACTCAGCTGGAGGAGGATGGAGGATGGAAAGTTGAAGGGCATCCTTGGCTACATAATGAATTTGAAGCCAGCCTGGGTTGCATGTGACCCTTTTCAAGGAGGAGGAGGGAAACAGACAAGAATAGAGACTGGGGTGTAAGTAAAGCCCGAGGACTCGTGTTCAGATCCAAAGCACTTATGTAAATGCCAGGTGGACAAAGCAGCACACTTGTAATCTCAGTGCTTGGGGAAGCAGAGATGGGAGAGCAGCAGGGTTAGCCAGACTAACCCATCAGTGAGCTCGGGGTTCAGTTGAGAGGCTCCCTCAACATATAAGGGGATAAACCATCAAGACTCCAATGTCAAGTTCTGGCCTCCACAAGCATCAGCCCACATGCTTGCAAATACACATCTAACCACACCCAGAAAGTGGAGGGAGGGACAGACAGAGGGAGAGAGGGAGGGAGAGAAAGAGGAAGAAGGAGGGGGTTGATTCTTAAGTGATCCACCATTTTGCTAAAGATCCCCACCTGACTCTAGGGATGGACACAGGTCTCACACTCACCAGTCACACCAGAGAGTACTTCGGTGGCTCTGAGAACTTGCTTTCTTAATGACTGAAACAGGTCCTGTAGTGTGAGAGAGGAAAGGGCTCAGTGGCTTAAGCCCTTCTGTCCCAAGCATGAGGGCCAAAGTTCAGATCCCTAGAACCCATATAAATGCCAGCCCACTACAATTCCACCTATAAAGGCAGACATGGGATCTCCAGAACAACCTGGCTAGCCATATCAGCAAGCTCTGAGTTCGATTGAGAGGCCCTTCCCCGGTAATAAGGCAGAAGAACAACTGAGAACAAGTCCACCTACATCAGACTTGGGCCTACACACACACACACACACACACACACACACACACACACACACACACACTATGCATGCAAACATGGCACACACACACAGAAAAAAAGGACAAATACTTTAGTCCAGTTAACGAATATTCACTGAGCGTCTACAATGCTGAACAGAATGGAGCCCCCATGCTACAGGAAGTAACACTAGCAAGCCTCTAGCAAGAGTAAAGAGGCTGGCAAGCACTACATGAGCAGCAGGCTGCAGGCTAGACCAGCAGGCAGATGGCAGGGCAGTGTGAAGCAGGCTTCAAGGAGCAGACATTTGAGCTGGGTATTCCAGGGTAGTTGAACGGAGGCATCATGAGGGAAGATTGGGAGAGGCCAGAGGGGAGGAAATGGTGATTAGTAGCCAAGAGCAAACCTAACGGGTCCTGCTGGAAAGCAGTCTGGTGAGAGGAGGGTAGTCACTGCGGTCACTGTGCAGAGGCCTTCATTCCACACCTCCCCAAGCAGCAAAGACATGGGATCAGAAGAATGGACAAAATAAGGGAGGTTGTGAAGGAAACACCTCCACATGTGACAGACAGCCACCCCTAAAACTGTGACAAAGAGCAGAGTCAGCACAGCCCCAAGGATTCAAGAACTGACTCAGAGGAAGATGAGAGCAGGAAACCCCCTGGGTGGGCCTGGGGACAGGACACAGAGTGTCCCCATTCAACCACAAACCCAGTCATAGGACTAAAGCACACCTATGCTGGACCCCTCTTAAGTGTCAAGGTCATAAAAGACAAAACAACAAGGAAACCGACCCAGATTAAAGAAACCAAGAGACAGACATCACTGAGCCTGGGACAAGAAGATCAAAGGTTTCAGGTCAAACTAGGCCACCTGAGGGGCCCTATCAGAAGGAAGGGAAGGAGATAGCTAAAACAACACAATACTAGCCTGAGAAGCCTGCCATGGTGGCTCACTCCCGTAACTCAGCATGTGAGAGGCTAAGGCAGGAGGATTGCTGTGAGTTTTGAGACCAGCCTGGCAGTAAGATCTTATCTATAAAAGGGGAGGAGCCAGGTAAAGGTGCTAGTTGTGGAGCCAGATGACATGAGCACTCTCCCTGGACTCTACATGGTGGAAGACAGAAGTGGCCTGCCAACAAGAGGGGAGTCATGCCTGGCACTGGGAACCTAGCTAACTGTCCAGGGCCAGTGAAGTCTCAGATCTGCAGGAGAGCCTACAACTACTCCTTACTAACCCAGGATAATCCCTAACTATGTTCTAAATACTTGTCCTTATACCCACAGATAAGCGTGGTCCTCACCCCCTCAAGGAACCTTCTCTTTGAAAGTGATGGAGACCATTACAGAAAACCACAACCAATCAAGATACAGTATTGTGGAGCCCAGTCCTAATAGATACATCTACAACAGAACTCCTGCACCTAAGACTCAGGGAACATGGTAGAAGAGGGGTGGCAGAAAGATTGTAAGAGACAGAGCTGGGAGGGTGGTGGTATGGGAGTCTATCTCCTAGTAAAGTCAGAAGCTACACCCATTAGATCTCACCAACACGGCTACATAAACATGAACTGAGCAAGGACAATAGCAGGGATGCTAAAGTGCATGGGGGAAGCCCATGAGACCTTACTTAGCCCAGCAACAAAGAACTACAGGCAGCTAAGGAATGCTGAGAGTGGGAGAATAGTCTTCCCCAGGGAAGAACACACCAATTAGCTATCCCGTACCAAATTGTCAGCCCTAAAAACACATAAATAACATTATACAGACTGAGCAGGTTGTATTCAAGAGTCTGAATGTATGTACGTACACACACACACACACACACACACACACACACACACACACACACACACACACAGGGATTGTTTTAAACCCTAGATTGTGTCCTGATCCCTAAACCAAAGTCTTTTAAAAAAGATCTTTTTCTGTATAAAGATACCATTAGGACATCTGATTAATATCTGTTGGTTAGAGAATAATTCTGACTCAACTGCTCTATAAGAAAATGTCTCTTTGAAAGAAGGAAATATATACTTGAGTATTTGGGATAGTACAGGTACATTTTCTCCCTGTTGCTCTGACACGGTGCAGGAGAAATTACAAGCTAAGTGTGTGTCCATACACACACATCCACAAATAGATGCAAAGAGAGAGTGGGAGAAAGTGCCAGAAAGATAAAACAAGTGTGGTTGAAAGTTAATATTTATAGAATGCAGCTGAAAGAGAGATCAGAACTTATTGTTGAAGCATTTCCATAAATCTGAATCAGTTTAAGATTTTAAAAAAAAATTAAAGGGGAGAGAAATTATTAAGGAAGCCAGAGTGATAAAATAGCCAAGTCAGAGACCCAAGCCAAGCAGGGATGGGAGAGCTGGCTCGTCTCAGCTCTGCCCCTAAGAACTACCTAGAGTTATCCTGCATTCCCTCTAATGTAATCTCTTCGTCCACAAGCAAGGATAATGCTGGCCTCGCAGACTGAGACAACACTGGCTCCCATTGGGGCACAGGAAGGTAGATGCTGAGTTGACACTGAAGCTAGGGATAAGAAAAGTGAAGGCCAGGAAGGAAGGGGGGCGGGCAATCCAAGTTCAGAGTTCCCACAGCTAGGGGCCAGCAAGACAGTCACCAAAAGAGGGATGAGTGGAACCTGCAGAGGCAGGGGAGGAGAGCAGCCAGGCACCAACCAAGGAGAAGTGCAAGGGAAGGCTCAGTTCTGTGGCCAAGACTCCTGTAGGGGGCCCTGTGAGGGGGCAGTCTCCACAGAAAGATAAAGGATGTGCTTGATCAAAGGACAGGAGCTTACAGAGATCAACAGAGCTGCTCATCTGGCTTTAGCACAGGCTCTGCCCTCCCTGCGGCTATTTCAATTGAGTTTAAATTCATTTAAAATCCATATAAATTGAAAATTCAATTTAAGCCAGGAGTGGTAGAACATGCCTATAATCTCAGCCCTTTGGAGGCTGAGGCAGGAGGGTTGTGAGTTCAAACACAACCCAGGATGAACAGCAAGACCCTATTGCTGCAAATAAGTAAATAAAAGAATAAAAATTCAGGTCCTTGGTCCTAATATTCACATCCTGTGTGCTCCATAGCCACAGATGGCTAGTAACTACCATCACTTCCATCGCTAGAGAAGGTTCTAGTGGACAGAATGGAGACTCTAGTACAGTTTCTGAAAGGAAGGATGACTTGCTATATGATGGATGGAATGAGGTCAGGGCAGAGGAAGGAGGGAGCAAAGAAAGGCAAAAGGAGAACAGCAAATTGACAAATGAATGAGATCCCAGCTGGGGCAGACAAGAGCAGAGTGAGAGACAGACAGAAAAGTTCCTGAATTTCAGAATGAAAATGTAAGGACGTGGAGGGAAGGAGAAGGAAATGCTGGGAGATGCAAAGGAGAGTTCAGCTGGAGACACATTGAGGTGGGCGGGGTGGGGACAGTAATGGAGAATGTGGATGCTCTCCGTCTTATGTCAAAGGCCACTTTCTGAAAGGGAACCTGGCGTTTAAGGGATAGAAAGCTCTGGCACAGAGCGGAGTGGATGAAGTCTGAGTTCATGAAGAATACAAGTCTTGTGTTTCATAGAAAAGCAAGCCTTCATGAAATCAGAGCCAGCATCAGTTTAAAATGGAACCAGCAAGGTCTTCATGACTTTCTCCTGGATAACTCGGCAGGCTCGGAGAAGAAAGTACGGACAGTGGGGTGGTTTGGGGATTGGAGACTGGAATACAAGGAGTCCAAGACTGACAATGTGGCACATACCTTTAATCTTAGCACTCTGGAGTCAGAGTCAGATCTCTGAATTTGAGGGTACTCTGGTCTACATATAGTGAGTCCCAGGTTACTTATCGAGGCTACAATGGTGAGAACCTGACTCAAAGAAAAAAATTTTTTTAAGTAAAAAGTCAACATGTCAAGGCCAAAGACGAGGCACCCTGAAGATGGGCTGAAGCTTTACAATGCCAAGGATGAGGGGGCTGGCGTCCTCGGTGATGATTAAAGACAGGCACAGTATGTGGACAGAGTCGGTGACGTGGGAAGAAGTCCAAGCCCTCGCTCCTGAAAGAGGAAAGCTGTCCAGCCTCAGCAAGTCTACAGTATTAGTGATTGAAGGAAAATGCAGGCAGAGAGAGCCCTGGGAGTCAAGGGGGAGCCATGGAGGTCAAGGCTGCGCCACGGGGATCAAGGCTCAGGCAATGGAAAGTCATTGACTGGGGCAGGTCTCAATGTAAACCCAAAGTCACCGGCAAGGCCAGCAGAGCAGAGACCAAAGTTAGGGGCTGGTGGTCTTTGATTACGACTGCTAGACTCCAGAGAAGTGGTTTCTCTGCCTGAGCCAGCATCAAGTAAGCTGTTTTTCCCCCCTCTTCCCTCCTTTTCCGTTTTTTCCCCCTTTTTAGGCACAAAAACAAAAAGGGGAAAAAAAGTGTTTTTGTTTTTGTTTTTTTTTTTTAATTGTATAAGCTAGAAGACAACTTAGAAGTGTCCAGTCTTTGCTTATATCATGTAGATTCAGGTTGCTCAGGTTGTCAGCCCTGGGGACAGATGCCTTTGCCTGCTTGACCATCTTGCTGACAGAAGCCTTGTTTCTTTACAGAAAGGGTTTTGTTTGATTGGTTGGTTTGGGGGTTTTATGGTCTTAAACCATCCTAATGATTCCATTTTGATATTTGAGAGAGTCTGGATGAGCCTGTCTTTTTTAAAATGTGCCTGGCACTTCAGGAGGACCACCAGGATTGGGGAGAACTAAGCCAGAAACACAAGGAGAGACTTGAGGCCGAGAAGACAGTACCACGTCCTAGGAGTTAAGCTTAGAGGTGACGCTAAGGAGCTAGGACAAGGTCATTTGGTTTTATGAATAGATCCCAGAAAGGGGTGTTCTGAGGGAAGTCAACTTAAAGTCTGTTGTGTGCTCATACTGTGGTAGGAGGGAAGAAAGAGGAGATGAGCTCAGAGACAGAAAATGAAAATACAGGAGTGTGGTTGGAAGGCACAAAAAAGGAGAGATCCTGAGTAGCAGAAGTGTCACATGGGTTAGCAGCCACAGACGGAGGAGGATGAGTCCTTTGCCGTCCAGGACTGTGGTTCATTAAAGGGCTGTAGGCTCGTTGATGGAATTCCTGGGCAACAAGGGTTTTTGTATCTGTATGCTAGCAGATTTCTAATAGGTAGCCCATTAAAGATTTCTAAGCCCTCAGGCAGGCAAGCTGGGAGTAACTTACTCAGCTGAAAACTTGGCTTCCTGGGCCAACCTTTTCACATAGAGGAAGTCAGATTCCCATGGATATCAAGAGAGTCCTTGAAACACAAAACCAGAGACATCTCAAGCATCCAATGACAGGGATCCTGGGCACCCCTTATGCCCCTTTAGAAAAAAGGGAAGTTTATGGATGGAAAATATGGAAAACAACTTGTCATTTTTAGTACCAGCCAGTGCTAAAATTAGAAGAAATACCACAGCCTCTAAGTCACCTCTACGTACACACACACACCAAAGCAGACACAATGCACATTTCTTAATAAAGAACACATTTACTCTCAGAACCCTAATTCCTTAATTTCCATCCCATTTATTTGTTTGCCTTGTGTGTCTTGTGTGGGTATGGAGGCCAGAGAACAACTTGTGGGGGTTGGATGGTTCTCTCCTTGCATGGTGTGGGTTCTGGAGATCAAACTCAGGTCATCGAGCTCGGTGGCAAGGACATCGTCCCACTGAGGCATCTTGTCAGCTCCTAGCACCACCACCACCACCACCACCAGTCTTTAAAGAGCAAATGCAAATGCTTGTCCCTGCTTCTAAGAGATTCCCTCTGTAGATCCAAACCAGGCCTGCATTTTTTTTTTTCTGTGAAATTATCTCTAGCACCAGCACACACAGACTTTAAGATGAATGCATGCATTCGACTCTCTCTCGCTCTCTCTCTCTCTCTCTCTCTCTCTCTCTCTCTCTCTCTCTCTCTCTCTCTGTGTGTGTGTGTGTGTGTGTGTGTGTGTGTGTGTGAGAGAGAGAGAGAGAGAGAGAGAGAGAGAGAGAGAGAGTCAGAGAGAGAGAGAAATAGAGAGGTGAGAGCTTCTACACATTGAAGAAAATGACTCACTTAATTTGCCACTGCCTGCCACTGCTGGGTTTTGATTTTTACCTGTTCAGACACAAAGTTTCCTATCAGATCAACTACGGGGAAAAAAGTATTCAGAGCTTGAGCCTGAAATGGGTTTAGGACTTGAGGGCACCGAGGGGGTTTTAATCTATGCATTTTAACGAGCCTCCCTGGATCACAGAGTGTTCCCCTCCACAATCTTCCATAAATTGGTAACATTTCTTGCCACTTTGGAAGCCAGCTCATTGGAAACCCCTTTCGGGTTTCCATGGTTAAGGGGCCCTTCCTTGGCTCACAGTACCAGCAAAACAGCCTTGTGCTGCATCTGGAGGGAACCAGGGAACCTGCGGGGGAACAATGTGGCTAATGCACCCAAGGTCACTCAGCTCTGACTGGGGGGTAATAGACTTGTCCTAGTCCTGGCAAACTCTGCACACCCTTGGCTTGCGTCAAACAGTCCCTTAGGGGGGCTCTGTTGTCTGCTAGATTGCAGCCCCCGCGAAGAATCAATGCCACTTGCGCTCTGCACCCAACTTCAGCCCTGCGCGTCAGCATGCAGTTAACCCTCTCGCGTCCAGAATGTCTCGAGCGCAGCTTCACCCATCAACACCCTCTCCCCAGCACTATCCCATGCCTATCCATGGAGTGGTTGCTCCAAGGTCACATCGACTGTCCCTGCGGGAGCACCCGCTGCTTAGATCCAGGGGATGCCCGGCCGCGTGGGGAGGAGAGGCACCCCTGGGGACTCACCCGCGCGCGGATCGGGCGCGCCGCAGCTGCCCATGTTGTCGCTGGCGCTCTGGGTGCGGTGGCCGCGAGCGCGGGGCTGTGCGGGGCGAACCCGGCTACGGGCCCGCGCTCCAGTCAGCGCGCGCGCGGCCCGGCCCGGGGTTCGCGGCTCCCCCACCCGGGAAGGGCGCGAGCAGCCGCGCGCCGCCCAGAGCCGCTTCCGGGCGCGTTGCCTGGACGCGGTTGCCGTGGCAGCCCGAGCTGGAGGCTTTCCCCGCGCGCCCGCGCCCAGCCCGCCGGCGCCCCTCCTCCCGCCGCGTTCCCACACCCAAAATAGCCTTTCCGCGGCGCCACGGGTCCCCACCCAGTCCCCGGCAGGGAGTCGGCGGGCGGGGACTTGCTTGCAGGAACCTCAGTCCTGTCGTAGGGCCCGTCGACTTGGAGGCAGAGGTAGGTGTAGAGAAGGATGCTTGTGTGAGAGCCCAGCTTTCCAGGTGATAATACCATCCGTCATCCTCCCGGGAATCCTAGCATCCCTTATGTACCAAGCCCGGTTCCCACCAAAATAGTTACCTGCCCTCTTCACCTCAAACTGGGGAGAAGTTAGGGGTGAGACCACAGTCTGGTAACACAACTCCTTCCCTTGCCCTACCTGCACAGGTGATGGAACCCTCCAGGCGACAAGTGTCTATGAGGGAATCACCATGCCTAGCGCATGTCCGCCCAAGAGACATGATCCCAGTACGATTGCTAGCTACACTGCTTTTCCTCCCAGTCCTCCTACCTTTTGCCGAGCTCCTAGAGAGTCCTAGCTCTGCCCCCCCTTCCCATCGGTGTTGGATTCTAAGCAGGATCCACTCACAATTTTGCTTCCTTTCCGTGGGTGGGATTTAAACAGAATGGGGATCCCACCTTTGCTCGCCTCACAGCGTCTGGTTCATAGCTCTTACGCAGAGGCTTACCCGATGCAGATGCTCCCATCTAGCCTCTATCTAGCCCTCTCAGCCCCCCAATTCAGGGGGAGCTGGGAAGAACGCAGACTATGCAGCCAATTGCTCAGGTCTGGCCTTGGAATCCTCGATCTTGTAGTTATTTGTGTGTCTTGAGTTTTCTGCAATTTCCTTGCCTGTAAAATAATAACTCCTGAAACACACACACACACACACACACACACACACAGAGAGAGAGAGAGAGAGAGAGAGAGAGAGAGAGAGAGAGAGAGAGAGAGAGAGAGAGAGAGAGAGAGAGAGCTCTAATGAATATAGCATTCATTCAGCCAACAGCATTTATTGACGCTCTAAGGTGAAATGGAGAAGATGAAGATGGAGGAGGAGAAGCGGAGAGGACTCTGTTCATCTCCTGGTCATTACAGCCAAACACAGATTTATTAGACTCGAGTGAAAAAGAACCTGGTGACCAAGAGGGTCATGACTTGAGTCTCATCTCATGGAGACCTGACCTAACCTTCCTTTAGTGTGACGATTTTTTTTCTTTCCGTGTCACCTGATGCACAAGTCTGTAAATTCATATTGGATCCAGTCCTAGGCAGGAGCTCTGGGAATTTCCACCATTTAAGATATGTTTGAGGGAGATGAGGAGATGAGATGTGCTTGCCTCACAAGCAGGAGGACCTGAGTTCTATCCTCAGAACCCACGTTTAAAAAAAAGTCAGCACTCATGTAGTGCCTATATCCTCATGCAGGCTCCCACACAAGCATAATATTTTTAAGCTAGACATGGGAATTTGCTGTGCACTTGTAACTCGAGACCTGGGGAAGCAGAGACAGGCAAGTAGATCATGACTCGTTAGTCATTCAGCCCAGCTATCTTGGTGAGTTCTAATTCAATGAGAGACCCTGTAACAAAACAGCCTGATGAATAAATAACATTTGAGGTTGTCCTGTGACCTGCACACTGTAACACACACACACACACACACACACACACACACACACACACACACACACACACACACGAAACATATTACTTGCCACAGTGTTTGGAAAAAACACAGCTGTGTTTTTTAATGTTAACATGGCTGCTAGCATTAAGTGTCATCACAGTAAGGCCACAGACAGGCTTAAATGCCTGTTTCCACAGGCTGCCTTCCAGTGTGGGGTATGCCTTACACACACACACACACACACACACACACACACACACACACACACAGTCTGGCCCTGCCCGTTTTTTGTTTCTTCCTCCCTATCCTGCTTCATCCTACTACACCCCTAGTAGTGAAGGATTCACTTCCTAGGAAGGTGAGAGAATGGAGCACCAGTAGAATAGAGGACAGTTGTCACTCTGACAGCCTTCAAAGCATAGCAGTATTTACCATGAAACCTGCTCATACTCTGGAGTAAGGAACACCTGAGATGTGAGGAACGTTTGCCGGAAGCACATACAAACACTTATTTCATTTTTTTTTTTTAAATCATACTGACTGACATAAGACACCAACTTTTTAAAGGTTCATTTGTGAGACGTGGTAGCACATGCTTGTAAATCCAGCAGTCAAGAGGCTGAGGTAGGAGAACTGCCACAAGTTCAAGGCCAGCCTAGACAGATTAGCCTGGATTACAAAGTGACCCTGTCTCAAAGAAAACAAAAAGTAAGGAAGATTCACTTGATTAAAAAAAAATGCAAAACCCTTGATACCTCACTACCAGTCCTAAGATTTCAAAGCAGTCCCAAATCAGGGCTGTGATTTCCCACTTCTACACTCCCCTCAACCTTCTTTTCTCTCAGGAAATCTGTTTTTAGTCCTAAAGGGTCAAAATTGAACACACAACAATTTAAGCTTCCTCTAGTTTCTTCCTATGTTTTACATACCTGTAAGGTAAATTTCAATCAAGTACTCAATTTTCCAGACCTGTTTTTATTGTAACTCATTATGAGACATGTTTTTTTTCCCTTTGTGTTACTTTAATTACCAAACCATGAGTTGTCACAAATTACTATATGCTAGCAGTGGTTATTGCTAAAGACGGTTTTCTCAAGGAAAGAAAATTGGGCTTCCCTTCACGATGGACTATGACTATAACTCTAAAAATGGTGTATCAAGGAAAGCTCAGCAGGTAAAGGCATTTGCAGCCAAGCTTGAGACATGAGCTGGGACCCACATGATGGAATACAGAAGTGACTCCTGCAATCTGCTCTCTGAACTTGACACTTGTGCCATAGCATATGCACCACTCCAATACACAAATAGATAAATGAATGTGATTTTTAAAAATTAATAGGGAAAGCAGTCTTATAAGCTTGGTATTATAGTATTAGTTGCCAGCAAGTCAACTAATGGAATAGAAGTAATTGGTGCATCCTTCGGGGCCAGACATTTCAAGGAGTTTGCTTTTAAAGCAACATTGTACTACTGAGTTAACATCCCATCTTGGCACTGAGGTAGAAGGTATAATGGACAGGATATCAAACTGGCCAGCAAGCATACTCGACTGGTAAAGATAGAGAACAGGCTGGGCAAGAAGGTTCAGTATAAAGTGCTTGCCATGCAAGCATAACAACCAGAATTCAGACTCCTAGAACCTACTAACAAAGATGAGTGGTTATCGTAGTTGCCTGTAATTCCAGCATTCGAGAAGCAGAGACAAGGATCCCAGAATTAAGCCCATTAGCTAGATTAGCCAGGACAGTAAATTCTGGAGTCAGTGAGAGACCCTGCCTCAAAAAATCAGGTGGAGAGTGATCAAGGAAGACATTCAGTGTCAATCTATAATATCCGTATGTCCACACATATGGGAATACACATATATGCACACATACCACACATACATGAAAATAAATTATTTTCAAAAGTCAATGTCCCAGTTTGGTCAAAAGTGGTATTCTCTCAGGCCAGAGAGATGGCTCAATGGTTCAGATCACTGGCTTATCTTCCAGAGGTTCCAAGTTCAATTACCAGTACCCACATAGCAACTCACAATTATCTGTATCTCCAGTCCCAGGGGATCTGACACCCTCTTATAGCCCCTGTGAACATGCATACAGGTGGTGTACAGACTTACATACAGGTAAAACACCCATACACATAAAAATGTTCAAAAATATTTTTAAATGATATTTGTAAGAATGTAAAGCATTCTGTGGTGGCAGTGGCACAGACCTTTAATCCCAGCACTTGGAAGACAGAAGCAGACCTATCAGGCCAGCTTGATAGACCTACAGAGTGAGTTCCAGGACAGTCAGGGCTACACAGTGAAACCTTATCTTTCAAAGCAAAAGAAAAAGAATGTAAAACAGATGAGCTGAAAACAACAGGATGAGTTCAAGATGGATAAATAGAGTTGTTACTATCTTATCCCAGGCTATCTCAGCAGTGTAACTCCTCAGGCATCCATATGTCTTGGTTGTGTCACAACCAAGCTGCTTATCCCTAATAACAAGGTGCTGGACTATTGTCCTGTTAGAAATGGTCACACATGGGAACCAGTAAGCAAATTTTTCCCACTGGGGAACAGTGAGAAAAAAACAGTGATGTGGGGGTTGGGGCCATTTCAGAGACCAAAAGGTTCACAGATGACCTTCATGAGTAGTTGTGAGATGCCTGCAAGTTAAGAAAAGACTGGGTGGTGGAGAAATGGAAGGGAGACATTGATCGCTCTTTCCTGTGCTGTGTGAGATAGTGTCTGACTATGTAAACCACCAGGTGTGCTGGTTGTCTTTGTTTTTGTTTTGTTTTTTGCCAACTTGACAAAAGCTAGAGTCATCTAGAAAGAGGGAATGTCAAGTCAGGGTTTATCTCCATTAACCTGGCCTGTAGCTGAATCTGTGGGACATTTTCCTGATTGATGATTGATGTAGGGGAGGGTCTGGACCACAGTGGGTGGTTTCACCCCTCAGCAAGCAGTACTGAGTTGTATAAGACAGGTAACCGAGCAAGCCCTGGGGAGAAAGCCTCGAGTTTCCTGCCTTGAGTTCCTGACTTGCCTTCTCTTCAGGATGGACTACTGTAGGCTGAAATAAATTGTTTTTTCCTCAAGTGGTTTTTGGTCAGAAAGCAAACTAAGACACCATGCCTGCCTGGAATTCCTGGTCTTTCTCCCTAACTTGTTGATTCCTGAGATTACACATGTGTGCCACCATGACTAGCCAATGTTGACTTTTTCCCCTTTTGGGTCTTTTATTTGCTCTTTGACAATTCCATAAATATATATGATGCCAGGTGCCCTAAGAGGCCAGAAAGATGAGTCAGGTCACCTGGAACTGGAGTTACAGGTGGTTGTGAACCACCATGTGGGGTGCTGGTACTCAAACCTGGGTCTCCACAAGAATGGCCACTGCTCTTAACTGTAGAACCATCTCTCCAGCCCCATGATTTGTTTTTAAATCCACTGAGTTCAATTAGTGCTCTCTCTTGCATCAATTAGACCCACAGTTCTTGTTGGTATCATCTTGTGTGAGTAACCTTAGCTACTGTGTGTTTATGAGTGCCCCATCCAGGCCATGTCCAAAGATGCATTTCACAGCACCCTCCTTCCTCTACAGCTCTTACATCCCACCTGCCTCTCTTCTGCAATGTTCCCTGAACCTGCTGGTCACTGTTCAGAGAACTTCCACTGCGTAAGGAAGGGGAAAATGACTTCAGGGGATGCTCCCTAGAGAACACCCTGGTAGAAATTCCAGATTGCTTCACTACTGTGAATATATCATCAAAATGAAGGAACAGAAAGCACAGTACATCATTCATGCTGTCAATCAAAGCTTCATCCTTAATTCAACAGCATGGTTTCTCATTTTAAAACATTTCATCGTGGCTGAGGAGATGGCTCAGTAGTGAGGGAAGATTCTTGGGGCCAACATAGTGGAAGAAGAGACCTGACTCTTTCAGGATGTTACCCTCTGACCTCCACATGTTCTCACCAAACAAAATGTACAAAGTTAAATTAAATCAAAACTGAAATGAAATACTCCAGCAGTTATAAGACACCCCCCACCTCAGCAACTAATTAACCCAACATATGTTATTTTTTGTGTTATAGCTTTTCTTTTTTGATAATTACAACTCAAAAGACAGTCATTCCTCTTTTATATGTAAACAGAGTAGATATTTATGTATTTGAATATACTGTAATTGACTAGTTGTTTTACTAATAATTGCCCTTTGTGTGTAAGCTAATGCTCTCAAAATTATGTTTTATGTATGCATTTATTACCATCTAGACATCTCACAAGTATTTTTTTAAAGCAACAACCAAGCACAGCCAACCAATAAAAATCATAAACTATTGAAAAGATCCTTTTTTGAGGTATTTATGTCTTAGCTTACATAATTGTTGGTATAAAGAGGGCAAATTCAGCCTCGGGTGTATTTAAATAACTCACAACTGAGACTTAAGATAGCATAATATGACTTGCTTCAGAGATAAAGATTTTTTCGGCAAGAGTTTGTGGCCAGAAATTCTAAAATAAGTTCATAACAAAATGCATTCATCCTAAATTTGGTTTCCCACAAGGGAGCATGATAGAAAATTCCATTGCATATTGATTTTGGAAACCTTTTTCTCCTCTTTCCAACAGCTCTCAGAAGATAAGCATCTGAGGGGCAGCCCCCCCCACACACACACACTTTGGAAAGTCTACTGATGTGCTACCTTAGTCCTGCCCAGTCTTGAGGTATTCTCAGATGGGTTGTGGCACCACAGTCTAGACAACAAGGTCTCACACCATCTGTCACTCATATCTTGGCTATTTTGACAAGGTATGTACCATTGGACAACCCTCTTTATAGGCAGAACTGGGAGATAATTTTTGCTTCTGTTCAAGAACAAAATGAAATGATGAGCTGAGGTTGTAGCTCAGATGGTAGAGTACTCTGTAACAAGCAAGAAGCCTAGAGAGCCATCTCTAGCATGGCATGAATGGAGCTAAGTGGCTCACACCTGTCACTCCAGCTCATGGGAAATAGAGGCACCAGGATCAGGAATTTAAAGTCATCCTCAGCTATCTAGGGAGTACGCCCAGGGGAAATTTTCTCAAGAAATAGAAATGAATGAATATATATATATATATATATATATATTCTGGCAAGCAAAAAGTATTTGGAATGTCATAAAAATCTTAACAGGGCTAGCTTAGTGTGGAACTCAATAGTAGAACCCTTGCCTAATTTGTGAAAAGCTGTGGATACAAGCTCAACAATAGATAGATAGATAGATAGATAGATAGATAGATAGATAGATAGATAGATACCTCCAGACAAACATGATAGTTAGATAGACATATATGGCAGAAGATTAGAAAGATGAAGATAGATGATAGATAGATAACTATAGACACATAGAGATAGACAATAGATGAGATTGATAGATTAAAAAGATAGAGAGGTAGACACACACACATGCACAGAGAGAGAGAGAGGAGAGAGAAGATGATCAATAGATGAAAGATGATACAGAGTATGATGGATGTCAATTTGACACAAGCTAGAGTCATCTGAGAAGAAGGAGCTTCAATTGAGAAATTGCCTCCATAAGATTGGGCTGTAGGCAAGAGCATTTTCTTAATTAGTGATTAATGTGGGAGGACCTAACCTATTGTAGGTAGGGCCATCCCTGAGCTGGTGGTCCTAGGTTCTATAAGAAAGCAAGGTGAGCAAGCCAGTAAGTAGCACTCCTCCCTGGCCCCTGCATCAGATTCTTACCTTGTTCCAGATTCTTACCTTGCTCAAGTTCTTGCCCTGATTTCCTTCAACAAAGAAGTATGATGTGTAAGACAAGGTAGGCATTGCCTCCCCAAACTGTTTTTGGTTGTGGTGTTTCATTACAGCAAAATCCTAATGAAGACACACAGATAAATAGATTGTATGTATGTATGTATGTATGGATGGATGGATGGATGGATGAATGGATAGATAGATAGATAGATAGATAGATAGATAGATAGATAGATAGATAGATAGATAGATAGATAGACAGACAGACAAAACAAGTTAGCCATGGTGACACAAGCCTTCTATCTTAGCACATAGCAGGCGGAGGCAGGCAGATAAAGCGTTCAAGGTCAGCTTTAAATACATTGTGAGTTCAAGACCAGCCTGGCTCTCATGAATGAAACTCTTTCTCTCAAAAGGGGAAAAAAAAAACCAGCCCAGTGTTGATGGCGCACACATTTAATCAGGCTCCAAAGCAATACAGTGAAACCTTGTCTCAAAAAACTAAAAAAAGAAAAAAGACAATGCAGATCTTTCACTTAGAAGAAAGTAAAATCAATAATATACCATTGCTCTTAAAAACAGAACTTTCCACTATAAAATTGTGTTGGTTCCCCCCCCCCCCCCGCTCCCCACCCCCATAATTGAATACACTGAATTGTCTTCAGAAGCTCATATGAGTGTCCCAGGCAAGCAATGGGCTGTAGGATTCCCCAGGAGGCACTGGACCCCCGCATAGTCATATAATAAGCTATAGTCACTGTGGACTCAGGAATAGCTTTTTTCTTTTCCTTGGAAACTAAATACTCAGATGACATTTTCTTCTTTACCCCAAGGGAGCTCATGCTGTGAAGGTGTCACAAGCTATCTGTCTGTGGTTTAGCAAGTTATTTAGCACCCCCTCTCTCTCCAAGCCCTCATCTTCAAACAGGATAACATAGTGCCTGCCTCATAGAGCCTTACTGGAGATCAGAGGCAGTGATTCACAAAAAGAAACTAGAATACTTCCATTATCATTTGTAGTATTTCTCTTTATGCCCAAGGTAAGAATGTATGATCATCCCCCCTCAAGCCTTTGTCTGCACAGTGACTATGTAACAAATATTGTAATACTCAGCAAGTACATCCATTGTATGGAGACAGAATTTGGGCAGGAGTCTGCCTGACTCACTCTTCTTATCATCACTTGCCTACCTGCCTGCTGTCAGCCACACCCTAGAGTCAACTGCTTTGTGAGTGAATGACTGTCAATGTCCCAGACAGCATAGGTGCTGCTCTCCATACCCCTGCTCACTTTTAGCAAAGCTTCAGTACTCAAGAACAAGTCTTGACTTAAAAAAACAAAAACAAAAACAACAACAAAAAAACCCAAATCTCAGTCCTCCTGCCCCTCTTACATCATTCTGTTGAATTAAGTACCTAACAAGGCCCTTAAGTGGCACATGCCAGTAACCCCAGCAGAAATGTTAATGTTAGGAGGGAATCTTGTTCCAAGTATAAGACTAGCCTGGGCTACACAGCAAGGCCATACCCCCTCCCCCAAAAGGATGCAGAGGATGTTAGGGTTGGAGCTCAGGTAGTAGATTGCTTACAGAGAACTCACAAAGCCCTGAGTTTATCCTCATACTGCATAAACTGTGTTGATTTACTCCTTTAGTCCCCGCACTTAGAAGGTGGAGGCAGAAGGATCTGAAGCTCATAGACACTTCAAGGTCACCTAGGATATATGAGCCTATGAGTTTATGACTCAAAAAAGAGGGGATGTGGAGATACATTGGGTATACAAAATAGCCCTGAGTCCAACCCCCAGCACTGCAAAAGGAAGGGGCTCAGTGCTGCTGTGCATTTGGTGCTGAGATGGTGGTGGGTTAGCATTGCTGTTCCATCATCCATTACCCACTGCCAACTGGCATCATCTTTCCCCCTGTGGGTATCTCCAAGGATTTATGTGGCCAGCACAGGCTCTGAAGTCACTATCTCTCACCAATTCCTATCAGTTGCCCTTCTCTGCTTTGGGATGTTTGACTTGTTCTCATAATCAACAGAACAAAATACACATCTCTCCAGAGCCCCCACACAGCGCAGGCTCCACCCTTTGAGGTCTTGCCTACCTTCTCAGCATCAGAAGTAGGCCTGGTCCTGATCAAATAGTCACCCAAGTCTCCTATGCTAGAGTGGGTGCTTAGCTTTCCCTGACTTATTCTTTCTCTCAAATCTAATCAGAAGAGTGAAAGCCTAATTAAACCTGAGTCAATGGCTTTAGATTATCCACAAGACAGACTCTAATGATTCTCATCCTTAAAAGGCAAGTCATTCTTATGTGAAGGTCTCAGTGACATGTACAAAATTATTGCTATTTGGCTGTAAGTTTGGAATACAAACCTCAGCTTAAACTAGTTTGCAGTTTCTTACCTCAAACAAAATCAAATTCTTTTTTTTTTTTTTTAAACAAAACTTTTTCAGCTTAGGTCTTGCTGTGAAACTCAGGCTGCCCTTCAACTTTTAGTAACCTGTCACAGACATCTGTGTCCTGGGATTATAGGCATTCGCCACCATGCCCAGCTTCCAAAATTCCCTACTATAGCTTTCAGAATCTAATATTCTCTGCGCTCTAAATCCACCTAGCAAGCTAGGCATGGTAGGGTGCTCCTGTCATCTCAGCGCTTGGGAGTTAGAGGCAGGAGGATCAGGAGTTCAAGGTCATCCTTGGCTATATAATGAATTTGAAGCCAGCTTGAGTTACATCAAACAAACAAATTCTTCTATGCCCCTTGCTTCACTTTTTCTAAACTCTTACCACACAAATTTCTTCCTACTCAAAATACATCAAGACCCCCCTTTTTTTGCCCTGACCATCCATCCATTCTGCCTCAAATTCCATTTGTTTTGGGTTTAGACCATCACATAGTTCATTTTAGATAATCTGGGTTGTCACTTGGGTGCTAGATGCCTTTTGGGACAGTTCTACCCCAAGAGGCCTTTCTAGACTATCGCCATGACCCACACTCATTGTAGCACTCGGCTTGATCACTACCTAAACTTGCTCTGTGTGTGCCATGTGGCTTTACCCCTTTAGGATGCAATCTCAAGCCAAGCATGGTGGTTTATATGTGCTGTAGTCCAACAGGTAGAAGAATTAGTAGTTCAAGACCATCCCTGGTTACATAGTTAGTTTGAAACCCTAGGCTACAAGAGACCCTGTCTCAAAACAAACAAACAAACAACAACAACAAAAACGGTGGGTGGATGAAAGGGAATGGTTGGCAAGATAGCTCACAGAGTAAAGACTGTTACTACCAAATTTAATAATCTGAGTTCCAAGTCCCAGAACCGCCCCCTCTGTCTGTCTGTCTCTTTCTCCTTCTGTCTATACACACACACACACACACACACACACACACACACACACACACACACACACACAATCAATCAGTCAATCCAACAGTGCAATTAAAAACATTATGGTCAGGGCAGGGAAAAATGGCTCGGTAGTTGAGAGCACTTACTGCTCTTGCAGAGGACCAGAATTTGGTTAGCAACACCCACGTAGGGTGGTTCACAACCACTGACCCTGGGGAAAGGAGTCCTTCTTCTGGACTCTTCAGGCAACTGCACCCATGTACACAGAAGTTTAAAGCATCATAGTAACAACTCTTTTTTTTTTTTTTTTTTTTTTTTTTTTTGGAATCCTATGGTCTGTTTTTGTTCCCGTACTCTTCCCTTCACACACACACACACACAGACACACACACACACACACACACACACACACACACACACATACCAAGTGCAGTCTCCACAGGGAAGGCTACAGAGTGGCTACTGTATCCCTCCTACCTAAGGAGGAAACTGACTCTTGAAAACAGACTAGAAGAATTACTGGAGATCACCAAGTCAGTGCGAGTTTGAAGGTTTGAACCTCAGTCTTCAACTCGAAATGACGGAACCCACCACATTACAAGTCATGCATTGTGCTTCAGTGGATAATTATTTTAATTATCTAAAATTGTGGAGAAAGAAAAGCTGTCTTTGGCACTCATGGTGATTGTAAATAGCTAACTAGAGTGAAATCATTTGTCTTTTCCGTGCTATAAAATTCGTGTGATTGTTCCATAGACAGAGAGAAAAAAAAATTAGACCTTAAGTGAATGCTCTTTGTATCTGGAAAATAACTTCTATATTAATAAAATAGGTTTTACCTTAGCTCTTCTATTTTTAATCAGGTAAAACTGACATTAAAACTATATCTTTATTCTTTCTGTCAGGAAGTTGTTAAAAACATATTTGGAACAATTTACTTTGTATTTGATAAGTTTATGTACTTTTGAATTAGTTTTTAAATTAGTGTCTTAAATCCTCATTTTTAAATGTTTTCTAAGCTAGGTGGTGGTTGTACACACCTCTAGTCCCAGCACTTGGGATGCAGAGGCAAGCAGATCTCCGTGAGTTCAAGACCAGCCTGGTATACACTCTCCAAAGCTACAGAAACTCTGTCTTGAAAAAAAGAATCAAAAAGTTTCCTAGGACCATCATTGAATGAAAATGTGTTCGACGACCTGCACATTCTGAGTAAGCAGGAGACAGCAATGCAGAAACTGTGTTCTAAGAAGACAGATGCGATGGATCCTTAAATAAATACCAGAAACTTCAAATACTAAGAGCATGTTCTTTTAAAATGCTCTCTGATTCCTCCTCATTACTCTAAATTTTGTTTCTTTTCATTGCCCTTGCATCAAAGAAATACATGTACTCAATTATAAAGCCAGATTTGCTGGTACTGATGTTGCTTGATCTTCCAAGATTATATATCCCTATGGGTCTCCTACAAGAGAAAATGAGATGAGAGTTTTACTGTCTACAAGGCTCAACCTGCCTTGGGCCACACATACTTCTCTTCCCTTAGCTTTCTCAGTATAGTGACAAAGGATTTTTGATTAAACCAATTAGCAGCAATGTTTTATTATCATGACTATTGTTCACAGCTGAGTCACGTATGATTGCCTGTCCTTTTTTTTTTTTTTTTTTCAAATTCTTGGCATTAAAAACTGCTATGGGGTAGGCAGATGGCTCAATGAGGAAGTCACTTGTTTCCAAAGCATGAAAACCTGTGCTTGTATCTGTGGAACCTACACAGGAAGCTGGGAAGAGTGGCATGTGTTTGTGACCCATGGCATGATGGGAAGTGGATCCCAAAAGCTCCTGGCCAGCTAGCCTGGCCTACCTGGTAAACTCCCAGTCCAGTAGGAGCCCTGCCTCAAATGAAAGATTCCTGAGGACAAATATGTGAGATTGTCCCTTGGGTTCCACATATATGCATACACCCATACCTACACATGTGCCCACACCCATAATGTAATACCTACAGTGTTTGTTCTCTCTCTCTCTCTCTCTCTCTCTCTCTCTCTCTCTCTCTCTCTCTCTCTCTCTCTCTCTCTCTCTGTCTCTCTCTCTCTCTCTCTCTCTCTCTCTCTCCTCTCTCTCTCTCAGCTTAGTCCTTTTTTGTATCTATCACTAACTAATCTATGAACTGTCTGACAGAACTGAATCTCCTCATTATGGCCAACCGTATCTGGTACCCTGTCTTTCTCTCTCTCTTGTGTGGAAATGTCTGGTTTACTCCGGTTCCTTTGAGAATGAATTACTGGAGCTAGTGACTGAGTCTCCGGCTGCTGTTATGGGGCAAGATGATGGCTCGACTTATACTTGCCGGGGAGGTGGAAGGAGATGAGATGACATAGAGGAAGAGATAAATTTGTGTTGTGTTAGGGAGAGGAGAAGTGTTTTATTTTAACATGAGCACCTGGGTAAATCACAGTGTCACTTGTGCAGTAGAGGACTCAGGGAAAAGCAGCTTTGGGGTAGAAATTAAGGGCTTGGCTTTGGATGTGGGGAGTATGTGATTGTCTTAATTTATTATCCTGTTGCTGTAATATGTAGATAGATAGGTATATAGGAAGAAAAGATTTCTTTTTGGCTCATGGTTCAAGAGTATATATAACCCATCATTCCTGGGAAGCCAAGGCAACTGTAGCTTAGAGCAGTCAGGAAGCAGCAGAGAGTGAGGGATGTTTAAGTCACTTTGTGTCCTCGTCTTTAGTCTATTCAAGCCCAGGGAATGGTGCCACCCACTTTTAGGATGTATCTTCCCACCTTAATCAACATAACTCTCACAGATATGTCCAGAGGTTATGTAATCCTTCACACATGGACTCAGAGACTTGTCTCTGGTGATTCCAAATCCTGTCAAGTTGACAACATTAACACAATAATACTTTATTTTTAATGTGATATTACTGTGATAAAATACCCAACAAAAGCAGCCTAAGTGAGGAAACTGTTTATTTGTCTTATAACTTCCAGTTTACAGTCCCTCAATGTAGGGCAGTCAGGACAGGCACTCAAGCAGGAGCTTGAGGCAGAAACCATGGAGGAATACTGCCTGCTGGCTCACTGGCAGGCTCATGCTTAGCTAGCGTTCTTACACAGCCTAGGATCACTTGTCTAAGGATGGTACCACCCACAGTGGGAGAGGTTCTCCTACATCAATTAACAATCAAGACAACCCCACCACAGGCCAAACTGATGTAGGAAATTCCTCAGATGAGACTTCCTCAGATGACTGTAGGCTGTGACAGCCAGGACAGGAAGGAAGGCGTGGTGACAAGAGGCAACTGCTCACATTGCCTCTATAGGCAGGATGCAGAGAGAGATGAATGCTGTCACCCTTTATTCAGTCTGGGACACCAGTCCATGGGATGGAGCCCACATCTAGCCTTCTCTCTTCAGTCAAGCCTTCTGGAAACACCCTCATACACATTTGAGAGTTCTAATTCCCATCAAGTTGACAAGATTAACCGCAACACTTCCTAAGCAGACAAGAAGAAGCATGGAGAAGGCAACTGCAATGATGACTTTCAGGCTTGGAGGAGAGATGAGCGGAAGATAGTCTTTCTGTGGAGTTAGCAGATGAGAACCTTGAAGCCAGGAGATCAGATGTTGTCATGTAGGAAAGAAGGAGCCCAGAGCCAAGCCCTGCAGCAAAGAAAGGGGAACAAGTCAGGTCAAGAACCATGAATTAAGGATTAGGGTGTAACTCTGTGATAGAGTGCATGTTTCCCATGCTTGTGGACCTGAGTTCAATCTCCAGAACCAATGAGGGAAAGAAAAGAATATACTTAAAAACCAGTAGTAGTAGTAGTAGTAGTAGTAGTAGTAGTAGTAGTAGTAGTAGAAGAAGAAGAAGAAGAAGAAATGTAATAATTAAAAATACATATGCATTGTTTTGAAACCACATAGAGATGTAAACATATTAAATGCCACGAAATTGATGTCAAATGAATTTAGTTTAATAAAAGCCATAATAAGAAGAATCCATTGACTATCCCAGACAGTGGTGGCACACACATTTAATCCCAGCACTTAGGAGGCAGAGGCACTGGGATCTCTGTAAGTTTGAGGCCAGCCTGATCTACAAAACAAGTTCCAGGACAGCCAGAACTGCTATACAGAGAAACACTGTCTTGAAAAACAAAACAAAACAAAACAAAGCAAAACAAAAAGAATGCATTGAACAGAGGTTATGCACCAAGTTGTGTGCATCTGCCATATTTTTCTTGTGAAGATTTGGTCACATTGAACTTTCTTTTCCCTTTCTGGTCAGCAACACTGAGATAGATAGATAGATAGATAGATAGATAGATAGATAGATAGATAGATAGATAGATAGATAGATATTGATAGATAGATTTGATGATTTAGAAAGTCTGTCTTCAAGGGTAATAGTTTAATGACCTCAAGGTTGACTCAGGAGATGGTAGTACATGTTTATAATCCCAGCATTGAGGAATATCTGGTAGGAGAAATTAGAGCTCTAGGCTAGCCTGGAATCCCTACACAGTGAATCCCTGTCTTAACAAAACAAAACACCTTTGACTAGACCAAAGACTCTAGGTTTAGACCAAAATATGAGATATAGACAGGAAGGTATCAGGGTCAAAATCACAGTTCCAAGAAAGCACTTAGGCTGCCAATTCAGAAAAGAAGGCACCTCAGGAGGGGCTCTAGAATGGGAGCGGACTGGGGACCAGCCTGAAGCTGCATCAGGACAGCTTCTGGCCAGCCTTCCTACTCACCTTGGAGGGACTGCTCTTTCTAGTCTGGCCTGCCCTAGCTTGCCCTGCCCTGAAAGCTTGGCCATCTAAGGCTTATGCACCCTCTTGACCCCACCCAGACTACAGACCTGTAATGTGTGATGCCCATTTGTATACATATTAGCATCTGATAAGTTCTGACCTAGACAATTACTCCACTGGAACGCCGCAGAGCACAGGCTTCAATAGCCTTGGTTTTGAGGGTATGGGGACACATACCTGCAGTCTCAACTGCTGAGAGGCTGAGACCAGAGGAGTGCTTGAGCCCAGGGGATTGCAGAGCAGGCTGGGCAACATAAAAAAGAGTCTGTCCCTACCAGAAGAGCAGGGGCCTCTTTGTAGTAAACTATGGTTCTGATGTAGGTACCCTGGTCCTTAGACTCATGGGAAAGTATCTAGAATTTTGTGTCATAGAAGAAAGTCAATTCATCATGCAATGTGGTGGTTTGAAAGAAAATGGCCCCAAAGGAAGTGGCACTATTAGGAGATATTGTCTTGTTGGAGGAAGTGTGCTTTGTGGAGGCAGGCTTTAAGGTCTCATATATGTTCAAGATACTGCCCAGTGTCTCTGACCACCTCCTGTTGCCTGCAAGATATAGGACTCTTAGCTACTTCTCCAGCACTGTGCCTGCCTGCATGCCACTATGATGATAATGGACTGAACCTCTGAAAATGTAAGCCACCCCAAAGAGATGTTTTTCTTTATCATAGTTGCCATGGTTATGAAGCACTGGGAAGAATGGGATTTTAAAAAAATACAGAAGCAAACAAACAAGAGAGAGAGAGAGAGAGAGAGAGAGAGAGAGAGAGAGAGAGAGAGAGAGAGAGAGAGAGAGGAAGGAAGGAAGAAAGAAAGAAAGAAAGAAAGAAAGAAAGAAAGAAAGAAAGAAAGAAAGAAAGGAAGAAAGAACAATTCAGGGCTGGAGAGATGACTCAGTGTTAAGAGAGCATATTGCTCTTGCTGAGGACCTGAGTTTGGTTCCCAGCACCTGTGTTTGATGGCTCACAGCCATCTGTAACTTCAGATCTGAGGGGATCTGATGCCCTCTTGTGACCTCCATGGGCACCCACTAATACATATTCATACACAAAATTAAAATTTAAAGTCTAAAAAGAAAAAAACATCTAAAAACTTATTTCTAGGTTTTTGCTGTGTATGTGACAGTATGTAATTGCTATTCGGCATGAAATGTCTTTGTTTGATTTTTGCTTTGAACTCATCTGTCCTCATTTAAGAAAGCCCCCAGAGCACTCACTTGCTCTTTAGCTTGCCTCAGCTGAGAGAGTTGAGTTGTTTAATTTTATAGACAATGAAGTTAATTCTTACAACTGCAGGAAGGAGGAGTCAGTGTGATAAACCCACAGAGGGCTGTCTCCCACCTACATAGGGACCTACATAGGGTCACCAGGGCAGCTTCTGCTAAAACTTTGTCCTTGTCATGTACACTTACAAGGGCATCACAGGAGTCACCAATCAGCATAAAATCTGCAGGTAAGCAATGCTTTCCTGCTTGTACTGCCTTTTGCATCTCCATTTCCCAGCAGGAACATGTTTGCTCTGCTTCTTAGTGGGTAGTCCCTAAGGAACGAGTCTCCATTTTCACCCTGCAATGGATTCTCTAGGCCATCATTTCAGGTAAGCTTGGAATCAATCAAGCAAACTCAAAGTACTCTCTCCAAGCCCTGCTTGGCAGGGGGATAGGGTGGGGGGTAAAATAATGAAACTCAGAATATATTTAAGTGGTGTGTTCAGTCGCTTTGAACAGGCTCTCATTTCACTGAGCAGAGATTTATTTCCCTTGCTTGAATCTTATTTGTTGTTTTTAAGGTTTACTTTTATGTTTTAACTATGTGCATATATATATGCACATGGGCATTCAGGTGCCCAAGGAGCCTGGAAGGGGGTGTCCCAGGCAGCTGTGAGATCTTCCCAATGGGTGCTGGAAACTGACCTCTGGAAGAGCAGCCCATGCTAGTGAGCCCTCAGCCTCGTTTGTTTTAGATAGGGTTACAACACCAAGAAACCCTCAGATCTCAACAGAAGAACAATGAAGCAATAAGTTACATAGTCCACACTTCGAGAGCTGGAAAAAATCAGGAAGGAACATGTGTGTTCCTCCCACAGGAAGAGGAGGGGAGGGTTGGGGAATAGAATGTTTGATAAAGTGCCTGTCACTCAGAACCTGAGTTCGGTCTCTAGTACTCATGTAAAAAGCTTTGTGTGGTGGTGAGAGCTTGGAATCCAAACACTGGATCCAAACATGGAGACAAGATCATCCAAGCTTCCTGGCTAGCCAGCCTAGGCTAATCAATGAGCCCTGGGTCCTAGGGAGAGACCCTGCCTCAATGAACAAACAAACAAACAAATAAATGGTGACTAGTAACCGAAGATGACATCTGGGTCTGGCCTCTGATCTCCACACACTTCCCCCCATACATGCATACACGCCCACAAACCACCATGCCCAGCTTACACAATAGGGTTCTAACTCGGGGTTTTGTGCATGCTAGCTAGGTAAATGCTCTCCTAACTGAGCTACATTCCCAGCCCCTCAAGGTTAATTTTCAATTGTTGCTGTTTAATGTTGGTATATCCATCAGTGCAACCTTCGAGGGACATCATGGCCTAGCACAAGCTCTCAACGTGTTTACACAGTAATGTTTATGTCATGATGTGCATTGCATTCTATAGAAAAGAAAACACTGTGAGCCTACTGAATATCTTTGAGGTAAAACAGAGTGAGTCTTTGGAGTAGGGGCAGGGGAGCTAATACTGACCACAGAGTATCTTGATACTTAAGAACTTAAAGTTGCAAAATTAAGAAACTCAAGCAAATATAATAGGGGGTGGTGTGGTGGGATGTCTCTGAGCCACTGACTCAGCATCCGGACTTGAGGGAGACCGAATCAGTAGACTCCTGCTGGCAAGCACAGCCTGGATACTCAGTGCACATCCATCTGGATATTCCAGAAGCTGAATTCACTTTCTATCTATAGCCTCCCTCAGTATGATTTTCCATTTTAAAATTTATTTCCCAAGATCCTTGCAGAGAAACCACAGAAGTCCTATAGCTGTCTCTCCATGACCCTGCCCAGCCCCCATCAATCTCATTATCCATCCTGGGCATATCCCCAGTGAAAATGAGCAGAAGTCTACGATGGTGGCTTAGAAAATCTTTGGCTGCCTTATTGGAAGGATGAATTTTGAAAAGCTGTGTTCCCCTTTGTATATTTTTAAGTCGGCACCTAAAAATGTTCACCATAGATTCAAATAGTTGCAAAAGATGTAATTTCCAGCATATTGATATATTAAAATAGCCCAGTTCGGATTTTTTTTTTTTGATGGAGTCTTATGTAGCCCAGGCTAACCTCAAATTTACTATGTAGTCAAGGACAACATTAAACTTTGATCTCCCGGTTTTTTCTGCTTCCATTTCCCAAGCGCTTGGTTGTATACACCCCACACCAGGTTTTATACAGTGCTGGGGATAAAAGCCAGGGCTTTATGTATGGCAGACAAGCGATGTACCAAGTTAGCTACATCTCCAGACTCAAATACAGCATGCTTTAGAATGATTCCGAGTACCCTACGGATGGAAGCTAATAGATACTGACTTTGTAATGCAGATTCAAAGGTTGGCTAGGTGCCTGGCACCTAAGAAGCACTATTTATCAGTGAGGAGGATGTCTGGAGAGTTTGGGAAGAGACAAGATGTTATCAGTGGCTCTTAGGAGAGATTGTAGCCAATAATGCTATCCCACCCTGCATGGCCTCTGCCATGGTCTGTGTCTGCCATATTCAGGCTACTCTTAGTGGATCCCACTGCTGCTCTGCCAGAGAGCTGACTCCAGAACAGAAGACTGTTGACACTGTGACTGAGTTTCTGTCCCACGTTCTGCCTGCATGCCCTTACTTACACTTTCTGAGACTACTTCCTTTATGCTTAATATTAGTTGCCAACCTGACAGAACCCAGGAGACACCTCTGGGTGTGTCTGTGAGGAAGTTTTCAGATTGGATTAATTGAGCTGGGAAGATTAATCTAACTGTGAGTGACAGCACTCCAGGGGCTGAGGCCCAGAGCTGATAAAAAGGAGAAATTGGGGACTGGAAGGATGGCTCTGGGGCATCTTTCAGACAACCTGGGCTCAGTTCTGAGCACCCACATCGGGAACTCAAGTTCCTGGAGATCAATGACTCATCCTACTTCCTCAGGCATACACTCATATGTTACATAAACATACATCAGCATCAGACACATACACATACAATAAATATTTGAAGTTCAAATTTCCAGCACTCACAAAAAACTGGGCTTGGCCACATGTGTCTATGACCCCACGATTGAGGGGTGGAGACAGATCCCCAAAACTTGCTGACTAGACAGCCTTGCTGAAATGGTGAACAACTAGCTCAGCGAGAGACCCGTCTAGTGGAAATAAGAAAGCAACAGAGGGGGTACCTAACATCATGTGCATGGACACCTAACATGTCTCTTTGTGCATGTACACATGGGTGCATGCACCCACATGCTCTTACATATGTACCACACACACACACACACACACACACACACACACACACACACACACACAAAGAGAAAAGCTGATCTTGGCTATGCTGGATGTTTCTAGAAGGTCTAAGTGAATGAACCCTTCAAAGAACATCTGAACTACCAAAACTTGCAAATAGCTTCTGGTGACAAGGGGCTCACAAAGAACTCTTTGTGTTAAAGAAGCTTAGTTCACCTAAAATGTGCTATTAATTTCTGTTCACAGAAAATTGTATTTATTTGGACTAGGGTCCTGCTACATTGCTCAAACTTGACCTTGAACTCTCCTCCATTCTCCAGATTCACTCTCCTGAGTGCTGGGATCACAGGGATGTGTTACAACATTCAACAAAAAATTTTTTAAATTTTATTTTTATTAAAAATATAATTGCACCATTTCCCACCCTCTCCATCTCCTTCCTTCAATCCCTCCCAGTTCTGTCCCTCAAATCCATGACCTCTTTTTCTTTAATTATTATTGTTACAAATAAACGTATAACTACAACCTGCTATGTCAGCTTAGTGTAGTTTGTGTGTATATGTTTTAGGGATGAGTGTGTTGATATTGGATAATCAATTAGAGGACTCATCTCTGGGAAGACTAATTCTCCCTCTCTCCACAGTCATTAATTGTCTTAAAGTGGGACCACATGAGATTTCCCCCATCTACACTGGCATGTGAGCTGGTGTTGTCATTGTTCTGATCTTCTTTTGGCAGCCATATTGTTGAGATTCATGAGTGTAGCTTTCCTAGCATATATAGAAGATAAAGATCTCACAGCAGTCTTTCTTGTCCTCTGGCCATTGTAATCTTTCTACTCCCTTTCCAGCAAGAGAATTGTGTTGCAGGTATTATTTTTTTTTTAATGACATTTTGATTTAGTTTTGAAGCTTTGACAAGAGGCGGTCACTTTTTCTTGGCGAGAAATCAGGTAAGTGCATATCCCAACCATTCCCTTTAGCGAGCTTTCACGTGCCCATCAGGCCACTATGTGTGCTGGCCAGTTTCTATGTTAACATGACACAAGCAAGGGTCATCTGGGAAGAGGGAACCTCAATTGAGAAAGTGCCCCTCTATGACTGTGGATCATTTTCTTGATTAAAGATTGATATGGGAGAGCCCAGCCCCTGTGGGCAGTACTACCCCTGAGCAGTTGGTCCTGGGTTGTATAAGGAAGCAGGCTGAGCAAGCAATAAGACCCATGCCAACTAGCAGGGTTCCTCCATGGCCCCTGTTTCAATTCTTGCCTCCAGCTTCCCACCTTGATTTCCTTTTCTGACTTCCCTCAAATAACAGAGTGTAACCTAAGAGTTACAAGATAAAATAAATCCTTTTCTCCCCAAGTTGCTTTTGGCCATGGTGTTTTATCACAGAAACACTAAGACACTATGCATGCATCTTAATTGCCCCAGGATCAACTACCAGGCAATCTGGGACAGCTCCTGGCCCAGAGTCCAATGGCTATTCAAATGAGCGATTCAAATGACTATTCAAATAAGCCTTCTCAGCTTGCCTCAGCCACCACTTCCCACCATACCATTGGCCTTGTGCCTAACCTGTGTTTCTTGAGCAGCCTTATACAGGGCTACGGAGCCTAAGACACAATTGGATGGAACACCTTTCTGTTGTCTTGATCTGCATCTGGTCTAGCCATAGCTCACTGATATGAGATAAGCATGTTTCATTGGCTTTCCTTTCTAAAAGTTTTGATTGGTTTTTCTCTGCAAAGGGGTTTAGGAAGGACTTCTCTTGACTAGTTCAAGGCTAGTTTTAAGGATGTATGGGTCCTCTATTAAGGCCAATAGAAGGTACTGGGGAGATGGCTCAGCTACTAAAAATGCTTATCAGTAGGGACTAGAGAAATGGCTCAGCAGTTAAGAACACTGGCTGCTCTTCCAGAGGTTCTGAGTTCAAATCTCAGCAACCATGTGGTGGCTCATAGCTATCTGTAATGGGATCTAACTCCCACTTCTGGTGTGGATAAAAATAAAGCATTCACATACATAAAACAAGCAATCGAGTTGTTTTGTTTTGTTTTGTTTTTAAGTGGTTGCTGCTTTTTCAAAGGACTGAAGTTCCATTCCCGGCACCCACATGTGGAGGCTCCAAACTGCCTGTAACTCCTGCTCTAAGGGATCTAATACTCTTTTCTGGGCTCCATGGGTATCTGCTTGCACACACAAATGCATACACACATACATACATGCATTCATACAGAAAGTCATATAAATAAGTACACACATAGATCTTTAAGGCCAATAAAAGCAAGTCCTTGGAGGCCTGAGGTCCGGTCTGCATTTCCCAACTCCCCACACAAGGTGCCTTTCCAAGCAATGAGGATGATACCCAAAGGGTCCTGGTCCTGGCACTGTCTTTAGGGAACTATCTATGAGACAGCCTCCAGGATGGACCATAAATTCTGAATGGAAAAGACAACGCTCCATCACAGGCTCCGGGTACTATTGCGATGTTCTCTGTTCCGATGTGGCTTTTCCACCTCCTTGAGACACCATGAATGCTAAACTGGGCACACAAGCAGATCCAAGTTACCCTTTCAGACCGGAGCCTCCTTGCTTCCCAGCATGATATCCACCCAGAAAGAGCAGAGACCCTCCCTGACTGGCCCAACGCCACTCTGCCTTCCTCACAGTCTCTGGGTTCTTGAGGTTCTTTTCTGGACTTGTCGCTTCCGACTTTTCAACACTCAAACAAGAACTGTCAAAGAGTCCAAGGGCAGAAGCAATCTAGGAAATATGCAAACCGAAGTTCCTCTGGATTGAGGGGTTCTTCACATGAAGGGGAAAGAATGGAATTTTTTAAAAAATGATTTTTGAGACACTAGCTCAGGTTCTCTGTATCTCACCATGCTGGGCTTTTTACCCTTCTGTCCTTCCCTTGCTCTGAAGAGGCGGAGGCTGGTTATAAAGTCTGATGCTGTGTGATTGAAGGCTGCAATGCTGACACTCTCTCCATTTCCATCCCTTGCTCCCTCTATTGTATCCCACCCCACGAGCTGTTCCCTAAATGACACCCAGCCTGTGCTCCACCATTCATCCCCGCCCTCCTGACCTGTGAGGCTGCAGTTAGGTTTGGGCTCATGGCCTGGATACAGCAACAACAGCAGAGCTAATGTAACTCAGTGTAACTGTCAACACCGAATGAGTAATGTGATGGCCAAGGTTCACTGTCAGCTTGGCAGAGTCTAGAACCACCTGCAAGACAGAACTCTGGGCATGCCTGTGGATAATATTGATGGGAGATGTGATTCTGTATATATGTTTCTCATACTGTTAATAAAGCCCTGTGGCCAATAGAAAACTAGATAGGTGGGGCTAGGAGACTAGGAGGAGGAAGAGGAAGTAGTAGGTGGAGTCAAGATGTAGCCCGGGAAGAAGCAGGAAGCCTGCCGCGCGGCTCCCCGATAAGACGACCACGTGGAAATACTTAGATAAGTAGAAATGGGTTAATGATTAAGGCAAAGCTAGCCCATTAACAATAATGGTAACTGGCCAACAGGATTGTATCAAATATAGAGTCTCCTGTGTGTTATTGGGGGCCAGGATGCCAGACCAGCAGCGGGCGGGCTGGCGGAAACTATCATGCTACAGATGGCACCCAACGTGGCTATAAGAACTTTCACTTAAAACTAATAAGAGCTTAAGAAATGTTTTAGAAACAAAGGAACAGAGACTAGCAAGAGTTCTTAGTAGCAGCATTTTCTCCGTTGGATTTGTTTTGTTGTAGACAGAGATTTGCATGGCTCCTTTAAGGGAGGTTTCCAAAATTAGCATAAGCGGCAAGAAAACCGCCTTGCTTTTAAAGAGCTCTGCTAACAATTCATTGGTGTGTACGAGAGCTGCAATGAAGGTTTACACTGTGTTTTAAAAAATACACTGGCTTGGGAGAGAAAAAGAAACGGGATACAATGGTTTAAAAAGAAAAAAGGAATTAAATGGATGGATGTAATGGCACACGCCATTAATCCCAGCACTCGGCAGACAGAGGCAAGCAGATCTCTGTGATTTCAAAGCAAACCTGGAATGCAATGAATTCCAGGTCAGTTAAAAGTTACACAGAGAAACCCTGTCTCAAAATATGTAAAAATAGAAGTAGAAGAAATAGAATAATAAAAAAGCCACGTAAAGATGGAAAACACAGAGAAATTTTGGATACTATACGTGCTTCTGTTGTCTTTAAATTATTTGATTGCTGAGAAAACAACTACTAATAAAAGAAATGCTGCTAGATTAATTCAATTTATATATTTTAAAAATGCTTTGACTCCAAAATTTAAGCCTAAGGACAAGCTACTAGGGAAAAGGATTTTTATTTTTGTTTCCACAGAAAATGAAAAGCTATGGATTTTTTTCCAGACTTATGTGGTTTGATCAAGCCAGACCCCCTGAAACAGTGCCCCAGTTGATCCAACATTCAAAGCAGTTGAGACAAAGCCTTGCAGACTACTGCCAAGATTTCTGCATCTTCTTTGGACCCCCATGACAGCGCCCTCTACCAGCAGGAAGTAGTTTGGAAAGAACGACGCCCAAATTCCCAAATATTGTTTATAAATGTTTGTTTTCATTTAAATGGGCTTGGTTATAAATGGCTATAATCACAAGCAATCTTTTTAAAGATAAAAAGGGAATTATGGTATAGATATGAATACTTTGCTTTGGAATGGATTTTCTTTTATTGATACAATTTAAGGTCAATTTTGTGATATGTATATTTCTCCTCTTGTTTAGGTATTGTGTTTATATAACTCATTGGAAAATGTAATGTATAATTTAGTACAGATTAGAGAGTTACCTATGATAGTCAAAACTTGGAGTTAAGTTAGTTAGGATTTCTAGATATGCAGAGATGTATTTGAGATGGATAGGCATTCTTCAAACCTTTCAAAGACCTACAGAATATGGCATTTAAAATGGTTTAGGGTTTTTCTTGACAATGAGGCACAACTGCTCCTGGTAACACCACCGACAGAAGAAGGGAAGATGGACATCGAAGAAACACATTATGGAGTTTCCTTCTAATATGGCAAGACTAGCCATCTGGGCAAGGTACTGCTCTTCTGGATCGTTTGACTTTATGTTGTAGAAACTGGACATGCAGGACCCACAGAAAGATGACTGCTGATGCAAGATGGACATTGCTACAGGATTCCTGCTTCATGGAAAAGGCTGCCAGACAGCCAGACAGTCTACAGGACACAGAAAAGTTTCCTGCCTTGTTGAGGAGTCTGGACACACACTATGGCCTATGGGCTGAAGATGGAACATTACAGAAGAACTTCGGGTGACTGACCAGGCAATGCATTGTCTCTGTCATTTCTAGAGTTTATATATTATCCTTCTGTGGTCTTTGATGGAGTTGAAGACAGGTAGTTATGATTATAGTTTTTCTTAGTTAGGATTAAAAATAAGTTACATATAGGTCTTTAGACTGACAAAGATAGGATAGATGATATTTTCTTTAAGTCTTACAAAATGTTAATGGACTAAATATTGTTAACTGTGATTCTTATTTGATAACTGTTGTATGGTATATTTTGCTATGTTAAGGTTAAACCCCTTCTTTTACTTTAGACAGAAAAGAGGAGATGATGGGAGATGTGATTCTGTATATATGTTTCTCATACTGTTAATAAAGCCCTGTGGCCAATAGAAAACTAGATAGGTGGGGCTAGGAGACTAGGAGGAGGAAGAGGAAGTAGTAGGTGGAGTCAAGATGTAGCCCGGGAAGAAGCAGGAAGCCTGCCGCGCGGCTCCCCGATAAGACGACCACGTGGAAATACTTAGATAAGTAGAAATGGGTTAATAATTAAGACAGAGCTAGCCCATAAACAGTAATGGTAACTGGCCAACAGGATTGTATCAAATATAGAGTAACAGGATTGTATCAAATACAGAGTCTCTGAGTGTTATTTGGGGCTGGCGCGGCTGTGGGCCCAGACTGGCGGGCTGGCGGAAACTTACGTGCTACATAATATAATGATTACATTAATTAATGCTGGAAGACCCATCTTACTCAATGAGACCATTGCCTGGCCAGAGGATTTTGAATTAGATAAAGGGGAAAAGACAGGCTAAGCATGTGTTCATGGCTCTCTGCCTCTTGACTGTGAATACCATGTGACCTGCTGCTCCAAGCTTCTGCTGCTCAGACTTCCATGCTGTGATGGACTGACTGCACCTTGCCACCTGGACTTCATGCTATACCCTGGAACTGTGAGCCAAGGTAAACCCTTTCTCCTTTAAATCCCTTTCATCAGACGTTTTTTGTTTTGTTTTGTTTTGTTTTGGGGGGGTGGGGGAGCGTGTTTGGTTTTTTGTTGTTTTGTTTTGCTTTTTGTTGTTGTTGTTCATTTGTTTTTTAGTTTTTTGAGGCAGGGTTTCTATGTGTAGCTTTGGAGCCTATCCTGGAACTTGCTGTCTCGAACTCACAGAGATCCACCTGCATCTGTCTCCCCAGTGCTGGGATTAAAGGCACATGCCACCATCGCCCGGCCTGTTTCTTGTTTTTCAGACAGGGTCTCACCGTGAGAGCTCTAGTTGATCTGGAAGTTGCTGTGTTGACCAGGCTACCATCTGCCTCATTTGTCAGTGTTTTTTAATCATAGCAACAGGAAAAGAAAAGCCTAATGTAAAGAAATATATGTTGCTTGAGCTTGGGCCAAATAAAATACTGTTCTCACCCATTCCCAACTTTTCAGAGTCTCTTTCTTGGCAGGAAAACTTTCCCCAGGCAGGCTATCCATTTTTACCATGGCTCCAGGAGACCAGAAAGGACCTGGAGTGCTTGCTCCGCCAGAACTGGTTTGTTTCTCATAGTCCCAGCAGAGACAAGTGGGGTTCAGTTTGTCCCTCCAAGGTGAGTATGGTGTCAATGGTGGCCAATGCCTTTAATCCCAACACTCAGGAGGCAGAGAGATCTCTATGAGTCTGAAACTAGCCTGATCTACACAGAGAGTTCCAAGCCAGCCAGGGCTTCCTACTAAAACCCTATCTCAACCAAACAACTAACTCACTTTATGTGATTGGAAGACAGCTATTTCACAGCTAATTCTGTAAACTTTAAAAAACAAAAACAAACAACAAACAAAAAAAACCAACAAAACCCTTTGTATATGTGCACATGCAGGTGTGCACGTGTAGAGGTCAGAGGACAAATTGTGAGAATCGGTTCTCTTTCTATCATGTGTTCCATGACTGAACTTGAGTCCTCAGGCTTGGCAACAGTCATTTTTACCTGCTGAGCCACTTCTCCAGCCCTAACTCTGTTAAATGTCCGATAAATTAGCTAAAAGTCTGCGAGACTATTTTCTGGACAGGGAGGGAATAGAGGCAGTAGCAGTACTTATACTATTTTTCTTTCTCCAAAATAAAACTTAATTGCATTTATTTATGTATCTATTTATTTGAGTGGGTATGTATGTACACCCAGCACATGCGGGCTGAGTGCCATGAGGATCCTGGAAACAGGCACTGATGCAGAGGCCATGGAGGGGAGCTGCTTACTGACTTACTTGTGGGAATCAGTTCTTTTATTTCACATTGTATTAGTCCCAGAAATCAAACTCAGGTAAAGCACCTTTACCTGATGAGTCATTTTGCCAGCCCTGATACAATTTTTCTGTACTCATTTTTAGACTGTATTAGCAGTGATATCTTCAGTGGACTGATAGTTTATACACTATAATGATGGCATCTATGCCTATTTCTGTACTAATACTGTCCTTAGTGTAACAGTACTAATAATGTTCTCTCTCTCTCTTTCCTCCCTGCTATTAGATTACACTTGTCAAGCCTTCCACCACTAAGCTACACTCTAGCCCACATACTTTCGTGTGTATTAATAATTTCTGCATCTTAATAATATTTTCTGTACCTGCGATACAGATATACTTAGAAGTCTATAGTAGCAATAACCCCAAGATGATATTCTGCCACTTTGTGCTGCGGTTCTCTTCTTTCTATACTACCAATAATGCTTTGGAAAATGAAGCCAGCAACACTGCTAGCTGAGAGAGCCATTCCAAGCATGAAGGGGCAGGAGGAGAGTGGTAAATCAAAGAAACTATGGTACACAGGAAGTTCTTAAAAATTGTGATTATTAGCCAAACCCAGCACCAGAGTATAGTTTTTCCAGCTTTGGGAAGCCACACGTGAACAGCAGGACTGGAATGGCCTTGATCCCATATTTTCTTGTTTTCACTTCCTCCTTCAGGGAGGCACTTTCTTACTGGCCTGGGGCAGGACCTTTGTATTAAGTTTTGAAAATAGATTTCCCCCCCCCCCCGAAAATTTTTAGGGCTTCCCTTTGCAGTTCAAATTTGATTTTACATGGGTATGGGGCGGGAGGTGTGGTCTTGCTATGCAGTTCAGGCTAACCTCAAATTCCAGATCCTCCTGTTTGCACCCTCTGAGTGCTGGGATTACAAGCGTGTACCACCACAGGCAGGAAAGGAGTCGTTCCTGGAACCATTTGGAGAAGCCCGTGGATTAAGATAGACTATTCCATATGGTTTGTGAAGTAAATGAACAGAAAAATTAGTATGTGTGATGATTCCCCTACCGAACCCGACCCCGATTCTCCACTACTACACAATGCCTGGGATGGCGTCCTCAGGAGCCCCGAGACTTCTGCAGAAGGAGCGTGGACCACGTTCCTCGCTTCCAATGCCGCACCTCTGAGCGGCACGTTGAGAACTAAACCACACGGTCCTCAGAAAACAAATGGAATTTCTGTAGTAAAATGAAAGATGATACAGCATGGTTTCATTTATGTAAAGTGTCTGGAAAAGCTAATTTACAGTGACAGAAAATAGATCAGTGCTTGCCTGGGGCTGGGGTAGGAGTAGGGACTAACCAAAAATGGGTTTGAGGGAACATTTTGAGGTAGTGGAAATGTTCTAAAAGGGAATTTGTGGCGATCGCTTTACCACTCCGAGAAGTGTACTGAAACCATTCAATTGTGTGTGTACAATGGGTGACTTTCCCTATATAAAGGCTGTTTTTTTTTTTTTTTTTTAAGTTAGTTGGTTAAGTGAATGAAACCAGTATGACAAATAGAGATTATTATCTGCATTATAATTCTGATGGTACTTCTGGTAAAGTGAATTAGAAAAAATTACTTTACATTCCACCTCTGGGCTCAGTTTCCTCACCTGTTCAGTGGATGATAATAATAAATAGGCCAGCTAAATGAAATGCCTTCGAGAAAGTTCCACTTAGCACACTATTGTGGTGACTGACAAAACTATTGCTGTTTCTTTATTTTCCCTTTTTTTGTGTGTGTTCAACTTTATGTGTTTTGCCAGTGTGCATGTTTGTGTGCCATGTGCATGCAGTGCTTGTAGAAGGGGCACCAAATTCCCTGGAACTGGAATTACAGAGAGCTGCAAGCCACGAGGACACTAGGATTTGAACAGGTCTTCTCAACTGCTGAGCCATGTCTCCAGCCACGCCCCCACCCACCCCAGTACGTCTTAAACTATTGTTATTTCATCCTCGACGTAAGAGTCTATGAGAAGCGAAGCCAGTTGTTTCTTGGCTTGGGAGGAATGCTCATTCTAGCTTTATCAGCGACAATGATCTGAAAAGAAAATGTAGTTTTGCTCCCAGTGGCTCAGGCTCTGCAATATGCCCTCCTGCTCAGTGGTTTCACAGTTCCTATCTCCAGGGGTCCATGACTATATCCTGTCCTTCCAGGTCAAGTTGTGAGGACAAAAGGTAAGTCATCTGTTACTAGGGAGGTGGAATATTTTGTGGAGTGGTAGGCTCTTGTGGCCCCTAAGTAACTGTCCCAGGATGGCTGCATCAGGAGGTAGCCAGAGATAGGTGAATCCAATGGTTGAAGAAATGACTCAGCAGTCAAGAGCACTTGTTGCTCATGCTGAGGGCCCAGGTTTGGTTCCCAGCATCCATATGATGACTCTCAATCATGTAACTCCAGTTCCAGGGGATCTGATGCCCTCTTCTGATCTCAGGCACCAGGCACACATGTGGTGTACATACATTTGTGCATGCAAACCAATAAATCAAAAAACAAAAAAAACAAAAAAGGATAGATAGGTGTGTTACTTTTACCACTGCTGTGACAAAACACTTGGCAAAAGCAACTTAAGGAAGGAGGAGTCTATTTCAGCTCACACTGAAGGAACAGTCCATCATGACAGAGAAGGCGTGTTGGCAGATGTGGCGCAGTCACATTGTATCTGCAGTAGGAAGCAGAGAGGAAAATGAGAAAGGAACAAAGATTGGAGGGAGAAGTTCTAGGCAGAGAGGGAATAGATGTACAAAGAACCTGGGCCAGGTGTCAGCTCTGTGTTCAAAGAGCAGAGAAGCCAGCATCTCTGGAGTAGAGTGCAAAGAATGCAGATGATGGATGCTTCCTTCAGTAGTCAGAGCCAGACTTTGTTATTGGCCTTGGGAACACACATCCTGGGTACCACAGATGAGAGCCATTAGTAGAGTGATGAGCAGAGAAGCCAGTGACCTGCTGTGTAGATTATTCTAGCCATTGTGGAGAAGACACTTTTGGATGCAGGAACTCTCTTGTTATTGGGAACACAAGTATAAGAACCTTCTACCTGAGATGGCCTCGGGTCTTATCTGAGTTGCAGGAAGTCAGGGCCTGGCTTCCTCATGGTAGTGCTGGTATGAGGAGACCTTCCCTTCAGATAGTCTCTTCTGTTTAGTCCCTGCTCTCAGAGACTCCTCCCGTCTGACCCTGGCAGCTAGGGTGTGCCTGCCTAAGGAAGCCCACCTTCAGAAGCATCACAGTCTCCATCAATTCTCGTAGGCAGCATTAGAAAACAGAAGAAAATGTTAAGAGTCAAAGAGAGAAAGGAAGAATTGGAGGAAAGGGCTGAGGGCTGGGGATTTAGCTCAGTTGGTAAAGCACCTGCCTAGCATGCACACAGCCCTGGGTTCTGTACCCAGCATGCCAAACACTGGGAGTAGTGGCTCAGGCTTATTATCCCTGCACTCAAGAGGTAGAGGCATGATCATTCTAAACTACATAGCCAATTTGAGCCTAGCCTGGGATATGTGAAACTTTGTTTAAAAAATGTGTGTGCGTGCACATTTCCCAAGGAACATCTTTGAAACTCTCTGAACTCTGTTACAACCTCTTTCATCCTTTGTATCCACAGACAACGATTTACTATGTGAAGTGAACTATGTGCTCTGACAATATTGGTAGTTACGACAGGCATAGAAGAAAAATATATGTGTATACACACACACACACACACAGTAAATTGGGACTGAATAAGAATATTAAAATCCACTAGGTGGTGGTGGCACATACCTTTAATCCCAGCACAAAGGAGGCAGAGGCAGGAGGATCTCTGTGAGTTCAAAGCCAACTTGGTCTACACAGCAAGTTCCAGGACAGTCAGGACTGTTTTGTAAAGAAACCATGTCTCAAAAACACAAAAATAAACAGAAAGCATAAAAATCATAGTAGGAAAAACATAGTAGGAAAAACAGGTCCAAGAACTTACCAGACACCCTAGAGTGAGAAGAGGCAAGGGCCTAATTCCCTATCTGGACCCGGTAGAGAGGACACAGAACCCTGGAACCAACCCCTCACTGATCTGTCCTGACCACCCAGTGTATGTGTCAAGGGACAAAGAGGCAGAGAACTCTCTGCTGTCTCAAAGTTTTCAGTTCAGCTCCTGTGTGGACTCCACTTCCTGAACTGCCTTCCGTCTGAGCGTTGATCGGGATCCTGGCCTCTGTAGCCCCACACCTCACACTTCTGAGGCCCCGCTCAGCTCTGATCCAGCCACTTGATACAGCAGCAGCTGAAGCAGAAGCAGAAGCCTTGGATTCATTTTCTGACCCCCTGCAGAGACACCGCGGACATCGGGTCAGTTCCCACTCTGCCCCTCAGCTGCTCCTTTTGAAACTCCTTGAGCTCTGCTGTGGCCCCTTTCACCCTCTGTAGCCATTCTGTAACCCACAGATCCATTTTACTGTGTGAAGTATGACAGTTAATATTGGTAGTTAAGACTGGGACAGAAGAACCTGCAGCCTCAGCCAGCTATTTATCGGGCATCGGGACTTCTTGACAAATTGCTGCCGGCAGAAGCGATATAACTTGTGAATTTACCGTCATTTAGCGATTGGGACATGATGGAAAGACACAGCAAGTCCGTTTCTGACATAACACCATTTGCCTGTTTAATTTCCTTTTTAATTTCTCCAGGGGACAGCACCCAGGTTAGGCAAGTGCTCTACCTTAGATATCTCACCCAAACTCCGCCCCCTTCAGGATCCCACCTCTAATGAGTGATACCAAGGTTGTTAGGGCTTCAGTATGTGAACTGTGAAGAGGAGCGCAGTTCATAATAGAAATATGTAGGTAAACAAAGAGAATCATCTGGGAACCCTGGGGAGTAGTGGGGCATGCCTTTAATCCCAGTGCAAATATATTAGGTTGGAGAAAACAGGGAAGGAATATTAAAATGATACTATCACTCCTTCACCCCCAAATTAGGTTACTGTCCTTATATCACAGTTGTCCATTAATACCTAGGAAAGCAATTTGGATTATTACTTCCTATCAATATAGAGCAAATATAACATAAAAATAAGAACCCTCCCCAACCACACACACACACACACACACACACACACACACACACACACACCCTGAACCACACTATGGTGGTAAACATGACAGTGAACCTGAGTAGACCTCAAAGACTTTGTTAAAAATATCTTATTCTCTGAGAAGGTGAACCATGGAGAGGACAGAGTAGAACTCTAGGGTTTCCGCTGAGTCCTTGAGAAAGAACTCTAACACATCCATATCTCCTTTGATGGGTAACAGCAGCATTGTTATCTTGCATTGAATATTTCATCTTCTCATGGTGTCAAAGAGCAATGGTGCTTTGTCTGGGTGAGATGACAAGTCAGGTGGCTAAAAGGACCTTTTAAAAAAAAATTTATTATGGTTATTTTGCTTGCATGCATCCCTGGTACCCACGGAAGCCAGAAGAGGGCATGAGAGCTCCTGGAACTGGTTTTTGTGAGCTGCCCTGTGGGTGCTGGGAATTGAACCCTGGTCATCTGCAAGAGCAGCTACAGCTCTTAACCTCTGAGCCATCTCTCCAGCCCCTCACAGGCCCCTTTTTATGTCAGCTCTTGCTTGACATAGCCACAGCTGAGACTGACATCTTTCATTTTAATCTCAGAAGACCCACACTCTTATCTCTAGCCAAATAGGACAACTAGGAATTAAACACCTTCCATCACTGAATCCTGAGATTCTCTGGGACTTAATACATCTGGGGGGGGGGAATGAATTATTTTAAGATCTAACTTAAAATAGTCCTCTTATCTGTGTACATCAGAAAAGATCATTTCCCCTCTAAATATGCAAAGAGGAAGTTTCTGTTCTTATATAAAACTTTGTAATCTTTTGGCTGGAAGCAAGAGAAATATTGTCTTAGTTGCTTTTCTAACTAAGACAGGTGTTAACCAAGGAACCTGTAAAACTATAAATCAACACATGCATTAAAGGGAAGAAACACAAGCCAGGTTCAAGGAGGATTCACAGAATCCAGTGAGTTTTGGAAAAACCTCTGAGATGGCAGCCGGGGTTGAGATCAAAAGATGCCTGGGATTGGCCAGCAGGAGGATGCCTTGTGGCTTGTGGGAAAGGCTTCGGATAGAATGGAGGTGAGATAGTGGACAGAAAGTCAATGGAGGTGGTAGAATGGACGGAGAATGGGAGAAAGTGCTGCTGGACAGAGAGGAGAGGAATGAACCTGGCACTGGACTGTGCATGCCTCTGGGAAAAAGCAGCCTTGGGTTCCAAGTGGTGGTGGGCTGGGTCATGACTGGTACTATACCATGAAATGATGACCCCGGCTGCAGAAGGCTCAGGTAGGAGAGAGGTCAGAGTTGATGCGGCTCACCAGACCCCCGCTGGTGATGCTTGCCAGGAGAGGGTCTCAGTAGCTTGGACTGAGCTGCACACAGTGGTGTGGAGAGAAGGCATGTGGGAAGACACTTAAGGGAAAAGCACAGCTGGGCTTTAATCCCAGCACTTAGGAGGCAGAGGCAGGTGAGTTTGAGGCCAGTCTGATCTGCAAAGAGAGTTCCAGGATAGCTAGGGCTGTTACACAGAGAAACCCTATCTTTAAGGGGGAAAGAATAATGGAAAAAAATAACACTAGACATATGATTTATTTAACCTTTTCTGATAGGATCTCACGTAGCTCAGTTTAGCCTTGAACTTACAATGTAGGTAAGGGTGACCTTGAACTAATTTTTAAAATTATGCTTGTTTATAAGTATGTGATGTGGACATGTGTATGCTGTGACACACATGTGCAGTCAGAGGACAACTTGCAGAAGTAAGGTCTCCCTTTCCACCATGTGGGAAATCAAACTTAGGTCTTCAGGTTTGGATCATTGCCTTTACCTGCTGAGCCATCTTGCATCACAGAACCTGGATTTCTGATCCTCCTTCCTCCATCTACCAAATGCTGGGATGTCATGTATTTGCTGTCACCTGTGATTTATGTGGTACTGAGGATTAAATCCAGGGTCCTGTGCATTCTAGACTCACACTCTACCAACCAAGCCACATCCCAAGCCCTACCACATGTTATTTCCATAAAACACATCCTGCATTGTCCATTACCTATGCATGTGACACAAAATCTGCTCCGCCAGAGTATGCGCTTTTCTCCCAATGCAGATGGTCCCAAAGATGTCCCTAAAACACCAGTGACTCCTATAAGTGCTCAGGAAGAGACCAGAGAGCCAGCCCAGTTAGCTCCAAGCAATACCATGGAGTCATTTCTGATACCTCTTCCCAGCCTGGGTTTATAGCGTCTGGTGAAGGCATGGTTAGTTAACACTGTGCCCACTTCCCCTCTATGGCAATTTGTCTCTGATGGAAGAGTGCATGAACTATGCCAAAAAGCCCACAGCAAGCAACATACCATACATGTCTTAGCTGTCATCTCCCAGTCTATAGTCCATCCTTATGTTGCTGTATTTGGATGATCAAAAAAAATAAATTTTAAAAATTCTTATGGTTTGGCATTTGGAGTATTGAAAGCAATCTGGAAAAGCCCAAGATCCCAGCATGTGCAGCTCCATCATTAGCTGCCTGGGACAGATTGTCAGCCTGAGTTTCTGCAGGCTCAGAGGAGTGAGCATATCCGGTGGGTTGTTTCACTGCAAGCAGCCTAATGAGTTTCAGTGATGTGCCTTTCCACAGAAACCAGCAGTGAGTCAGAGCTAATTAGTTCACTTCTTCCTCTAGAGCCGACCAGGGGTCAAATCTTGTACAACGGTGTTTCACAGCCTTGCCACACAGTTTCTGCTTTAATTGTCATATCTGTGATTAATAACAGCTCAAAAATAATGTGCTCAAAAGTGACAATGGCAAAGATACAGAGACATAGGACCTAAACAGTGTCCTAGGTATCAGAAATGATTGATGATCAAACATTAGCAAATGTCTGGACAGATCTGATTGTCTTTAGAGTTGAAACATGCAATCATGCTGGGTTTATATACTTAAATCAGTAGATACTGCTGCTATGACAGTTGATTTTGTTTGTTTGATGTGCATATATGTGTCAAACACTACGGACTGTGCTGCTCCCATACTCTGAGTGCACACTCATATGACCATGTTCTACCTCCCCATATGTCCTCTGTAGGAGGAGAGAGAGAGAGAGAGAGAGACACACCATGGCTGTGAAGATGTGGGACACTCCCAGAAGACAGACCTACATTTGAAAGACAATGAGAATGATGTATGCTGCTAGTTTGGGTCTGGAATGGCTCTGATGGCCCAGAAGGCTTGCTGGATTGCATATGGTGCTGGAGTGCCTAATGGAAGGAAGTTGTGCTATTGGAGGTGTGCCTTGGAAGGGAACACTGGGACCCCCATCCCTTCTCTACATGTCTCTTTTAATTCCTGGCTACCATGAGGTAATCATTACTTGTTTTAGTTTTGTTTTTGACATAGTCTCACATAGTCCAGGCTGGCCTTGAACTTCCTATGCTGCTGAAGATGACTTTGAGCTTCTGATCCTTTTGCCTCTAACTCCTAGGTGCTGGGATTATACAGGTTTGGACCACAATGCCAGTTTATACAGTGCTGGGGATCAAACTGAGGATCTTGTGTATACTAGTCAAACACTCTCCCATGTCTCAGCCTGCATCACATACGTGTTCTTAACGTGATGAATCATGCAGCCTGAAGCAAGGGCTGGCAACTGTGGCCTGCAGTCTCTGAGCCCACCAGCAAAAGAAACACTTCTTCATTTTTGCTTGATTTTTGTTTCATCGCTGGACATCTAACGTTGTCCATGTTCCCCGTCCTGTCCCCGCCCCCAACTTCCAAGCAGAAGTCCCTGCCATGCAGCTTTAGAGCCAATCCTTTTCCTATTTTTAAAGTTGCTTGGCTCAAGCTTTGTGAGTGTGTGTGTGTGTGTGTGTGTGTGTGTGTGTGTGTGTGTGTGTGTGAGAGAGAGAGAGAGAGAGAGAGAGAGAGAGAGAGAGAGAGAGAGAGAGAGAGAGAGAGAGAGCAAATGATGGGAAGATTTTTCTGGGAGACATCAAGGTTGATAGCAGGCTTTACAGAAGTGCAGTTTCAGTCCATTTCCTGGGGCTTTGGGAGGAAATTATAATGCAAAAGAATAAGGAGAAAGTATGATTGTGAAGGTTTGTCTTGATTCACCATTTCTCTTTATAATTTTGAACTTGCATTGCAGCCAATTCTGCCATATTGGTAGGAGGTCAGGTTTGTCTTTGACTGGTTAGTAATCAGGAAAAGCCAAGTGCTACCTGCAGATGGAATTGGCGTGCCTCTTCCGAGGCTGTTTTCCTGGCTCAGTATCAGCACTCCAGCCCTAAGCAATGGATTTTCATGCTGGCTTTGGTGATACATACTTGATAATCTTGAGACCAACCTGGGTGACATAGGGAAATATTGTCTCAAAAAGCATGTTTTTTCAAAGTTGAAAATATTAAATCTGCTGGATTCAAAGTAGGGACTTTCGTTGACATGAAAACTGGCTGTCCAAGGCTCTACAAGGCACTAATTCTATGATCTGGCCAAGTTATTTGTAAAGTTTTGTTTCAGGAACAAGAGAGTCTATAAATGGTTCAGTAACCCACAATAGGAGGAAGGGAGTGGGGTTCTGGGACTCAAAGCACAGAGCAAAAGACTCAAACACAATATTGACTAACAGTAGTGTCAATACTTGGAGTTGGAAACCAATAGTAAATGTTTCTTCTCTGTATCCATCCATCTATCTGCCCATTCTGTTTGTCTGTCTGTCTGTCTGTCTGTCTGTCTACCACTTTGTGTCTTGTGCACGTTCAGATAGGTGCACTTGTATGCATACATGTATGGAGATCTGAGGACAATCTTGAGTGCCATTTATCAGATTCCCAATGAGCTCCAGGGAATCCCCCGTGTCCACTTCCCATTTTGCTATCACCAAGATTCAAATGTGTATCACCATGCATGACTTTATAAAAATATTTTACCGAGTTACTCTTGTTTGTTTTTTGTTTTGAGACAGGGTCTTACTATAGAGCTGTCTTACTATAGAGCTTTCCCTGTCTTGGAATTCACTATGTAGATCAGGCTGGCCCTGAAGTTATGGAGATCTACCTGCCTGACATTGAAGGTGTGTGCCACCATGCCTGGCCCATTCCTGACTTTTAACATGGGTTCTGAGGATTGAAGTCAGGGCCTCATGTTTGTGAGGCCTTTACCAACTGAGCCATCTTTCCACCCCTTTTTATTTGTTTATGTGTTTAATGCTGGGGATTGAACCAGGCGCTTTCCATACTAATCACTTGTTCTTTCATCCAATCATATTATTTTAAAATGGCATTAGTGAGAGTTTTGAACCAAAATAGTGAACAGAACATCCCCAGGAGACTAGCTGGCACATAATTTATTCCTGACTAGTTTTTAGCAGTCTCCATCATCACACACAGAGCTCCATCTTCATCACCATTATCCCAGCTCTTCCAACTTCCAGGTATGTAACCAGGGAAGACACAACCTAACATTTATAAGGCTTCTAGTCCTCATTTTTGCATTGAAGCAGGAGAAATAGTTATCACGGACACAGTGAGGAAGAAGGGAGATGACAAACGTATAACAGCTAACATGATGCTTAGCAACTAGGAGAGGTTTGATAAGTGGGCGTTATCATCTCCTGGTGTCGAAAGCTTGCCTTCTTGATGAGTAGTAAAAATAAGTATTTGATATGGCATGCATATTGCTGGAAGGAAATCACCCAAGTCTCCTGAATGGAAACAGTCTACTGGGACAGAGGCTCTGATTGTTTGCTTTTTTTTTAATGTTTAAATGAAATGTAAATTGTACATGTTGGGGGCTAAAGAGGTGGTTCCACAGTTAAGAATGAGTACTGTCTTTCCAGAGGACCTGAGTTCAGTTCCCAGCACCCACCTCAGGCAGCTATGATACCTTCTTCTGGCTTCTTTGACATATGGTGCATGTGCTCACACACACACACACACACACACACACACACACACACACACACACACACAGGGAGGGAGGGAGAGAGAGAGAGAGAGAGAGAGAGAGAGAGAGAGAGAGAGAGAGAGAGAGAGAAATAAAATGTATTCTTGTTGCTTCACACCTGCAAACCCAGAACTTGGTAGGTAGATGAGAGAGAAGTGGGAATTCAAGGCTAGCCTCAGATACATAGTGAATTCAAGGGTAGCCTGATCTACATGAAAAAAAAATGGAGATGTTTGTGGAAGTGCTTCAAGATATATTATCACTACTAGCTATTTCTTTTAAGATGTATTTGTTTTTATTCCATGTGTATGAGTGGTTTGCCTGCATATATGAATCTGGTATCCATAACGGCTAGAAGAGGGAATCAGATGCCCAGGAACTGGCATTAGAGATAACTGTGAACCACCAGGTGAGTGCTGGGGTACAAAACTGGGTTCCTCAGCAAGGGCAGCCAGTGCTATTAACATTGAGCCATCTCTCAAGCCCCATTATACTGTAAATTTCTATGTGTGTGTGTGTGTGTGTGTGTGTGTGTGTGTGTGTGTGTGTGTGTGTGTCCACAGAGGACATAAGACCCCCAAGAGGTGGACTTGCAGGTGGTTGTAAGTCACCCAAAGTGGGTGCTGGGAACTGAACTCAGGTCCTCTGCAAGAGCAGTAAGCACTCTTAACTGCTAAGCCCTCTCTCCAGCCTCTTTCCACTACTTTGAAGTATATTGCTTCTGGTTGTTTACCATGGAAGTTACCATAGAATTGTTCTTCCTCTACATTCAACTGTGTCCTGTACCTGCTGTACCTGTGAGTATTTTCTTCATATAGCACATCAGGCTTTCCATCAGCCATCTTTTGTTTACCCCTCCTCTCCCTGAGCCCTCCCCAGTTTCTGTGAACCACTGTTCTACTGTCTATTGCTTTGGGCGAGTTGGGTAGAGGGGGGGTCTCACATAGACTGGCCTCAAGTTCACTATGTAACGAAGCTAGCCTCAAGCTCTTGACAATCCTGCTCCTAAAAGCATGTATTTTTAAAGAAATGTTTATGGGTGTTTTGCCTGCCTGTGTGTCTGCACCTCATGCATGCCTGGTGCCTGAGGAGGCCAGAAGATGGCATCAGATGCCCTGAAACTAGAGTTATAGATAGTTCTGAGCTATCATGTGGATGCTGGAAATTGAACACAGGTCCTTTAGAAAAGCAGTCAGGGCTCTTAGCCACTATGCCACCTCCTCCTGCTTCTTCTGCTCAGTAGTAGAAATACAGTTTGTTTAGTGTTGGGATCAAACCCAAGGCTCCACACACACTCAGCAAAAACACTGTACCAATGGAGTCATAACCTCAGCCCACTTGAGGCATTGTAGATTTTAACTGCACTTCTTCCTCTTGATTTGCTGTGTGATCTGATCCAGCATCTTCCCAGTGGCCCCAAGTTCATACCTGCGCAAATTCAGAGCTTTGTCACTGAAGAACTCTGAGGGAATTGGAGACTTGAGGACACAGATAGTGTCACCAGACTTAGCAGATTAAAATGTAGGTGTTATGTATTGTTACTGACACGGCTACACTGGTGCCATTCTATCTCTGCAATCCCAGGATACTGAGGCAGGAGGAAAGTTAAGGGACAACTCTGGGTGCATAGTGAATTGAAGGCCAGCTTGGGACACATAATGAGGCTATTAGCAAAGCAAACAGCAAATAAAACATAACAACCCTGGAGCTAGAGTCTGATATGTTGTGGGCTGTTACAAAATACAAGTTTCAGAGAGTGAGAGAAAGGACTTGGGTTAGAGTCTCCAGGGAGAAGAATCTTCTCCCACATGTTACATCAGAAGGGAAATGAAGCAAAACACATCATGGAGGCCAGACTCCAGTAAGAATACCAGGTTATTATCTTCCCTTCCTCTCTCTCCCTGTCCACCACCCTTTTCCTTTTTCTGTGTATATCTGTGTGTGTGCTGGTGCATGTAGAGGCCCATGGTTGATGTCAAGAATCATCTTTGATCTCTCTACATCATATTCAATGAACCAGGGTCTTGCAATCAAATTCAGAGCTGCTATGCACGTATGAGGGCTGTAGGAGTTCAAACTCTAGTCCTCAGACTTGGGTGGCAAGCATGCTTTAGCCACAGAGCTACCTCCCATCTTGCCCCAAGGTGTTTATTTCCATCAGTATTTCTTATTGCTATCAAGAGAGTACTCACATGATCCTCTGCACCAACATCTGATACCCATTTCCTTAACCCTACAGTTCTCCTTCTCCAATGACCAGAAGCCCTGTAGGCTTCTGATGACTTAATGAGAACCTAGGCAAGCCTGGCCTCTTAGAGTTTATATTATTCAGCCTAAAGTGTTAGGGAGTGGCCTGATTATTTTTGTCAACTTGACACAAGCTAAGGAAGAGCTAAGAAAATGCCTCCACCAGACTGAACTATAAGCAAGTTTGTAGGCTATTTTCTTGATTAATGATTAATGTGGGAGGGCCTGGCCCTTCCTGAGTTACTTCTGGTCAGTGCTGGAGCAAAGCAATAGAAAGCAAGCTAGGACCGGCCAGTCATAGTATAAACCTTTAATCCTAACACTAGAGAAGGCAGAGGTAGGTGGATCTCTGAGTTTGAGGTCAGCCTGGTTTCCAAACAAGTTCCAGGACACTGGAACTACACTGTCTTTAAAAAGGAGAAGGAGGAGGAGGAGGAGGAGGAGGAGAAGGAGAAGGAAAAGGAGAAGAAAGGAAGAAAGAAAGAAAGAAAGAAAGAAAGAAAGAAAGAAAGAAAGAAAGAAAGACAGGGCAAAAAGTTGCTTCTTGTCCCAAACTTCATCACATTCTTACTTACTTTTTTCTGAGATGACAACACATATATCAAAGCAAATATCAACTTAATGACTTTTAACTCAGATGTAGCCTGACATATTTATACCTATCACTCCCTTTAGGGAGAAGAGGAGCTAACCCCTGGGAAAGGCCAGGCCTCAAATTCTCCATGACATCTCACAAACCACTTCACCTCCAAACATTTTCTTTTGAAGACTAGGCCTGACATAAGGCTGCTGGTATGTATATACACCTGTGTTTATCATCCACTTCAATCTTCACTGGCTGAGACCACATGGTGCTAGCCTCATGGAAGGCTTTTAGATCCTGGGAGCCAAGACATGGCAGGAAAAAACCTTGACACAGTCCCTAATTTCAGGGTACACTGTTTCCCTCCCATCCTCTATCACTGGGACACCATAATCTCAACCCTTTCTGCTGTTAGGCCTTCTGGTCTACCACACCACCAGAGCATTACCAACTGCTGATCACTAGCTTCCCTTCCTTCTAACAAATCTAACTGCACATAAACCATAGGTGTAGAGAGAGGATGACCAGTGACCTTCTCCAAGCTCTTCATTGCTCTTACTTTGTGATGCCAGACTTTTGCTGCTGTCATTTCTCACCCCCATGTTCTGGCAAGGAACTCTAGGGAGTCCAAGAATTATAGATTCCACCTGGGCTTCCAGGTTGTTCTAAGGTATTTTTGTTGAGGTAGGAGGACAGAACATGTTTCACATTGATTTTTTTTAGCTTGATATATATAGAGAGATATATAGATATATTTATATATATAGAGAGAGACAGAGAGAGAGAGAGACAAAAAGAGAGTACCTATGTAGCCAGGCTGACCTTGAACTTGTATCTGGTCCTCCTGCCTCTGCAAGAGGCAAGTGTGTGGGTAATTTTCTTATTAATGATTGATGTGGGAGGGCCTAGCCCACTATGGGCCATGCTAACCCTGGACAAGAAGTCCTAGATTGTATAAGAAAGCAGGCTGAGCAAGCCATGAAGAGCAATCCAGTAAGCATCACTCCTCCATCAGCTCCTGCCTATAGGTCCCAGCCCTGACTTCCCTGGATGATGAACTCAAACTGAGAAGAAACAAACTCTTTCCCTCCTCAAGTTGTTGTTGGTTATGGCATTTTATCACAGCAATAGCAACCTAACTAAGATGGTTAGATTACAATCTGATTGGCAACTGGTCATTTATACCAGGTTGTGTGCTGGGTGGGGTTTGGGAGAAGGTGAGGCTCAAAGGGCCCTGGAACAATCTGGGTGAAGGAGAAAGGGCATTAAGCAGCTGCTAGGAGAGGCACTTTAAAGAAAGAGCAGAATATATGCAGGCTTTTAATTCACTTGTAGGATTTTATGTTGTAACCCAGGCTAGTCCAGAACTTGGAATCTGTCTGCCTTAGCTCCTCAAGTGCTGGGATTACAGGAGTGCATCACAACATCCAAATCATGCAGTTTTTTTTTTTTTTTCAGGGACACTCTACTGTGTCTCTGTTCGATTTATTTTTATCTCATATGTATGGGTGTTTTGCCTGCATGTATATCTATGCACCACTTGTGTACCTGGCCAAAAGAGTTTCAGATCCCCTGAGAGTAGAGTTACAGGTGGATGTTAGCCAGGATGTGGGTGCTGGGAGTCAAGCATGAGTCCTCTACAAAAGCAGCCAGTGCTCTTAACTGTAGAGCCAGCTCCCAGTTTCTTTTTCTTTTCTTTTCTTTTCTTCTCTTTTCTTTTCTTTCTTTCTTTCTTTCTTTCTTTCTCTCTCTCTCTTTCTTTCTTTTTTTTTTTTTTTTTTTTTTTTTTTAAAGATAGGGTCTCATGTAGCCTATGCTGGCCTTAAACTTGCCATGTAGCTGAAGATGGCCTTGAACTTCTGATCTTTTTCTTTCACCTCCTGAGTGCTGAGATTACAGATGTGGGCACCACGCCTAGTTTATGCAATGCAGGGGGGTTTAACCTGGGATTGCATGCATGCCAAACAAGCACATTACCAACTGAGCTACATGCACATTTTGTGGAATGTGTCTAACTTCCCAAGAGAAATTCAGTAAACTCTTAGAAACGCATATTGCTTTGCTGGTTTGAAGGAGAGCGATCAAGGCTCACATAATGAGCCCCACTTGAAAGTGATTTTTGCAGCAGCAGCTACAGAGGGCCCAGGTGCAGCTGGGTTAACTAATTTCATCGGCTATGGAGACTTGCCTCTCTCTCCCGCAGAACTCACAATGGAAGACACTGAGGGTGTGCAAATGACACAGGGTTCCTACAGCTGCAGCAGGTGCCCTCAAGGACTGGCTGGAAGGTGAATTGAGAGAGCAAAGGGACTACATGTTGGGTCTTCTGGGCCCACCAAGATCCTTTTAAATGATGTTCTTTGGCTGTTTTCCTTTCCTGTCTTTATGATGACAGTGTTTTGTGTTCATTAAATAATATTTAGAAAATTCAGTAAACATTAAAAGAAGCTAAGAAATCCCTCTGTGGTCTCACTGTCCACTCTATAAACATATTTCTTTCTAAGTGGATTTCTTTTTTACATGGATTAGGGGAGAAGAAAAGGAGGGGGAGGGATTTTTAACATGATTGGATGCACTTTCCCTGAAGCACTCCCTGTTTTTAAGGCATTGGGGTTAATGTGATCTTAAAATGCTAGGATGACTCATCTTAGAATTATTGAACAATTCCACGATTTTGATAAAAAAACAAAGTTGGCTCTCCTTTATCCTGTCATTAGGAATCACCCACTCCAACTCACAGCTGCTCCTTTCAGGGTCCATGTTTAGGGAGGAGAGTACAGAACAAATCAAGATACCTGAAGGAGCGGCTGCTAGAAAGAAGATTCAAGAAGGAAAGATGCTTGCTGTCAAGCATTGAGTTAATCCCTAGGACCCCGTGGTGACCAAGAGAATCTACTCCTGAAAACCATCCCCTGACTTCACATTCACACTGTGGCACATGGGTAAGTCTCCACCCTCAACACACACGCACACACATACACACATGCGCACACACATGCACACACACATATACACACGCACACGCACTCACGTGCACACACACATATCCACATGCACACACACACATATTCACAGGCACACACGTGCACACACACACATACACACACGCACACACAAATAAATAGCCTTTTTTAATTTAAAAGATATATAAAGATATGTGTATGGGGATATCATGCATGTGAGGCTGAAGCAGGAGAATGGTGAGTTCCAGGACAACCTTGGCTATCTAACAAGATCCTGTCTCAGAACAAGCAAAAATATCCATTAAAAATATGTATATGGCATATGCTATAACACCTTCAATACTTAAACAAATTATTAAGCTGTTATGCCAGCATGTGAAAAGCTGGGGCAGGAAAATCATGAACCTAAGGCCAGATGGGGATACATAGCAAGACCCTATTAAGTAAACAAACAAAACAATCACAGATTATTAAATTTTCATTTCTTAGTCAAATAAACCTACTTCTTATTAAAACTAAAAGAGGTCACAGCAGGCTCAACCTTTGAAATTTTCTAATAAATTTTCTCCTGTAAGACAGTTGGGGTGGAGCTCACTAGTAAAGTGTGTTGACTATACACAAGGCTCTGGGTTCAGTTCCCAGCACCAGAACCATTCACACCTTTAATCCCAGCTCAGAAGTATCAAAGGCCGGTGTCAGAAGTCTCTATGAATTAAGCCAGCCTGATATACACAGTAAGTTCCAGGCCAGCAAGGGCCACATAGTAAAATAAGGCTCTATTTCAAATTAAAGAAAAAGAAAACCCTATTCTAAAATGGATTCAGATGTTACACAACTTTGTATTTAATAATGCCTTTTCTCAAAGATTAATTATGGGTGAAATCCGAGGCAGGACTATGGACAAGGAACAAGGAGTATTTTAAATCACTTAACTCAACTGAGCAAAGATGGAAACAAGCTTCACTTTGCCGCAGCTCCAGAGAGAAAGGAGGACTCAGCTCATTTTTCTCAATGCATTTGAGAAGATGTTCTCTGGGGAATCATTAAAAGTCAAAACCATAAGCATTCCAACCTTTGGGCTTTTGATAAGTATTTCCTAAAACATAGAAGGCCCCACCGTCTCCCTAACAAATCCTATCCCTTAATTTTTCACCTTTCTTTTATATGTGTAGATTCTTGTGGAATGTGCACTTGTATGTGCAGAAGCTTGGAAGCCAGAGGAGGATGTCAGGTGTCCTGCTGTATCTCTCTCTGCCTTATTTCTTTGAGGCAGGGTCTCTCATTGAAACTGGGGTAGGGTAGAGGCCAGAAAGTCCCAAGGATCCCCCTGTCTCCACCTCCATGGTGGGGGTGGGGGTGGGAGTTACAGGCAGGAGGTATGACCCTGCCCAACTTTCTATTTGAGTGCTGGGATCTGAACTCAAGTCCTCTTACAAACTGAGCCATATCTTCAGCCTCGATGTTTTACCTTCCTAAACAATCTTTGCAGCTGACCAGCTCAAAGGCACCATTCTAAGCAGTTCTCCTTGTGCTTTCAGAACCTGAGCAGCATGACCTCTACTTAACCTTTGTATTATTCTGCTCATGCAGCAATCTACCTGGCTTGATAGCAGTGTTCTTACATTTTGAAACTGAAAGATAGCTTAGTCAGAAAAGTGCCTGATGTGCAAGCATGAGCACCTGGTTTTGGATCCCCAGCACCCATGTAAATGCTGAACACAGCACCAATTATCTGAAAACCCAATGCTGAGAAGGTAGAGACTGGAGGTCCCCGGGGTTTTGTTGGGCAGCTACCACTAGCCAAGTTGGTGAGCTCCGAATTCAATGAGAAACTTGTCTCAAGGCCTAAGATGGGAGGACTGGGGATGTGGCTCCCTTAATAGAGTACTTGCCTAGCATCCACAAAGCCTTTGGTGTAATTCTCAAGACTACATAAAACCAGACATGGTGGCACACACTTATAATCCCAGCACTTGGGAGGTGGATCAGAAATTCAAGCCAGATGGCGTGGCAGGACTTGCCTTTAATCCTAGCACTCAAGAGGCAGAGGCAGGCAGATCTCTGTGAGTTCAAGCCCATCCTGGTCTATGGCATGAGATTCAGAACAACCCGAGCTACATAGAAAAAGCCTGTCTAAAAACAAAACAAAACAAAACAAAAAGAGGATCATTAATTCAAGGTCATCCTAAGTGGAAAAATGAGTTTGAGGATAGTCCGGGCATCATGAGTCCCTGTCTCTGAGTAAATAAATGTTGGAAAAATGGGGAAAATGTATCCAATGTGCTGCCTTGCTCCCATCCTTCAGACACATCCACAAACGGTTCTGTGAGTTTCTTGCCTTTTCCAAAGTTTTGTCATGGAAACATAAACACCCACCTATTGATGTCTCATCTCTGGCTCCACCCACCCTGTGTTGATGATCAAAGCCAGGGCCTCAGGCATGCCAGGCATCAACTGGTTTACCATGAGCCCCGCCCCTGTCTTCCTACACAAATCTTCATGTGGGTATTATTCTGCACTTCACTCATTTTGTTTGACCTTAGCAATAGTCTTGGGAATCTTTCCACATTGGAAATCATTCTGCTTTTAAAGCTTTTTAAAATTTAAAGAACTCTATTAAATGCTGCCTCCTAATGTACTCAGCCAGTTTTGCTTGTGATGGACATTTGGGGTGCCTGCTGTCATCTGCTACGCCAGCGATGCTTTGTACAAATGCCAATTTGCATTATGTGTGTGTATCTTTGGAGAAATTCCAAGAAATACAGATGATGGCTCAGATACTGCATACCCTGGTAGTGCTGAGACGGAGACTGTGTTAGCCAGACTTTCATCACTGTGACAAAATGCCTGGTGGAAACAGTGTGAGAGAGAGGGTGGTTGCTCTTGGCTCATGATAACTTGCCCTGCCTCCCAGTTTTCACCTCCTCACCCCATAGCTGGCCATCTGGGGTCAAGCCTTCCATGCAGCAGCCTATGGGTGACATTTTGAATGCCAACCAGAACATTCCACACCAACCTCCAGAGCCTGATGACCATCACACAATGAAAAACATGTTTCATCCATCTCAAGGGTTCCCAGCACCACTCAGAAGTTCAAGTCCAGGGTTTCCCTAATACCCCAGATGAGTTCACAGCTATGAATACCCATCAAAAACAGGAAACAAGTTACATACTGTTTAAAAAATTATTCAGGTCAGTGAATGGGCTCAGCATGTAAAGACGGCTGCTGCCAAAGTTGATGATCTGAGTTTCCTGAGTTTGCTCTCGAGGATTCACAGGATGGAAGGAGAGAACCAACTCCTGAAAGGTGTCCTCTGACCTCCACTCCTGCGACACGGTAAGTGTAACACATACAAAGACACACATACACATAAATATAAATAAGATGCAATAAAAAGTTTTTAAAATATATCCCATATTTGAGAGAAACTCATTCTGTTTTTAAAGCTTTCTATGTAGTTACATAGCATTACATGTAGTTACATTTTATTTATTACCATACATGTTTGTATGATGTAGGCCCACATGTGTGCTACTGCATGTGTATGGAAGTCTTTTCCATTACTGCGATAAAGCATGACCAAAAGCAACTTGGGAAGGAATGGTTTATGTGACTTACACGTCTAGTCCACAGTTCATCATCAAGGGAAGCCAGGGCAGGAAAGGAAGCAGAAATCATGGAGGGGTGCTGTTTACAGGCTTGCTTTCTTCCTGACTCTACGCCAGCTTTCTTATGTAGCCCAGACCCACCTGCCCATCTCCCACATCAATTAGCAATTGTGAAAATCCTCCCTAGAATGTCCGGTCTGATGAAGGCATTTCTTCAATTGAGGTTTCCTTTTCCAATGTGTGTCAACTTGATAGCCAAGATTAGCCATTATGAGGTCAGAGGGCAATTTTCAGGAGTCAGTTCTCTCCTTCCTCTGGGTCCAGGGATCAAACTCGGCTTGTCAGGCCTGCATGGTGAGTCCTTACACTTGCTGAGACACCTCATCTGTACCACATTGACATTTGTTAAAGACATGCGTCTTTTGTTTGTTTTTAAGATGCATTTTATTTTTAATTGTGAACATGTGTATCTATCTATATACAGGCTCATGTATGGGTGCAGGCACCCTCAGAATCCGGAAGAGGGAGTCAGGTTCCCTGGAACTGAAGTTATAGGCTTCTGTGAGTCATCTGATGTAAGGGCTGGGAACCGAACTTGGGTCCTTGGCAAGAGCAGGAAGTTCTCTTCCTCGCTGAGTCATGCTTTTTAAATTTTTTATTTGAAACCAGGCGGTGGTAGCACACACCTTTAATCTCAGCACTCAGGGGGCAGAAGCAGGCAGATCTCTGTGAGTTTGAGGCCAGCCTGGTCTACAAATCAAGTTCTGGGACAGCCAGGGCTGTTACACAGAGGAAATCCTGTCTTGAATGAATTAACTAAAATAAAATTTTACTTGATGTGCATAGGCGATTTGCCCACACGATGTCTGCACAATATATGTAGCCAGTTCCCAAATAGGCCAGAAGAAGGAATTGGGTCCCCTGGAGCTAGAGTTATAGTCATGAGCCACCCGATGTGGGTGCTGGGAACTGAACTCAGATCCTCTGAACAGCAGCAAGCACCCTTAACCACTGAGCATCTCTCCAGCCCCCAGTTCAATGTCTTTGTAGACTTGTCACGACCATCATTTCCTGACACTATTCTCATACCTTCCAGCTTTAAAATCAAAGCGGAAGTGCCAGGCCTAATGGCAGGCACCGGTAGTCCCAGCCTTTCAGAAGGCTGAGGCAGGAGGGCTCTGGAATCCAAGAGATCAAGACTAGCCTGAGCAGCACGGTGAGACCGTCTCTAACTGAACACGATCAACTCTAACTAAAGCAGGAGAGCACAGGAGCTGGGGCTGTATCAATTACTAGAAAGGATTTTATGTTTTATAATGTACCTTTTAATCTGCCACAGTTCATAATATAAAATGCACATAACTATCCATTTTATACAGGTTGGAACAAAATGTACTACTTTAGAAGCTTAGAATTGTCATAGCTGTTGTACTAGTGATCCTTTTCCTTGCTGTGACAAAAGTAACACAAGGCAAGAAGGGTTTGTTTTGGCTCACCGTGTAAGAAAGGATGTGAGGGCCCAGAAATCATGGTGGCGGGAACATGGGGCAGCTGGTCACATTGCCTCTCCACTCAGGAAGTACAGGAAAGGGGGCTGGGCTACAAAACCTCAAAGTCCTCTGCCAGTGCCCCACTTCCTCCTAAACATTTTGCAACCTTACCCAGTGCCACCAGCTTGGTGCCAAGCGTTCAAACAATTGAGCTCATGGGGGAGATTTCACATTCAAACCAACCAGCTGCTTTTAAAACCACACTGTTCGTCAAATCGTAGCTCACCTGTTACCCTTTAATGAAGCATTCCTCTTGTGAGAAACAACCAATAACTTCGTGGTATTTGATTTTATTTTGGGATTCATTTGAACATGATAAAAGAGGCCATCTCCTGTTGGTGGCAGCCTTGGCCTGTTTGCATTGATACAGAAGGATATCACCCAAGAAAGCCTCTTTGCCACCTTTCCTGAATAGCCTCAGGACAATCAGCCCAGGCAATGAAGGGACACTCCTTTATCGGCCGGCCAAGCCAAGGTCCAACTGTGCCGCCATCGTTACCAGCGCACAGCATTGTTTCAGTTTGTTCATTCAGAGAGACATTTAGTTTGCTGCTTTAGTGGAACTAGTGGATTGTGGGTGGGTGACTTGGGATGGGGGTATGAGTGCAAACATCAGCGAAAGGAACGTGTGCTCACAGAAGGGTAAAATAGTTGAGAGGAAGGACATCCATCCTTAGGTGTACAGAAGGTGGCAAGTGCTCAGCATCTGTGATGGCAGCTCCTGCTGAGAGCCTGTAAGCACCACTCACTGTCCCAGTCACCGCTGTGATTAGGGCCACACTGTGCTGCTAGTTATTGAACCCAGGATCATACAAATGCCAGGCAGATGCTTTACTAAGCTACATGCAAACCCTAGAGACACAATCTTCTGTTTCATAGGTAAGAAAAACATGCCAGGGGTGGGTGGCGGTGGTGTTAACCCCCTTTAATCCCAGCACTTGAGAAGCAGAGGCAGGAAGATCTCTGAGTTCAAGACCAGCCTGGTCTGGGCTGGAGAGATGGCTCAGAGGTTAAGAGCACTGCCTGCTCTTCCAGAGGGAGGTCCTGAGGTCAATTCCCAGAAACCACATGGTGGCTCACAACCATCTATAATGAGATATGGTGCCCTCTTCTGGCTTTCATGGATACATGCAGACAGAACACTGTATACATAAATAAATAAATCTTTTAAAAAGGCCAGCCTGGCCTACAGAGCAAGTCCCAAGACTGACAAGTCTACACAGAGAAACTCTAGCTAAGAAAAAAAAAATTGTATATACGTGTGTGCATATATATGTATGTACATATATATGCATGTTATATATGTATATACATATATATGCATGTATGTAGGTTGTTTTATAGGTATGGATGACTTAAATACATTGTCCTACATCTTATTTTTTTTTTGTGAGACAGGGTCTTTCTACACAAGCCTGACTGTCCTACATGAGTCACTATGTAGACCAGGTTGGTCTAGAACTCACAGAGATCCATCTGTCTCTCAAGATTAAATGCATGTCTCTGAGATTAAATACATGAGCCACTATGCCCAGCTGGCCCCACATCTTAAAGCTACACATTAGACTGATGGGACTTAGAAGCCCAGATATTTTATTTTATATATTTTGTTTTATTTTACACATTTTATTTTGAGACAGCAAAATAAAATAGACAAGGATGACCTTGAACTTCTGATTCTCCTGTCTCTACCTCCCAAGTGCTATTATTGCAGGCATGTGCTACCATTGAAGTCAGAGCTTCATACAAGCTAAGTAAGCACTGGCCAACTGAGTGACGTGTTTTTAAAAACAACTGCCAAGTGGCAGAATTATAATTTAACTGTGTGTGCAAAGGACAAAGCACTGTTGGGAATTATTCCTTTTGTTTGTTTGGTTTTGTTTTTTGAGGCAGGGTTTCTCTGTTTTGCTTTGGAGCCTGTCTTGGAACTAGCTCTGTAGACCAGGCTGGCCTGGAATTCTTGGAGATCCACCTGCCTCTGCCTCCGGAGTGCTGGCATTAAAGGTGTGCACCACCCCCACCCACCACTTCTCCCCACCCCCCGCCAGGTGGGTATTGCTCTTTTTTGGATGTCTGAGAGTGGAGTCACCTCCTTTGGGTTTTGTAATCTGACACTGGTTTTGTTGTTAGGAACATGAATGAGAGCATCAAGCTCCTGTGTTGATACAGGTGTTCTTTATATGCTCAGAAATATGTGAAACCTGTCAGGGCAGGAATTTTCCTAATTCTTCATTAGTACCTACACCAGCACTCGGTGAAGGCAGTGGATGAGTGCACCAGTAATGGTTTGGGAGCTACGATGTATAGGGTATGCATGAAGCCTTTGGTTTAATTCCCAGCACCCACCCACCCACCCACACACACACACACACATCAAAGGGGAAAGCAATGATCTGGAAGCCATGTTATCAACATGCTGACCACCAGCAATAAGAAATGTTCTAATCAGGGATGGAGAAATGCCTCAGCAGTTAAGAGCATTGGCTGCTCTTCCAGAGGTCCTCAGTTCAATTCCCAGCAACCACTTGGTGGCTCACAACCATCGTAGTGGGATCTGATGTCCTCTTCTGGCTTAAAGTTGATAGAACACTCATAAGCATAACATAAATAAATCTTTTAAAAAAAATGTTCTAGTCAAAATAAATTCCAGGCTGGGGAGATGGCTCAGAACCAATGTAAAGATGCAGAGTGTGGTGGCATGCCCTTGTAATCCCAGTGCTAGGTGGACAAAAACAGGAGAAGCTCTGGTGCTTTCTGGCTACAGTCTAGACTAGTGGTGAGCTGCAGGTCAAGGAGAGACCCTGCCTCAAAGTAGGTGAATGGTGTTTCTGCAGATGGCCCTCTGGTCTCTGCATACACATACATAATAACTCAACATGAAAAAAAAGTGAATTCCTCTGAGTATAACATCCTGTGAAATATGTCATCCTAAGCACACATGTTTGAGCATCCATCTAGTCTAATACATTCAAATACTTATAGACATAGGCACATAAAACACAGATGTGTGTAAGTACATGGCAATGAAATAAAAAATGATGTCACTCTTACATCTGCTGACATATTTACATGGGCATGACAATAAACATGAGATGATGAGGTTATAGATTTTTCCCCCACTAAAGAAATGGATAGCACTAACTCTGAAGCTTTGCCAAGGTTGAACATAAGCTAAGGCTGTAGACAGATGTAGTTGGCAGCATGCTCCATGGCCAAAATTTAGAGTCTCTGCCCTACCTGATCCTTCTCAGAACCATGACCTCATGGCTTATCTCTTTATTTAAAATTTTTACATTCATTTATGTATGTGTATATTATGTTTGTGTAGAAGTCAGAGGACAGCTTGTGGGAGTCTGTTTTTTGCTCCCACCCTGTGGAGTCCAGGGATTGAACCAGGGTTGTCAGGTTTGGCAGCAAGCGTCTTTACCAGTGAATCTGACTCTTTGGTTCTGCTTTCACTTAGTTTTTGATGTACTAAGATTTGAATCCAGACTCTCATATGTGGTAGGTAGGCATTCTACCAATGAGTTCATAACCTTACTTTGTGTGTGTATTCATGGAGGTGTCTTTTTTCAAGAGCCTTCCGTCTTTGTTTTGTTTTCAAGTCAGGGGTCTCTCCTGTAACTAGCCATATAGGCTAGCCTGGCTGCTCAGCAGGCTCCACCTGCCTCTGCCTTCTCAGCTCTGGGGTTACAAATGCATCATCCTACTACACCCAACTTTTGTTTGTTTTTTTTTTTGAATGTGGGATCTGGGATGGAGCTCACGTCCTCAAGCTTTCTAGGCATCACTTCACTCACCAGGCCGTCTTCCCAGCCCAGGGGGTTAAGGCAGAGACTCGCTAATTGCACAGACTGGTCTCAGACTCCTGATCCTCTGCTTCAGCATGACAAGTAGCGGGGCTCTTGGGTGAGTCCCCACCTCTCTTGAACAGGATGCTAGGCTGCATGGTACCGTCTCTGACATCTGCAGAGAATGCATCTGGACAGACACCCGGTCTAAACACAACCTTTTGGGGCCTGACATGACCTATAACCTGGGTGGTATGATGTGACAGGCTGAGACTGTGAGTTGGGCTATGGAGATCCCCCCCCCCGCCCCCACTCCTCCTTAGAACTCCAATTCAGAGGCCAAGAAAATAGTTTCCAATGAGTTTGGACAACCCTGCTGACCTGTCATTCTAAGGCCTGAGTCAGGATCATGACAGACAGGATCCTGCTGCTTTTTGTTTTCCAAGCTGAAATTAATGAAGAAGGACCATTTCTAAGCTAAGTGAGGACATTTAAATCAATAGAATGATCATCCATTTATACAGAGAGAGGCTATGAGGCTCCAAAAGACAGAAAACAGGCACATTCTTCTTCTATGTTCTTTTTTTTTTTTTTTCACATGTGTGTACTCTTGTGTATGTGTTGTGTGTGATTAATTAAAGGAAGCTACTACTTAAATAAAAGAGAACTGCATGATGATGGCCATCTGGGGCCAGAGAGCAGAGTAGCAAAGTCATATCACTCAACGGTCCCCAAGGATCTCATGCAATAAAGCAGTATGGACAGTGTTGACATTGAGGTCTTCAAGCAGAGACGGCCCAGCATTCTGCATTTTTAGGAAGATGGGCGACCCTGAGCTTACTTCAGGAATAGTTTCCCTTTAAGAAAAATAATTTTGGTGCTTGAAAAAGGCAAGGTTCATTCAATGATTTTGTTATTTTTTTGTTCCAGGGCTGGGGATGTAGCTTAGTTGGTTGGGTGTTTCGTTGGCATTCTTGAAGCCCTGGGATTGATTCTCAGCACCCTACTAATGGAACATGGTAGCACTTACCTGTAACCCAGCTCTGAAGGCAGGAAAGTAAGAAATTCAGAGCCAGCCATGGATACAATGAGACCCAGCCTTAAGTCAATCCAGAGGTCAAGTTTCAGTGGGTGAAGGTTCTTGCACTGGATCTTTAGCACCCACATGGTGGAAGGCTCTAACCTGTGAGAGATTTTGCCACCATCACACTGGTGTATGCTCTCCCCTCTCATACATATGCACACAAAAATAAAAGGAATCTTAAAAATCCAGGAAGAAAGCAAAACTTGGGGGGCTGGAGAGTGGCTAGTAGTTAAGAACACTCGTTCATCTAGACAACCTGCAAAATATGTTTCTCTTATTGGTTAATGAATAAAGCCTGCTTATTGGTTAATGAATAAAGCCCTGTTGGCCAATAGGAAAGCAAAATAGGCAGGACTAGGAGACAGGGTGGATTCTGGAAGATGTAGTAAGGAGATTCAAAATGTAGAGCCTGGAGAGGAAGATGTCAGGACCCTCTCTCTGGTAAGCCAAGATCACATGGAAACACTTAGATTGATAGAAATGGGTTAATATTTAAGACAGAGCTAGACAATAAGAAATACTAATAACAGGCCAACAGTTTTATATCTAATACAGCATCTCTGTGTGTTATTTGGGGCTGACATGGCTGTGGAACCAAGCTGCTGGGAAAAATTGCTCATAACAAACTACAGTTCCAAGGGTTCTGATGCCCTTTTCCAACCTCCGCAAGGAACAGGCACACACATGGTGTACATCCATATACACAGGCAAAACATTCATAAAATTAAATCTGAAAAAGGTTTTATTTTTAAAAAGGCAAAAACTGACAGTGAAGGAGAAGAAAGCAAGATATAGACACAGAGGGGCTGGACGGAGGTTGGGGCTCAGCAGTTAAAAGCACCTGCTGCTCTCCCAGCGGACCTGAGTTCAGTTCCCAGATCCCATGTCAGGTAGCTCACAACTGCCTGTGAAAGTAGTTCCAGAGAGGCCTGCTCCCTTTTTTGGCCTCCATAGGCTCCCATACATGTAAATAATAAATTTTCTACACAGAGTGGATCCAACAGACTTGGCCATTTGTAACACCTCTGCATGAAGAGATGGAGTGATATTTTTATTTACCACTTACTGGATGGAGTAGGGTGGGTATATAGCTTGGTGGTAGAATGCTAGACTTTCATCTGGAGTACTGTTTGGTCCCCAGCATCAGAAAATAATGAGAAGAATGGTAACAATAGTAATGATGGTAATACTAATAAAGAAACATCTGGGGGGAAAAGTCAGGTTTAAATTCTATATATAAAAAAATCAAAATAAAACTCGAAGAAAAAAGCTTAATGTGGTGGCTCACGCCTTTAATCCCAGCACTCGGGAGGCAGAGGCAAGCGGATCTCTATGAGTCCGAGGCAGCCTGGTCTACAGAGTGAGTTCCAGGACAGCCAGGGCTGTTACACAGAGAAACCCTGTCTTGAAAAACAAAAACATCATCTGGAAGAAATCGGTAAACAGTATAATTAGGACGGCAAAATGGCTGGTGGCTAAAGGAGACTGTGGTCAAGCCTGATGCCCTGAGTTTGATCCTTAAGCTCCATATATGGCAGAAGGAGAGAGCTGACTCACTCAGGTTGTTCCCAGATTTACACACACACACACACACACACACACACACACACACACACACACCCCTCATCCGTGTGCATGTGCACGTACTCAGACGTGCACAAGTACACATTACTTTCAACATATGTATACAGTTCCATACATTTCTTTCAATAGTTACTATACTACATTGTCCTACTGAAATTCTATCCAACATCATACTTTCAAACCATCATCCAAATATTTAGTGGAAAGCAATGTGTAGAGTGGAGTTAACTTTTTAGGCACTTGTAATTCTGATTTCCTTTCGTTTTTTGGGGTGCTGGTGACCTGTTCCCCACCCATTCCAAGCATACACTTCCCTGTTCAGCTGCACCCTAAGTCCACACCTATAATCCTTATTATATTTCAAGAAAAGGTCTCTTGTGGCTCAGGCTGGCCTTGAACTTTGTGTAGCTGAGAATGAGTTTGAGTAACCGTCCTGTCTCCATTTCGTGTATACTTTGGATTACGGGAGTATACCAACACGCTCAGTTTATATGGTGCTCTGAGGACACTGCAGCTGAAGAAGCACCGCCCACTGACCACACTGCCTCTGAAGCACCGCCCACTGACAACAAGGCCCACAGGATAAGAGCCGAGCTGCAGAGTTTATCTATGGGTGTGAGGCAGCAATGCTTAGACAACTTAGTTTTCATTTGAGACAATGCTTCTCTGTGTAACGCTGGTCTGATCTTACTATGTAGTCCATGCTGGCCTTGAACTTGCAGAGATCAATATGCCTCTGCCTACTCAGCTCAGTTTAGGTTTCTTGACTTCCAATGGAGCTAATAAGGTTGTGGGGAGGATTAAGTACGATCCTGCTGATACCTGTGAAGACAGAAATGGGGTGAGGGAATTAAACAGGACAATTCACAGGATGTGACAAGCCCGTGTCCTTAGCTTTGTTGTAGGTTTTCCCCTACTTTTTTTTTTTTTTTTCTTTTTAAGCTTTGTTGTGAATGCCTATGGAGTATTCTTTCATGCTATTGCCATGGAAACTAGTTTTTCTTGGCTGATCGTATTTTCTGACTGGTTATTTTATCAACCCCCCCCCCAATGTATCAGTGAGAACTGTTTTAAAATCAGTATGTATTCATATATTTTCATATAACAATTATTTTTGGATCTAGCATTCTCCTTTTGCATTGAGGCTCAGCTACAGTGCAGTTAATCATGCTCTCATCTGGACAGTGCTATCTTATGTCTAGGGAGGGGGGACTTATCTGAACAGGGTCACCATGTGTCTGGAGTAAGTTTCACAGTTAAGAAACAGGCTACTAAGCTACCAAGGCTTCAAGCGAGGGTGTGTAGGTTGTCAGTAGTAGAATACTTCTTTAGCATGACCAAGACCTTGGGTGTGTTCTGCAGAATCAACTACAAAGTCTGACAGTATACTTCTGAGGTTTCTGAAACAGATACAGGTCAGGAAGACTGAAAAACGATTCATTTTAAAAGTTGTGCTGTTGTTGGTTGGTGGGTGGCACATGCCTTTAACCCCAGGACTTAGGAAGCAGAGGCAGGCAGATCTCTGCAAGTTAGAGGCCAGTCTGGTCTGTAGAGAGAGTTCTAGGACAGTCAGGGCTGTTATGCAGAGAAACCCTGTCTTGAAGAAAAACAAAAACAAAACTTGTGTTGTTGGTTAGTTTTTATCAGTTCGACCAAGCTAAGTCATCTGAGGAGAGGGACCCTCATTTGAGGAAATGTTTCTATTAGACTGGCCTGTAGGCAAGTCTGCAAGGGCACTTTGTTGACTAATGATTGAAGTGGGAGGGCCCAACCCACTGAGGGCGGTGCCACCCCTTGCCAAGCGGTCCTTGGGTTGTTTGAGAAAGCAGGCTAAGCAAGCCATGGGGAGGGAGCAAGCCAGGAAGCAGCACCTCTTGGTTCTTGTTTCCAGGTTCCTGACTTGAGTTCCTGCCTGCCTTCCCTTCTTGATAAACGTCAACTGTAAGCTGAAATAAACCTTTTTCTCCCCAAGTTGCTTTAGCCATGGTGTTTTGTCACAGCAATGCAAAAGAAACCGGAACAAAAGGCAGGGATATTTTTTTAATTTTCAACGTGTTGTCTGCCATCTGTGTGCAGTGCGCACGGAGGCCAGAAGAGGGCACTGGATCCCCTAGAGATGGAAGCACCATCAGCTGTAGCTGACTGACACTGGTGCTGGGAAATGATCTTTGGTCTTCTGGAAAAGCAGAAAGCATTCTTTACTGCTGAGCCATCTTTCCAGACCCAAAGATAAGAATTTTTAAAACTTAATATGGGGCCAGACAGACACGATAGTTCAATGGATAAAGGCATTCGTTGCCAGGCTAGACAGCCTGAATTCCATCCCTGAGATCCACACAGTGGAAGGAAAGAACAGGTTCCTGAAAGCTGTCTTTTAATTCTCTCTCTCTCTCTCTCTCTCTCTCTCTCTCTCTCTCTCTCTCTCTCTCTCTCTCTCTCTCTCTCTCTCTCTCTCTCTCTCTCTCTCTCTCTCTCTCATACACTCACTCACAAAATTACTCTTAAAATAAATTACATTAAAACATAAAAATAGAAGAAAAAATAAAAAATAATTTGGTGAAAAATCTATAGAATCCCTCATTCAAACTAACACTGAGACTTTTGAGTAAAAAAAGGCACAATCGATGAATTTGTCTAAAGCTTGTAGTTTCATCACTTGGGAGGCTGAGGCAGGTCTATTGTCTGAGATCAGCAGGTCAGGGCCAGTCCCAAGATGTAGAGACCCCCACCCTGACCACAGAAAACCAAAAGTAAGTGAGAACAAAACCCACAAACTGGGGCTCCCTCAGGTCAATCAAAGCTTGTGACCATAGTAGCCCCAACTGACACCTCACCGCTCTAAGAGGTCCCTGTAACGAGTAGGTCCCAAGGGGATTCTTGGTGAAATTAGCATCTGGATCACATGATCTCATGTGGTTGATTTACACTCAAACAGAGACAAAGGCCCAGACAACCATGGTGAAGGACACAGGAGAGGGACCTTGATAATGCTGGGCCATCAGCACTCCTGGGAATTTCACAAACACTGGCACAACAGTACCCATGACTCCACATGCAATTTAGAGGCTGGGCAACGGGATCTCATTCAGAATTCCACATCTGACTGCCTGACCTGAAACATAGGGAGGAGTAAGGGAATCACCTCTGAGGACCATTTTTACGTGTGTTTAATTTAGCACTCATGTCAGAATGTTTTATAAATGAGGGAATTGAAACTCAGAAAAATTAAGATCTTAGTCAATTTCAAATTCAAGTTTATATGCCAGTAAATCTAGCTATCTGATTTATTGCTCAAACATAAAACAATTATACATACTGTAGGCTGGAGGGATAGCTCACTTGGTAGAACACTTGCCAGCAAGCACGAGGCCCTGAGTTTCCTTCCCTAGCACCACATAAACTAGATGTGCTGATGCATACCTGTAACCCAGCTCTTGGAAGGTAGAGAGAGGCAGGCAGATCAGAAGTTCAAGATCATCCTGGGTTATATAGGCAAGTATGGGGCCAGCCTGGATTTCATGAGACCTTGTCTCAAGAAAATAAAACAAAACAAAATCTAGGAAAGGATTATGCTATAAAATCATGAAAAAATAATCTTGGGGGTACAGTCTCACCCCACTCCTGGCTACCTAAAATATTTAGATATTTAGTGTAAATAAAGCTTTTTGTCATTTTTTTTTTTAAGACAAGAGTTTTGCATAGGCCAGGCTGACTTCAAATTTAAGTCCCTATCTTTCTGCCTCCACATCCCAAATGCTGGGATAATGGGCATAGACCACTTCACACAGTTTATGATGTGCTGAGATTTGAACCCAGGGCTCAGTGTGTACTAGGCATATTCTCCACCCATTGAACTATATCCACCCCTAGCCTCTAAAATATTTTAAAAGTGCTTTTAAAATAACCCCCCTATTAGTGAGGAAGAAAACCCTCTCAAATAATAATAAAATTGACAATTAGTCTCAAGCCAGGGGTTTTGTCTTTTTTGTTTGTTTGTTTGTTTGTTTGTTTTAGTTTTTTGAGACAGGGTTTCTCTGTGTAGCCCTGACTGTCCTGGAATTCACTTTGTATCCCAGGCTGGCCTCGAACGACAAATGTGGTCTCACCTCTGCCTCCTGAGTGCTGGTATTAAAGGCATGTATCATCACCACCCAGGTTCAAGATAGTTTTTAATATATCCCAAATTAATAGACTGCTGATTAATTTTGCCCCAGTGTCAATACAAGAGAATTTTGGGGTTCAAGGTCAGCCTGGCCTATATAGAGAGATGTTGTTGAGAGAGAGAAAGGGGTGGGGAGAAGAGGATTGATTTTCAGCATCTCACTGTACTCAGCCCCTTAATGGGGCTGGCCCACAGATGGGATAGTAGCTTAGACATGTGCCATTGTTTTGGACCTACAACTTGGTGTTCCTTGTGCTGTCTGTAAGCTCACCTTTCCCCTTCGGCAAACCTCTGTTCCTGAGTTCTTAAAATGCCTTATAGAACTTTGAAGGTGGCACACCCCTCTGGCACAGGGAAGCAGGTCTGGGTACACAGAAGTCACGCCTGGCGTGTCAAGTCTTGGCAGGCTCTGAGCTACTTCCTGTCTACTTCGTCCTGAGCCTGTGGTCATTCCCTGTGCAAACCTTCTGTCACTTCTCCTTTTCATTTTCACTTCTAATTATATTTTGTTTGGCTTGTCTTAATACGTCTCACTCTCACCCAGGCTGACCAGGACCTCCTGAGCTGAAGCAGTCCTCCCACTTCAGCTTTTAGAGTGTTTGGGACTACAGGTGTGCACTGCTATACCCTGCTCTTGTTTTGTATGTGTATGTGGGGGTGGGCATGTGGACACATGCATGTGGAAACCAGAGCCATTTAATCTTTTTTTTTTTTTTTTAGATTTAAATTGCTTTATTTTATTATTCCATGTAGGATTATTTTGCCTGCATGTATATATGTGTATGGCGTGCACACAGTGCTCCAGGAAGTCAGAAGAGGTTGTCAAATGTCCTGGGATTGGAGTTACAATGGTTCTGAGCCACCACATAGGTCCTGTGGAAGAGCAGCCAGCGATCTTAACCACTGAGCCATCCCTTCAGCTCCCTGCCTTTTTCCGAGATAAGCTTTCTCTTTGGCCTGGAACTCATCAAGTAGACTAGGCTGTCTGGCCAGTGAACCAAACACTTTTTGGCCTGTCTCTGCCTCCCCAACATCCCAGGACACCTTGCCTTTTTTTTTTTTTTTTCCTTCTTTTTTTTTTCTTCACATTGGTTTTAGGGATCTAACCCAGGTCCTCACACTGGCAAAGCAGATAGGTCCTCCAGTTCCTGGTGAGCCACCCCCAATTATTGCCAGTTCCTATGCCAAACCATAAAGCCAGCAAGGTCTGGGGTACTTGTGCCCTAGTGTCTGACTTATCTCCTGGAAAGGAATTCAGTACTTTGCTGCCCTACCATTGGGAATAGTTACAAAAATTCAAACAACATGAGTGTCTTTCAAATGGCTCAGTGGATAAGGGCACTTGCTTGGGAGCCTGACCACCTGAGTTCAATCCCCAGGACCCACATGGAGAAGGGGAGAATCAACTCCTGCAACTTATCCTATGAATTCCACACATGTTCAGAGGTATGTGTGCACCCTTTATCTTAAGAATTGATGTGATTCACATGCCCTAAGATTCTTGCTTTAAAATGTATAATCCAGTAGTTTTGGGTATAGTCACAGTGTTACCACCATCAGCAGTTCCTCCAGGATATCCCTGGACCACCTTCCCCTCAACAAAGCTCCTTTGTTCTGTTAGCAGAAACTCCACACTTCATCCTCCAGCCCACAAGAGGCCAAGATCTGCTACTCTGCAGTGTTCCCTACCTACCACTGTCACACACTTGGAATTGCATTTTGTGAACTTTGGCCCTGACCTTTCACGTAACTAGTTTTCCCAGGTTCTTTTCCCTGGCTGGGTGTATCAGCAGTTGCTCCCTTTCCTGGCTAGATCATAGTTCTCTGTAGATATGCACTACATTAAAACAAACACACAGAAAAACAGATGATTTTTTACTATCGCGACTAGATTCATGTGAAGGGTGACAATCAAATCTTATGGTTTTCTGCGCCCTGGGACTTTCAGGCTTTTCTTTCTCGGACACTGGGAACGCAGCCCTGTGGTGGCCCTGAGAGTTTACTTCCTCAGCTTCTCCCAGCACAAGGCACCAGGCTCCCTAATCCCGTTTAGGAATCCGCGTTCAGCTTCTCTCCTTGGCTACCTGGTTTCCTGAAACCGGACACCGCAGAGGACAGAGCTCTCTCTATTCTTGTTTCCCAAGGAAACTAATTCAGGTATAAAAGACGGGTGAAGAAAATATTTTCGACGTTCCTTAGAATCCAGCAACGAAAAAAAAAAAAAAAAAAAAAAAAAAAAAAAGGATTTCCTTTGGGCTGTGGCCACGATTGTGATCTTTTATACAGATAAAATATTTCTCTTTAAAAAAAAGAAAAAAAAGAAAGAAACTTCTAGGAAACATCATGCGACTTGGGAGCTAAATCGATGCTTAGTTTTTCCTTAAAAGAAGAGACACGAGAGCAGCTTTCTCGTCTGCGAGTGTTTTCATCCCCCTCGGTTTGGGGGTGTTTCCCTGGGGGCGGCTCGGACAGCAGCAGTGTGCTCTGTAGGCTGGTGAGGCCGCAGGACTACAGGATCCAGAGTCCTTTGGAAACTTGTAGTTCCACGCTTGTTGGTTACCTCGGCTTCCCTGAGGACTGACGCTGCGAAAACAAATTCTGATTGGTCAGGCCTGTGCTGAATTCTCCATTTATGGACAGATTGCCCGGCCCGAACCCAGGCTGAGCCAGAGAAGAGTTTGGATTAAGTGTTAGGGAAAGACGGTCCAGGCAGGGAAGCTGGGCAAACAGTCCCGCAGAGCGCATCGGGTGCATCTCTAGACAGTTGGGGATCCTCAGGTCTGAGAGTGCACCAGGTCTGCTAAATCTTGCCGCACCTAGCGTCTCGGATCCCGCCTGGATGGAGTCCCATCTGGGTTTCCATTGGCTCCTGTGAGTGCTTGGGTGTCTGGAGCTTGTTTTTTTGGCGAAGGGAATCAACTTTTGAAGTTCTCTCAGGAGACCGCGTTCCAGCCCCAGTGTCCAGGCAGCCGGATCCGGCGGAGGCGCGACTGCGGCGGGAGTCACCATGGTGAGTTGGCTTGCTGCGTCCCAGGACGCCTGACCCTGGGATAGGGCAGGAAGCCCCGGAGCGCCGGCACCTACCTTGGGCAAGCTGCCCAGGCCAGGGGGTGGAGAAGGTGGACGCGGGAGTATGCACTTCTGAAGCACCGATTTCCTGCTGTTTGCTGTAAACCGGGTCTTGGCCGGGAAGAGCGACCGAGTCGGGCAAGGAAAACTCTGAAGTGGCTTTCTGCGCCGGGAAAGTTTTGGTGGCAATGTTGCTGTGGATGCCAGCTGTCGGAAGTTAGGGCGTGAGCACATCTGGTTTCACCGATACAGCCATGGAACCGGGGACCCTTTTCTCCTTCAGGGAAGGTGGGGGGGTCACGCCTGTGTCCCGCAGGTTCCCCTCCCCCGGGCGGGCACCAGCGTTAGTTCTCTGGCAGGCTGACCCTGCAGCTGTCCCCCTGGCATGGACCCGGGCAGTCCCGCCTGCACTGGTGATGGGCCGCGCGCTGCACAAAGGCAGGCGGGGGCACCAGGTACCACCGAGCACCTGGCAGTGGTCTGGACTGCAGGGACTCTGTAATGATGGCGCACAGCGGCAGTCACACTGGCCGGGAGCCCAGACCCATAGGGTCCTTGTATGGGGTAAACACCTCCGGCCGCGGGCCCCACCCGGTCCCCAGCTCCAGAAGACCGCTACCCTGCTTCACACGCCACAAGTCCCTGAGAGCGTCCCTGGTTTTGTTCTTTCCCGCTTGGCATTTGGGGCGTGTATGGCGTGGACTGCCTCTCTTTAACTTCTTTGAGATTTTTGTCGCTACCCGGAGGAGTCCCCAGCCCAGCCACTCTCCTCTCTTAGTTCCAATAACCTTAGCCACATCCCCCGGGCTTTGCTGTGGTGTAGTTTTACATCAGAAGGACAAAAGCATAGATTGTATTTTGGAGAGATTGCCAGCCCACCAGGACCAAAAGAAGAAAAAAAAAAGTTTTATTTTTAAACTTGAAGTTCTAAAAATCCAAAGTTTCCACACTTGCTTCTCAGTGGAGGAACTTGTCCTCCTGGATTTGTAGTTGTTTACTGGCCATGAGGGTGAAGCTTACTAAAAAAGATGCCTAGCATAGCGCGCTCGCTTGAGAAATCTGTATCCCAGATCCCAGTGCCAAGCATCCGAGGCACAGGCTGGGCAGAGCCCACATGCAGTGTACTCACGGCCCCGGCCCCTTTGCTATTTATCCAAATGGACGATTTGATTTAAAACAAACGAAACCTTTAAAAGGCATCCTGGCCCCAAGCTTTTACTTTTTACATAGTTCAAAATTATGTCACCCTTTGCCCCCCAGAGAGAACACTTCATTTATAAATATTCTTCCTCCTTCAGTTTTGAGATTTCAGAAGTCAGTCCACGCTGCTCACAGTGTACCCTGAGCTGCGGTTGGGTGGAGTTTCGAGGGCCTCTGACCACTTGAACTTGAGCAGTGTGATAATCCTGGTGCCTAAGGATGGCTATAATTACTATTCCATGCATGGTTCAATATTTCTAAAAAAAAAAAAAAAAAAAAAAAAATCAATGTGTTTATGTCAAGGACTGAAAGGAATTTCCCTGAATGTAACTGTCTAAGTGGTACCTTGAGAAAATGAACTGTCCTGTATTAAACTCACTTTTTCCTGCGGGGTAGACCCAAAATTAGCCTGTGATGTCTTTTTTCAGAGACGTGGGGAAACACGCTCAGTTTGGCTCCTTGCAGTTGGTGTGGCTGGTTGATCCATCCGATGTGGAGGAGGTGTGTCTTAGCTTCCCTTTTGATGCCTGTGTAGGCAGGGTATAGTCTACCCTGTGGGCTCCCTGCCATCAACACAGACTGGCATGTTATGGGTCACTAGGAGGCTATCTATGTATCAGATATGGATGGCAGGGCCACAATTGGCTACCCAGAAAAGTTGAAACAGCTGGCCATCCTGAAATAGATGTGCCGTGGACAGAACTCTGGTTTCTAGAGTCATCTGGACAGAGTTAGAGGAACTATTTCTTCCATGACTTGAAAGTGTGAGTGGGCCTATCAGCTGGGTGAAGGTGCCTGAGGACAGAGTACCTACATTGCAGATAGTTAGGAGTCCAGTGAGAATGCTCAATGTTTACGTAAGAAGTGTTAGGCTGAATGAAACCTCTGTGTTCTGCATCTGTCTGGGCCTGCCCAGTTGAATCCCTCAGCTGCTTAGGACAGGAAGGGATGGGCCATTACCCTTGGTGGGTGTGTCCAAGAATCAGCACAGAGAGCACAGGCCCTTGGCCAGGCTGCTGGAGAGCACCTGTACTGTGAACTCTCCCTGGTGCTTGTGTGATGGCTACTCTTGATTGGCAAGCTGGTGGGATTTAGGGTCTTAACAGAATGAGACCGCAGGGCATATCTGAGAGTTTCTAGCTTAGGTTACTAGAGGCTGGAAGAGCCATTCTTTACATGGTGGCACTGTTCCATGGGCTGGGGACCAGGGCTGAATAAAAAGGAAAGTGGGAGCTGAGCACCAGCTGTGTCTCTCTCTGCTTCCTGCCTTTGGTGGAGGCTTCCATACCTCTTCCACCTTGACTGGACTGTATGCCTCCAATGGTCCACTTAGACAACCCTTCTGTGAGTTACTTTTATCAGGGAAATTTGTCACAGTAAGAAAAGCAGCTGTGTGTGTGTGTGTGTGTGTGTGTGTGTGTGTGTGTGTGTGTGTGTGAGAGAGAGAGAGAGAGAGAGAGAGAGAGAGAGAACTTTTCAAGGAGATCTCAGAGCAAATTAGACAACCAATACCTAAGGCCCTGTGACTTACTCAGTTGTGACTCATGATGAAAATTCACTTCAGACTCATGAATATTAACTACGGGACATTAACTCATCTTGGGAAACCCAGACTGTATTACTAGGCCTAAGCCATAGTTATTGTTACCCTCTTCATTAGGAGGGTTGACATTAGGTGGCGGTGGTGGGGAAACATCTCCATACGTCATCATATCTGAGTGAGCGTTGGTGAGAAGAGTCTACAAATATCCTGTTGTCTCTAATACATAACTGTATGTTTAGGGTTTCCTCTCTTGGAAGAGAAGTCCAGTTGGGCATTGGATGGACAGAGATGAGGCATGGGAAGGAGGTGAAGGCCACCCTGCCTCTATCTCTGCTGAGGACTCCACTGGTAGAAACTCCAGTGACTCTGAAGAACCAGGGTTAGGGTTATGGTTAAGGTTAGGGTTAGGGTTATAGCACCCATGTGGCAACTCACAACTGTCTGTAACTCAAGTTCCAGGGGATCTGACACCATCATACAAATGCACATTAAAATAAATACATTATTAAAAAATTTTAAAAAAGGACACAATCTATCCTTGGAGAGTAAACAAAGAACACATGTCCCGTGGTCACACTGACCATATTACCAGGCTACCTTGTAGTAGTCAAGTGGCAATCTAGATCTCATGCTGGCACTGTTCACTTTTAAGTACCTTGATGTCATTGAAAGGCCAAGCTTATCTGAGGGTCATCTGCTTGCAAGCTCATGTGGTGTCCTGTGAATCACAACACTTCCTCCATCTACTTGCTAGCCAGAAGGTCTAAATGGCGGTTGCTGTGTACACAGCAATGATGTCAGTGTTGTATATATCCACACCTTCTCCTGGGGCCTCGATAGAGAAGGCGATGGCCTGTTTTTTTTTTTTTTTTATACCTGTGGAATTTGGTGACTTAAACAGGGAAAATCCCTGTGCAGATGCTAATCAGAGCTGTCAGAACAGGAGTGGAGATGGCTTGTGAGTGATAAGGCTGCACTTACAGCTCTTCTGGTTACCCTTCATCCCTCTGTTTTAGTGAAATACCTCAAGGCTGCACAACACCCCTTACTCCTTGCCCCTTTCAAAGTGCAGAACGTGAGGTGGACTTCAAGGGTTGTCCTGAAGGCTGGAGAGTAAGCACCTGTGAGCATTTTAGGAGCCACAGATTCCTCTTTTCCTGGTGTGTCGTGAAGTCACATGAGACCAAAGACCGAGCAGCGCTTCTCATCTTCTGGGAGAGCAGATGAGGGCTCCACTGCTTAGCAAGAGCACTTGAAAGCCTATCATCAGCATCTCTGTTCAACGCCACACACACACACACACACACACACACACACACACACACACACACACACACACACACACACTACACACACACACAAACACTCACACACACACACTCACACACACACAAACACTCACACACACACACTCACACACACACAAACACTCACACACACACTCACACACACACACTCACACACACACTCACACACACCTCACACACACAAACACACACACACACTCACACACACACAAACACTCACACACACACACTCACACACACACACAAACACTCACACACACTCACACTCACACACAAACACTCACACACACACACACAAACACTCACACACACACACTCACACACACACAAACACTCACACACACAAACACATACACATACACACTCACACACACAAACACTCACACACACACACACACACACACACACACTCACACACACAAACACACACACACACAAACACACACACACTCACACACACTCACACACTCACACACTCACACACACACACACACACACACACACACACACACACACACACACACACACACACACACACACCTACCTCACTGTGTGTGTAGCCCAGGCTGGCCTCCAGCTACAGTCTTCCTACCTCAGCTTCCCAGCTGCTGGCTTTGCTGTGGTTCTCAACTGTTCTAATGCTGTGACCATTTTACACAGTTCCTCATGTTATGGTGACTCCAACCTTAAAATTATTTCCATTGCTACCTCATAACTGTAATCTTGCTACTGTTACGAATCATAATGTAAATATTTTTGGAGATAGAGGTTTGTCAGAGGGGTCATAACCCACAGGTTGAGAACCACTATAGTATAGGCATGTGCCATACCTGGATATACCATGCAGAAATATTTTGAAACCTCTAGACAACTGTAAGTTACTCTGGTCCTCATAGTGGGATATGTACGTTCAGTCATGCTTTTCCAGGTTTGAATTTGAGTAATTTATATATATTGTATATTAATTTATTATATGAGATACAGATATAACATATACAATATTTAATATATATTAAAGGGTGCCTGTATGTATGTCTGTGTACCATGTATATGATTCATGTAGACACCTGGTGCCTGAGGAGGCAAGCAGAAGCCATCAGAGGCTTTGAAACTGGAGTACAGATGGTTGTGATCTGTATTATGTGGGTGCTGAGATTCAAACCTGTGTCCTCTACAAGAACAACCCATGCTCTTAACTGCTTAGCCATCTCTCCAGACCCATTATTTGCATGTGTGTGTGTGTGTGTGTGTGTGTGTGTGTGTGTGTATACCCATATTTAACAAACATGCAGCAACTTATATTTTTTACCATTATGTGGTTAAATTTTTCTCAATAGTATTTTCTTTCCTGTCCTTTATTTTGTTTTTTGTTTTGTTTTGTTTTTTTTTCTAGACAGGGTCTTACTATGTAGCTCTGACTGCTACTTTCCTGGAACTTATTTTCTACAAAATAAGTAGGCCTCAAACTCTCAGAGATCTGCCTGCCCCTGCCTCCTAGGAGTGCTGGGACTAAAGGTGTGCGCCACCACTGCTTAGCTTATTTTATTTTCACTTGACTAATTTTGCAGTGCTGAGGATCCACCCAGCAAATACAGGATGAGTGCAGTATCTCCCAACCACATCCCCAGACCCTGATATTTTTATTTCCCACTTTGCTTGGACTTGACATTTACAGAGCAAATAAGAGGTCAAAGGTTAAATGCCAATGGTATTAAAAATAAACATCTTAGCCCGTAAGTTCATTCGGTAATAATAGCAAGCAAATCAAGTTCTGAATTTTGTACTTCAGAATTTATTTTGGCATAGCTAACAGCTTTTTGGTCATCCTAGCAGAATTTTTTTTTTTTTTGAAATATATTTTTTGACAGTTATATCAAGTCAAGCAGAATTTACAGATCCTTTCCTAAAATAACAGTGCTGGCTTTGACAAGCCAGGGAGGGGCCTTTCATATCTACGCAGACTTGGCTTTCACTTCTGAAGTCCCGCCTGGAGAACACCAGTATTACCCCAGTTTAAAGCCCTTTCAGTTTTGTTTTGTAACGTTTCTCCTTACACTTATTTGTTTATTTCTGTGTGTACATGCATCTGCAGGGGCGGAAAGGCAACTTGCAGGCATCAGTTCTTTCTTCCTATCATGCCGGTCCTGGAGATCAAACTGTGGTTGTCAGGTTTGGCAGTGAGTACCCTTGCCCATTGAGCATCCTGCCAGCCCTCCAAGCATTTTTGGATGGTCATTTACGAGCTTCAGAAGAAAGACCATTTTTAATGAAAATTTATTTTCTGACCTAAAATACTAGTGGCCATGTGACTGCCATCCTTTTCACAGGGCTCTGTACTTGGTCCCTTCTGCTGTCTCTATTCTGCCTCTGAGGAGGGGGCACCCACCCTACTGTGGGTGTGCAGTTTTATGTAGAGCAGGTGTGGAGGTGGAGGTCAAGGAGGTAGGTAGGTCCCTTTCCCTAGGAGTTAGGCATGAGAGCAGTGTGAAGGCAGTCCATGATCTCTTGGGTATTTAGAATTCCAATGTGTATTCATATTCACTTGTTGTAAGGCCTTCTAGAACACCTCAAAAGAGTTCAAGATTTCTGTCTTAAACCTTTACAGAGGGAGGGGTCTGGGGAGATGACTCAGTGAATAGGAGTTTGCCATGCAGGCATCAAGACTTGAGTTCAGCTCCCCAGCACTCATGTTAAATCCTCTATGGCAGCACTAGGGTGTGGGAGCAGGTCTTCGGGACTCACAGAAACATGAAACTCCAATTTGAGTGAAAGACCATTCCTCAAAAAATAAGGTGGAGCTGGGTGGTGGCGCAGGCTGATCTCTGTCAGTTCGAGGCCAGCCTGGTCTATAGAGCCAGTGCCAGGATAGGCTCCAAAGCTACACAGAGAAACCATGTCTCAAAAACAAACGAAAAAATAAGGAGTGATTAAGATATCCCTACATCTGTTTCTGGCCTCTACATGTGCCCACACGAAGCACACATGTGTAAAACACACACACACACACACACACACACACACACACACACGGAATAAAACAAACAGAGGACCCCAAACCTTCATGGAGAGTAGTCTCAGGCTTCGATTCAGCTCAGTCAGCAGAATGCTTGCCTGGTATGCACAGAGCCCTGCATTTGATTCTCAACATATGCACGCCTAGTGTGCTAGTGCCTGCCTATAATCCCAGAATTCAGGTGGTGGATGGAGGTGGTGATACAGTTCCGCAGGAGTCTCATGAGTCCCGGGCTCATCTTTGGCTATGTAGGGAGCTTGAGGCCAATCTGGAATACACAAAAACCTCTCTTTCAAAGAGCAAGGAGCAAGGTCAAGGGAGGAGAGTTGGTCTTCCAGTTTAATGACTTCTGAAGGCTCTGGGTTTTGGCTGAGCTGTGGCAGAGTACAGATCTTCTGATCTTAGTCTAAGAAGGGGATGGATTAGAATCTTATTTTCTCAAAAGTCTAGACACAACCAAGATAGTTTTGTTTCTGATCCTTTCAAGAAGGCTCTCTTGAAGATGAAAGTGGGTTATTTTTGATTCATTGCCTCTTAAACTGTAAAAGATTATAAGAAATAAAGTCTGAAGCACTCACCCGTAATACCATTGCCTGAAATTCGGTAATTATTTTATGTCTTTGGGATTCCTTCCAATCTATTCTAACACACACTGTTTTTTATGCCATTGTAATTAAGAGGCAAATGGATCACCCATACTCTGTATTTTCCCCCAAAAATTTATATTATAAATCCTTCACCTTCGTAGACATATTTATGGCCTTTGCTGGTGGAATAATACCTCCAATAATAGCCTGATAGCCAAACCTAAGTCAGAACTACAGAAAAATCTCCCCTATAAGTGTGTACATGGAAAAGTTGCCTGGGCACTGCATTTTGTGGCATCCCAGGTGCCTTATACCCGGGTCCAGGCTCTGTTTGCTTTACTATGCTGGTACCTGATAGCTGGCACCTGTTGCTGGTGTTGCTTGGAGCCCTTTATCTTCCTCTTAGCCTCTGGAGACTCCTCTGTGATAGTATAGAGTAGGCAGAGGGCCAGCCAGGGCAGCGTGGCAGCGGGATTGCCTTTGAGTCTGGATGCTCCAGCAGCCTTGTTCTCTGTCTCTCCACCAAAGCTGCTCCCTCCCTGTCTCCATGCTCCTGTTTCCCCTGCTTTAAAGACAGTCTGTGTAGCAGCCGCCACATTTCCCTCACGTTCTTCCTCTGCCAGCCTGGGATCCTTGGTCCAGTTAGTTTTCCAGAGCATTCATGTGTTTCTTTGTGCCCTTTCTCACTCTCTGAATCTTCCACTCCAGTGGCTGGCTTGCAAGTTCATCATGGCTCCCTGGTAGTAGCCTGTTTCTTCGGGGATGGTCTGTTTGTTCTGTACCGCATCCTTGAGGGTCTCAAACTTCTTCCCTGACAATGGTCTTTCCATGTGCCTGCCTTACACCTCTTGTTGAAGGGGACCATCAATTACACCAGGTACTGGCCTACTGTTTCTGTTTGTTGCTTTTTGTTTGTTTGTTTGTTTTTTCGAGTCAGGGTTTCTCTGTGTAGCTTTGAAGATCCACCTGCCTCTGCCTCCTGAGTCCTGGAATTAAAGACGTGTGCCTAGCTTGGCCAATCTTTTCGATAGTCTAGGCTGGGAAATCTTCAGGAGTCAGGTCTAATGACAAATACTTGTTTAAAATTTCTTTCATTTTCTTTATCTCCTGTTTATCTCGAAAGCCCCAGAGAGCTGGTTCAGCTCATTACTGACCCAGTTTTTCTGGCAATACTCTGCCCTTCTGGTAACGTCACTTCCTTCAACCTTTAATTATCAGCCGGAGCATAGGGCTCACCTTCTTCATTGGTTACAAGCTGCCTCACCAGTTATGTTCTATGTCCTTTTGACTTCCCTCCCAGGATGTAGCCTTGGTGATTTAAAATAAGGTTTCTGGAGCATTAAGGTTGTGTGTGTGTGTGGGGGGGTATCTAGATGGGGAGAATTCAGGCGACACCCTCAGGAAATCAGCAGCAGTACTAAAATTGCCACAGCAGACATGGTTGGTACTCATTATGTATGTGCCCTGTTCTTTTTCTGACTCACCAAGTATGTTTTAAGTGTCTGCCCTATGTGCCACACTCTTGGAGGCCCCACAGGGCTCACATGACTGTAATATTTTATTTGCTTTATACTTAAAAAGAGTTAGAACGTAAATGTGGTTAAGTAGCATTAATTTTAGGCAGTATGCACGTAGGTTATTTCTTTGTTAGTCTGTGTGTTTTAACATCTTTTTCCAATTAAGAAAAAATGCACATAAACACATACATACAATCTTTTGTATAATTTTAGGAACTGCAGAAAGCTGTGAACCCACACAAAATCATACCTAGAGCTGTAGCAAATGTTATTTTTGAGATGGGATATTAAGGTAAATGGTCAGTGTTGGACTTCCATTAGGTTATCTTAATGACTCGATGTAAGGTGGTGGCAAGAGTAAGTCCCCAGTGAGTGTCACCCAGGGCACATGTACTGTGTCTGTTGCTCAGTACTCCAACTTGTCATCCCTTTGTTATCATCCCTTGCTCCAGGTGTGTGTACATGTTCTTGACATACCAACTCATTTCAGACGCTGTGATTGGAATGAGAAACCTGTATTATTCCTGGGATCCTGTTTATTAGCTGGCCAGTTCCCATTTAGACTCTTGGGACTCCTGTGGTCAACTGGTGGCTTGGCTGGGAATGTGTGATCCAGGACGACCTTACTTACCTGCCTGGTCCATTTCCAGCTGTAGCAGTGGAGACGTCACAATACACTGGTCTTGGCTTGTTTGTGTAGTCATGGTCATACCACAGCATTAAGAACAGTAAGAAGCCTAAGTGCCAACACATAAAAATTTTCTAAATTATGTTTGCATCGTATTTACTGTCATCCTCACTGGCCAAAGCAAGTCACTTGTTTATGCCAAGAATCATTGGAAGAATGGACTACCCTAAGGGCTGAGGAACAGCCCTCCACCACACCATCTTTCTTTAAATCACTGGGGGCAGGAATGTAGGGGCAGAATGATCCTGGGAGCTGTACCTTTTGAGCTTCTGTGTGTGACAGATACTCAAGCGTTACTCCTGATACATCCTCAGCTGATTTTTCCAAGGCAGGAAAACAATTAGAGACCTCTCAGTCTCCTTCCAAAATTGCTGCTCTGTTGTTGTTGAAAAGGTCAAAGCGATAGTTAACAACAAAAAGAAAAAGTATTTTCTATCCGCCGAAGGGAACTCTGTGAAAATAACAAGCGTGTTACTTGAGCCCAAACGTAGAGTACCCTGAGTCATGCCAAGCCAGACAGGCCAACTGTCCTTCTGGACTAATGACTGGAACTCATTGCCGTTCCAAGGTGGAGACAAGACTTCTCGCTGCCTGATGCTGCCTTTCCAGCCAGTACTGAGCTGTCCATGTGGAGAAAAATATTCCTTACACAGACAAAAATGCATATTTTCCTTGGCTGGAAAGCATGTCGCTGGACTATAAGAGGATTCTCAAAATAACCTGTGTCACTTCCATATCATGTGAGCCACAGAGCGTGCCATCCTCAGGCTCCTGTATAACACAAGAAGTTATAGGACTACTTCATTCTTGTTCGGAGGACTTAAAAAAAAAAAACCCATAAAACCATTAGTCTACAAATCTCTCCATGCCCCCCCCTTTCCTCTCAACTTCTCTCCTCTCTCTCCCTGCATTTTATTTCTTTAAATAATTTTGAGACAGAGTCTCACTTTGTAGCCCAGGCTGGCCTCCAACTCACAATCCCTGCCTCCATCCCCGAGTGCCAGAATTAGTAGTGCTGGAGGCATTTACTTCGCCACACCCAGTTCTTTTATTTAGAACTCCACCAGGGGAAAGAAAACTAGCTTATGGCAACTGCTGGCCCATCTCTCTCTGCTCTCACCTTCCCTGCCGCAGCGAGCACAACACTTCATACACATTCTATTGGGTTTTAAGTCAAGCCAGGCTTGGCACTTGGTGCTTCTTGGCTGGGGGAAAAAGGGGTGTATCCCAGACAATCAGAGCTGGTCACTTCCCTTGTTTTATAGAACTGTGTAGACGTCTCTGGTCACTAAGGGGACTTCCCACAGTGTGTGTCATTCACTGGGTGTCCCGCAGTAATACCTTAGCATTTATATGGTGAGGTAAAGGACAGCGTGTCTCCCTGACCCTCCAGTCTTAGCTTCACTCAGGCACTGCGTTTAGGTTGAACAATAGGGAGAGGGTTTGTAGCTCCTAGCTTCTTCTTCGTGCCTCCACATTCGTACCAGTGTCAGCTGTGAAAAGAATGTCTAATTCTATGAGTGATCAGATGAGCTGAAATATAGAATGTCAAATTAGAAACGTATTGGAAGTTGGTGTGTGGCCATGGCTCCAATGGCAAGAGTGAGGACCTGAGTTCAAATTCCTAGGACCAGGGTACAAAGCCAAGTTTGTGCCTGTAACCCCAACACTGTGTGGGGGTGGAGGGAGGAAGATCCCCTGAGCTCCTTGGATATCAGCCTAGCTCCAGACCCAATAAGAGGCTTTGTCTTAGAGGAATAAGGCAGCGGTAGAGCTTGATACCCGATGTCTTCCTCTGGACATGTGCATGTGTGTGCAAGCTTACACACACACACACACACACACACACACACACACACACACACACACACAGTCACTTAGCAACTTAACAGAGTTGACCCTGGGACCCAAGTGTTCTGACTCACAGTCTAGGCCCATTTTTAAAACTTGCATTGACTGCAAATGCTTGAAAGTCAAGCATAATAAAGAGTAGGGAGAGGGAAAGTAGAAAGTAAGTATTAAGTTAAATCAACATTTTGTTTATTTATGGATTTTTGAGACAAGGTTTGCCTGTGTAACAGCCCTAGCTGTCCTGGAACTAGCTCTATAGACCAGGCTGGCCTTGAACTCAGGGAGAGCTCCACCTGCCTCTGCCTCCCGAGTGCTGAGATTAAAGGCGTGCGCCACCAACACCTGGCACTTTGTGTGCGCCACCAACACCTGGCACTTTGTGTTTCGTTACTGAGAGGTGGAGGCAGGGGCACAGAAAGGCTGAGCTAGCCTCGGAAAGGCTGAGCTAGCTTCGTCTTTCCAGTTCTTTCACCTGTGCTCACTCTGTCACACCAACCACACCCTCCCAGGGCTGTCCCTTCCTGCCCCACAAAGCCTCTTGTCTGTGGTTTTAGTTTGCTTCCTATTACTCTGATTAAAACAAAAACAACCCCCCCCCCAAAAAAAAACCCAAGACCAAACAGACAACAAACAACAATAAACACTCACCAAAAGAAACTTGGGAAAGAGAGAATTTACTTCATCTTACAGCTAGTTCAAGTCCATCACTGTGGTAGATCTGAGCAGGAACTCAAGGCAAGAACTAAAACAGGCCACTGGCTATTAGCTTGCTCCCCATGGCATCTTCAACCTGCTTTCTTACCTAACCTAGGATAACCTGTCCAGGGGCCGTGGCACCTGCTGCGAGCTGGGTCCCTCACACTGATTATTTATCAAGAAAATATACCCCACAGACTTGCCTACAGGCCAATCAGATGGAGTCATTTTCTCAACTGAAGTTCCTTCTTCCTAAATGATCCTGGCTTGGGTTAAGCTAAAAACCCTAGCCAGTCCCCCGGTCCTCCAAGGCTAGGATGGAGCCTGAGAAGCCTGGGAAGCCTACATACACACTGCACCTGCTCAGAGAGAAAACAAGACAAAGGCCCTCAGAACAAGAGGAGCTCTCTCCTCCCACCTCCGCAAGTGTTGTCCTCCTCTGCCCAGCCCTGCTGCTTAGCACTTCTCTAAGCATTGTGTGCTCTGAGACAATGAGGCACTTGTCCTCCTTGTTTGAGGCTATAAATCCAATGGGCAGGCAGCGCTCTGTGGCAGTGGTGTTGAGTCAGTTGGCAAAGGTGCCGCTGGCTGGGTCCTGCAGGTGTAAGACTGAACGGAGCGTCGAGATGCCAGATTCCACACAATTGTTCTGCCTCCTCAGGGTTCCTCAGTCTGTCCTTTGCTTTGTTACCTGCCCATGGTCTGCCTAATGGAACCATGTGACAGCCCACTTCCAGGCTTGGATGCTGTTTACAATTTCCTTGTCTCTAGCTAAGACTTTCTCTCTCTCCTCCTCCTTCAGCTAACAGTCTAGTTCTCTTTTGAAGCCAGCCCCGAACCCAGCTTTTTGAATCTCACAGTTGCAAGTTATTGCTTTCCAAAGTCTGCCTCACTCTCTCTGCAAAGATCATACAGCTCTGCCGGCTTAGCTTCTCTTCTGATCAGTTACTTTTCAGGGTGACTTCTTTTTCATTTAGTTTTGCATCGGGCCTGTCCTCCCAAGTCTGTTCTGCCTATGTGATGTTTTGTGAAATGCTATGCTAGTTATGATCCCATTTTAAAATTTAATGGGTAGGCTGGGAAGTTGGCTCTGTCAGTAGATTTCTTGCCTCAAAACCATGAGGACCCAAGTTCCATTTCCAGAACTCACATTAAAAAAAAAAAAAGAGTTGTATCTGGTGGTGAGTTTAGGAATCTCATAGAAATTCCTTAGGCAGAGAGAGGTGGATCCCTACTGTTTGCTGGGCCCCTAAATACCTAGCCTACTTGATGAGCTCCAAGCCAAGGAGAGATCTTGTCTCAAAGAACAAGGTAGACAGCTCTCAGGGAACAACATCCAAGGGTGACGCTTTTCCCACAGGCACACACAAATTAAAACACGAAATTTAATGGAGGAAATGCTTGTATTTCTCTGGAAGTATAGACATTCTTTTAGGGCTTGGAACTGTCAACACAGTGAAGTGCTCTTAAAACCCATTGCAGGAAACCACTGTGAGCTTCTTTAGCAGAGGGTTCGGAAGAGGAGTGAGGCCGAGGAAGGGGCCCTGTGACTCAAATGTCCGAGCCTTTCATTTTGGTGGGAATGCTGCAGTTGTCTGAGCTGATGTAGCGAGACCCTGTTTAAAAACAAAACCCAGCCGAGCAAACAAACAAACAAAAACAAGCTGGAGAGACAGCTCCTCGGCTGTGAAAGTAAGAGGACCTGAGTTCAAATCCCCACCACCCACTGAAAGCTGGGCAAGGTCATGTGTGCCCGTTGTCAGTGTTGGAGGGTAGAAACAAACAGATCACTGACATGGCAGCTTAGACAAAACAGTGAGCTTCAGGATTGAGAGAGATCCTATCTCAGAATAAGAAGGTAGGGAGCAAAAGAGGAAGATACCCCACATGGGCACACACACACCTGCACACACATACCTGTGCACACACATGCACGCACACACATACGTGCATACACACATCTACACACACACACCTGCACATATACTGTACACTAGGGCTGGGGATGTTACTCTGTAGAGCAGTTGTCTGGCATATATATATAAGGCCCTGGCTTCTGTCATCAGCACTGAAGAAAAACAATGTCAGGGCCTGACATTGTGTGGGTGTTTTTAATTCCAGCACTAGGGAGGGAGAGGCAGGCGGATATCTATGAGTTTGGGGTCAGCCTGGTCTACAGAGCAAGTTCCAGGAGTGCAGAGACTCTGTCTCAAAAAAAAGCCAAGAAGTAAGCAGACCTGACAGGGGCATGGCGTGGGCTTTTGTGTAAGTAGCTAGATGATGTGGTGGTTTACTGGAGGGCAGCTTGAAATTTCTAGATAATCCAGAGACTAACCAAGTCCATCAAGTATCAAAATGGGCAAATTTGCATCTTTGGGGCTTTTTGTAATAAATGTTTTCCATGCTCAAATTCTAAGATCCTACAAAAGTGTCGAAGAAATGGTCCCAGCCTTCGAGTTAGGAGTGAACTGGGGAGTGGTCCAGGCCACCTATGGACCTGGAGGCTGTAAAGATGTCTGGTCCCCAGTTACACAATCTGTAGAGAGGAATTCTCAATGGCTTGTAGACAGACAGGAATGAAGGGGCCCTCCTGCCAGTGGAAGGTTTTCAAATGACATGAGATCATGAGATGCTGTCTGCTCTTCTGTCCATTTTCATGCTTGTGGCTGGGTTTGGTTTTTCATCACAAACTTTGGCCTTGGCAAAGTGGGGCAATTTAACTGAACTGAGCCAGACTGTCTTTCCCCACAGTGCAGAAGACCCTCAGCCCCTCCAGTGCAACTTACTTGCATTGTTTCCTGCAGTGAATGGACGATTGATGACAGCCAGTGGGCCAAAGTAAACAATTTATTGCAAACTGGAAATGTTTTCAAAGCTTAAAAATAGCCCCCCGCAGATAAAACCATACTTGAGTTTCCTCTCCTGTCTGATTTTATTAATAGAACAGGATATTAGCCAGTGTGGCTGCTGAAGGAAGCCAGGAGGGTCCAAAAGGTTTCTGTATCTAATTCTTCTCTCTTTGCTTCCAATCCTTCGGGAGACTAAGTCCTTGCCTGAGGCCCCACAACCAGTCCCAACTTGTCACTCCAGGGGTGGTGCTGCTCTTTGCTAGGAGAAATGAAAACAAAATTCTGCCAAGGCTTTTTGCATTCAGTTCTCAGTTCGCATTCCTGCAGATCAGGGTCCAGCCTGGTGCGGGGGGGTGGGGGTTGGGGGGTTGGGGGGTGGGGGTGGGGGGGTGGGGGTGGGCAGCCTCTGCTCACTCCAACCTTGAACTGGAGGAGTGGTCTGGCTGTTTCTGTAGGTCTGAAAAAATGGCATCCTGGTTAACAGGATAAAAAGGTTGTGGAGACTTTGAGGCTGTGAGATTGCTGTGGTCTGTGTCTGTTCTGGTTTAAACTGGGGGGAGAGTCAGTTTACTGCCTTTGTTTACCCTGCAGCTAACAGGTGCTTAGTAGGATTGGTTTTTGCCACCTGCTAAAGCCTCAGAGGCTCCTTGGAGGCCTGCTGATGGCTTAATGGTTTTGTTTATTGTTCTGGGTGCAAATTCCTGTAGGTTCATCTGTATCACAGGAACGCTGCCTGGCCTCTTGGCAATTCCTTTGGCTTCAAATGGCTCTTAGTGTGTTCTCTTAAAGGTTTTGCCCTTCGTATTAGGTTTGACTTTCAATAGAGATGTTGCTGCACCATGCAGAAAGTGACTCAGTTTAAAAGCAAAACAACTGTATACACTTTCTCCATTATCTTGGAACCTGAAGATTGACTTACCATAATTTATGTTTTTGGGGTTAAAAGATTGATGTGCACAAAGGAATGGTAATATTTAAATAGCCGGATTTAAAAAAAAAAAAACCTACAGAATCACAGTAAATGCACTTAGAATATATGTAGTGAGAGTTTCCCACTTACCTGTGGTAATAAACTTTTATTATCCACATTTAAGGTGATTCCATGTGGTAAGTGCATTTTTGTTTGTTTCTTGCTTTTCTAGTTTTTTGAGACAGTGTCTCACCATGTAACTCTGGCTGACCTGGAACTCACTCTGTAGACCTGGCTGGCCATCTGCTTCTGGCTCCTGGGTGCTGGGATTAAAGCCTTGGGCCACCACTGCCCAGCTCAGTAAGAGCTTTCTTTCTTTTTTCCTTCCTTCCTTCCTTCCTTCCTTCCTTCCTTCCTTCCTTCCTTCCTTTCTTCCTTTCTTTTTTTTTTTTTTTTTTTTGAGACAGGGCTTCTCTGTATTGTTTTGGAACCTGTCCTGGAACTAGCTCTGTAGACCAGACTGGCCTCAAACTCACAAAGATCTGCCTGCCTCTGCCTCCCAAGTGCTGGGATTAAAGGCGTGCACCACCAACGTCTGGCTTAGTAAGGACATTTTTATAACTTCTATATGAATAAAGCATTTTACATCAAAGGACTTTATGATATACAGAGTTCTTCATTAGGGTGGAGCTTGGCATTTGGGAAGGGGAAGTGAGGCTAACCAGGGTTAAATTCATTGACGGTGCTCTAGTCTAGGTGTGCTGGCCTCCTTAGGGAAGAAAGGCTTCCTCTTCCTGAACACAGGACTTGGAGAATTCTCCAGCTAGGAAATCATGGGGTGGGTCTTAATGTTATAAATCACTGGAACAAACACAGGATAAGGCTATTTCTGGAAGTGTTCGCAATGATGCAGACTTATGGAGCTATAGCTCTTCGTGGCTGCTCCTCTGTCCAGGGTTTTCTGTTCTCAATCATTGGAAACTTCAGAACCTTCCAGGAGCTGTGTGTACTGCAGAAAAGAGATGGGGCTGGGGAGATGGCCCGGTGGAGGAAGAGCTTGCCTTGTAAGCAACGGGGACCTGAGTTCTGATCCCTAGAGCCTGATGGCATGCATCTGTTAACCTCAGCAATCCTAACGAGAGAAATGGGTGGAATGGGAGGTGAAGACAGGGGGATGTCTGGAAGTTTGTGGGCCAGCTAGCAAGAGACCCTGTCTCAGACAAGGTGGAAGGACAGACCAGACCCTTGTCAGGGTGATCCTCTGATCTGTACAGGTGCACCATGGCACATGAGTGCCCACACTCCACAGATACACATGGAAACACACACACACACACACACACACACACACACACACACATATCATGTCAGACAAAGAGAGAGAGACTCTACCCTTGGTACTAACCTTACTGAGAACCGGCCTGTTGGCTTGTGCTGCCTAATGTTGGTGCATCCGTAGAAGTTGATGTGATGGTTAGTTTAGTAGATTTACAGAAGGGGAGGCAAATGAGGCAAGCACCCTGCTCGACATCACCCATCGGTGATGCGGCACAAGAGGGATACAGAGTCTGTGTTAGTTTTGGAGGGTTTCCCTCTGTTACCAGAAGCACACATGAGCAAGTTTTCAGCTTAGGGACCAGTATTGTGATAGAGGGAACATTATACACTTAGAACTTCCAGCTCCCTCCCAGACCTGTGGATCTGGAATCTTCATTTAACTGGGACCCTAAGCGAGTGCCTGGGAATAGTAGCTAAGCAAGGCAACATGGTCTGCCTGATCGTGTCTCCAGAGGAAGTCCAGTTTTTGCTGTCTAGGTTGTCATTTCCAAGGACAGGATGTAGGTAGGGGTATCTCAAACCTTCAGAAGCCTAGCTAACCAACAGCTTAATTATCCTGCTCACTTAACATCTGAGAGCAGTTCTTAGTAGGGGCATTGAGGGAGTGTTTTTCTCCTGGACAATTCTAGACTCAGCTTGTTCTTCTTAGATGTCAGAGTAGGTTGCCCGTAGCATGCCAGTAGCTCAAAATGTCCTTTCTGTGACTGCAGCTGACTCCAGCCTTGGTACCACAACCAGTGGGCTCTGAGCTGGCCTGTCAAATCTAGAACTAGTCAGCAGGTCAGCAGCCATGCTTGATAATCAGAAGGTGACCCCCAGGACCCACATAGTAGAGAGAACTTTCCAGTCTGTGTTGGAGACCTTAGTCATCTTTCCCTCCACCTTCACACATCCCTGCATCTTCCTGTATATCCCAGCCACTTGTGAATATTGAATTTTTAAAAAATTACCCTTTAAAGATTTTTTAAAAATAATTTTATGTGTGTGAGCGTTGATGTACATGTGTGCCTGGTGCCTGAGGAGGCACAAAAGGGTATTGATTCCCCTGGAACTCAGGTTATCCATGGTTATGGGAGGCAGAGACAGGAGGACCTCAGAGAGTTCAAGGTTAGCCAGGACTACACTGTGAGAGCCTGTCTCAAAATGGAACAAACCCACAAACAAATACAACCAGATTACAGGGCATCAGGCCCTGTAATCTCAGCTGGAAAGATGGAGACTGGTAAGTTAGCCTGCCTCCAGCCTTGCCTGCTTAGAGAATCCTCAGCCTGTGAAGATATCTGTCTTTGAAAAAAAGTAGTTAGGACATGAGGTTGGCCTCTGACTTCCACACTCATAAGTACAGCAGCACTCACATATACAACCTCCCCAACCAAGTGCACTAGCAGGTACACATGCCTTAATAGGACTGAGGATGTAGCTGAGAGGCAGAACATAAGCTTCATAGGTGAGGTTCTGGGTGTGGGGGGGGGGCTGGGGGATGAGGTGGGATGGGATGGGGTGGGGTACGGGGGGATGGGGGGTGGTGGTGCGGCATTACTGCCTCTGGCCACCCATACTTTCTAGTAATGCTGTCATATGAAAGCTACAGAGGGAATCCTGAATTCTCTGTCCTGACAATAGCTTGCACAAACAGCTTCTCTGAAATACTGGGTGAAAGAATGAAGTGATTTTCACATCTGTCCTTTGTAGTTTAGGCAGAGCACAGCCCTTAGGTCATTTTCCAGGGACTTTCCCTTTCTTGCCACTTATCTGAATTCCTAGAAGCCTAACTACAGGTTCGTTTCCAGAAATGCTTTTTTTTTGTTGTTGTTGTTGTTGTTGTTTCTTTCTTCAAGACAGAGTTTCTCTGTGTAGCCCTGGCTGCCCTAGAACTCTTTCTGTAGACCAGGCTGGCTTAGAACACAGAGCTCCACCTGCCTCTGCCTTCCAGGCGCTGGGATTAAGGGTGTGTGCCACCATCTTCGGCTGCAGTAGTTTTTGTAATTGTGTGTGTATAAATGCTTGTGTGAGGCCAGACATGTCAGAGAGTGGACTGCTTGTGGAACTGGTTTCTCCTTCTACCTACGATAGATTCAGGTCACCGAGGTTTGTGTGACAAGCACCTTGACTTGCTGAGCCAGGCATTAGCACATTCTCTTGGAAAGGGTTACATTTGCCCATTCAGGAAATAACTTCAAAACTGGAAGTAGCTGAGTCAGGTTAGAAACACTTCAGGAAAACTGAAGCATCTATCACTGACCTTCGCTGTGGTGAGAAGCCATGCCCACTCTTTCGGGTACTGGAGACTTCCCCATCTTTTCCTTCAGCTTTCCCACAACCTGCACTCCATCACCCCTTCCTGATCCTCCTCAGTGCTTGTGTTGGATATTAAGGTTAGGCCTTTTGTTTTGTTTGGAAACTGAGCCTTGGGTAAATCAGCGTGTTCTCAAACTCACTAAGTAGCTGAGGGCAGGCCTAGAACTCCTGATTCTCTCCTATGAGCAGGGATCACAGCTTTCCACCGACATGTCCTTCTCTGACACAGGTGGTCCCCAAGAGTGGAGGTGCAGTACCTGGACCCTCCAGTTGTTGCTGTTTTGGGTGTCTGGGAGTTTAACCCGGGGCTGGAGGTTACCACTGAGATACACCACCAGCTCACCCCTCCACCCTTTATGCTTTTTGAGTGATAACTGTTCTAAACTTTGAAATCTTATCTATATCTTTTTTTGTTCTCCTCTTGGAGCTCCCAAATCTGGACTTCTGGGAGGAAGATCACACTGAATAAAAGTTAATGAAACCATAACTCAGTGTCTCCTCCATCTAGGGTGTAAAGGTTACTCAGACTACAGCAAGGGATCTGCTCCACCCTGAGGCAGAGTGGGTGGTGGTGGTGGGAGCAGAAGCCTGGTGGCTAGGGAGGAAGGCTCTCTCCACCCCCCATCCCTGTTGTTTCTTATATGATTAAACTACAATTTCATGTTTTATAAAGGAAGCCAGAAGCCAGGTGTGGTGGCACACACCTTTAATCTCAGCACTTTGGAGGCAGAGACAGGCAGATCTCTGTGAGTTCTAGGCCAGCCTGGTCTTTATTTTCAGGTCCCGAACATCCAGAGCAATGTAAGAACCTCTCTTCAACAAACAAGACAAGCAAATACCTTGATCCTCATAGTGAGTTCCATGGCTATGTGAGACCTGCCTCCAATAAACAATAAAATGCAGGAAGTCGGTAGCTTGTGTAAGTGGTAACAATGTAGATGGTAATAATACAATTGTAAATACTCACATCTTCTCAGAGCACATCAGGGTTCCAGTGTGATCACTGCTGAAGCCCAGTGTTGGTGTCATCCCCTCCCATCCCCCTTTTCTCTTTCCTGACCTCCTCACCTGCCCCCCCAATGGAGGTAAGAAATGCCACCTCATTAGCTTTTTTATAGCTAATTTACTGAAGTTCTGTTGGACTGAACTTCGGGGGAACTCTGTCATTTCTCTCTAGTTTGTTTTTTCTTTTTTACAGATTGTCTCTGAAAGTGTTTCAGGTTGCACGTTAAGGGAATATTTCCTAATTGGAGGCCAAAGGAGTCATCTTAGAAATGATTCAGGAAACTGAATGCTGTATGCTTAACCAGCCGGGTCACACAGTTTCTCGCTGGTTGGTTTGTGGTGAGAAGAATGTTCTGAGTAAATGAGCTTTTACCCTTATGTACATGGGAGGTGCCCTGCGGGCATGGAGGAAAACCTACCCTTTCTGCCTTTAGCTCTGGGCTGGAGGAAACACACAGCATTGACTAAAGCATGCTTAGCAGATTAAGTCCTCTTCAGTCACACTGGGACAAAAATCTGTTCATTAGGAAATTTACAAGCATAAACAAAGCCAGGTGTGGCGGTTCACACCTGTAATCCCAGCATTAGGGAAGGCAGGAGGATCACTAAGAGTTTGAGGTGACCAAGTGAGTTCCTGGCCCAGTGCAGGGCTAGAGTAAAAAAAAAAAAAAATTGAAGAAAAACATAATATCAGAAGCATATGCATATCCTTATATGTTTAGATCTGGTTACAGGAGGTAAGCAAAATAATTACCAAGTAATTATTAATACTAACAAGGGTTTAAATCACCCTCTTCCTCACTTCTTCCTGGGTGTCTATCATGCCCACATCTTAGGTAAGTTTCTAACCAGTTCCCCGTATCCCCAAGTCTTCCCAGAGAAATGCTTTCCTCATTTGCATCAGGTGCCTACCTACCTTACTTGAGCTGGACCTGTACCATGTATCATAGTTGACCTTTGGTCACAGCCATATACTTTTATATCAGTAGGAAGTTGAGGTCCAGAGACCATTGGTCTCTGTAGAGCTAAGAGTCACCTATGGCTAGGGGTGGGACGCAGACATAGCTGTGTGGCTTTTAGAAGCTTCTTGGATGCTTCCGAAAAGTAGTCAAGGTTGAGAGCCACAGTTGGTGAATATTTAAGATTGATTGAGTTGGGCCTGTAGCTCGGTTGATAGACTGATTTCCCCAGAGTCAAATAAGCTAAGTGTGGTGATACCTACCTGTAATTCCAGCATTCTGTAGGTGTAGAGCATGAGTTCAAGGTTATCCTCCAATTTAAGGGTTAGCCTGGACTACATGAGGCTCACTCTCTGTATCTATCTATCACTCTCTGTATCTATCTATTATCTATCTATTATCTATCTATCTATCTATCTATCTATCTATCTATCTATCTATCTATCTATCTATCTATCTCTGTGCTGTGATTTGGTTAAACATCAAACTCAAGGCTGCATATTTACCAACTGGAGTAAGCTCACTAGCAGGAGGCTTTTGGGGGTTTTCATTGTGTGCTCTGATTTTGGAAACTGCTTATTAAATACACTGACTTCTGTAAAAAATGGACTAATGAGAGGTGAACCTTTGGTCAGTCTTGGGCACCTTCGGTGATAGAAATGGTGACCACCCAGTCCCCTGGCCTCCTTTCTGCTTTGGAGCCACGCCTTACACTGGAAACCTGAATGTTGGTGGTGGCATGGAAGCACCTGAGCCATTTGGGGATGTGACACAGGCCTGTTTTTTACAGAGGTTCCAAGTAACTGGGAAAACTGATGGCCAGGGCCCCTGCCTTACAGCTTCATGGAGCTCACTGTTGTGCCGGGTCTGTATCCTAGGCAGTGGGCTGTGGTTTGGATTTTTCTGAATGTATATGTGTATGTAATTTCCCCCCTGGGCTGGAGATGGAGCTCAGGGCCTCATATTTACCGGACTACAAGCTCTCTACCTCTGAGCCACACCTGCACCCCTGACCTTTGCCCTCTACTTTTTTTAATGATTTTCCTCTTTTGCAACCTTCTGCACTTTGCTTCAGATCCCTTTTCGGATTTGTATTCTTCAGCTGCCTTTCCAGTCAGTCACTTGGTGCTGCTCCCTGGCTGTTCTGAGGAGGCTGTGGTCAGCGGCCTGACTGCCTCTCACCCTGCAGTTTCTAAAGTGCACTCCTCATGCAGAGAAGTGGTTCCTGTCCCCTGGACTTTAGGGAATTAGGTAACCTCCCTTTTCCTTGATGTCCCCCCACCCCTTCATAAAAAGTTACGGAGTTTAGAGACTTTCTAAATAAATTGTTTCACAAGATGTGATCCTGTATCATCCATACAAAACTAAAGTTGAATTTTAGTTACTTACTCATTTATTCAGTTTTGAGACCAAAACTCTCAGTTTGTCCTCCAGGCTGACCTCAATTAAGGATCTTTCTATCTCTGCATACAAAAAGGTTTTTGGTTGGTTTGATTGACACATGTATGTAACCCTGGTTGACTGGGGATTCACTATGTGGCCAGGCTGACCTCAAACTAACAGAGATCCTCCTGCCTCTGCCTCCTAAGTGCTGGGATTGCAAGTGTGGGCCTCCATAGTGGACAGAAAACAAAATGGTTTCATTTAATTTAGAAAGTCGTTTCACTTAATTTAAATGTCTGGCTGGATCTTAAACTTCTTAGAAAAGGTTTCTGTGAAGTTCGAGTTGAAAGCGGGGGAAACCCCTCTTCCTTTTTAGCCTTGACACCTACCAGTCCCATCCACTTTGAGTGTCCATGCTACGAGTCTGGCTTTAGTGCATACCCCTAGAAAGTTCCGACAGAGCTTAAAACCACTCGGTTTGAAGAATTTGAAAGTGACCTCTTTTTTTCTTTGAAGAAATTTATTCTTACTAGTAGTATTTTGATTTTTCATTTTGTATTATTATAAGTGTGTGGAAGAGAGAAGAGAAGAGAGAGAGAGAGAGAGAGAGAGAGAGAGAGAGAGAGAGAGAGAGAGAGAGATCACACCTCTCTGTGGGCGTGAGTGTCAAGGTCAAAGGACAACTTTGTGCAGTTGGTTCTATCTACTTTTATGTGGGTTTTGGGAGGGAATTTGGGCTTATGAGGCCATGCCATCTCCGCAGTTCTTTTTTAAAAATAGAATTTCCCTTTCTAAAGCAGGGTCTCCTGTGTCTCAAACTGTGTCTCAAACTTGTTATGTAGACAAGGGTGATCTTGGACCTCTGATTCCCCTGCCTCTTCTTCCTAGATGCTGGGGATTCAGGTGTGCACAGCCATGCCTGGTTTATTTGGTGCTGGGAGACCAAATCCAGAGCTTCATACATGTTAGGTCAGGACTCTACCACCCGAGGTACAGCCACAGCCATTCTGCTTCATTGAATTCTGACATGCATAACTACATTTTCTTCTGGTTGGCATATATTTTTAGTTCTCACTCTAGTTAGGGATCTTTAGGGAAGAAGAAACTGGAAGATGACTATGGGAAAGAAAAGAAGAATATTGACTGGAAGAGGCAAATAGGTGACAGTAAATAAAAATAGAAAGAGAGTCTGGGAAGAGGAAGCCTGGAGTGTCGAGACTGCTTTTTTGTGGCTCTTGGGGGGAGGTTGCCTTGAAAGACTGATTGGCAGGCAACTGGACCACTCTAAAGTGGAGGAGTTATCTGGAAGTCCACCTTAAGTCATCTAGTTACTTTTATTTGTCTCTGTGCTTGGGAGCCAAGGGGTCAGTTAAACATATGGTTAGAGGTGCAGGCACAGTGAAACTCTTTATGTTATACAGAAAATCTGCTCATAAATGTTATCATTCCAAAGTGTGCTCAGGACCACTGGAGAAGAGTGGAAAGGATCTCTGTAGTAGAGGAATATGAAATGGGAGCTGCTTAGTCCTTGATGAGACTAATTCAAAATGAGTAAGACATGCTAGATATTTTCCTTCTAGAGTACCCACTCACATTTTAAAAGTCTACCTTTAAATGTTAATGAGACCCTGTGGTTTCACCCACAAACTGTTCCTTGACTTTCTCTTTTGCATCCTAAGTTTTACCCAAGGGGGTCAGAGACTTTGCTGCTCTTGCTCATGGCAGGTTACAGACCTTTGAACCTTGCATCCCCAGCAAGCTCTCTCTTCCTCTTCATGACTGCAGCCAAGGGGCTGTTTGGAGACTTCCAGTGAGCACAGTTGCCAACTTGGGCAACAGGTAGGAAAACTCAGAGAGCTTGCTCTGCCCAGCATGGATCTGAGAGTCAGGAATGTACTGTGTGCTGTGCAATCCATTCTGTCTCCTCTCTGAAGCAAAAGGAAAATTTCAACACTGACCTGGTTTATGTGGCTATTATAAAACGCCCCTAATAATGAAAGTGGAGGGCCATTCTAACTACAAGTGGCTACCAGATTCCTAAAGTCTCTTCCCACCCTTCAAAGCTTAAATTGACCTTACTGCACACACAACTCTTGGGAAGGGTTTGATGCAGTTACACCTAGTAGCTGGATCTGCCTGTACCACCAAGCTTAATTCCTATAGAAGGATTTAGTTTGATTAGTTTCCATTCTTGGGTGACATTTCTCCATGGAGAAGGAGGGAGGGGAAAAAGGGCAGCTTCATCTAAACACACTAGCCTCATCATGAAAGAAGAGAGGCAGACAGTATGTTTAAGCCATCCTCAGTATTACTCAGGGAAGGTTGAGCCTGTAACAACTTTATAAGCAATGTAACTAGAACAAGGTACATGCTGTGAACATTCCGTTCAGGCTAGTGGATCAGGTCTCTGCCAAACATGAATACCAGAACATGGGTTTTACATGGTAAAAAGTCATGAGTGTTCATCTCTAGAAAAGCCATGATCCACCCACTCACTCATCACAGATGGATCCGATCATGGCTTCCTTTGCTGAACAAAGCTAGTTTCGTCATCATCCCTGTACTTGTAGTGAACTTGACTTGGCTAGAGGGAAGACTGTTCTCTAGAAGCTTGTAGTATCAACTGCAGGCTTGTGTGTTAGGCAGTCCCCTTTGTTTTCATATCTGTAAAATGGGAATCTTCATAATATTTGTGCTGAGCCTAATGGCACATGGCTTCCAATCCTAGCACAGGGGAGGCAGAAGCAGGTGAACATCTGAGTTCTGGGACAGCCCAGTTTAGATACAAAGTGAAACCCTGTCTCAAAACAACAACAAAATGCATGTATTCATAACAGCAAAGCACTTCAGAGGATTGGGCTTGCTTTAAGGAGCAGATAAAATAAGGGATTTGGATGTGTTTTGTAAGCGACACCATTTGGACTGGCTAAAGTGATGTGCACCTATGGGCCCACATATGGGAGGCTGAGGCAGAGGGATCTTATGTTGGAAGCCAACCTGAGCTCCCATAGCAAGACCTGTCTCAGAAACAAACAAACAAGAGAACTACGAGAAGTTTAGTAAGTGTAAAGAGAAATTACATAAGCATAAATTCCTTTTCAGAGTGGTTCAGAGGGTCTGCTGTTGAATCTGCTGTTGAATTCTTATATGGCCACACATCTAAAACTTAAGCCCTATTTACAGAAAGCTGTAAGTTTCAAAGGCCTTAATGCATAATAGACACGAATGGACACTAAACAGATGGGATTTGGTGGGTTTTGTTTACATCAGCAGAGTCTTAACATGTAGCTAAGGCTGGCTTTGCATTTCTGGTTCTCCCTTAGCTTCTTGAGGCTGGGTTTATAGGTGTAGATCATCCTTCCTGCTCCAAGGTTTTTTGTTTGTTTAAATGGATGTGTGTGTGTGTGTGTGTGTGTGTGTGTGTGTGTGTGTGTGTGTGTGTGTGTGTGTGTGTGTGTGCGCGCGCTGTGGAGGTCAAAGGACCACTTGTGGGAATCAGTCCTTTCTTTCCACTATGTTGAATCCCAGGGGTCAAATTCAGGTCATCAGGCTTGGTGCTAAGTTCCTTTACTTGCTGAGCCGTCTTGCTGGTCCCTTGTTTTGTTTCTTTCTCTAGGGATTGGGAGGGTGTGTGTGTATGGGGGAGTATATTTAAGCCTTTGTGTTTACTGGGTGCAATAGGGGAAGGGTAGCCTGTAGGAACCTCCTGGGACTCTTTATTCTTTGACATTTCTAGATATGTATACAATATATCTTGATCACATCCAACCCAAGCATCCTGGATGTGTCTGCTAAATTCCCTTCCACTCTCTCTTCTTGTCTTTTGTGTTGTCAGGGGGAGCCCTATACTGTGGTGAGACTTATCACAAGAAGCTGCTCATGGCAGGCGTGCAGCCAGCACGGCGTCTGAACTGTGTCACACTGACCTTCCTCCACACACATTAGGTCCTTTCCCATCATCCTCAGGAGGATTGCCTTCTATGCAGAAGTGTCTACCTCGCCCTTCATACCAAATCTAATGGCAGTAAAGGCTTGGCTGTCTAATAGCGGCTGGTCTGGTGGGGGCGAGGGGTGTATGTGGCATAAGATCTAATGTGCTTTTAAAGTGAATTCACTGTAGCCTCTGAGTAACTAGAAAAAGCAGGTGTTAGACTTCAAAGAGATCTGAGGATAGCCCAGCCAGGTCTCTCTTGGTTTTCCAGCCACTAGCATCATATGGCAAATGCAGGAGACGAAGGTGCAAAGCCGCCCTTGATGTAGGATCAAGTCCATCTTTTATTGTTCTTCATATTCAACACAGATTTATTGACATAAAAACCACGCTGTCCTGATGCACTCACCAGCTGCTTTCAAAACCCCTCAAATCTCAAATTCTGACCGTGCCTGGCAGGTTCCTGTGTGCGCTTGCCAGTGAAGTGTCTGAGTGTGGCTTCAAGTAGTTTTAACAAATTCTTTGATGACAGTCCATCTTTAACTGGGGGGAAAAATGCCATACACCTACCAAACTGAATCAAAGCTTATTCTTTTTTAGCATGCACTTTATTTTACCATAGAATTTATACTTCATTTATCATGAAAGTCTCGGATTAAACAAGGGACGAGAAAAACAATTTTTTCAGTAGTCTTATATATCACCAGAGTGTCTTTGTTTTTCTCATTTATAGTTTGTTCAGGTGTTGTTAAACTGTCAACTTGCTATGCTACAACCTAGAATCTCCTACCCAGAGGGCACTGACTTATATAGGGCAGGAGAAAGCTAGGCGCAAGCAAGCAGGCAGAGTGGATGCATCCATTTCCCTTTGGTCTGCACTGTGGTGTGAACAGCTGCCTTGACTTTCTCAAAATGAGGAAGTGTAACCTGGGATTGAAAGACAAGAAAGCCCCTCTCCTGTCCTAAATTGCTCTGATCAGAGTGCCATATGCCAGCTCCAGAAATTCAACTGGAAACACCTATTCTGGTACAGATATCTCTTTAACAGGGTCCTTTTTATTTTCCCTTCACTGCTGGAGATCAAACAGCACACAGTATGCTGGGCAGGCACTCTGCCACTGAGCTACACATATAACTGATACAGGCATTGTATTAGCTTTTTGTTTGTTTTTTTGTTTTTCCAGATAGGGTCTCTCTGTGTAGCTCTGGCTAAGCAGCTGCCACTAGTCCTTACCTCTACCTCAGGCTGAAATGGGTTCATCCTGTCTTCACAAGTTCTTGCCAAGCCTCAGATTGTAACTTCTCCTCAGCATGGCTGGAGAATGAATGCCTCCTACTAAATACTGAAGACCCTGCTCCTGTCTTTTATACCTCTCTAGTGCTGGGCTTAAAGGCATGTGATCTGTTACTCTTTTAGACTGATGCAATCTCATGTATCGCTGGGTAGCCTTGAACTCAGAGAGATCTGTCTACCACTTAATCCCGAGTCCTATGATTAAGGGTGTGTACCAGCACCTCCTAGCTTCTGGCAGCTGGGATTAAAGGTGTGTGCCTGGCTTCCAAGGCTTGTGGCTGGCTTTGCTCCCAGAATCCTCAGGCAAGCTTTAATAAATCATGAATAATATGGCACCACAGTAGGCAAGCATTCTACCAACAGAACTACACGCCTAGTCTTCTCGACTGGCTTGAACCAGACTCCTGCCTGTGTGGCTGGAGGGGACTTCTGAAGCATTTTCCAAGTGACTTCCACAGCAAGTTAAACTGTGGACAGTTTTAAAGTGACACTAGTGACAGTTTTATCAGTGCCATCAGATCCCACTTTGAGCCAACAGCCATTTCTGCCACATTGTCACAAGTGGGAGGAATGTTGTTACCACAGTGGAAAAAATGAGCCATTCAGTAGCATTTTCCTGTTTGCCCTTCCAGAGGCATGTGAAATGCAGAGGCTTTGAAGGACAAGATTTAGTTGATGTGAGTCGAGACGTTCACTCCATAGTCCTCTAGTCTGAGTCTCTGCTGTCAGTCACAGTAACAATTGAGAACCAAGAGGAAGCATGCCATGGGCATGTTAGTTCTCTGCTCCCGTGGTTGTAGGGAAGCAACTCTGCCTCCTTTACCATCGTTATCCTAGGATTTGGCATACGGACACGGTCGCCCAGTTTGTTGAGTTAATGAATTAATTGGATGTTCGAACTAAGAAAATCCCCAGGTATAAAATGAGACCCTAAGGCTGGAGAGATGGCTCAGTAGATAAGAGGACTTGTTCTATAAGCATAAGGACCTGAGTTCAAATCCCACATAAAAAGGCAGGCACAGGTACCTGTAACTCCACAACTAAGGGCACAGAGACAGGCAGCTCCTGTGAGTTCACTGGCCAGCTAACCTGGCTTACACAGGGAACTTTAGGTTCATTGAGAGACCCTTCCTCAAATCAACACAGTGGACGAGCTAGAGAGGAAGACTCCCATTGTTCTACTCTGGCTTCTGCATGGGTGCATGTTCTCACACACAGGGATCCCTGCTAGGATACAGCCCTCAGCATCAGTTGCTTTGTGTACAGGACAGCCTTTATTTGGCTGAGGATGGGGGTTGGATCTTGAAATGCAAGGACATTGATAAAAATCATAGAATCATGGCAGATGTCAGTCTTCTGCTGTGACGTTTATGATGTGGGTGGCCCTCTCCAGCCTGCCCCCCCCTCACTTCAGCTATATCTTGGATGTCACCAGCTATGACAAATACCTGAACTTCTATTCCTGTCAAGTGAACTCACGCATACATGGCTGCTGGCCCTGAAAGTATGTGTTCTTCACTTGACAGTGGACTATATGATTGACTTCCAGTAAAGTTTTGTGTTTATTTAGGGCAGAAAGGGGTAAGCAATTATGGAAATAAGGCATATTTGGAAATTACTGAATGTAATCCAAACTAAACAAAAAAAATAAAATACTAATTTCTTACAAGAACACAAGAATTTGAGAATTGCGAGCGTGTGTGTGTGTGTGTGTGTGTGTGTGTGTGTGTGTCTAGGTGCCTAGGGAGGCCAAGTTCCCTTGGAGCTGGTGTCCCAGGTGGTTGGATGCTGGGAACTGAATTCATGTCCTCTGCAAGAGCAGCCTACACTTACTTAACTGCCTGAGCCATCTCTCCAACCCCAGCCCCCACACCATGCCTTTTTTTTTTTTTTTTTTTTAAATATCCTCCACCACAGAATTTCCTGATGAGGGTAATTGGTCTATTCAGTCAGGAAGTTGCTGGCCTGTCATACGCTTCCCTCTTACTGGGGCACATGTCTAGGAGGGTTCACTGATTCCAAAGTGTTTACCTAGCTGTAGAAACTTAAGAAGAATTTACAGAACTTACTCTTTCCAGTGTAAAATAGGAGGGGGGCAGGGGACGTAGAAGCTGAAAGCAAGGCAGGAAGAGAGAACCAGAGAAAAGTGGAAATCAGTTTGCCCAGGGGAAAATAGCCCCTCCCCCACCAGGCCGGTCAGGCCGAGGTGGTTAGGAGACACTTGCACAGTGGTGTAGGAGATTGGCAAGGTCGTGGGTTGTGTAGGAAGTTATAGCGATGAGCAGAAGCTTGAAAAGCAGCACATGGAACTGGAGCAGGAGATCTCAGAATTTTTAAACAAGTGGCACTTCTTGGTGGATTGTCCTTAGGTTGTGTTGTGAGAGTTCCTTGTAAGGCCACCACAGGCGGTAGACCCTCCATGGCCTCAGAGAAAGGAAAGTCCAACTCAGAACTCGCTCATATCCTGCCAAGTTTACCTCCAACTCAGAGTTCCTATCCCGCCAAGTTTACCTCCCACCTCTTTCTGAGGGTGATGGGAAGATGAGAGCTGTTAGGGTTCTTTATACAATAGAGACACCTACTTAAGACCCAACATAAGCCTGGGATGTGGTGTGTGTGTGTGTGGATTGGGCATTAGACTGGCCAGTGACCCTTGTACAGATTTACTGGAGGATGCTCTGACTTGTTATAAGACAAGTGCTCTTCAGGTTAATCTGTGTTGCATCAGCATGTATGGGTCCTCCTGTGGCCATCATATACTGGAAGCCCTGGGCTCCTGGACTTATGATTTCTTTTCCAAATCAACTTGTGATCTGGGTTAACTTACGATTTTGAGATGGTAAATGTTTTTTGTAAGTGCTATAGAAAGCCTATACTTTATTCCATTCAATTGGCTGCACTGTTGGACATACTAATGTGGTCATACACTTTTATCTCACAAGGGTGTGGCAGCAGCTACAAGACTTTGACTCCCCTTTGCTTGGGTCTTTGCAAGCTGATTTAACCTCTCTAGGAACACAGTTCCTCATGAGCCTGAGTCAGAAAAGCTGGCTGTGTACTTGACCTGCGTCAGCTTTCAGTTTTTGTTTTGTTTTCAGAAAGGGTCTAAAGTGGCCCCTCTGGCCTGAATCATTCTGTATAGCCAAGGATGCCCTTGAATTGATGATCCTTCTGCTGCCAACTGCCAAGGTCTTGGGACTACAAGCATGCACCACCACACTCAGTTTATATGGTGCTTGGAGCTACAACCCAGACCTTTGTGTATGCTCGGTAAGCTCTCTACCATAGCGTTTGAAGGCCCCAAAAGATAAAAGGGTGAGAGCAAATGCTCTGTAAAATTACAGGGTAGCTTTTGCTTCTTGCTTAATTTCTATGTGTGTGTCAGTTCTTATCTAGTGTCTACATCCCAGGCTAACAAAGGAGAGCTTTGGGCTGCATTCTGCTTGAATTAGCCTTACCTTAGCCTTATTTTAAAATGAGGCCTTTCTGTTTCCCTTCATGTCTTTTGAACATCACCTCTACACTGCAATAATAAAAGAGAGCTGCAAGCAGTGAGATCAAACCGAGAAATTACAGGATTGCGGGAGTGAGAACGCCTAGATTTAAAGAGGAAAGCAACCTAAGGCAGATCTCGAGTAGGCGAAAGGTGCTTTCGGGTGTAGCCTTGTCCACAGAGCTGCCCCTGGCACCTTGTACAGATGTGCTAGTAACTAACCTAAGTAAAGTTTTGATTGCGGAAGGGATATGCTGAAGTGGTAATCTGGATTCATCTCTCTTGAGCTCACTGTTTTTGAGGTAGGAACGTGGTAGGTACATCTACATAGCTTTGCGTTAAAACACAGTTTGTGGCTGGACACAGTGGCACAAACCTGTCATCTGGGTACTGTGGCTGGAGGGTCACAGATTCAAAGTTAACTTTCATAACTTAGTGAGACTTTGTCTCAAAAGGTAAAAGGAGCCAAGTGGACAAATGGTATGGCTGTTGAAAGCTCATATTGCTTTTACAGAGGACCTGAGATCTGATCTGGGCACCCATGCTGGGTGGTTTGCTACCACCTTAGCTCCAGCTGTAGGGGACCCAGCACCACCTTCTGGCCTCTGAGGATTCTTTCTCTGTGTGTGTGTGTCTCTCTCTGTCTCTCTGTCTCTCTGTCTCTCTCTCACACACACCCATGCTCTTTCTTACACACCCACACACACCCACACACCCACACCCATGCACTCTCTCTCTCTCTCTCTCTCTCTCTCTCTCTCTCTCTCTCTCTCTCTCTCTCTCTCTCTCTGAATGTTTTTAAATGTAAAAGACAGCTGGGGTTGTAACTTGATGGTGGGGTGTTTGTCAAGCATATATGAGGCCTTTGTTTGAAGGCCTCCAACAAACAAATAGAAGAAACTTGGAGCTGATGTCAACAATGATGCGACCGGCATGCTGCCATCTAAGAAGTGCAAGCCTGTCCTTTCTCTTGCATGCACCACTTCTCTGACTTCTCACCCCCAAATTCCATGCAGTTTTGTGCTTCCCAAGCAGCCATCTTCCCACCTCAGCTCCACCTAAGAGTACTTCCCCCAACTCAGAGTTGTCCCCTCTTTCATCTTAGTCAGGGCTTTGAAAAGAAAGGTGTTTGTGACTAACAGGGCAGCCTCCCTATGGCTACCTCTAATCCCAGTGCTGGGAGGCCTCGGACAGAGAATTGCAAGTTTGAGGGCAGATATATTTTCATTTTTTCCTTGCACTGTGTGTCTGTGAGCTGATTTAGGCAGAGGGCTGGCAGCAGGCCTCAGGGCTGTTTGAGAGTGTTTGCTACCTTTTGCACCACACTGTCTGTTTAACCTGAGAGCACTAACCCTGACACTAAGTTGGTCCTAGTCTCAGACCTAGAGTCTGACAGCAAGGGAGGACGCAGAGCCGTTTACCTTAAATGATCCTTGACTCGAACATTAGGTACTCCAGAAAGCCTGCCTGCTTTGACTTTTAAGATCTTCAATTACAGCACTTTCGTTCTTACCCTTAAGAAAATTCTCCTCTGAGCATTTTAAGCCACGTGGAATATCTATTACTGCTTAGGAATTCGCTGTGGTTTTCATTGATCGTGGCCCCAGACTTTGGAATATGTATTAATTTATCTGGGCAGAGAGTACAGAACTCCACATGCAGAGTGCCCGTGAACCCTGTGGAAGCAGAAGGCTGAAGCTGGGAGTGATTAATTCTCAAAAAAAAAAAAAAAAAAAAAAAAAAAGACCCCAAAACCAGTGTTAATAACTATTGAGTTCCAAGAAGGTATGAGAAGGTATTTTGTAGTTCACCTCTTAGAATATGGAGGTAATTGGACTGACTTCTTGTTTCAAAGTGGGGTTTTTTTTCCTCACTGTGGACAGTATTTGTTTAGAGGCATTGGTAAATTATTAACCCACATTTTGATGTTTCGTGTTTGAAATACCAGTCCACCCTCTCCATGGGGAGCTGCGTTTACACTGTGAGCAGCTGAGGCTTCTGGGAAGTGAGAATAACTGTGGTTTGCTCTTAAAGACCTTAAGAGGGAATTTAGAAAAAGCAGTGGGATGCAGGAAGTGGCCTGCTCAGTGTGGGACAGCTGGCAGTCACCGTGTGTCAGTCATGTGATGCCCCTGCACTTGGAAGCAACTCTAACGTACTGTGGGAAAGTTTGGGTGGGCTTTTTCCTCTCTGCTTTGACTCACAGAGGCCCTCAAGTGCCCTTTACCAAGTTCCTGCGGCTCCTTTGAACAGATGTCAAAATCTCTTTGGGTTTGGAGTGACCCCAAATGCTTATACTCTGAGTCTCGGGTCCAGTTTTCTTCCAACTGTGCACAGGTCAGATTGCTATGTGGGTGTCAGAACCATTTAGTTGTAAGATTCTGGGCCCCCACGCCCTTAGCTGAGGTACTGTCAGGTCAGACATTGGCCTCTCTGATCCCCACACTAGAAGGAGAGGAAGGTACAGAGACCCCATCCTAGTGCTGGTTAAGGAAGGTGGAGGAAACATGCCAGGCCAAGCATGGCATCTCATGGCTGGAATGCAAGCTTCATAGGCAGGCTGTATTCCTGATGTCTGACCCTTACTTCCCACAGGGCAAAGAACTCAGATGTAACCAGACTGGGTACCTAGGAGATGCTCGATATGTCTTCTTGTTAACCATTTTTATATACTTACTACATATGTAACCCTTTGAGGCAAGTTCTGTTTTATTGGTATGTTGGACCTAAACTAAAAAGTAGGATGGTGACACTCTCTCAGAGTTTAAGTAATAAAACAATCCTGCCTTAGTTTTTTTGTGTCTTTTTTTTTAATATATGCTTACATATTAACCTTGGTCCCTTCTCCCACCCTATCCCTTAGATTTTCACATGCCTGATGCTTAAGCCTTGCAGAATTTGCCTAGTCTGTGCATAGCCCTAAGCAGAAGACCACTCCCTGTCCCAGGGCAGGACAGTGCACCTCATCTTCTCATCTGCTACCATTGATTGAGCAAAGGCCAGATTCTGCAAGGCCTTTGACTGCCCAGGGAACACTCAGGGCAGCAGCTTCTCACCCTCCATGCCCAACACCTCAGTCACTTGGCTCTGTGCAATGCTGTGGGGCGATGGACTTGGGAACTCTGTCATCTCTAGCACAGGTCAATCCCAGCCACTTTGCCCACCTCCTCAGAGAGATAGGAGCCTCATCCCTCTACTGACAGAGAGTCTTAGCTTTGCCCCAAATGTGTGTGGAAACAGAGCTGCTCTGGCCTTCCTTGGCTCCACCCCTCCTCCACCTCCATCAGCTGATCAGACATCAGCTTCTCTTACCATTTTTACTTATGAAGATACAGTTGTTCTTACAGCTCAGCCCTGCTCAGTTCCTAGGATAGCGTAGAAGGTTACGCTACTACATTACTAAAAAAGTAATGTAGAAGTAATGTAGAAGGCTCCTTGTTGCTTTCCCTGTCTCCCTTCTTGGCCTCTGGAATTCCCTACACAGCACTGCAGTGTTTGAAGTGAATAGATGCAAATATTTGCATAATGCTTTCTCTGTCAGCATAGAAGCGGATATTTAGGGCTAGGTTTCTTTTAAAAACTTATAAAATGTCTTTTAAAAATAGGTGTTTGATCCGGAGGTATAGCTTAGTGGGAGAGTACATTCTGTCTTGGGTTCAATGCCTGCCACCCCACCCCCATGTCCCCGAATAGTGAGTTAAACAGGCACTAGTGCTGCCCATGACCTTGAGCTACACTGGTAGTGGAAGCCGAAGTGTGGGAGGCACAGTCTGGGAACACTGTGGGTGGGTGACCAGACTGGAGACTCAGGTGTGGGGTTTGCACTCAGGAAGAGATGTTTCCTTGCAAAGGGGGCCGGTGTCACTTTCAATCTTTTCTTTCTGGGACACTGTACCCAGTAAGCCACACCTAGTGTCCGGTCCCCAGGAGGGAAGGTGGCTGTCCTCTCAAAGCTTGCTTTCAGGAGTGTCTCCCCCTTTACTGCCCAACTATAGGTTTTACATAAGCTTTTTATATACAGTAGGAAGGCAGGCGGGATCTTGGCCATCAAGATAGGCTCACCAAGACGCTATTGGTTCTCTCTATCTTACTGACAGATTCAGAGGGCAATTCATCACCTTCAGTTACAGCCTCACTGTAAGACACATAAGAACCAGTGGCTCCGCAGACCACAGAGGGTTGGAGCCCTTAACGTGCAAATCCATTTATGGGGGTCACATGGTATTGCTAATAACCAAAAATTGGAGCTAGAGAGATTTCTCAGTGGGTAAGCACATTTGTGGCTCTTCCAGAGGACACAGGTCGGTTCTCAGCACCCAGGTTGGGTTGGCTCACACAGCCTAGAAGTCCAGCTCCAGGGGATCCTGGGATACTCACACATACATAATTAAAAAATAAGATGGTCACAATCCAACAGTTACTTCTTGTAATACTGAAAAAGATCTTGGGATTTAAAAGAGCATTTTATTTAGTCTGGCATGCATGGGATGGGCAGGGTGTGGTATGCCAGGGCAAGTGTGTGGAGGTCGGAGGTCAGGTGTGTGTGTGTGTGACTGGGTTTCTCTTTTCACCCTTATGTAGGCTCCAGGGATTGAACATTGGCTATCAGGCTGAGCCGTCTTCCCGGCCCAGCTTTAATGATATTTGAGTTGAAATGTAGGTGGGTTTAGGTTGGCCTCATGACTTATTTTACTGTGCAGTTTTCCAGAGGAAGTGAGAATTATTTGCGTATTAAGGGAAATACATAGTTCTATGGGTTTTTCTCTCTTTTTCCTTTCCTTTCTTCTTCCTTTTTCGTTTGAGCACCTGATGATAAACATGAACCCAAATAGACTAAGAGCTAAACCTTTGAGTTTGATCAAGTCTAAAGAACCTAACGCCAGGGGCTGGAGGGATAGTTCAACAGTTAAGAGCACAGCACCCACATGATAGCTCATGAGAACTTCAGTTCCAGGAGATCTGAGGCTCTCTCCTGGCCTCTGTGTGGACTGCGTATGCAAGTGGTACACAGACATGTCTGCAGATAAAACATTTATACACATAACATAAAATCAAAGTTTAAGGAGCCTAAGACCAGAGGCTGGGATATAGCACAGTTGATGGAGTTCTGGTTTCACAAGCACTGAATGTGAACACCCACACAGGAATCTCAAGTCTGATCGCCCATTCATACCAACCCAAGCTGAGCCCCCAACTCTCAAGCTTTCTCAACTAGTGAAGGTCATAGCAAGAATCAATTCCTCTTTAACCTACGTTTGGGAGAGGGAGAGATGGGTGTCATGGATTGAACACAGTACTCTGCCACTGATCTGCACTCCTAACACTTATGCCTGCTTGGAAAGGATTCCCAATACCGCATAAACACGGTTTGGTGGGGCGCACCTGTAATCTAAGCACCGGGGAGGCAGAGGTAGTAAGATCAGAAATTGAAGGCCATCGTGGGCTAACATAGTGAGCTTGAAGCCAGTATGGGATCCATGAGCTGGGACAGGCTGTGGGCAACAATCCATGCTCCCTACTTGACAGGTGAGAAAGGTCAGGCAGATGTCAAGTCCAAGGCCTTGTCTAAGCTGTAGCAGTGTCTGCACACATGTCACCGTACTCACGATGCAGAGCAGCTCTTTGTCAGTCTGATCTACTTTATGGAAGATAGGATGGTTTAAGTTTAATTCTAAAAAGATAAAGAGGAGATGTTAGATTCATTTCTAAAAAGGTAACAGTGTATTTTCACAAAGAACTTCCCCCCTCTCCAATTCTGAGGACCAAATCTAGGACCTCTTTAGGCTAAGCTATGCCCTCATCCTCAGCCTTCTTTAGTACTTAGTTTTTATTGCTTATACTGTTACTGTTATATTTTAATTTAATTTTTTTTTGTGATACTGGTTTGAAGGTTTGACCTTGAGCATGGTAGGCAAATGAGCCACCACTGAGCTATATCCCCAGCCTAGGCCTTGTTTTAAGATATGTTAGTCAAGGGACGGAGAGATGGCTCAGTGGTTAAGAGCACTGGCTGCTCTTCCAGAGGACAAAGGTTTGATTCCCAGCACTCACTTGGGCTCTAGCAACAGTTCCAGGGGATCCAATGTTCTCCTCTGGACCCTCTGGGTACCAGACACAGATGTGGTACACAGATGTACATTCAGACAAAATACCCATACGCATAAAATAATAATAAAATAAAAGAAGTTTTTAAAAGTACGTATCATTTATATGATCAGACTCTGAGTTGCATTTTGTAAGCCATCTCAACTCACAGCTTGTGGACGGAGTGTGCATGGATCAGTTCATCTCACAACTCCTAAGACGCTAGCAGAGTTTAAGGCTATCAGCCATCCCGCAAAAATCCCTGCTCCTATTATTTGGAATTCTTTTTCTTTTAAAAGAATGAAAAATTGAATTTATTTAAATTGTTAAACCTGTTGAAAGGAAGGTAGCTCTTCAGTTCTCCACCCCCTCTTTTTCCTGGACTTGGGTCTCTGTATGATAGAGTTCCCTTTGGTTTTTCTAAAAGTGCAGATGTCGAGGTGTGTGCGCTTGTCTACCTCCTGCCATGGTCTTTGGCCATCCTAGCTGCTATTGGCTGAGCCTTATCTTCTATTTATGACTTGTAGCTAAAGTTGGTGCTGTATAGACAGACTCCCTCCATATCACACGCCCCTCAGCCGTGACTCCCCTAGCATTGTGCTTTTGCCTTGCCACTGGGGTTTCCAGGGCAAGAAGTCCCTGTGGGTCATGGAAGGGGATTGCTGTCCCAGGCTCATGCACCAGAGCTCTTATAGCCTGGCTTCTGTCCCTCTGGCTGCATCCCTTGCCTAAGCCTGGGCTTATCCATGACTCCCAGCCCCTCCCCCCCTCCATAATGGTAGTCTGGCTCACACAGCACTCTTAGATGGACGCTAACACTATTTTCCACTTTATGCCTGAATATTGACTTCCATGTTGCGGTTGTGTCCTTTTTTTTTAAAATTTAACTTCATTTGTGTGGGTATTTTGTCTTCGGGTATGTAAGTGCACCATCTATGTACCTGGTGCTCAGGAAGGCCAGAGAGGGACTTGGATCTCTTCAGCTAGAGTTACAGGTGGGCTGTGAGCCACCATGTGGGTGTTGGGAACGAAACCCAGCCCTCTGCTTGAGCAGCAAGTGCTCTTAACCCCTGAGTCAATGCTGCGGCCCCCAAATTGTGTCACCATCATTATTATTATTATTTTAAGAAATCACTATTGTTTAATCAAAACAAAAACTCCATCGATTTGTTTTTGTTTCCTTTTGAAAAACAATTCCTATTTTCATTTCCACTGATTTTTAGAAAGCACATTTGTCTATGTGCTGCTCACCCTGACAGCAACAGGCTAATGGATGTGCGCTGTTCACTGTCTATAAAGGCTGAGTTAGCAAATCAGAAAAAGGCTTTTAAATTACATTTTAAAATTATGTGTGCTCATACGTACATGTGTAGAGGTCAGAGGACAACTTTTGGGGGTTAGTTCTCTTTCCTCTAGTGGATCCTGGGGATCAATTCAGGTGGTCATTTTTAGTGATCAGTGCCACAGAGCTGTCTCACAAAGCCCAGAAATATGGCCTCTTCTGACATGAAGATAAAAAGACAAAAAAATGCAGTTGGGCAGTGGTGTCGCACGCCTATAATCCTACTCAGGAGACAGAAGCAGAGTGAGTTTCAGGACAGGCTTCAAAGCTATAGAGAAACCCTGTCCTGAAAAATCTAAAAACAAAACAAAACAAAAAAGACAATAAAACATAAAAGTACCTGTGGGTGTTCGAGACAGGGTTTCTCTGTGTGGTCTTGGCTGTCCTGGAACGCGTTTTGTAGACCAGGTCGGCCTTGAACTCACAGAGATCTTCCTGCCTCTGCCTCCTGAGTGCTGGGATTAAAGGCGAGCACCATCACTACTCAGTAGAAGAACCAATTTTGAGGCACCATTAAGAAAGAAACGTATCAAAGACAAAACGACCAGTGTGCTTTTTAGAAGCAACAAAGTCTGGATCATGACTTGGTTTGGTTTCTCATTCCTTTGGGCAGACTAATGTTTTGAAAACAACCGGGTGGACAAGTGCCTTCCTCCCTCATGCCTGCTTGCTCAGCTTCTACCTCACTGGTTCCAGGCAAACAGTTTGGACTTCAGAAATGACTGGGTACTCGAGTTTGACCTTGGGTTTGAAGAGATGGCTCTGAGTTAAGAGCATTGGTTGATATTTCAAAGAACCTGGTTTGGATCCCAGCACCCATATGGTGCTCACAACAGTCTTTAACTCCAGTTCTGGGGTTTTCTCATCTGTGGCATAGCCGCACCTGCCTCTCAAGATCATAAGGTCAGCCATCAAGACTGAATTAGGTCATAGGAGGGACCTATAGCCTAGGAAAGTTGTTGATTGTATGTCACAGGCTTTCCACTGTCACACCAGCATTGCTTCCTGTCCCTCAGTCTCCCTGAGGCTCCTGAGTCACACAGTTTGCTTTTCAAAGTCTGAACCCCAATTCTCCATCCTCCACAGGGAGGACAGGTAACTCCACCTGTAGCCAGCCTTCCTCACCATGGTGGGAGGACAGCAAACCCTATCTAGCACTGCCCCTCTCTTTTATAGCAAGCAGCCTGAGGGCCTTTGTCTGCGTACATTCTGGGCAGAGGTAGGAGACCACCCTACATAGTCACCCTGTGTATCCCACTAACACTGGTCTTTTGTCGTTGTGTTTCTTAAATACTTAACATTTTTAATTATTATTTTTTCACATCTGGATGTTTTGCCTGAATGTATGTCTATGCACTACGTGTGTGCCTGGTGCCCACAGAGCCAGAAGAAAACAACAGATGGCTGTGAACCACCATGTGGGTGCAGGGAAGGAAAAATCTGAGGTCTTCTGGAAGAGAAGCCAGTGCTCTCAACCACAGAGCCATCTCTCTAGCTTGAGCCTTTTGTTTTTACCATTCCCATTGCAAACAGGGCCACCATATCATAGGTAAGCTTTCTACCACTGGGCCCCCAGCCCACAAGCTCCTTCTCTAGCCCTCTTACTGTGGTCTCACCTAACCCTTATTAAATGGGTGTGTGGATGGGGACACCAGGATGGAGTGTGTAATGTTTCTCTTGGTCCAAACACAAACATCATCAGGTGAGCTTTCTTCTGACCTGGTTTGGGGGGTTGTGGGGGATGGGGAAGTCCTATCAAGAATACAGTTCAACATTCTGAAATATTCTGGGATTCCTGTTAACTAGGAAATGTGTCTTAGCAATACCGCCTTTCACAGACTGTACTAACTTCAGGCGTCTTTTCCTCTTCAGTTCCAGCATCTAGTGTGTGTCACCTGCCCTGTGTGACATTCCTTAGGAAGCCCAAAGTGTTCATGGAAATATGGAAGGAGATTCTAGTCAACCTGGAGGGCTTTGCATAGATCCTTTGTGCTGTGGAAATCGCGGTCCACACCACACAAAATAAATGTCATAATTAACAATCTAGTCTGTATTGGCAGGAACTGATCAGAAGAGGATTGAGTGAATGGGAAGTCGCATATGCAGTCACGTGATCTTTTAGTCCTTTTTATCCCCCCCCCCCTTTTCCTCATCTTTCGGTAATACTGTTGAAAAGAGAGGGAGCTAGGCGCAGCTTTTGTTTGTTTTGTTTTGGGCAGACTTAGGGATGAGTTAATTAGCATCCCGACCTCGGGTCTGGAGAGCAGACCCTATTCTCTTTGTAAGGGATCTGTCAGGAAGCTTGCGAAAGCCGGGAAAAATGGCACCATTCTGCTGTCAAGGACTTTTATGAGGGTCAAGTAGCCTTGGCACAAGGTTAGCCCAGAGTGACTTGTGACTTGGCTTCAGCAGAGAATGCCACAGCTGCCCTATGACAAGTTTTATTAGTCACAAACCTGGACATACTAAATGCCTAAGATGGTGAGAGATTGCTGTCCTCTGGTCCAAGGTCCCCCTCCTCGTGCTTCTCCTCATTGTTCTGTCTCTCTCCTGTTGTCAATCATTGCCTCTTCTCAGAAACACCACAAACCCACCCTACCAGCACTAACTGGGGCCCAGAAGCCTCAGTGTAAAGTTTGTTTCTTGGTGTTTACAAATGGTCCCCAAGTGTGTCTGAGCAACCCCTGGGTTATACTTTGTCACTGAGAAAGTTTGAGTAGTGCAGAAGCAGAAAAATAAGACTATGCTTTGAAGTCAGAGTAAATGGAAAGAATCAGCCTGAAAAAGTGTTCCCTGATCTCCCCACATGTACTGTGACATGTTTGACTCACACACACACACACACACACACACACACACACACACACACCTTTAAAACAATACAAAAACACTTGAGGGCTCAGTGGCAGGGTGCATGCTTGGCATGTGTGAAGGTCTCTCTGCCCTCAAAGATACTATGTATAAATACCTTATGAGTGTGACCCCCATAGTAAATAATATTCTTTCTTTCTTTCCCCAAGCTTCCTGCTGTTTTCTCACCACCCTCTACACCATTGTTTAAAACAGTTAAGGCACATAGTTACCTTTTTTTTTTTGGTTGTTGTTTTGTTTTGTTTGTTTGTTTTTTATTTTGTTTTTCCAGGCAGGGTCTCTCTGTCTTTGGATCCTGTCCTGGAACTCACTCTGTAGACCAGGCTGGCCTCGCACTCACAGAGATCCACCTGCCTCTGCCTCCTGAGTACTAGGGTTAAATGCGTGCACCACCAACACCCGGCTAGTTTTGTGTTTTTATACAAGGTCTCATGTAGCCCAGGCTGTCCTGGAACTCTGTATAGCCAAGGATGACCTTGAACTCCTGATCCCCTTTCCTCCAGTCACCAAAGATTGTGATTACAGGTGTTTGCCAGTGTGCCCAGCTTATGTGGCACTGAGAATGGAAGTTGGGATTTTGTATATGGTGGGTGAGCACTTACCCACTGAGTCACATCCCCAAACCATTGCTATTCTAATTCAGTAGAAGAGGAAACTGGGGTACAGAGAAAGTGTGACAGTGTGAGCTGGCTGAGTACGCATGCACGGGAACTAGGTGAAAGAGGACCAGACCCAGGTTCTCTGCAGCCCAGTGCTGGCTACTTCTAAGACTACTGACTGTCTACTCCAGGGAGACTAAGGAGGAAAGGTCATATTTAGACAGGTTTGCAGAACAGGTTAGATTGGCTGAAGGCCTCCTGGTCTAACTCTTGCTCCAGTCAGTCTGGGTGTGACCCAGCCATTTTGGTGTTTCATGGGTTCCTCAAGCACAGGAATAAGTAATTAAGTCATCTTTGTAATTTCATGTGGTACAGAAAGTCCCAAGCCACAAATACTATCCCCAGTTCCTACTTTTAAACTTCCAAGGAACCTTCCTGGTCTCTTCCTCCCTCCAGTTCATTTGAGTCCTTCCATTTTCTCTTTCTGAATGCATGGGCTGGACAGAAAGCCCTGGTTTATTTAACAGGGGCCCTGGGGCCAGCTCACATGAGAGGACATCCAGCCTTCATTTGGCAGGAGTTGGAAAAGTGAGGAAGATGCCCGTACATTGAAAGCACAGAAGAACATATAGACCTTACCCCTTGTGTGTGGAAACATATAATCCATTTCCATAATGGTCACTGAAAAATAACGGAGCGACGAGGGAAGTTTCTGTGCCTGTATTTCTGTTCCTATTTCTGTGTCCTACGTAACCACAATTAAGTCACTTATCTTAAGGCTATAGAATTTCTTGCCCCATAGGACCACCTCTGTATCCTATGTTGTCGTTTGACTCAGGGTCTCATGTAGACTAGGCTGGCCTCAAACTTGCTATATAGACAAGGATGGCTGTAGTCTTCAGATCCTCCTGCCTCTACTTCCCAAGTGCTGGAATTACAGTTGTGTGCCACCATGTCCAGTTTTATATAGTGCTGGGGTTCGAACCCAGGGCTTTGTGCATGCTGGGCAAGCACTCTACCCACTAGCCACAGCTCCACCCCTCTACTGCTTCCTTGGATAGTAGCCTTTTCTTGATCTTAGATGTCTATGAATAGTTCCTTCCTTTCAGTAAAATGATACATACAGTGTCTGTCTGTGTCTCCTACCTTATATCAAGATCTATTTTCTTGGTAGAAATAAATATTACATGCTTATTTATGATGTGTCTGTCTAGGGGACTAGAGAGATGGCGTAGGAGTCAAGAGTGCATACTGTTTGTTCTTCCAGAGGACCTGAGTTCAGTTCCCAGCACCCATGTTGGGTGACTCAACATCTGCCTGTAAATTCAGCTCCAAGGGATCTGACACCCTTTTCTGGCTTCTGGGCACCTGTACACACAAGTAAATAAAAATGAAAAAAAAAAATTTTTTTTTTTTTAATTAGGGCTGGAGAGATAGCAGTTAAGAGCATTTGTTATTCTTGCAATGGATCCAGATTGAATTTCCAGCACCTGTATGGTTGCTCACAGCCATCTGTAACTCCAGTTCCAGGGGCTCTGATGCCTTCTTCTGACTTCTGCAGGCACCAGGCACATGTAAAATATTCACATAAAATAAATGTCATATATAATTGTGTGTGTGTGTGTGTGTGTGTGTGTGTGTGTGTGTGTGTGTATGTATGTATGTATTTTCACACTACAGCAGTTATGTGCTCACACACTTCACTCTGCATCAGAGCCACATGGATAAATTGGTCAGGTTGCTTGGCCTAAGCCCCTTGTGTTGATCATCTCTCTTTAGGCTGTAGTAGGAGCCATGATTCTTCATCTCTAGCAAGGTTGCAGATAGCTCATTAGTATACTAGGATAATCCAGCATGGTGCTTGATTACTGAGGGTGTGGTTCAGTGGCAGAGCATCTGTCTAGCATGGAGACACCCTGGATTAAATCCCTGCTACAGAAACAAAAGAACTAAAGAAGAATTGTGCTGCCAGGGCTGTTTCCCAGCAGTAATGGGGGACCCCTTTGTTGTTGGAAAGTCCCTCCTCCTCCATTTGGCTGACTAAGGCATCTGCATCTTCCGGACCTGCACCAAGTCCCCATCTCTCACAGAACCTTCCCTGATCTGTCAGCAGAGCTTTGCTCCCTACTCTGAACTCTTTCCAGTTTTCAACTAGACGATAGAATTTAATCTGTTGTCTTGTATTATGTGTAGAGTGATGTATGTCAGTCCTTTCCCCAACTATGTGACACTGACAATAGTGAGAACGAACAGGCCTCAGCAAGACACAGTCAACGAGCTAAAGGTTGAAAATATTCAGGAAAAAGAATGCATGTATGCTGAACATGTGCAGACATTTCCCTTGTCCTTGTTCCCTAGATAATACAGGACAGCAGCTATATACAACTTTTATGCTATGATGGTTAGTACAGGTGACCTGGGGGTGATTTAAACTATTCAGCAGGGTGTGCATGGATTATTTGCAAATAGTTCATCTTTTATATTAAGGATTTGAGCATTCATGGACTTTGGCATCCTGTAGGTCCTGAAACTAATTTCCTATAGATCTGAAGGAATGACTATGGTCTATTGCATGTGTGCATGTTTTGTCTCTCTGAACCTGGCACAAAGTGAGGCATCTCGCAGACAATTCAGCAATCAAGTGGGTGATGATTCAAAGTGAGTAGAGAGGAAATAGAGTTGTTGCTCTTACTGTTGCTCAACTACTGTTGGCTGTAGTGGAGAGCCTGGAGCCCTTACACGCCACATACCTTCTTCCCTGGTGTTTTCTGAACCAAAGCCGTGGTGCCTTCAGCCCACGCATGACTTTGGTGATGGACACTCACATGTACTCTCTGGCTCTCTGTCCTGTGCTTGTTAAGTTCAAAATTTTTTGACAGAAGACATTCCCTCTGCCTCTGCCTCTCTCTCTCTCTCTCTCTCTCTCTCTCTCTCTCTCTCTCTCTCTCTCTCTCTCTCTGTGTGTGTGTGTGTGTGTGTGTGTGTGTGTGAATGCCAGTGCTTGTGACACGGCATACATGTAGAAGTCAGATGATGTGATGCCTAATCATTTTAACAATTTTAAGCATTTATTTGTTTTTGTTTAATGTGCATGAGTATTTTGCCTGCATGAATGTCTGTGTTCCATGTGGGAGAAATGCCCTCAGCTGTCATCAGGAACTGGAGTTATTAACAAGTGGTTGTTAGCTGTTAGGTGTGGGAGCTGGGAATCAAACCCAGGTCCCATTAGACTGGTCCATGGGTATGTATGTCTGTGTGGCATTTTTTTGATCATTGATTGATGTAGGCAGGCCTACCTCACTGAGGATGATGACATCCCTAGGCAGGCAGGCCAGGGTTATATAACAAAAGTAGCTCAATGTGAATTTGAGAGCAAACCAGGAAGTTGTGCTCCTCCCTGGTCTCTGTCTCAGTTCCTGCCTCCAGGTTCCTGCCTTGAGTTCTTGCCTTGGCTTCCCCTTTCCTCCTTGAGTTGCTTTTGGTCATGGTAATCTCTTACAGCAACAGGAAAAGGATAGAGGACAACCTTGGTGTCAGTATTCACCTTCCATCTGTTTTGAAACAGGTGTCTTGACTGCCAACTCAAATAGCTGGGTGAAGCCCATGGGGATAGGAAGCAGACCCTAAGGTCAAACGTGCCAAGGAAACCTCAGGGTCAACAAACTGATGTAGCTCAAATCTGTGAGGCAGAATTGGCTGTGACCCTGCCTTTCCCATGCTGGCTGATCCCTGCTGCCCAGATGCTGTTGTCCATCACTGGGGACTCCCGCTTTCCCTCTAGCAGAAAGCAACCTTTAGATCCTCACCCTCCCAGGACCTCACACATTCCCACAGCTGCTGGAGGAGCTGGTCCAAAAACCCATACACACTCCATTGTTGCTGGCCATGCCATGCCTCAAGCCTGGCTACTGCCCAGGCTGTCCTGGGAGCTACCCTGGGTGATGTCCCCTTCCTTGGACTTGGTTTCAGTTTGCAGTTACAAAACAGTGGCCTACATTTTTGGCTGAGTGAAAGCTAGGGTGGCTAATGATCTTGTTCAGCCTGTCCTCCTTTGTCTCTTGGGATTAGTTGCTTTTCTCATTGCTATGAGAAAATAAACGACAGAAGCAGCTTAAGGAAGGCATCATCTTGGTTGATAGTTAGTTGGAGGGAACAGTCCATCACTGTGAGGGAGTCATGGTGGCAGGACTGTAGCGACTGGTCACATTGCATCGAGTTTCACAAACCAGAGGGAGATGGATGCTGGGGCTAGGCTTATTTTCTCTCCTTCTATTCAGTCCTGGACCTCAATCCATGGAATGGGGCTGCCCATATTTAGGGTGGGTCCTTTCACCCCAGTTCACATACACATCCAAAGGTCCATATGTGCATGCATGCATATGTATATATGTATACATACACACACACACACACACACACACACACACACACATACACACGTGTATATATAGTGATTCCACATCTAGTCCAGTTGACAGTAAAGATTACCCAGCACCCTCAGTGTTCTCTCATCAGCCTGTTGGGAATTTTTTGTTGCTTTCTCTTTCCTGGCCCCCATCCCAACCTCAAGCCCCAAACCACCTGCGGTCTTGTTTTGGAGACCACTCTACAAAGAGGCTTAGCCCAAGGCTGCAAGGTTAAAGATACAGAGATGCAACTGGGCTGTGGTGGTGCACACCTTTAATCCCAGCACCTGGGAGTCAGAGGCAGTGAATCTCTGTGAGTTCGAGGCCAGCTTGGTCTACAGAGAGAGAATGCCAGGACAGGCTCCAAAGCAATACAGAAAGACCCTGTCTTGTAAAACCAAAAAACAAACAGACAAAAAAGATACAGAGATGTTCACCCCACCTCTGCTCATTAAGGAAAAAGCAGGAAAATAACCTAAGGGTCCCTTGTAGGGATTTTTTTTTTTTTTTTTTTTTTTTTTTGCCATGAGTTCTCATGGCTATTCCTTGTCTATGCATGTAAAATATGGATATGTAGGAGTGGGCAGTGACATGTACATTACTGATATCTAAGATTGAACAGTGGCAAGCAGGCAAGTGCTTTGTAAAGTACAAATGGCTTTTTGAACAGAAGGCATTTCCTAAAGTAATGGCAAAAAGAAAAGAAAAGAAACAAAGAAAAAAGCCTCCTCCTTTGAGGCCTTTTACAAATCAAGCATTTTATGCATTTAAACCCTTTACTAATAGTTTGAGGGAACAGTCTATCATGGTAAGGAAGTCACAAATTTAACCTTGAGGTTCTGCCAGCCTGTGCAGCAACCCATTGCAATTTGCAGTTAGGCTAAGGCATGTGCTTTCTTCCATCCACAGAACTGACTATTTCATATGAGGCCAAGAGGGAATAAATCGATGAAGCACCAAGGTTAAAACATGATTGTATTATGTGTTTTTGTCTCCTCCTCCCCCTCCACCCCCTCCTCCTTTTCTCCTCCTTCACTTTCTTCTCCTTCTCGTGTGTGTGTGTGTGTGTGTGTGTGTGTGTGTGTGTGTGTGTGTGTATACAGGCAAGAGGATAACCTCAGATGCCATTGCTTGGGCTTTTTTATTTTTGAGACAGGATCTTTCACTAAATAGGCTACACTGGCTGGCCAGCAAGCCCCAGGGATCCCTGACACTGAGATCACAATCACAGGACAGCACCCCTAGCCTTTTCTTACAAGGATGCTGAAGGTTGAACTCAGATCTTCATGCTTGCAAGGCAGGCACTTTGCCAGTCCATCTTGGTATTACAGCTGGGTCTTGCGAAGAAGCTTAAGCTGGTTTCAAGCCTGAGGGGCTGCTCTCCACCCCACCCCACTCCATCTCACCCCATGGCTCTTCAGTGTTGGGATTACAGATTTGCATCACTCTGCTTGGCTGAGTCTTTAAGTATTCCTCAAAACAGACATTTCTTCAGTGAAAACTAAGCCAGACCTGTAATCCCATCACTAAATTGAATGAGGTAGGAGGATTGGGAGGTCCAGGCCATCCTGGGCTACATAACAAAACCCATTCTCTAAAATAATAATTTCCTGGAATTACAGACCAAAGCAAAGGGCAGGGACTGAAGCAGGCAAAGATTGTGGAAGCCTGGCACTGCGAAAGGACCTTGGGGGTTAGATCTAAATTTACTGGAGTTGCATCCTTAGGACTTGGAGATCTACCGATGGTTATGGTGAGCTGTGTGTTTCTCTCTCCCACTTAATATTCTGGGTATGCTCAGCTGAGGGTGGCGCTCTGAAGTCTCGTGGTTCCCAGCTGGTTCCCATTTCCTGCTCTGCCACCTTAGGGTGTGACTCCTGTCTTTTATGGACCGGTGATGAAGCCTAGGTCACCACCCTCTAATTTGGAGCAGGAGAGGTGGAAGGAAAGCTGTCCACGCCCTTCCCTGTGTGATACGCCCTTCACTCTGGACACACCCCTCCCAGTTCTATCACTCAACCAACCTAGGTGCGTGGGAGTTTGAGAATGATTTTTTTTCTTTAATTCCAGCAGCCAGGTGCCCATGGCTGAACTAAAGAGCACATGACACAAAGAAAGGAAGCAGATTGCGCAGTTTGGCCACCATGTGCCCATAAACCAGCTGAGTAGGGGAAGGAAATCCAAAGAGAGGAAGATCTGGTCCCAGCAAGAAGACTGTGTGTGACTCAGAGCTTGTGTCGTCTGCTGGGGAGTTTAAGGGCAGTTTAGATCTGATTGTCTTTTGGGTTTCACTAAACAGAGGCTTCGTTTAAATTGTTATGAAATGATTCTCCTCAACTCTTGTCTTAGATGCCACTGGTAACGGAAGAGACACTGACGTCCAGAAACCAATGACAGGGTTAGCCTACAGTGTTGCTCAAGCTGGCCTGGTGCTCACAGAACACTGTCCTCAGGCAAGGTCACTCTGAAGCCATAGCTGGGGAAGACCGAGCAAGGGCTTTTTAAAAATTTTGTCAGAGCAAGGATGAAACCCAAGTTTCCCGTAGAAGCCACGGAGCATCAAGGCTGTTCTGTGTATCAGATGGGAGAGACCACTGCTTCATCCCACCAGCTGGCTCTGTCTTCGCTCCATCAGCTCTTGAAAGTCATAGAAACATCTTGCTGTCTGACTGAGATCCTCTGCCCAAACCCCCCACCCATATCATATGGATGGGAGGTTTGATCATGCTTGTCGAGGTCGATCTCCTCCTCAGAACCCATTGACAAGATAATTACTCTAAAAACTGGGGTCACATCCATCTGGGTAGAGGCAAAAGTCACATGTTGATTGATTGATAAATAAAAGCAGCTCTTTCCTTACCAGTCCCTATAAATGTTCCCCTGGGCTTCAGGGAATTCTTAGAACCCAGGCACTGTTCAACCCTGGTTATTCCCAGCATTACCTTCACCCTGGCGTTATCAGGGGAGGAAAGGTACTGCTCCCTCAGGGGAGTCCAATAACTCCTGCCCTCACCCTGCTGGCAAGGAGAATTGTGAATTTAAGTTTGCATCCAGGCTCCAGTTTAAGCCTCTTATATTGGCCAAGTCTTGGAGGAATTGGGAAAACAAAGTTGTTTCAAATACTGAGGAAAGTGTCTGTTACTGTCTCAATATCCCAGCACCCATGAGACACCTTCTTAATTATTCATTAGAGCCCAGGAGTCTCTGCTGAGGGTGGGGAGAGCTCCCATTGACAGCTTCAAGTCATAAGATACATGCTAAGCCTACTAGGGAATACAGTCCATTCAGTACTGAGGATAGTCCTCAGTACTGACTGGAATAGTTGGCGCTATGTGATCCCGGAAGGCTGGGGTGACATTTCCTGGGCAGATCTGAGAAAGTTAACTAGTGGTGGTAAATTGCTCTATCATAGCTGAGAAAGTCAATGTATTTACAGGTGCTTCAATGTAGATAAAAATTCCAAGGTCTGAATCTTACCTCATACCCCTACACCCTCTTGGGTGAGTATTTCTAGGCTAAGCATACCTGGGATTATTGACCCTGCTAACTGAGGAAGAATTTTAAAGTCTGGCTGGCCCTGCTAAAATGTGATAAGAAAAAGTAGACAGCCCTTCCTGCAAAGAAGCTGTTTCTATTTTTCTCCTTATGAAGCTGACTTTATTATTTAGGTACCTTCTTAGGAATGCCCCCATGAGCCTGTTAGAAATATCTGCCAAAATTCTTAAAAAATCCAATTTCCAGCTCAAGAGGAACAGCTTGAAATTTCTGTTTGTTTGTTTTTTTATTTTATTTTATTTTTAAGAATTTATTTTTATTTACTCCTGTGCGTGCATGCATGTCATGATTGCAGGTGACTTTGAAGGCCAGGGAAGGGTGTCATATCCCCTGGAGCTGGAGTCATAGGTGGTTGTGAGCCACGCAACATGGATTCCAGGAAACAAACTCAGGTCCCCTGAAAAAGCAGCAAGTGCTCCTAACCTCAGAGCCACCTGGGAATTTCTTTTAAAATGAAAAACATTGCAAGATTGCTGTCTGGAAGGTGGGCTTAGCTGTCTCCATCAGTAGACCAGCTCATGGTTGCCAGCCTTCTTTCACTCCCTTTCTAGCATGTGGGCCACTTCCAGATTTCAAAGTGTGACAGCATGGGGACTTCAGAAGCGCTTCCTCTTGTGACTAAATCCGAGAGTGTGGGAGCGGGCTGGAGAAGTGGGGTGGGGAAGGCTGGGTGCTGGGGAAGTTGGGGAGGAGTGTGGAGCACTCCTGAGCTGTACTAGCATCCTTGATGAACAGGCTCCATGGCCTTCAGTGAGCACCAGGCAGGCAGCACCTTGGGAACAGGAAACCCCCCTTCTACCCACAGCCTTTGTCCAGGGACTGGTTTAGCCGGACACACCGGTTGATTTGCCTAGAAGGCATTCAGGAGAACCCAAGAAGCCAGGATACTTAACCCTGGCCAATTTTCCTGGTGATCTCTTACCAAGAGGCTAATTGGTCTCTGACAACTCTTGTTTTAGTGTTCAATGTGGTGATCTTGCATTACATTACATTAAAAAGCTTTCCAGGTTCCAGTCAAGACTTAAAACTCCTGTGTCTCAAAGGAAGATGTTGTATCTCACACCAAATGTCTGTCTGCAGTTTGAAACTGGGCTTTGAGGTTTTGGAAGAGGGGAAACAGTGTTAGAGTAAGAAAAAAATGTTTGTTAGAGAAAATTTAGTCAGCTTAATTTAAATGAACGAATGATGAGAAGAGCTGTGGAACTCCTCTGTTTCTAGGATGGCATTAAGGAGAGTGCTCTCTAAACAGGGTCACCAGGTTAGGGTTTACTTGCTTGGGAAGATCAGTGGTGTGTGTAGACCCGTGTCTTCTCAGCTTACCTGGCAGCCTGGGGTAATATTTCACAGCTTGGTGTGAATTACATCTGTATTCTTTTTCCTGGTTAAGTCACAGGCTCCTTCCATGTTTTTATATTGTGAAAGACCTGCATCTCACATTAACAAACCACAATGGAACTGTAAATGCAGATTTAACTAATTAATTTGTGAACATCTGTGCCTTAAAAAACTTCTCATATCCTCGGGGCCTACTGCTGTATCCAGCCCAAATTTGATGCTTGGGTTAAAGGACTGAGTAAGTGAATGTGTAAGAGAAACAGAGGCCCTGGTTAAGGGGAAACACTGCAAGAATAGGTACAGCTGTCACTAAAAAATGTCACCCCTGCCATTACTGCATCTCTAGTTTCTGTTTGTACTATGAGTCTTGAGGAAATGAGGGGTAGCAGTTCCACAAGGGAACAAAAATGGCTGGAGTACATGCCTGGATGGAGAACTTTCTGATATGACTTAGGGGTAGGTGTTGACTCCCTTGGTGCCTGTTCATCCTTTCCTCTACTCCCGCTTTATGTAGGCCCTCTGATTCCCATCTGACTTTAAATAATCCAGTCCCAAATGGCTTCCTCCACCACCACATTTTAAACATGTTGGAAGGCTTGGTAGCTTAGGCAGAGAGGAGCAGGGTGGAGGCAGGGTGGACATCCAGGCACGATGACGGATGACACACTAGCAATCTACCCTCGTGTATGTGATAACTTTGCATCAGTCTGAGCTGATCTTTCAGTCTTCTTTGGCTAGTGCTGTTGGTCATTAAGACACAGCTTGACTCATGATTCTGGTTTTCAGCTTCCAGAATGCCTTGTTTCCACCCTGTGGTGGTGGAAGACAGCCTTGCAGGTGAGCAGCATATCTATCCAGCATGTTCACCCTCCCTGAGACCCAGCAGTTTATGAGAAAGTCAGCTGCCGTGGCTCTGGGTTTTAAGTTTTAATTTTTAAAATTAATTTCTTATTTTTACTATTTTTATACATTTTATACGCATTGGTGTTTTGCCTGCTTGTGTCTGTGTGAGGGTATCAGATCCCCCTGGAACTGGAGTTAGACAGTTTTGAGCTGCCTTGTGGGTGCTGGGACTTAAACCCTGGTCCTTTGGAAGAACAGCCAATGTGCTATTAACCACTGAGCCATCTCTCTAGTCCCCTTCAGTTTCAGTTTTATCAAAGTCAGTAAATGTTTGAAGTATAGGGAATTTACATAGTCTCCAAGTATCTCCCCACATACCACTTGGCAGTTACAACAGGAAAAAATAGAAATTATTCTTTAGGAAAACTGGCTAGTACTTAACCAAGTCCTAAGAGGACTTAGCCAAGTCCTAAGAATGAACACCACCAGTAACCCTGGATGTAGTGTGACACCCTCAGGACACCCACTTGCTTGTCTAGAATTCCAGCCCAAATCTTAAGAGCAGAATCTAATTATGAGCAAACATTAGACAAACCAAAAGGGAGGGAAATTCTCTACAGCAACTGGCCTGAATTCTTTAAAAAGTCAACAATCATAAAAGGCAAAGGAAAACTTACCAATGAAAGGAGAGAAGATAGATCTAACAACCAAATGTTACAGATAATCCTGAACTGGGGAGGCGCATGGCTATAAGGAGCACCATTAGGGTCATGGAGAGGCACGCAAGAAATCTTAAGAGTGTTTCTTCCCAACCTCCACATAGGGGAAAACTCCCTCTTTAGGAAATACACATTGTAGGTAAGGAACAAGTGTCATTATATATCTATACTCTTTTCAACTGTTTCAGGAGAAACCCTTGAGGAGGTTGGACAATGACAATGGGAAGAAGGAAACAGTGTTGCAAACTGGTAGCTGTAAGATATCTTTGTATATTTTTATAAGTTTTGTAGCAAGACATTGTATCAAAATAACAGGTTCTAAAACCCCCATACCTTCTTTGTCCTGCCTACAAAAACAAACAAAGGATGAAAAGGAAGAGAGGAGGGATTGCTCAGTTACCTTCACTGCCCTGTCATGCATCTGCAACCAAACTGAAGGGTGAGAAAAGAGCTTTCCATCTCCTCTTTGTCCCGCACTCATGCTCCCAAGTCAAGCCAACCCAGCTGGTATTTGCCCACCCATTTGAAGGGCAGTGGGTCCAGGGAAGAAGTTTGTGGTGCCTGAGATTGGCTCAACTCTGCCCTACAGAGCCAAGAATTCTCTCCGCAGCGGTAATGGTGGCTACAAGTTGAGGTCAGTAGGGACACAGTCCATTTGCCATGTTACACATTGTGATGAGTGAACAGTGAAGAATGTCCCCCAGTGAAGGGACGGCCTGGGAACCCTGCATTTGCTTCTAAATATCCTTGTGAGGCCCCGTGTGGAAAACAGGAAGCAGCAGTTAAAACGGGAAATCGCTTTGGGCTGAATTACTGTAATCCCTCATTTTACTTAGAAGCTGGCATGGACCCTTCATCCACAGCGGGATGCCTCTTGCCTTTTTGTGTCTTGATAATTTTGCTCTTTCACTGGGGTGGAGCATTACCAAGCCCAGAGGCTTTGAGGCTGGAATTGCTACCTTTAAGTGTGCTTAGAAATTGGGATCTCTCAGGGCCATTTGTTTTCTCCCAGGCTCTGGGATGGAAAACAGCCTAGCTACTCAGCTAGCTTGGGTTCCCTCCTCCTGCCCTCTCTTGATTTCTAGTAGGCAAGGCTGGAGGTTGAGCGCACACAGAGACTTACAGCCCAGCCTAATAATAACCCCGAAGTAAGCAACATGGCTATTATCAGGCTAGGCAGCTAAACAGAGGTACATCCCTGAAAGCAAGTGATAACACCATGCAGGATAGCAAGCTGGGTGCTTGCTGAGTGAGACTCTGACTACAGTGGCTTGAGCCTTTCTTCCCTTTGGAGGAAGGGTGGTTTTTCTGTGTGACCTGGGCTGCACCCTCTGATGGAGATTCCATCTTGGCTGCCTGCTTCCTGTCTCCAGTGCCAAGCACTCAACCATGCCTTCCTGGCCCTCCTGGATGCCTCTTATTTTTCCTATTTAACCCAGGCTCTGATTGCTTTCACACAAATCCCATCTATTCTAGTCTAGCTGTTCTGTTTAGGGGGTTCTCAGAAGCCAAGTTCAGTCAAACACAAGTGAGATTATTATTTGTTTCTCTTCTAAGCCTTTCTCCCTTTGTTTCCCCTCTCAGTAATATCTGTCTCTGCCTTCCTCCCAGTTCAGGATTAAACTTATTTGGGATCTTAAACTCAAAGCTGATCTCCCAGCAGCCCAATGGGATGATTCCACCTTAGTGATTTTTTTTTTCAATCATGAATTCATTGGACGCACATTTACGAAGCTTCTCATGTGCTTGGCTGTTCATTAGAATAAGCCAGGCAGAGGGTTGATGCAAATTCAGCCCTGGAATGGCTTCTGGTATAGAGGGAGAGAAGAGGTATGGATAAACTGACTAGGAGGTGGAAATAGAATGTAGAAAATCCCTTGGAATCTGTGGCTATTGGAGAGGCAGCATTTGCCGTAGCTCCTCACAGATTAGATTTAGACATAGAACATTCAGTCTGGGTAGCAGTATTGTTATGACCAGCAGCAGTTTTTTTTTTTTTTTTTTTTTCTTCTCCCCAGAGAATATCAAGCTAGTACTGGCAATGGAGCCAGGCTTTGAACGTAAATTTCACTGCCTGATCATGAGGAACTTTTCCCTAGAGGCAGGATAAGCCCAGTATGTATGGAAGGGCACAAGCTACCACTGTATGAAGGTAGGAAGGACAGGACATAGGGACCAAAGAAAACCTATATGCCTCTCTGAATTTGAAAGTTGAGTGGAGAGGCAAAGCATAGTAGCAGGATAGATATACTTTACTAGTCAAAGGAATTCATTTCCAAGTTCAGCTGGCAAGTGTCTCAGTAGGGTAATTGGGCAACAAGCAGCGCTATCAATATGTGTTCTGTATTTAGAATAAGGAGTAGGGAGATTCTGGGGAAGAGAAGGTTTAATGGACACTGTATGCAAATTCAAATTCATTTGGTTCAGAGAGGGAGAGAGGTACCTGCTTTTAATTGTAGATCCAAACATCCTAGGTGACCCCCAAGAGGCATTCTATAGAATCCATACCAAGCAAATGCCATAATAGTTGCCTAGTTGTGTGACGTAATAAGAGGTAATTTATAAAATCTGTACATATTTAGTTGATGCGCAATTAACCAATGAAAAGAAGTGATGGTCTGAGGTTCTATGAAGATGATTCTTCTTATCCTTTTTATTATTTGTTTGTTTGTTTGTTTATTATTTTTTGGTTTTTTTGAGATAAGGTTTCTCTGCAAAACAGTCTTGGCTCTTCTGGAACTCACTTTGTAGACCAGGCTAGCTTTGAACTCACTGAGATCCACCTGCCTCTGCTTCCCAAGTGCTGGGATTAAAGATGTGCACTACCATCTGGCTTTCTTATTCTTTTATTTATTTACTTCTTTTCTTTTTTGAGACAAGGTTCCTCTGTGTAGCTCTGGCTGTCCTGGAACTTGCTCTGTAGACCAAACTAGCTTGAACTCAGAGATCCATCTGCCTCTGCCTCCCAAGTGCTAGGACTAAAGGCATGTACCAATACTGCCCAGCGATTATTCTTTCTAAATATTTTTTAGATTTATTTTATTCATATGAGTGCTTTGCCCATATGTCTGTATACCAGATGCTTGCTTGGTGCCAGAGGAAGTGGTGAACCTCCATGTGGGTGCTGGGAATCAGACCTAGGTCTTTAAAAAGTGTCTTTAATATTTTACTCTTTTAACAATCACATGTATTTTATTCTTTTTAAGGGGGGGTGCATTACTACAGCACATGTGTAGAGAGAGGTAAGAGGACAACCTGTAGGAGTAGCTTCTCTGGTTCCACTGTGTGGGTCCCAGGGATGGAATTCAGGCTTAGCAGCAAGTGTCTTTGCCCACTGGACCATCTTGCTGGCCCAGATGCAGAGACTGTTGATGGCTGGCTTTCTTGGAATTTCCTGTGTTAGGACCTAAGTCAGTGTCAGACCCTTAACCTTTTATACCATTTGTGTGCTATTACAGACTCTCAGTTTCAGCCAAGAGCAACTGTGGTCTGTGCTCTGTGTGGGGAGGAAGTGGGTGCTGCCGGAAGTCTAATATCCACTTTTTAACTCACCTCTGCTTCCCGTTTCCTTTATCACCTGCTGGTTTTCAGGTTTATTTTATTATTGCTTTTTCATTCAACATGACTGTCTTTGTGGGTGGATAAGTGTGTGTGCACAGGCATGTGGAGGCCAGAAGTCAATCCCAGGTATCCTTATTAAAAATTACATTTATTATATGTATATGTGTGAGCACATCCATAGAGGTCAAAGGACAATTGCCTCTCTTTCCACCTTGCGAGTTTTGGGATTGAACTAAAGGCATTAGAAGTGTCAGGAAGCACCTTACTCAGTGAGCCATCTCATCAGCCCTCCCTCTGCCTTGTCGTTTTAGGTAGGGGATGTAGGGTCTCTTCCTGGTGTGTTGTGGTTAGACATGCTGGCCAGTGAGACCCAATCAGTCCTCATGTTCCTGCCTCCCCAGTGCCAGTAGTGAGTTACAAGCCCTCACTACTTTACTACTTTTTTTCATTTTGGACTTAGGTCTGGACATTGAACTTTGGTTCTCATGTTTATAAGCCAGGCATTTTACATAGCAGGTCTAGAACATGGAGAGAGCTCACTGACTAGATCGTAGACATGTCATTCTGAAGGTCTGAACTGGCACTCTGGGTGGAGTGGGTGTAGACCATTTTGGTCACTGTGGTTGATTAAGTGGACATGATCATGTTGACTTTGCCCTGATTGGGACTTGATAAGCATTTGACACTTGAGCCTCTGACCTGGGACTTTACAAAGCTCCAGGAAAGACATCATAACAGAATGACTACACTGGCTTTGGCTCTGCCCACAAAAGCCGGCCCAGCTTCCCCAGATGAGCACCCAGGGGAAGCCCCCATCTTGCTGCCCCCTCATGGCTTTCTTTGTCCCCCTGGAGTCTCTCTCTCTCTCTCTCTCTCTCTCTCTCTCTCTCTCTCTCTCTCTCTCTCTCTCTCTCTCTCTCTCTCTACCTGCTGAAATCAGTCCTCCAAGAGTTCTTCAAGCTCCCAACTCTGTCATATCATCTCACTTCTCCATAGCATTGTCAGTGTCTAATGTGACGTGTTTGTCTTTCTGTTTATTGTCTCCCATGCCAAGGGGAGCACCACTCTGTGAATCAGGAGCCCAGCAGGCGTGGCCTGCCACTTAGTGTCTAGAACTGTGGTTAGCTCCTGATAAGGTGTCTGATGAATGAATAAGTGAATGCAGGAATGAACAATTGAGCAAATCAGTTTGGGTGTCATGTATCTCATACTGGCTTCCAACTTGCTATATAGCTGTGGATGACTTTGAACTTTTGATGCCCCTGCCTTTACTCCCCAATGATAATATTGGAGGTATTTACCACCATGCCAGGTTTATATGGTGCTAAGATTTTGTGCATGATAAGCAAGTGCTCTACCCAGTGAGCTACATTGCCAGTGTACGCCCTTGGCTTTCTTGTTTTCCATTTCCTTCCTGTTCTGTGAACTCACTCCTAGGCTTGTAGAAAACATAACAAAACAAAAAACAAACAAACGTCCTTGAAGTCCATAGAGAACTCTCAAAGAGATGTCCTGGCCACTCCTTGCTCCTAGGGTGTAGCTCTGAGCATCCCCTGTCTATTTGAAGAAGCTGGAGACAGGAATAGAGAGGGTCTGCTTTCAGGGTGCTGACCTGAGGCCAGTTATGCCATGGCTTTGCACCTCAGTCCTTGGGTACCTTCATTATTGTCTCAGACAAGGTCTCCCACAGAAGCTTCTTCATATAGAACAGGCTAGCTGCAGGTGCAGGGCACTGCCCCTGATTTTTTATATGGATGGTCTCTAGGGATCTGAACTCAGGGCAGGGGTTCACATTAGCCTTGTATTCCTTCCACCTAGTAGGTTAGGTGGATGCTGGCTGGTTGCCCCCTCCAACCTACCCCATGGAAAATAAAGGAGAATGTGGACCGAATCCTGAATTCTTTTCTCCCATCAATACCAACAAGTGTAGATGTATGCCTTACCTGTTGCTGCTCAGCCCCAGCACATTGCCTTTCCAAACCGCTAAGCAGAACCCTCCCCTTTGCCAACCCCCTTACCCACTGCCTCCCGCCCATACACTCTGTCCAAGTTCTCTTTTCAGGCCGAGTCCTAGAAAGCCTGCCCTTTCTTTGGCAGTGTGAATGATGTAGGCAGCAGATAATGGGATGTTCAGATAAGGAGCCCTACCCCCTATGCCCATAATGGGCAGACCCTGGTCATTTTGCAGTCTTGCTTTGTTGCTGGAGCAGTGTTAGAATTCTGTTAAGATTTTCATCATACCAGTCAGGAAACTCATGGGAGGGTTACTACAGGACCTTCAGTATGCTCAGGGAAAAGCGTAGCCCTTACAATGGGGCCTTTGAGAGCCCGTCCCAGAGCCGGGCAGTGAGTGATTCAGTCTATTCAAAACACAATGGGGCGACACAGAATAGAAAGGAACTGAACATTGTTTTCAGGTCCTTGTGCCATCTGTAGCGTTCCTGTGCCCAGCACTAGTTATAGTTCACTGGTGACACACTTCTAATTTCACAGCATACCTGATCACCTGGTAACGTCACTTCACAGACACTTAAGTTGTACAAGATCTATTGGTGCACAAGCCCAGAGCCAGAAGGTTCTCGGAAAAGGTGATAAAACTTTGTCTTAATTGGGCATGGTGGTGCCGGAAATCCCTGTACTTGGGAGGCGGAGGCAGTAGAATCAAAAAATTGAAGGTCATCCTCAGCCAATGTCAGAAGACCCTGCCTCAAAAGCCAACCATGAAACAAAACAAAACCAGGAAAGAAACTTGGAGACAGGAAAGCATCAGTTGGATAAGTTTAAAGGTATTCGCATCACTCTTAAAAACCAACTCATTGTCCTGACAAATAGCCATGAAGAGTCTGGGGAGATGGCACAGTTGGTAGAGTGTCCGCCTCAAAAACACGAGGACCTGAATTTGATCCCCAGTGCCCACATAAAAAGCTGGGTGTGCCAGCATGCATTTGTAACACCAGCACTGGAGAAGCAGGCAAAAGAACCTCCCTTGGGGCTCACTGGCCAGCCAGTCCAGCCTAATCAATTTATGAGCTACAGGCCAATGAGAGACCCTGTTTCAAAGAAAGTAGACACCTGACATTGTCCTCTGGCCTTCACAGGAATGCACACAAACACATTTTTTTTAAGATTTATTTTATTGTATGCATATGAGTGTTTTGCTTGCATGTATGTAAGTATATGTACCATATATATGCCTGGTGCCTACAGAGATTGGAAGAAAACATCAGTTGTCTCGGAACTGGAATTACGGATAGTTATGAGCCACCATGTGAATGCTAAGAACTGAACCTGGGTCCTCTGCAAGAGCAGCTAGTGCTCTTAACCTAAGAGCATCTCTCCAGCTCTGCATGCATACTTCTCCCACAACCTTTGCTCTACCATCTCTGTGTCTGTCTCCATCCCCATCCCTTCTCTCTCTCACTAAGACTATGTAGCCCCACCTGGGCTTGAATTCTCCAGCCTTCTGCCTCAGTCTCCACAGCCAAATGTACATTTCTTACTCTAAAAGAATGAATGTTAGATAGGCACTTTAAAAGCTGAATTTGCCACTTAGAATATAGGCTGTAGTTATACCAAGCAAAATGAGCTGTGGTTGCCTCACAATGAGGCTGGAAAGAAACTTTTTTCCTATTTTTTCCCCCTTCAGAACATGTATGGTATTTTATTTTATTTATTCATATGACTCACTCTGGGATCAAACATCTTTTCTTTGTTGTGTGTTTAGATCTCAAGGGTTGTTTTATTTCCTTGCTTCCTTAATGTTTTCCTCATGTTTAATTTAAATCATTTGCCTTTTATCTTTCTCAGCATCTCGAGCTATTTCGTTCTTTTCTAACCTTTGTTCTCCTTCTTGCCGCATGGAATTTAAAAACAATACATTGACATGCATTTTCTTTCTAAGTGCAAAGTGAGTGGCCACTGCAGGAGTGCACATACAGTCTGTCTCCACTGAACAAAGGAAGACTTTTCCTTCTGGCTCCCATGCAATCTTGGGGTGTGGGATCTTTGGCTAGTAAATAATCCTGTGCTTTTGGCCCAACTCCCAGGAAGGGGAAGGGTTACAGACCAGGGAGGAGGTTAGAAAACCGGGTGCTTATTTCCTAGTATTTTGGGACATGGACAGAAAGAGGCATTTGCACTTGTAGAGGCAGAAAACACAGTACCAATGTTTTCAGCACTTTTTTTTTCCTTTTTTTTTTTGCAAACAGAAACCATACAAATGTGTTTGTGAATAAATGTGTGGTCAAGCTGGCCATTTCTAAGCACAACGTTCTGGGTCCTGTTATGTTCTCTTCTAGTTTTCTATTCACTGTCCCACTTGGGATGGAGCAGTGCTGTCTACAATGAAAGGTGTCAAGTTCTGCTCCGTGGTATCAGGCATGGTCAAAACAAGCAAGGCCAGGTTAGAGAGTAACTGGCTGTTTGATTTTGGAGATAACACACATCATTTTTCTTTAGAGGCTGGAGACAGTGGGGTAAAATACTTGCCTTGCAAGCGTAAGGATCTGCAGTTTAGCACCAGAACTCAAGCAAAAAGATAGGTGTTGGCAACCATTGCTAATCCCAGCTCTGGGGAGGCAGAGACAGGATCTCTGGGATTCCTTGGTCAGTACCCAAGGTTGACCTCTGGCTTCCATGTGCATGCATACATGTGTTTGGGCCTGTCTGCACCCCCCTACATACACACACACACACACACACACACACACACACACACACACACTGTGCCACTGTGCCAAACCCCTCACTTAGCCCCTCAGTCATAGACGGGGCTCATGAGTAGTTGCATACCTGGAAGTGACACAGGTCACTTTCTTGGTGTGTCACCGAATACAGTAAGAAATAAGTAACAATAACGAGAAGATTGCTCACATGGAGATTTCTTCACAGTTGTGAGAGTTTCTCGGTGTGACTCATCCGTGCCCCCATAATCACATCAGACATGGTCAGCTCACATTTCATTTTCAATTTTAGTGATTCCAGCAGGAGAAAGTAAATATTGGAAAGATCACCGTGAAATCCCATGGCCAGAGGTCTCTAAATAGATGGTTGCTTTCTGATTTCTACGGACCACTCCCTACTTTTCTTCTTTATCCATCATATTGTTGTCTGTGTTTTAAAGGCAATGCCCAAGCTTCCCTGTCCCCAGCTTACAAACAGGCCCTTGGAGGCTGAAGTTATCGGGAAAGTGTTCCCCAAAGTGGGACTGTTGCATGAATGAGGTCACCCACTGAAAAGCTATATTAAGATGAACTACCTGTCTGTCTTCACATTAAGAAACCAGGAAGACTGTAGGAGGGAGGAGCTGGGGTGGAGATAATCAAGGCGTGCAATTGATGTGATATGTGATCTTCTATGATATCTTATTTTAAAAAAAAACAAAAAAAACCAACTAGGATGAAGCTGGTTGGGCTGGCCCCTGCCATTGATCCCAATTCCCAGAAGGTAGAGCCAGGTAAATCTCTGAGTTTAAGGGCAGTCTGGTCTATGTAGAGGGTTCCAGACCATCCCCATTCAATGCTACTAGTGAGAGTTTGCCTCCAAAAAAAAAAAAAAAAAAAAACTAGGAAGAAATTCATCCCCTGCAATCTTTGATGGGCACCAGAGTTTTCATCCAGTCTGACTGCCTGGGGGTCAGGGCTCACCAATAGTGGTGTAGTGAGATGGCTCAGCAGGCAAAGACACTTACTGCCAAGCCTGGGGATCTGAGTAGGAGCCTCAAGACCACATGGTGGAAACAGAGGAGGGATTCTCACAGTTGTTCTTTGACCTCCACACACAAATATGTATATGCACACAGATGAATTCTAATGTTTCTTCGGAGAGGCTAAAAATGTTTAAGCGCATAGACTCAGTTGGTTATGGTAAACATCCAAAATAGAATCGCTTTTTTCTAGGGCCTTTGGGATGATTGTACAGTCAAAATTAAAAACAAAACAAAAAAAACTAAGAGCCACCCATACTACAGGATTGTTAGGGAAGACAAGAACAAAGAGTCACCCAGGGCTGGGTCAGGAGTTGGGAGACCCATCTTGTCTCCTCCAGGAATGGTTCTGTGGACCTGATGGGTCATCTCAGCAACTTCAGGTCCCTCATCTGTGAAGACAGTATCAGACTGGTCAGCTAACAGAGAAGGCATTTTCTTAGTGAAGTCAAAATTGTAGGGTTTTGGCCCGATGGTGACTGCAGCTATGGCAGTGGTGGCACACATCTTTAACCCAAGCATTGGGAGCCAGAGGCTCTCTTGTCTACAGAGCGAGTTCTAGGACAGCCAGAACTACGCAGAGAAACCTTGTCTTGGTGGTGGAGGGGGAATAAGGTTTGGAATATGTAATATTAATATGTAAATATTCTGGGAGCCTTGGGAGATGGCTCAGTTGGTGAATTAATTGCCAAACAAGTTTGAGGGCCTGAGTCTGATTCTTAGCACCCACATAAAAAGCCAGGTGTGTGGGACACAACTATGATCTCAACACTAGGGAGGCAGTGTAAGAGGATCCTGGGGCTTTCTTGCCAGGCAGTGTAACCTAATTATGAGGTCCCGGCTTCAATGAGAGAGACCCTGCCTCCAAAAACAAGGCAAATAGCTCATGAGGAATGACATGAGGGGTTGACATCTGACCTTGGAGAGCACATACATATTGCACATACTCCGCATATGTGCACACACACCATGTTCTGCCCCAGGCTGGTAGGCTCTGAGGAAGCATGCCTAGCATGCCTCAAGCCCTAGGTTCAATCCCCAGCAGGACAGAAACCAGGCATGGCCCCTGTAGAGTGGAGACAGAAGACATTGCATAACCTGCCCAGGGCTGGTTTTTTTTTTTTTTTTTTTTTTTTTTACTGTAGATATTGAATCGTTCAGCATTCTTCAGAGTGTTTTTAGCTGCAGGGTTGCTGTGGGCTGTGCAGTTAAAACCCTTCCTCCTCAGAGAGGGTGTTCTCTCTCCTCTGCCCGCGAATTCACACCTTCCTATGCAGTTTGGGTTTGAAAACGTGTGTATTTGCCTATACTCAACCCTGGGTACCTGTGTGTGGCCACCACAGTCACACTGTAGCAGATTCTGGAGTAGCTGACTTAGAATTCAGGATTGGCTCACCGGGTGAGATCATCTGCCTCTGTCACTACCAGAACTTGCTTACTGAATTGGGAGAGCGTGTGTCTGGAGCTGTGCCTTGTGGTGGTGAGCATTCTGGACACTGAATTGGGGGAGAGGGAGGTTGTGCATAGCCAGAGCCTCTTAGGAATTCTTCAAGGAGCTACGGGTCGGGTCTCTGCGTGTTGCTCCACAGGCCTCTCAACCCTCTCCACCCTCGGACCATTGCACACTGCCTCTTGCAGACTGGACTTGCAACTTGGGTGTGGTTCCTGTGAGATAGTCCTTAACAGGGGCATCAGAAGATAGCCATCTGCCTTCTGGTCTGCACTGGGGCTTTTTGTTCAATCGTCGAGCTCATTCTTGACATTGCTTGTCCCTTCCCCCCCATTACATCTTCAAAATTTCTTGAACCCCCAAGCCTGGTTTTATCCCATCCCTCAAGTCCAGGGTGTGAGTCATGAGTGCAAAAGGCAGAGAAGGCTCTGAATCCCTTATGGAGGGAGAGAAAGGGCTTGCCCGTGGTCCCCTATGACACTAATCGGAATAGTTGACGTTCTGGCTACTCTGGTGGCCTCTTTCATTTCTGATCAGCTAGCACCTCTGTGGTTCAGGCTCTGGTAAACCCTTTCCCCTAGTACCTGAAGGGCTCTAAGAATGAGTCTTTTATGGTTCTGTTTTTCTAAAAGACTGTGTTTCCTGGGGTACAGGTCAGGCAGCCTGACGTGCCCTTCATGTTCCTGTCAGAAACTGGGATTGCTCACTCCTGCCTTTGGTCTAGCATGAGTGAGGCAGTGGTGCCCAGATAGCCTTGTCTTTCAGCTCAGTGTGCCACTACAAAGGCTTCTGTCACTCCCAGAGACTGTTGATCAGTTAGCAATCCTGTCACAGCACCCCCAAGTGGCCCGTGATATAGTAACACCTTACCATTTAAAACCTTTTTCCTTTTATTCTTTTGTTTTTTAAGAATTGAATATCTGAGAGCCAGCGTTGGTGGTGCACACCTTTAATCCCAGCAGAGGTAGGCACATCTCTGTGAGTTCGAGGCCAGCTTGGTCTACAGAGCTAGTTCCAGGACAGGCTCCAAAACAATACAGAGAAACCCTGTCTCAAAAAAAAAAAAAAAAAAAAAAAAAAAAAAAAAAAGCATTGAATACCTGAGTATTGTATTTACACCCCTTCTCTCCCCTTAACCCAATTCCTCCCATACTCCCACCCACTCCCTCCCAAATTCAAAATCTTTTTCTTCTTTAGTTACTGTTCACACACACGCACGCCCACACGCACAGAGCCTACTGAGTCCTTTTAGTGTTACTTGTATATAATGTGTTTAGGGCTGACCACTGGGATTGATAACTGATAACATCAGGTGACTCGTCCTTAGAGAAAACTGATTCTCCCTCTCCCAGTAGCCTTGATTGCCAGAAGCTCTCTGTCTAGGGCTGGAGCCTTGTGAAATCTCTTCTAGCCTGATGGGCATTGTCAGCTGGTGTGGTCACACAGCAGTTCTTGTTTAGGCAACCTTGTTGTTGAGATTTCATGACTTTTTCTGTCATGTCTAGGAAGCACTCTATCCCAGCAGGCACCCTGATCTGCCCTGCCGGCTTTCACCAATATCCCACCCCTTTCCTGAGAGATTTTGTGAACCTTGGATGTGTTGTAGTTGTAGATATACTAATTGGGCCCTGGAACCCCATGGTTTGTGTTCTTTTAGTGTTCCATGTTAGCTTTTAAAAACCACAGGCGGGGTTAAGGAGATTGCTTGGTTGGTAAAATGTTTGCTGTGAAAACAGGAGAACCTGAGTGCCGATCCCAGCATCTACATACAGTCAGTATGCCGCATACCTTGTAATTCCAGCAGTGGGGAGGTGGGGACAGAGGGTCCCTGAACCTTGCTTGCTGATCAGCTAGTCTAACCATTCTGTGAGTTCCAGGTTCAGTGAGCATCCCTGCCTCAAAGAATAAGGTGAAGAGTGACATCGGTTTCCAACATGTTCATATCTGAAGCACCCATATATATATATGTATATGTGTATGTATATTCATATATATGATATGCCTATATATTAATACATATTATATATTTTATATGATAACATTAATATATGTGAATTCATATATTGAATATGTGTATATGTACAGGATATATACAAATAAATATATATGTACTTTCTCTCTCTCTCTCTCACACACACACACACACACACACACACACACACACACACACATATATATATATATATATATATATATATATATATAAATAACATGGGCAAGAAAACAATCCCACCACATTTCTAAAAGCTCTTTTTTAAGTTGAATCCTCATTGATATATATCCACACAGTTAATTTATCAGAAAAATAAAACAATGTACAGAAATGAAATAATGTTTAAAAATAAGGTAGTATTCGGTTATTACACCTGTATTCCTGTTTTGCACAATTAAAGTATATTTTCGTAGTCAATATAGAAGAGAAAAGGTGAGTGTTGAGAGAAAGAAAGAAAGAACATATGTGTGTGAAGAGGCTACAGGATTTCAGATAACCCAGGACAGCCTCAAACTTGCTATACAGCTGAGGATGACTTTGAACTTCTGATACCCCTGCCTTCATCTCCCAAGTATGAGATGTGCCAATATGGAGCCTACCATGCAAGTCCCAGGCGCCATCACATTTGGTTTATGTGGTGCTTAGGGTCTAACGCAGGGCTGTGTGCATGCTAGACAGGCACTCCACCAACTAAGCTATATCCCCAGCACCGGGAGATTTGGCTGAAATACACTCTCCAGGTAGATCATTTTAAATTTAGGAACCACTAGAGTCAGAGTTCATCTAGAAATTGTTCAGTTACCTTCTGGTTTTGTTTCTGTTTCAGTCTATGGCATGAACAAGAGCCATGAGGACTGTTCTTTCTAGCCAGTTTGCTTGCCTGATGACCTTGTCCTCTTCAATCAGCTAGAAACTTACCACATGGCTGTATTTGCCTCAGAGATGATTCATATCTAACCAAGGATTAGGACAGGGTGAAGTGGGGCTCTGCTTTGTGACTCTTGCTAATGACAGACTTGTCGATGAGGTGCCCAACCTAAGTCATCGTGAAGAGTAAATTTCTGTGAAACTGTCCTTGCCCGAGGCATGTGAAAGTGAGAGCTTGTGCTCCAGCTTGCTGATTGGTCCAACTCACCCGAGGACCTTTGTACTTGAATGCACAAATGGTGGGGCGTTTCCTTCAAGGACTGTGCCTGATGAACACTACTCTAGAGCCCCAGCTGTAGAGAGAGCCTGCCATTGGGTGATTGGTTCATCACTAGCCTGATTAAATGATAGATGTGGAAGTTAAGCACACGCTTGTCACATGAGCCCATTTCAATCATTTAGTTCACGTTGTTCTACAGCTCGAAATGCACTTCCCTCATTAAAGTCAGGCTATTACCCTTAGCTGGACTGTGGATTTAGAGAATGATGGTCCTGCTGGGTGTAGTGGTGCACACCTATAACCTTCGAACTCAGGAGGAGGTGGGAGGATCAGGAGTTCAAGGGTAGTATTGACTATACAGTAAGTTTGAGGCCAGCTTTGACTATATGAGACCCAGCTTCAAAAAGCCAGAGAAGCCAAAAAGCCAGGGATATCTCTAAGGGGATTGCCTCTTTCGCTTTGACTTCCTGAGGTTGGAGGAAAATAGGTCAGCTTTGGAGACTTCTTGGTGCAGTCTCTGGGCCCAGCATCCCCATTCACCTTGCCAGTGGCTGCCACAGTGTGGTAATTATGTAGCTAAGGTACCCTGAGATGAGCCAGAGAGACAGGTCTCACACTGTAGAAGACCAGGCTGGCCTCGAACTTGCAGTGACCCTCTTGCCTCAGCCTCCTGAGTACTGGGCATACAGGTGTGAACCAACACGCACAGTTTCATTGGTGTATCATGTATTCGTGCAACTTGTACTGGCTGACACTAAATTCCACATGCCAGACACACTGGCCTGCATGCTAGGGACACCATAGGGGACAAACGTTCTCAAGACTGACTGCATGCTGCAGAGCTTGGTCTTGTTGGAGGCCATGATGAACCAGAGTGTTAGAGTTTTGAGCTTTGGGGCCCTCCCACCCCTGCTCTCTATACTTCTGTATACTTCTCTTCAAGGAGAAATATTTTGTGGCGTTATTACACAGATGAAAGGGCTGTTAGCAGCAGTGTGGCAGTGGGCTTTAGAATGATCACAGTTGCAGTGCCACCTACTTTGCTATGAGAGGCGGCGTGTAAGTGTGACCCCCTGAGAGCTGAAGGCCTGGGTTTGAAGCATAGGATGTGTAAGTGTGTGTGGTGCTGAGCAATTTAACCTTTCTGTATGCCAGTTTCCTGCCTGGTGAGATTGTTTGAGTTAAACAAGTTATATGTTAGGTATTAAAATAAATAATATTTAGTTAATCTATAATAATAATTATTATTATAGTCTGTGTCACTCACTCAACAAGTATGTGTGAGTCACCCACAAATACATTGATCACTGTATTAGGTGTTGGGTAGATGATGAATGATGCTTAGCTCTGGGAGCCTGGCATCTTGTGGCTGTTCCATGGGGTGGGGTGGGAGGGGTGGGGTTCCAAGACAGGGCAGCCTGGGCTGATGGGACAGGAGGTGTAGGAGGTAGAGTGGGGAAGAGCTTGCTGGACAATATTACATCCAAACAGGGGATAGTGTGACTCCACCACACACACACACACAGAGAGAGAGAGAGAGAGAGAGAGAGAGAGAGAGAGAGAGAGAGAGAGAGAGAGAGAGAGAGAGAGAGAGAGAGAGAGAGAGATCCAGGCATGCTACAGAGCAAGGGGAAAGCACCCTTGGAGGGTGGGGCAAGATAGGGAAGCCTCATCAGATTTGCACATTAGATACAAGGCCGCCATACTATCAGACATAGCTTCCAGGGTCTAGACTAGGCTAGAAAGGATAGATTGTTCCCAGATTTCCTGTCCCATTTCTAAGGGAGCCTCCAGCACAATCTTTCATCATGGGGTCTTGCCCCTGGGGGGGGCGCTTCAGGGAGCCCAGGCGTCCTGAGCTGGATTATGGAAACCTATGGCCCTCAGCACCCAGGATGTGTTTAAACCTGTTGTAGGTAAGGGACACAGAAAGTAAAGGGGACGTTTGACAAGGACAAGAAGGGCAGGAGCCATCCCTCTTTTTTCTAGAGGTTGAGAGAAAAAAGGATCAGAACCAAGCTGGCAGCTCTTGAAGGGAGCTCTTTCAGGGACAAAGGAAGAAGCAGTTACCTTAAGAGGGAATGTCTCCTCAGCTTCAAGTTCAGCCCCTACCCTGGAGCCCCTGCACGGCATCCCAGTGTGGCTCCCTAGGATCTTCCCTGAGATAAGAGGACCAGAGCACAGATCTGCATCCCTCGTGGAAAGTGCAGGGAATTGAGAGATGAACAGAATAGTTTGATTTCACATTTCTTTCACTACCACTTACCAATGAAAGGGGGCCCGGCCTTGCCATTCGAGATGTCACAGAAAGAAAAAGCCTCTGGGACACAGAGTTAAGCTACCAACACTCCCCATGACTGTCAGAAACAGGTGGGGACTGACCCAGTAGAGGACAGCAGCAAGTCTCCATGTGTGGGCCCTGTAGCAAGCAAAATGGATGTGAACAATTTTGAGGAAGGTGTGTGTGAATGCACAGGCCACAATGTGTGTGTGTGTGTGTGTGTGTGTGTGTGTGTGTGTGTGTGTGTGTGTGTGTGCGCGCGCGCGCGCTCGTGCATGCGCACACATGTCCCTGTAGGTGTGTGTAGGTCAGAAGGGAATTTCAGGGGTCCATCTCACCTTTCTTCTTGTGTGAGGCAGTGTCTCTGTTGTCATTTGTCTGTGCACAATGGGTCAGCCTAGTTGGCCCATCAACTTCTGGAAGTTCTGTCTCTGCCTCCTTTTTTCCTCCATAGAAATGCAGGGATTGCTGACATATGTCCTACCGAACCCAACTTTTATATGGTTCTGAGAAGCCAAACGCAGGTCCTCATACACTTGAGGCAAATGCTTTAACCTTTAACCACAGAGCTATCTCCCCAGTTCCATGTATATTTTTAAAGCTTTGCTTAGTTATTTCTTAGCAGGGTTTTTTTTTTTTTTTTTGAGACAAGGTTTCTCTGTGGCTTGGAGGCTGTCCTGGAACTAGCTCTTGTAGACCAGGCTGGCCTCAAACTCACAGAAATCCACCTGCCTCTGCCTCCCGAGTGCTGAGATCAAAGGCATGCATGTAAGACGAGGGCTTATAAGCTTCTCTGAGAGATGTACTTGAGGTGAGTCCAAGGCCCAGGGATTTTGGAAGCCAAATGAGCTGTTCTGTCTATGCAGGGACTACTAAAGACCAAACAGGTGACAGTATCTTCTCTGAACTTCCTCCAAGAACCTTCTAAAACTATAAGCCCCACAGAATCCTGTTCAGTTAGCTAATTGCACCCTAGGATGTTATGTTTAAATTTTGCTATAGATTGAGCACCCATAATGTGAAAATCCCAAGTCTAAAATGCCCCACAGAACAGAGCCACTGCTGTTCAAGGCTGAGGGCCTGAGTTCACACCCTTCAGACCCCACTTAAAAAGCCAGAGCATCTGCAATCCCAGCATTCTTATGGGGAGATTAATAGATGTATCTTTTTGTTTGTTTGCTCTGCGTAGCTTTGGCTTTCCTGGAACTCACTTTGTAGACCAGGCTGGCCTCAATTCAGAGATCCAATTGCATCTGCCTTGAGAGTGCTGGGACTAAAAGCATGTGCCACCATTCCCAGCTTAAAGTAAATGCCTCAAAATAAAATTGCCGGATGAAAAAGGATGTGAATTTTGTTTTTATTTAGTTGACTAGTTTCTAAAATTCTAATACCCATTTTTAGCTTGCTCCCTAGAAATACTGTTTAGGAGGCTGTAAGTGTATTTTTAGTCTCCCTTCCTTCTCCGCACTGGGCTTGTTGTGTTTTTGTTGTATTTAACAGCCTCCATTTTCCTGGCCTCTGAAGGGCATTGCCCATGAAGGACTCCTTCTCTCCTGGGTGACGTGGGTAAGCCAGAGTTTGCAGAGGCACAAGGCAAGGGCCACCCCAGGGTGTGTGAGACACCAGAGGGGATAATGCTGCCTGTGTGTGCCTGCTGACTCACCCTTGCTCTCCTAGTCCCCACCCTAGTAAACACACACAGAGAGGGAGGGAGAGAGAGAGAGAGAGAGAGAGGGAGGGAGGGAGGGAGGGAGGGAGGGAGGGAGAGAGAGAGAGAGAGAGAGAGAGAGAGAGAGAGAGAGAGAGAGAGAGAGAGAGAGAGCACCAGGACAGCTCCACCTTTTAAAACCAGTCAGAATAGTCAGCCTACCAAAGCTCCTGCCCTGTGGTCCTTCCTTTCTCCTGGTGAGAGACCCTGTGTCTGGGTATGTCCATCTTCCTAAACTAGGCTATTATATGGGTACAGACATGCCCTACTTTCCAGAACCTTCGAATGAATTGACTGCTTTTTCCCAAACTGAATGGTCATTAGAAACTGACAGGGGTCTGAGAAAGTCTCTACTTGAAGCATACCTGACAGGAGAATCCTTGTAACCACCCATGATTTCAGGGCGACAAGCAAGTCTTCAGATTTGATACTGCAATTCTCAGTACTACATCCATTCCGTCTCCCTCTGGCTTACTCTGTATCCTTTTTGTTTAAAGCCTTACTATTTTTAGGGAGAAGGAGACAAAAGGAGATACTCAGGAGGAAACAGAGAGGGGAAAGGAGCAGCTCTTAAAGGATAAGAAGGGTGACACCATAGGGAAGTCTTGCCCCTGCGTCCTATCTGAGTGTGCCAGGCTGCTGCCGCCCAGCCAGCAATAGGCATAATAAATACAAGGAACAGGGTGATTTCCCCAGAACTGTGGCACATCCTCACACTTCTGAGACAGTAGTTGGTGTCCTAGAGCAGCTGTCAGGCACTTGCCTCTCCTTAGAGGGCCATAAATGGTAACTGTGTCCCACCATGGCAAGCATTCCCTGACTCTAAAGACCTTTGTCATTAAACTCAGTTGCCTCCTGTAAAATACCTTATGCACCTTTAAACTCTATTGGGTAGTTGGCTGAGAGCCCTGAGCACAATATCACCTCTGCGTGTTTCCCTGCCTACTGGGTTCTGATCCCCTCTCCAGTCTGTGAGGGAAGCCTACCCCACCCCAAGGTGCTTACCCTCCCCCTCTCCCCTCTGTTCCCTCTATCTTTATCTCATCTAATTTTTAAAGATTTTCATTTCTATAAATTAAATTTTTTTTAGATGAGCATACAAAAGTAACAGGTTCCTTTGTGACTTCATACATATGGGTAATTGTATTCTAATCTTTCGTGTGACTTTTCCTCTCCTGGAAACATTTTTTTTTTTTTTTTCTGTCTTAGCTACATGCCCAATAATTGTCTTTTTGTGGTGGGTTGGGACAGAAGGGAAAAGCAAGGTGAGAAGCTGAGAAGACTCTTCAAAAATTTATAAAATAATTCACAGTGTTGGGGAGGGGGTTGTATATGTAGCCATTGTTGCCTGGGAGGTAGAGGAAAGAGAAGAGGAATTACACATATATGTACAAACATGAAATCTCTCTCTCTTTCTCTCTGTCTCTCTCTGTCTCTCTCTGTCTCTCTCTGTCTCTCTCTCTCTCTCTCTCTCTCTCTCTCTCTCTCTCTCTCTCACACACACACACACACACTTTCATGACCAATTAGATACTGGAAAAGTTGTCTGATTAGAAACAACTTAGTGTTTCAGTCTTTGACATTGAGAGGAAGTAGTCATTTGCAAAGATTATGTGTCTTCTTTAAAAAATTTGCACACATTTTATGTGTATGAATCTTTTGTCTGCATGTATGTGTGTGCACAAAGTATGTACCTATGCCTATGGAGACAGGAAGAGGGTTCCTGATCCCCTGGAACTGGAGTTACGGATGACTGTGAGCCATCCTATGGATGTTGGGGATTAAACCCAGGTCCTTTGCAAGAGCAGCAAGTGCTCGTAATTGCTGGGCCATCTCTCAGCCCTGATGATGTGTCTTTTTAATGAGGAGTTCCACCCAGATACGGTCTGGTATCCTGTTGCCATTTTAGTCTTGATAGACAGACATAAATGCCCTGTGGGCCACTGGGAAGGCAGTGGGAAGAAGCCATGTTTGGGCGGGTCTGTAAAGAGAACCGGCTTCACTTGTTGCCTGTGCCGCCTACTCACTGGAGGTAGTATGGCAATGTAAGCCCCTCTCTTGTGAGATTGTTGGGAATGATAGACGGACGGGTTACTGCGAGTGAAATAATTCTACAGGGACAGTCTCCATGGCCTATGATGGCATGGCCTCCTGACAAATCATAAGCTGAAATCTCATACATTGAAATGCTTTGAATATGGCTTGACCTATCCATGTAGTATTGCTCTGCTGGGCCATGGGGGAGGGAGAGGTGAGGTGGATTGTTCACCCTTCTGTTGGCTGGCTGCTTAGAGCTGTGGCTCTTTGCATGTTACTAACAAATCTGGGAAAAGATCAGAGTTGGAAAAATAATTTTTTTTCTGACTGTATGTCATGTTAGTGCCATTGTAAAATAAAAAGCAAACAAATATCATCCAACAAACACTAAGCTGGGTTCACTTGTGGAAACTGCTGGGTGGTGTTCTTGGTTCATGTTCTAGAGAGAAGTCTGGGAAGTGGGGAAAGGGAGACATGAGGGGCTTGTAGCTTGGTTGGTAGAGCACTTGTCTAGCATGCAAGAGGCTCTGGGTTCCATCCCCAGAATTTCAGAACCCAGGAATGGTGGCTTGTGCCTATAATCCCAGCACTCGGGAGGTAGAGGCAGGAGGGTCAGAAGTTCAAGGTCATCTTCAGCCACGTAGTAAATTTGAGGTCAAGATGACAACTTTTAATATCAATTTTTTGGACAAAGACACCCAGTAGATTCAGCAGAGAAACCTATCGTCCTGGAGAATGATTGACCTCAGAAGGAGGGCTCAGCCTCTGAGACAGCAGACGGGACTGTAGGATGATATCAGAAGGAGGGCTCAGCCTCTGAGACAGCAGACGGGACTGAAGGATGGAGAGGAGCAGTGGACCTGGTGGCTGTCCACATGACACAGGTTACCTTGAGGGTCTGCATGACCCTCATGTCCCTCGTTCTTTGTAGACATTAAATAGCTACTTATCGATGGCTTTCTGTTATCTTCAATTATCTTTACATTTTCACAGGGAAAATAACATTTTTAGCCTTCTGTGGGGAGTGGGAGTGGGGGGGAGATGGGGATGGCCAGAGACCCAGAGGCGGAGTACCCTGGGCTGTGTCTGGTTGGCCTTGGGGATACGAAGGGAGCCCTGTGAGTCAAGCTGTGGGCAGAGCCTTTCCGTTCTCTCTGCTTGCCACAAAGGAAGTAGGAATGGTGACATCTGAGGTAATTTTGCAGAATTGATGTTATGTGTGGTTCTGGGAAAGCCAAATATATCATATTGACAGTTTCTCTCCACTAGACAGCATGGGTGGTAAACCCTCTAGAACCTCTTTGGCGTGTGGTAAGCGCTCAGCTGGATTTTGATGATTGTTTTTCCCTCAAGCCTCTTGGACTTACCTTTACATCTGTGTCCTCCTCTGACAAAACAAAGCAACTCCGTATGTTTCCCCCATGGATGTTAATACAGCTGCCATCTTGTTGTTTTGTCTTGTTTTGTTTTTCTACCTCTCCTGTCTCTCATAGAGCCTCTACTTTTGTTTTCTCATGCTGGTTTTGATGTCTGAGCAGCTGGCCTTTCTAGATACCCTTGTCCATTACTTTTCTGTGTGTTGTTGAAACTCCACCAAGTCATGAGCCTATACAGTGTGTGGGCAGGATTGAGTCTTAGTGGGTCCATCAGGCTAGCCTGATACATGGCACCTCTGTGATTACAGCGAAAGTGTTGACAGCAAACAACAGTGCTCCAGAATCTTGTGTCTTGTCAGGATTACACATGTGCTCTGGTTTCTCATATATATATATATATATATATATATATATATATATATATATATATATTTTTATTTTACATATTGGTCCCAGTTCCTTCCCTCCCTCCCATGCCCCCCACCCTCTCCCATCCCACCTCCACTCCCTACTCCACAGGGAGGGTGATGTCTTCCAGGAGGGATCATCAAAATCTGTCAAGTCATTTGGAGTAGGGTCTAGGCCCTCCCTCCTGCCTCCAGGCTAAGGGAGTATCCCTCCATGGGGAATGTGCTCCCAAAGACCTTTCCTGCACCAGGGATACATCCTGGTTCCACTGTCAGAGGTCCCTTAGACTGCTCAGGCCTTCTAACTGAAACCCATGTTCAGGGGGTCTGAGTGTGCTCTGGTTTCTTTCCTTTCCTTTTTCTGTTTGTGTGTGGGTTTTTGCTCGATGATGATACATGGGAACAAATGCCTTTTGGAATTCAAATGTTTTGAGATCTGATTCAAAGTCCATCACTTCATTGTTCCATAGGGTAAAGAGCCCCATGACCTATTTCTCGTTAATATTTATATTATTTATCATTATTTATCAAATAAACAAAATGTATTGCTTTCATAGTACGTGGGGCCAGGATCACTTATCTGTAGGTGGCAAGGATGGAGCTCAAAATCTTTGCTGTGCTTTATGATACATTTTATTTGGGAAAATGTGTGTGTGTGTGTGTGTGTGTGTGTGTGTGTGTGTGTGTGTGTGTGTGTGTTTAGAAAATCCTCTAACCCATTTGGTGCTTTTGTCTCCAGGGCAGCAAAGGTGCTTACCGGTACCATTGGCAGAGTCACAATGTCAAGCAGAGTGGCGTGGACGACATGGTGCTACTCTCCAAGATCACAGAGAGCTCCATTGTAGAGAACCTGAAGAAGAGATACATGGACGACTACATCTTTGTATCCTTTATCTTCAATTCTGCACCCCCTGGAATAGGACAGTTCCATACCGGTGTGGGTCTCTGCCCCTGAGCCACACCTCCGGAAAGCTGAGCTGGCTCTCAGTATTTTCACTCTCAGAATGAGGAGCTGTGCTTCTGGGGGCAAAGATGAGACTGAAGTGTTTTCCTGGAAATTCCCGGGGTCAGAGTACAGCTCCACTAGTGTCCCTTTGAGCTGCAGCAGCATGCATTCTAAGTGTCAGACTTCTGCCTATCCTGGACAAAGTCCTGGTCTGCAAGGAAGGTTCTGTGTCATCCTGATGACATGGTAGAAACTCTTCCATCTAGACTGTGAAAGTTTATAAAGATCACCCCATGAGTAGAAAGGCTACCTCCCCAGTTTTTCTGAACCTTTATATTTACTGAAGGAAACATGTGAAGGGGTGATCGGCTATTGAAAATGCCTGGCATGTTTCCCTGTTATCTTGCCAGATACTGTTTTATAATAGGGCTTTAAAAAACTCAGAATGCAAACTTCATGGAAATGTGTGTTGACTTCATGGTGAACGAGAACTGTGGACATGGAAGGTGTTCCTCCAGCAGTCAGGAGTTTCCTTTGGATCAACTATCCATTAGTGAAATTGTCACCCGGGTTAGTCACAACCATGCAAAGGTCTGTGTTATCTATACAGCTGTGCCAGGATGCTTAATGCTGACGCAGGAGTGACTCCTGATGGCACAGTGTCTAGAAACGTGGGTGCTTTATGGTATAATGTGCATCTTGGATCCAGAATGCCCAGGGAGCGTTCTCATCAGGGGCTTCTTTTCATTATTTGCAATGCTTACTTGACTATTGGAATCACCGAAACCTAGGCAGCTATACTTTTGCAGGCTGCCTTGGCTACCTGCCTGTACTCATGTGGCGATGCCCATTACTTCAAGACACTTGAACCATTACAAACAGTACTGTGCTGTTTCTTATTGACCAAAAAAGGAATTTCTAAATATTTGTGCAGTTAAATTCCTAAAGCCCTCCTTTGCAGGCTAAATATATATTTGGATTTGTTGACTGTTATAATAGCATTATTTAAATTTTTAATGGACAACAATGAGTTGTTTCTCTGTGTAACCCTGGCTGTCATGGAACGCACTCTGTAGACCAGCCTGGCCTCAAACTCAAGAGATCATCCTGCTTCTGCCTCCCAAGTGCTGGGATTAAAGGCGTACACCACCACCGACTGGCTGTGTTTGGTTTTTGAGTGAGTGAGTTTATTAACCATGTAGCAAGCAAAAGTAGAAAAATAAATAGCATGTGGCAGATAAAAAATAACATCAGATACTTAATAAAACATTAGACCAGGCACACACGACACTCTGCAGAGACAACTGGAGTAGCCTGATTGAGAGAGCATAGACAGCATCATCAAACTGAGAGTTAACAACGTCCAACAGAAACTGACTAGGGAAAAGACTTTGAGGCAGTCTATTGGAGTTTCTGACTGTAAGAGACGCACGTGGAGCAGATTGTCCTCTGGGGGTGAGATTTCCAAGTTAAAAACAAATAACAGCAGATAGATAATACCAAGTTGGGGAGCTTACAAACATCCAGCAGAAACGACCTTCTATCCGTGGATGAGCTCTTGTTCCTCTGCAGATATTTTACATTATGAGATAAATGATAATAACAAGGTCGGAAATAGTTTACTTTCTAGATGTTCTCAAGGGCACAATGTTTTTAATACCCTTAGTTGCTTGCTCATCACCCCCCCCACTCCACCCACCCCACCCCCACCCCGCCGAGAGTCAGGGAGCCACCTGACTCAGGACAGGTAGTTTTAGAAGATACTTGACAATAACATGATTGGGGCTGGAGGGTAGGCAGCTGCTTAGCTCAAACAGCACATGGCAATTTGATGATATAATGCACAATTACAATATGACATTATTGTTAACTTGGAATAAACAATGTCTTGGTTAGCGGTGGCCTGCAGCTTACAGACAGATCCTGCCCACCATCTTTTTTTTTTTTTTTTTTTTTTTTTTTTTTAACTGAATCTTCCCTGGGGGACAACTGTGCAGTTCAATGACAGATTCTGCTGCTTTTATGGAACCATGGCCTAGCCAAGCATCTGACCCTATGAGGTCTAAAGTAACTGCTTTCCAGACCTTTCCAGAGCAGTTAGTGGCCCTTGCACTACCACCTGCTCCGTGTCCCTTAATTTAACCTCATGGAAGCGGTTGTGTGAACTTTTAGTTTTCGTGTCCTCTGGTCACACAAACTGAAGTTTGTTCATTTCATCTGGATTCCGCACCATCAAAAAATGTTAAGTGAAAGACCCCATGGCACATGGAAACTGGTAGATGAGGTTAGGAAGGACTGGGTGTGGGCTGTGGATCTGGACTGCCTGGCTCCTACCAGCTGAACTACATCCCCTTTCTAGAAACTGTTTTAAACGGAAAATCAAGAAGCCTTGAAATGTAGGTCTTTTTGTTTGCTGGTGTGTGTGTGTGTGTGTGTGTGTGTGTGTGTGTGTATGTCTGTGAGAATGTGTATGGAGGCCAGAGGACAACCTGTTGTTGTTTCCTACATACTGTCTTTGCTTTTCCCCTCTGAGACAGAGTCTCTTACTACCCTGGAACTATCCAAGGAGGCTAGGTTGGCTGACTGGCTATGGAGTCATCTCTACCTATCTAGATGATGGTGGTGTGGTATGGTGGTGTGGTGTGGTGTGGTGCGCGCGTGCTCATGTATGTGCTGGTGCAAGTACCCATACCTGCGCATATGAAGGGCCAGAGGAGGACACAGGGTGTCTTCCTCTGTTGCTCTTCATCTTATTTTTGAGATAAGGGTCTCCCACTGAACTTGAAGCTCACCAATTTGGCCAGGCTGGTTAGCCAGGGAGTGCCTACCATGAACCTGTCCCTACCTCCCCAGTGCTGGGGTTATAAGCATGTGCAGCCATGCCTGACTTTGAACTCTGGTCCTCTTGTTTTCATAGCAAGCATTAGTACCCACTGAGCCATTTCCCTACCCAGTACACACATGTGGTTTTTGATAAGGTGAAAAAGGGAAGAAAAATAATGATGGTAGCAGTTGCCTAAACCCAGCCCAACCCCAATCCCGACAGCCTCGCGTCTCACTGGCTCTTTTCTAGTAAGAGCCCAGAAGCTTCTTGCAGACAGACAGCATGGCTTTTATACAGAAAACAGATTGTAAAAGTCCTTTCAAGCAGTATATGATCATTGGACATGACTTAAGAAATGCAGCCTAGCAAACGGAAAGACACTAACCTACCCGAAATCCAAGGCGAGTTCCTGTGAACGTACAGCTTCTCCCTCTCACATATACACATAGACACATGCACTTTCTTGCTATTTAACAACTCATGTATTTTTTTTTTAACTTTTCTGCACAATTCTTGTATTAAGTGTTCACTGAAAATCTGTTGACTCTCAAGACTTTTTAAATTCAGACAGCAGAATTTTTTAATGACTCAGTGGGGTAGGGAGTGGGGGTAGTGAATGCCTTTGAGTCAATAACTGACTAATGGCGTGTTCTCCCAAGGAAATGAGCTACTTGACCACTAATGACTTTATGATTTAGACATCTCTACCCACTCGGCATAAATGTGCTTTCTCTCAGCAGGTAGGAGGGAGTCACTTTCAGCTCTGAGGAGGCCTGGCAATGCTGATGGATGTTTCTTACACGAGGCTGCATCTGCCATCCCATCTCTCAGTCTCCCTTTCCACTTCAGTCCTCAGAGATAACCCATGGCATTCCTGTAAATGAAAACGCTGGCTTCTTTCTTTGTTTCTTCTGTGTTTGTTAAGGCAAAAGAGACATCAATATATAACCATGCCTTTTACCTCTCCTGCCCATAATTCCAGCAATGTTTTGTATTGTAGGTCAGCACAAAGGGCAATTGGTGGCTAATGCATGCAAGCCAAGCAGAGTTGCTTTGTTTTCCATTAGGAAACAAAATCCACTCAGAACACGCTGACATTGTCTGTCATTTTGAGCTATTTATTTCCCCACCCCCAAAAGGAAGGCTGAGTTTACCATTCTTTCTTAGAGATGGCTGCCACACTGCTTCCAATTGTTTTCTAAAATGTGTGAGGGAAGAACGTTCTGGAGTTTAGAAAGAAAAGAGCTGCAGCGGCAGCACTCGGCAGTCCATCCTCTCCAGCCTCTTTCGGCGGTCACTTTCTGCGGTCCATCTGCTCCAGCCTCTTTCGGCGGTCACTTTCTGCGGTCCATCTGCTCCAGCCTCTTTCGGCGGTCCATCTGCTCGAACCGCTTTCGGCGGTCACTTTCAGCGGTTCATCCACTCTAGCCGCTTTCTGCAGTTCATCTGCTCCATCTGCTTTCTGCGGTCCATCCGCTCCAGCCGCTGGGCTGAGGAGAATTCTTGTGTGAGGCACTTCACACTCATCTGCTCCAAATGTCTTTAAACATTTTTCCTCAAAGGCCACGCTCAAACGTGCTTGGCAGTTTCAATCCTTCAATGAGGAGTTCAGGCTGTCCTGCCAGACCAATGATTTTAAGAAGCAGTGTCCTCTTACTCATTCAGAGTGAAGCTTGGCCCTCAGCAGCCAGTCCACACAGAGGGGACAGCGAGCTGGGTGAGACACTGGTCTTATGACTGGAACCAAAAGGTTTGAGTTCTGGCTCAAACCTTCTCCAAATGTAGGACTTTAGCCAGTGGCCTCCCCTTCCTTCACTTTCCAGTAATAAATGCAGTGAGCTTGGCTTATCGCTGCAGGCTGTCATCACGTTTGTCAGTACGATGCTTTTATCTTTGCCTTATCTTCAAAACAAATATGGAGAGCCAGGCATGTAGCTCAGTTGGAAGAGTGCCTCCCTAGTGTGCATAAGGCCCTGGGTTCAATCCCCACCATCCCATAAAGCAAGCACTTGTTCCCAAGAGATGGAGACAGGAAGATCAGACCTTCAATGCAGACCTTTGGCTGCATTGAAACCTTTAGGTCAGCCAGAGATACGTGAAAACCTCTCTCTCTCTCTCTCTCTCTCTCTCTCTCTCTCTCTCTCTCTCTCTCTCTCTCTCTCTCTCTCACACACACACACACACACACACACACACACACACCAAAAACCAAAACCAAACCAAAACAATCCCCCCCTAAACCCCACTGAATAACGGACTAGAGAGATGGTAGTTAGCAGTGCTTTCTGCTCTTCAGGGGCCCCCAGTTTCTGCACCCTCATTAGGGGTCTTGTTGGCCATTGGCTCATTCACAAGTCACTATGATCTCAGCTCCAGAGAATTTAATACCTTTATTAGCCTCCGTGGCACCCTGCACACTCATACAAGCCCACATATACACATAGAAACATCTTTAAAAATAAGAACTAAATGATTTCTAAAGTTAAGAATAAGGCGAGTAGGCAGAAGTACATCTTATCTCTACGTCCCAGAAAAGACTGCCTTACACTGCATGTGTTGAGATGGTCTAAATCCAAAGAATAGTCCTTTGTACTAGATGAATTGAACTTTATTTGTTAAATTCATCATTATTTTCAGGGAAGGGGCACGTCAGAAGCCAGATGACAACTTTCAGGAGTTGGTTCTCTCCTGGCACCTTTACGTGGGTTTCCAGGATGAAACCCAGGTCATTAGGCATGGTGGTGAGTGTCTTGACCGGCTGAGTCATCTTGCCAGCCCTGAATTGAGCCTCATAAAAAATTCAATGTGTTGTTCTTTTTTATTTCCCTTGTCACTTGTGCTGCAGGGGAATGAGCATTCACGGAAACATGGACCAACATCTGGGAACCAATCAGTCAAAGATCTATCTGCTGCCTCCTGCCTCTCATTGTCTATTAAATGAGGTGCCCCTCCCCCCTTTCATTTGCTATCATAGTTTCATATCTGCCTGAAGTTTAAAAATTATCTGTAAGCCACACCTTTACTGTGGGAGATTATGTGTGCAGAGATAATGGCCCTGATGGTGTCCCCAGAGGCATACCTGAATTATGTATTAGGTGTAGGAGGGAGTGCTGAGGGACATTTTCTGGTGCTCCACCCCCAACCAGGGCCCTGAACTCTCTGAGTCTTAGCTCAGGTCTCTAAAGACCCAGCCAAATAGAAAAGATGAAATAGTTTAGATACACAATGAAGCCAAATTCCAACTGGAAGTAACCGAGTTTGTTCCCTTGGAATAAGTTAATTATTCTGTCCAGTTCTGATGTAGGTACTTAGTGTGAAGGAATCAGGACATATCTCTCTCTCTCTCTCTCTCTCTCTCTCTCTCTCTCTCTCTCTCTCTCTCTCTCTCTCTCTCTCTCTCCTCTCTCTCTCTCTCTCTCTCTCTCTCTCTCTCTCTCTCTCTCTCTCTCTCTCTCTCTCTCTCTCCCTCTCTCTCTCTCCCTCTCTCTCTCTCCCTCTCTCTCTCTCCCTCTCTCTCTCTCCCTCTCTCTCTCTCCCTCTCTCTCTCTCCCTCTCTCTCTCTCTCTCGTTCCATCTACATGTCATATCTCGTTATAGATGATGTGAGCCTCTATGTGGTTGCTGGAATTGAACCCATGACCTCTAGAAGAGCAGCCTGTGTTCTTAACCTTGGAGCCATCTCTCTAGGCCCACACATTGACCTTTTCAAACCACACTTAGTTTTTATCAGTGTTCTCAAATACTGGTGCTCTTGGGAACCCTGCTGGGAAATTTAGAGGGGAGGCTATGGAGTCCCCTTTGTTCTCACCTGAGTCAGCTCTGCCCTAGAACAGTCTAAGAGAGATTGTTTATAAAGCTCACTAAAACAGCTATGGCTCCATTTTCAGCCCACACTCACCTGAGTTCTATTTATTGGTAGCTGAGGGTTTGGGGAGGGGCGGTGCCTTTGGCTGCTGTTCCCAAGCAGCACTTTGTTCTCCTGTGGCAAGGACCAATTTGTCCAGGAGGAAGTGGCATTCACAGTATTTCCTTAGCTGTGAAGGGAAGGGGTAGTGTTCTCTGGGGCAGGATCATGTCTTCCCTGTTTGTTTTTGCTCAGAGTAGAATATTCCAGCCTTCATATTGGTCCTACACGCAGAATGGTTTCAGCCATTGAGAAAGAGAATCCAGATGGGAGACAAAACCTATCCCTTTCAGTTTTGACTATTAGATCCCTACCCAAATCCTAAAAATTAAAAAAAAAAAAAGTCCTACTGAAATAGATTTTATTTTGAATTTTAATTTATGTGTATGGGTGTTTTGCCTGCATATATATATATATATATATATATATATATACATACATACATACATACATACATGGACCACATGTTTGCCTGATGCCTCAGGAGGGGCTTAGGTTCCAAGAACTGGAATTAAGATGGACAGTTGTGAGCTGCAGTGTGGGTGCTGGGAATTGAACTCAGGTCCTCTGGAAGAGCAGCCGGTACTCTTAACTGCTGAGCCACCTCTCCAGCTCCCTAAGGTGGGCTTTGGAGTAGACAAATCCTCCTAGTTCCAATCCCCCGCATGAATTCTTGCACTGCTAATTTAAATGTAAGGTTGATATGTAAACAAAACAGAGAGAGACCAGTTATATTTCAGTCTCAGTCAAACAAGTGACCTTTTAGCACAGGTGTGCCCCAACATTACTCTAGGCATACTTATAACGTAAATGTTTTGTTTACTTGGCATCCAAATTTGATGAGGTAGTCTGTATTTATATTCACTAAATCTGACAACTCAACTCACAATAGCAACGAAAGTACTTGCTAGTTACATAAAGATGTTACTCACTGCACCACCCACCCACCCACCCAACAGAGTCTCTAGCCTAGGCTGACCTTCACCTCCCTAGGTGGCTGAGGATAATCTTGAGTTTCTATCTCAGTTTCCTGAGTGCTGAAGTCTCAGGCATGTACCCTATACTTGGTGTATATGGGTGCTGGGGACAGAACCTGGGATTTCATGCTGCTCCTCCCACTGAACTGTATTCCTAGCCCTTTGTTTTCCTTTTAATCAACAATATGAACTCTGGAGCCAGCCTGTCTGGATGGGGAAGCAGATCTGCAACTTTCTGGCCTGTGTCTTTGAGCAGATTTTTAAATTTTCTTTTCTTATAGCAATGCAGGCTTAACAAGATCAATGGGGCTGAGGGCTGGGGTTGTTGCTCAGGGATGAGAGCTTGCCTAAGTAGAATCATGGGATTGTTGTTTACATACCGCATAATATGTCTGTGTTCATTCAGTTTCGTCACCAATTATGAAGTCTTGGCAACAGTGTCACGGGCATCTTTTATCTCTTAAACAATTAAAATTAAGTAATTTAAAAACACCTCCTCACTCCCCTTTCTCTACTATTAAGTTTTTCATTTTTCAGCATGGAAGATCTTTCTGGTCAGTAACAGGTGAAGGAAAAGTGTATTTTATGTGTCTGTGTGTATGTGTTGAAATTATATGACATATCAATACACAATTTATATTGTCTATTAGTAGTTCCACATCTCCTCTAAGGCCCAAGTTGTCACCTGCATTATGATTTTGGAGATATCAATGTGTAATGACAAATGGTCTAAGAACATGAGCTGAGGGAATGGCATTGATTATTTCATTCACTTCCATGGCATGGCTGTTAATTAAGTAGATCCTGGATTATCCCCATCATCCATTAACTGAAGCTTGGAGATATGTTGTGTACAGTCTGGAAAACCGATCTACAACAGCCGTGCTTTTGGTTTTGAATGAGTGAATTTATTAGGTATGCAGCAAGCAAGAGTAAAATAGTGAAGGAGGATAGATAGATAGATGGATGGACAGGTGGATATTTAAATGGATGGATGGATAGATAGGTAAATAGATAGATGACCGATAGATAGAGACAGGCAGACAGACCTGTGTCATTAAATTAGGTACTCAAAGCATCTGTCAGAAATCAACTGGGAAAGACTCTTTAAAACAGTCAGCTGGTGTTTTTGAGCGAGAGACTCCCAGACATAGTGTAGTGTCACCTGGGTGAAGCTTCCAAGTAAAAGTGAAAAATAGCTGCGGACAGAGATAACATCATCAAGCAGGGAGCTCACAATATCCATCAGAAACTGACTGGGGAAGTTGAGATAGTTGGCTATAGTTCCCAATTGAGCTTCCTCTTGCCCATGGTAAGCACTTTTATGTCCATAGTGATCTCTATTGGAAATAGTTTACCAGCTAGCTATACTCAGTGACACAGTGAGTTTACTCTGGGGATGTTTTGCTGTGGTCCTCTCCCCTGTTACACATGTATAGGTACCAACCCACCAACCCACTTGGATGAGGGGTCTTTGAGGACACTTGACATAAACATGCTAGTGTCTGAAGTCAGGGTAGGGGACTCAGAGACAGTTTCTGAGTTCAAACAACACATGACAGCTTACCAGTATAATGTTCCAGGTGAGAGTAGAATAGAGGATTCTACTCTCTATTCTATTGAGGATCCTGCCAGCTCCTGGTTATATATCCCTGTAATAGGAATGGCTCCCTGGGAAGAAAGCGTTGTGGTCGTTTACTTGTTTGTTTGTTTTTGAGACAAGGTTTTTGTCCTGGAACCCTCTTAGTAGGCCAGGCTGGCCTCGAACTCACAGAGATCCACCTGCCTCTGTCTCACAAGTGCTGCGATTAAAGGTGTATGCCACCATTGCCCCCAAGAAATCTCACGGTTTTAGATCCCTTTTTAGTTTAAAACTGTTTGTTTGCAGATATATGTAGTCTCATTGATTTATTTATTGAAACGAATCTATTTCTAATTCAGTGATTAGTTGAACAATTTTGAGTGGGGCACAGTTGTGTGTACCTATAGATCCCAGCAGTCGGGAAAAAAATCACATGAACCCAAAATCACATGACCAGCCTAAGAAACACAGCAAGAGATTCTGCCTCAGAAACAAAAAATACAACAAAAATCCAGTGGGGGTGTGTGACTATTTTTTCATGATTTTCTTCCCCCAGTGGGGACAAGATGCTTAATTCATTTTCTTTGTTCACTGCTGGATTCCCAGCACCCAAAAGTACCTGGTGTATTGTAAGCAACCAACACAAAATAGTTGATCGTTTAATGAGTAAAGGGATGAAAGAAGAGCAGTCTAGTAACATCCCTTTACTTGAATGCATTAAAATGTATTAAACTGGATTGGGGAGATAGTCCAGTGGACAAGAGTGTTTGCTATGTGAGCAGGAGGACCTGAGTTCAAATCCCCTAGCATCTGTGAGAAAAGCTGGATATGGCTGTGCGTGCCTTTAACATCAGCACCTGGTTTGGCAGAGACAGAAGGACATCTGGGGTTCCCTGGCAGCCAGCTTAGCTCCGGTTCAATAAGAGACCCTGACCCAAGGGAACAGGCAGAGAGTGAGAGAGGAAGACACCCAGCCGCCTTCTCTGGCTTTTTCACACACACAGATCACAGGTACAGACACCCTCACACTAACCTGTGCATGTACCACACACGCATATACTGTGCACCTTCCAGACACACACACACACACCAGTTTTTTGTTTGTTGTTGTTTTTAATTTAAAACTACTTCAAGCACATATAAAGTGAGAATTTAAAGGGAGTTGTAGAGATGGCTCAGTGGGTAAGAGTTTTTGAAAGTCTGAAAGACCTGAGTTCGATTTCTGGTACCTGCGTAAAAGTTGGATGCAGATATGAAGTTCTAGCATTACAGGAACCACAAGAAAGAACTCGCGTCAAGAAGGTGTGAGGGGAGGACCAACTCCAGGAAGCCCTCTGGCCTCCACACAGATGCAGTGGACCCATCCCACCCACATAAAATAATTTTAAAAAATTGTTATAAAAAATAAAACTTTACAGCCAGGCTTGGTGGCACATGCCCTTAATCCTAGCACTGGAGGCAGAGGCAGGGGGAATCTCTGTAAATTCCAGGATAGCCAAGGCTACCCTGTCTTGAAACAAAAACAAAACTCCATCCAGTGCATACTTACTCTCAGAGGGTCCTTCCTGGATCCCCAAATAATACGTTTCTCTAAGCCATACCTTTGTGGGATTGTTATTTTCTGCTCAGAATGTAAATGGGTAAAAATAATGAGATGCTGATCATTTTGAGAATTAGAACCCTGGTAAGCTTGGTGCCTCTCATTTCCCTAAGCTTCAGGGTCCTTCTATTTGTTAAATGGGGAAACAATGTGTGGAGGACCATCTGCCTCAGAGGTACACATTCCAAGGGAAGCAGAAATCTCATTTCAGGAGAAGGATGCTAACTGACCTGGTTGTACCCTGTGGTGTGTGTGTGTGTGTGTGTGTGTGTGTGTGTGTGTGTGTGTGTGTGTGTGTGTGTGTGTGTGTGTGTTGGTCCCTAGCTCTCCATGCTGCTAGTCTGAAAAGAATGTGCTTTAGTTTATGTAGAAGAATGATTGACTCTTTTTGTAGCACCTTAATAATGAACCTCATTACTATTCCTGGGGAGGAGTAAGACCTGAGCTAATTGAATAATTGCTTTTGCTTTTATGGTGTTTGTAAAGTGCACACACTGGCTTTCCTTTTGTCCAGCAGCTCCTTACACATTCTGTAACACCTATTGACTGACTAGAAAACATGTTTCTATGAAGGTGAACAGTGGACCTTAACCAGTTTGCAATTCAGACATACATAGGGTCCGTATTAATCTCTGTCAACCCTTTCAAGCAGATGCCATATTTTGGAGAAAAGGAAATTGAAATGTACCAAGGAGCGGTAAGTATATACTCAACAAGTGGCTGTAGTGTTTAGGGATTTTATCATTTATACATAGTTTTTCTTGAAGTTAGCAATGCATTTGCATTTTTTATGAATTATTTATTGGGGAAGATCAAGAAAGTGACATTAATTTTTTTTGTTTGTTTGTTTTAATTGGAAGCTGATCTTCAGCATGTAGCTCAAAGGCATGTGGACTAATGTGTGGGTTAATTTACATATAGAACTAGTTAAGTGGGCTTCCATACCCAGAGTTTGGGGTGGTTTTCTGCCTTCCACATATGCTTCGAAGTTATAAGTAACACGAAGAAGCACTATAGGTGCTGGGGAAATGTTTCATAAACACGAGGACCTTAGTTCACACGCCAGGACCTAGGTGGAGATGCAATACATAGCAGTGTATGCTTGTAATCTCAGGGCGGAGGAGGTGCAGACAGGGCTCATTGTCCAGTCTAGCCTAGTGATGAGCCGCAGGCCAGTGAGAAACCCTGTCACAAAGGAGTCAGACTCTATTTCTGAGAGTAACATCCAAAGTTGTCCTCTGTCCTCCACACAAAAGTATGGACACACATGCTGTGTTTACACACACACACACACACACACACACACACACACACACACACACACACACACACAATTAAAAAAATAAGTCAGCCAGGCAGTGGTGGCACACTCCTTTAATCCCAGGAGGCAGAGGCAGGTGGATCTCTGTGAGTTCAAGGCTTGGTCTGCAGAGGTCTGGGACAGCCAGAGCTACACAGTGAAATCCTGCCTCAAAACACCTAAATAAATAAACAAACAAATAAATAAAGCCAGTCTTAGGTAAAAATAAACGAGATGCCGGGAACTTTGAGAATTGGAGCCTTTGGTGAGCTTTGGCCATGGCTTAAGAAAGAATCCTTCATTACTTCATTTACTAATGTGATGGCTCTCCATTCCAGCCCACTCCACAGCCATTTCATCTGTGGGTTAAAAGTAAAACCAGCAATCCTTGCCAACGCGTCTTCTTTTGCAGTTCATCACTCCCCTCGGCCCTAGACCTCTGCATCTCTCTCCTTCCTCCCCTTCTTCACAGCAGAAGCACAGAGCCTTGATTAATCCTGGCTCCTGGAATACAAACAAAAGAACACATAAATCCAGTTGAAGTGGAAGATTTTTACCCAGAGCAAGTGTGCACCCCATTGTTGCTCGGATGAATGCTTGCTGGTAGCCGGAGCCCAAGGAGGCTGCCATGGGAGACCTTGATAATGCTGCCTTTATCAGGGGGGGATAAGGACCCTGCCCTGGTACCCCAGTTTATGATCCTGGGGCAGCTGGCATAGAGCTGGCCTGACCCCCACCCCCAATAACAGCAAGGCTTCAACATGAAGAGCTCACACACACACACATACACATAAGCACAGACCTGTGTTTCCTTCTCTTTCTCTGTGCCAGCCCCCTTTTACATTGTTTGTCTTTTCAAGAGTTCTCTGTATAGAAATGTCATAAAAGAAGAAGAAGAAGAAAAAGACCTCTTTTTTTCATTGCTCATGGTAACACTGTTATACAATTGGTTGTACTGAGTATTAGGTACTGTATGTGCCTGCAACAATACTAAAACAGTCTGTGTGACTGCTGCATTATGTTATCTACCCTACTTCATAGAGACAGAAAATGCTGCCCAGGGGAGCAGTATCTACCAGAAGCTATTGAGCTAAGAGTCTTGGTGGCTCTGGGGTCTCAATTGAGAGATACGAGTATCAAAGGAGATGTCTACTCAGTGCTCCGTAGGCACCCAGCTCAGAGGCCTGGTGAGACGAGCTGGGAAACCAGCAGAGTGTATAGGACTCCAGAGATAGCTCAGTTGGCAGAATGATTGCCTATTATGTACAAAGTGTGGGATTCCACCCCCATCGCTGGATAAACCAGGCTTGGTACAGTATAGTTCAATGTCATCCTCAGCTACATAGGGAGAGGGAGGCAAGCCTGAAACTCATGAGACCCTATCTGGGGGTGGGAGGAGTATAGTGACCCTTGAGGACTAAGGGTATAGCTTTCATTAAGCAGGTTTGGAAACTTTGTAGGAAAGGCTTGTGTCCTAGTCAGGATTACATTGAAATAATGGACACCATGACCAAAAGCAAGTTGGGGAGGAAAGGGTTTATTTGGCTTACATTTCCACATTGTCGTCCACCACTGAAAGAAGTCAGGGCAGGAACTCAAAGGCGTGGAATCTGAAGGCGCATGCTTATTCAGACCACAGAGGAGTGCTGCTTACTGCCTTGCTCAGCCTGCTTTCTCATAGAGCCCAGAAATCACCAGCCCAGGGATGACTCCACCTACTACGATGGGCCGGGCGCCTCCCACTTCAGTCACTAATACAGAAAATGTGCTACAGGCTTGCCTACAGTCCAGCCTAAGGAGGCATTTTCTCAGCTGGGCTCCTTCCTCTTGACATGACTGTGTCAAGTTGACGTAAAAGCAGCCAGCACAGTTTCTCTTCTCTTTTCCCTCCACCACTCAGCATTCTCTCCACTCCCCCTCCTTCTAGCCTTCAGCCTCCTTTCTTCCCTTAGCGTTCTGCTTGTCTGTTTCCAAAGAGTCGTTATGCATAATTCTGATTCAGTGGTCTGTGTAGAAGCCCACCTGAGATGGTGTCCTGAGGCCTCAGCAGGCCTCCCCCTGTCACCGTGAAGGCAGGCTTACCTTGAATCCCAAGGAAAGCCCCCGACTCTCACTAGGTGGTTCCCTATGGTGGGGGACACATGAGGACTTGGCTTGTACACAGCGTCTTCCCCTTTACCACACTGAGCCACTGAGGTTCAGTCTTCAGAGCTTGGCAGTAAGTGGCAGGTCCTTAGCCAGCCCTTCTTCCTGCAGTCCATCACTGTGCACGAAAACATAACAATGGTTTAAGCAAATCATCTCTGATGTTATTGTATGGCTTCATCTTTTGAAATTATTGTCCTGGTCATCTCATTACCTTGTGAGACCCTCAGAGACAGGACAATGTGTCATCACCCTGAACTCAGCTCGATGGCCTCATTTATCAAATCTTACTTTCTCCTCTCCAGCACATGATGCTTTTTTATTTTTGTTTATTTTAAAAATATTTTCTGACATTTATCTGTTTACTACGTGCACCGCAGTCTGCACGTGCTGACGTCAGAGAACAATGCACTGGAGTCAGTTTTCTCCTTCTGTGAGGGCCTCAAAGATAGACCCCACCTCAGCAGGCTTGGTGGCAAAAGCCTTTGTTTGCTGAGCCACTTTGAGATTGAGGCCCAGGCTGGCCTTGAACTCACTAAGTAGCCAATAATGACTATGAACTCCTGGTCCTCCTGTTTCACTTCCTAAATTCTAGGGTTACAGGTATATGTCACTGTGGTAGCTGCTTTTGTTAATTGTTGAGGGTTTGGTGACAGCAAGTGACTAGCAGCTGAGTAAATGGGGCCAGAATCAGCTGACAGAATAATGTTAGGCATGGGGCATGGTTTGATTGTTGGACTTTTTTTCCAATTTAATTTTGTTCTGTGTGTATGGGCATCTGCCTGCATGTGTGTCTGGGTACCACCATGTGCATGCAGTGCCTGAACAGGCCAGAGGAGGGCACCAGGTACCCTGGAACTGGAGTTACAGATGGTTGAGAGCCACCATGTGGGTGCTGGGAATCGAACCTAGGTTCTCTGGAAGAGCCGTTTCTCCCTCCAGTCTCTAGTTTTAAACCTGTCCAAAGCTAAAGACCCTCTCACATACTCAGGAGACTCTCTTATTGCAGCCCTCCCTTTTAATAGGAAACAACTAACCAAACTGGTTCATTCCTATGAGGAACCACATCTGTTGCCATCTTCTTGGAGAGAACTTGTTAAGTTTCCTTCCTCATCCATAGATATACCCCTTAGTCCCCAGTGAGACCTGAGGATAACAACTTGCCTCTCAGAGAAAAAAAAAAATACCATCAGCATTTAGAAGTCTGGTAGAAGTGATACCCAGGTCTTGGCAGACCCTTTTCTGGTAGTTGCCAAGTGTCGTCTGCAGAAGCATGCCTGGGTGGAAGGGTGGTGTACCCGCGTCATGTCTGAGGGCTGAATCACAGGCATGCCTGTGGAGGAGGTCCTTCCAAACTCCACCTTCGCTTCCCCGGCGCATCACAGGCCACAACCTGGGGCATTTTTATGAATCATTGGATCATGAAACCTTTGCCTATAAATGCTAATAAACACTGGAGCTGTGTGCCACGGCGTCATTGACCAGTCCACACAAAGGAACTTACTGTGGTTTGCTTTTGGTTTCTGTTTTTGCTTTCCTAGGCCCAGTATGAGAACCCGCCTCATATCTATGCACTCGCCGACAGCATGTACAGAAACATGATCATCGACAGAGAGAACCAGTGCGTCATCATCAGGTAGGAGAGAGACCCAGGTCAGCAAGCCTCTAGCCCTGAGCTGTCAGAGCAGACCCAGTGCTCAAGGCCACTCAGTATGTCTGAGGAGCCAGCCGGTGCTCTTTGGTTTATTTTGTGATTGTCCCTTGTCCAATGCCAGCTCATGAACACTTTCAGGGGAGGAGTTCATGAGTCTCCCCCCGCCCCCCAGTTAATGGTTGTTGTAGGCATTTTCTTCAATGGTGTAGCCACTGGCAAGTCACTGAAAATAAATGAATGAATGAATGAATGAATGAATGAACAACGAACAAATAAGTAAACAAATAAATATGGTGTCTGAAAGTACTAGGGGAACTGATTGGGGACAGGAATGACATCAGCAGGAGTGAGAGTGTGTACTGGCTGGTTTGTAGCAAATTCACAAACTAGAGTCACCTAGAAGAGGGAATCTCAGTGGAGAATTGCCTCCATTGTATTGGTCTGTAGGCAGGGCTGGTGATTGATGTGAGAGGGCCCACATAAGAAAGCAAGCTGAGCAAGCCACAGGAGCAAGTCGCCAAGCTGTGTTCCTCCTCCATGGCCCCTGCTTCAGTTCCCGCCTCCAGGTTCCTGCCCCAACTCTAAAGTGTTTTGGTTAGTGTTTTATCACAGTAACAGGAAGCCAACAAGGACTGAGACAAGAGAGGGTAATGAGGGTGGATATGATCAAAATATGTTATATACGTGTATGAAAATTTCATAATGAAATCCATTGGGACATATAATTAACAAATGCTAATGAAAACATGTTTAAAAGCTTTTTACTTCACTGGGTGGTGGCATACACCTTTAATCCCAGCACTCTGGAAGCAGAGGGAGGCAGATCTCTGTGAGTTTGAGGCCAGCCTGGTCTACAGAGCAAGTTCCAGGCCAGCCAGGGCTACACAGAGAAACCCTGGCTCGAAGAAGAAGGAGAAGAAGGAAGAAGAAGAGGAGGAGGAGGAGGAGGAGGAAGAAGAAGAAGAAGAAGAAGAAGAAGAAGAAGAAGAAGAAGAAGAAGAAGAAGAAGAAGAAGAGGAGGAGGAGGAGGAGGAGGAGGAGGAGGAGGAGGAGGAGGAGGAGGAGGAGGAGGAGGAAGAAGAAGAAGAAGAAGAAGAAGAAGAAGAAGAAGAAGAAGAAGGAGAAGAAGGAGAAGAAGGAGAAGAAGGAGAAGAAGGAGAAGAAGGAGAAGAAGGAGAAGAAGGAGAAGAAGAAGAAGAAGAAGAAGAAGAAGAAGAAGAAGAAGAAGAAGAAGAAGAAGAAGAAGAAGAAGAAGAAGAAGAAGAAGAAGAAAGCTTTCTGCTTCTGTGGGATTGCTGTTAGCCCTCAGTTGTTCCAGACACTGAGGCTTTAGGGTGCATGGTGACAGGCAGGTTGTTGGAGATTAATGATGTCATCCTTGTGGGTCTGGGTGACATTTGCAGGCATCTCCTTGTGCTTCTAAGTTGGAGAGTCTCTACATCTACGCCTAACAATTGTGAATCACTGTAGCATCTGCTGTAATTCCTTTCCCAGGCCCTACTCTTTCCTCCTTTAGCAATGAAGTAGTTCAGGTGTGTGTGTGTGTGTGTGTGTGTGTGTGTGTGTGTGTGTGTGTGTGTGTGTTTAAGAAGTTATCATTTGCATGGAAGTTTGTAGGCTATTAGTAGCAAATGGCAGTATTAGGTATCTTTACCTATACTTCACAATCCATGTAACCTGAACTGTCACCAAATGGTGGCTGGGTTTAATTGCTTTAAAATTCATTCACTGTGGTGAACAACTTTCTACATTAGAAAGTGAAACATCCAGGGCTGGAGAGATAGCTCAGAGGTTAAGAGCACACTGGCTGCTCTTCCAGAGGTCCTGAGTTCGGTTCCTAGCACCCACATGGTGACTCACAACCAATCACATGCCAGAACACTGTATACATAATAAATAAATAAATCTTTAAAAAAAAGAAAATGAAGCAGTCATATACCTATCACTTAAAAGTTAATAGTTTTGTTAAAATACTTAACTTACATATTTGCATTCATCCTTTTTTATGTCTGAATTTTAAAAATTATTTAATTTTTTGAGACAGTTTCATGTAGTTCAGGCTAGCCTCAAACTCAATATTATAACAAAGATAGCCTAGAACTTCTGATCCTCCTACCTCAATGCCCCAGTACAGGCTGGCATTACACTGGGCATTACACTGGCACATGCATGCCAGTCAAGCACTCCAGCTGAGCTGCACCCCAGCCCCTGAAGTCTTTTTGAAAGAGCTACTTGTGATGTTCACAAACATACTCAAAATTAGACAAAGTGTAGTATGCTCCTATGTATCCCTCTTTTCTGTTTGGTTATCAATATGTGGCCAATCCTTATTTACCTTTCCATCGTAGCCATCTTGGTTATCTAAAACAAATCCTAGAGAGCAAATCTTTTCATTTGCCAATAATTAGTATATAACTTTAAAAGAAAATTTTGCGTGCTTCTGTGCGCGCGCGTGCGCGTGTGTGTGCGTGTGTGTGTGTGTGTGTGTGTGTGTGTGTGTGTGTGTGTGTGTGTGTGTGTGTTGCATATGTAGAGGTCAGAGGATAACATGTGAGAGTCAATGCTCTCCTTTTACCGTGTGGAGCCTGGTGCTGGAATTCAGGTGGGGCAGCAGTCATCTTGACCCACTGAGGCATCTCTCTCCTTGTTTTTCCAGTGAGGGCTCTGGAGATGAGTTCAGGCCCTTGTTGCATGTACTTTACTGATTGAGCCCTTTTCCCAGCTCAAGATAATTTTTATCACACCTTAAAAATAAATTCTTTCTGGTCTAGGAGCAAGTACTTAGCATATCCAAAACTTTAGGTCTGGTTCTCAACACTGCTGCATGAATGAAAAAAGAATCCCATTATTATTTGATCTGCTCCGTCCTCCAGTGCCAGGACTGAGTTACACACTCTTTTCAGCAGCTGGCTTGTTTGCATTTAGAAGCCAAACAAAGCCCACACACCATCGCCCTGGTTGCTGTGTCTCTCAAGTCTCCTAGTTGCTGAGCCATCTCCTTCATTCTGTTTTTCTTGGCATTCGTTTGTTAAAGAGAAGGGCTGTAGGCCTGTCTGTGCTCTGGCTGACTGTGTCCTGCTATGATGCCAGCACCTCCCACCATGCTCTTTATTTCCTGTTGTCATAGTTACTTGTCTCCTTGTTAGGATAAAATACCTGGCAATAGCCATTTACAGATTGTCATTTGGAGGTCATTTTCATTGTGAGTGTGATAGTCATGTGTCTATTTTTATTTGGGGGTTTACTTTGGCTCACAGTTTTAGGATACAGTCCATCATGGACTCAAGAGGGAGACAAATGCTGGTGTTCAGCATGACTTCTCCTTTTTGTTTAGTCCAAGACCCCAGCCCATGGTGCCCCCATAATCAGATGGATCTTCCTGCCTCAGTTACCCCAACCTAGGAACGTCTTCATAGGCATGGCCAGAGTTTGGTTCCTGGGTGATTGTAGGTCCTGTTAAGTTGACAATTGATGTTAATGAGCACAGGTGTAAATTGATAGTATATCTCAAAGCATGGCCAGATGCAGATTCAATTTCAGCAAAAACATCTGTTATGCAATGAATTTCATTCCTGTTGGTCTCTCTATGTGATGCTCAGAATACCAAGAGGCCCATCCGTTCTTGATTTTCATTTTCATGACCATTGCTTAATTAATTTTCTCATTCTGTTATTTCTTTTACATGTGCTAGTTGAACTTTTTTTTTTTATTGATCTTAAAATATAATCTTTATGGGAAAACTAGATAAAATGCCGACGCATTGTCGTTTCTCCTCACTTATCAAAGTAATGAGTTGTTGCCCTGGCAACCTCTGAATTCAGGTAGTGTGTATTTATTTTCAGTATCACTTCTAACTAGTGAGTCTAAAATAGCTTCCCTGTTTACATTGCAGTTATCCCTTTAGTGTCTCAGATGCTCTCCCTTCTCCCTTGTCTTGGCCTCCATGCCCTCTGGCACATCTCAAGTCCTCTTGAATTACTTCCTTGTTGCGAATGGTCCAAGTTCATCTTGTTCATATCCTCCGGAGGCCTGGAACTGGCCCTTTCTCCAAGGGGTCCTTGTCTCATGGACTGGGACATGATGTTTAGACACCACTGTTCTGGATACCATCTGTTAGTGTTTTTATTCTCTGCAGTGGACAAAGCTAAGGAATTTGAATTTGTAAAGAAAACAACAAAGCATGAGTTCGTTTCTGCTATTTCTAGCTTCTTTTCAAGGTTACAGAGAATTGTTCGTTTTAATTTATTATTACTATCATTGCTATTTGGTGTGTATGAGTATTTTGTCTGAGTGTATGTTTGTGCTCTATGTGTGTGCAGATTGTAATGTTCTAAAATATCTTTTATATTCATAACTTGTCTCTCTTCTACTAAAAAGTCTTGGTCTCTAATGGCATAGACATAATTACTTGTATACTGTATGCATTATAAACATGTATATATGAATATATACATATATGTATTTAAAATAAATGATACCAATATTACTATAACACCAACAATAATAATGCAAATTAGTAGCAATACTGAGTTCATTTTAAAATTTATTTTTGTTCTTTTGATTCATATAGCCAATATTTTCATCTAAAATATTAGATAAATATAAATGTACATATATAGTAAAAATAAGTTAGTTAAATATAAATAAAGACTTATTTACTTCTATTTTATATATATTAATATTTTTTCTGTGTGTGTCAGGTACCCATGGAAGCCCAAGATTGCATTGGATCACCTGGTGTTATAGATGGTTGTAAAAGACCATACGAGTTCTGGGAATAGAAGCTGGGTCCTCTGTAAGAACAGTCAGTGCTCTTAATGGCTGAGCCATCTCCCCAACCCCCAAATATTGGATTTTAAAAGTCAGCTAATTTAATATTTTTCTATGCCCTTCATGTATCAAGGTGTTCTACCATTAAGGTTATTTACACTCTTAATTTTCCTGGTTTAAAATTGTAAATATTACACCCATCATTGACCTCTTTTGTTTTTTTGAGGAAGGGGCTTTGCTGAGTAGCCTGTGCTGGTCCCAGCCTTCCAGTCCCCCTGCCTCCGCTCCTGAGTGCAAGGATTACAGCTGCACACCATAACACCTGGCTTAAGATCTGAGAGTTTGGTTTCTTGCCACCCTCTCAAACACTTACATGGTGCAAAATGAAAACAGGAAAGCAAAATAACAGAAGCATTTGAGGTAAATGCAGGTCCCCAGGGTTTCAGGAAGAAGAGACTCAATGACATTTTACCCCAGGTGTCTGGAGGAAAATAAAATTGTTGTATTGCATGTCTCTGGGACCATTTTCCCAACCAGAGAACTAGCAACCCCCCTTCATTCTCCAGTGTCTCACTTGTCACCAGCTTGCTCTTTCCTGGTGCTTTATGCAAATCGAGGGAGGATAGGTACATTGTTTTATGAATCCTGAATTTATTTTTATGTTGCCACAGTTTCCCTATGCCCAGCTTTCATTTTCCTTTTATTTTCTGGTTCCTTTTGCTCCTACTAGCTGCTGGCCACACGCCCATGCATGTGTTAAGCATGCATTCTCCCTTTGTGGTCTGCCTCCAGAGCCCTATGCCATAGGTTTTTTGGGGAGACCATGCCAGTTCAACTAGAGGTGTCTTCTAGGTTTGTCTGGTTCCTTGTGTGCTTACTGTACTCATTCCTTCAAGGGATTCTTCCAGAAGTCGGAAGTTAGACGTAGATGGTAGATTAGATACAGGTTAAACCATTTTGGGAATGCGTAGGAAATGATGATTTTGCTTGAGTAACAGGAAATGCTTTTGTATGACACCAATTTGAGGTCACTGGGGCAAAGGGAGTGTTTCCTTCGCTGTATTTAATGAGAGCATTCAATATGAGTTTTCTGGTAGGTCCCTGTGTTCCTTGTTCTTTCTCATTCTGCCCCTCTTCTGGGTGTTTCCTGGGAAGGAATGGATTGGGTTTGTTACTCAAGAGCTTGCAATTCTACCAGCTTGTGCCTCTTCCACTCAGATGGCAAGGGTGTCATTTCGGTTCCCATGCTCCGGTGTGGAACCAGAGACTGCTTCCAAGATCCATCTTTGCAGCCATTCAGAGGACACGCGCTTTTAATTTAGGAGATGGTAGAACAGGGAGACAAAATTAAGGTTAAAGATCCTGTCCCCTGACAAGACAGCTATCCCTTCTGTCTGTCTGTAGTCAGTTCTCCCTATCAGGCTCAAACAATCATCAGAACCATTCTTGGGTGGGTGGTGCTGGAGAGGTGGCTCAGCAGTTAAAAGAATTGGCTGTTCTTCCAGAGGACCCATGTTCAATTCCCAGCACCCACATGGCAGATCACAAGAGTCAGTGACTCTAGGTCTAGGGGATCTGACACCCTCATACAGACATACATGCAGGCAAAACACCAATGCACATAAAATAAAGGTAGATTAATTTTAAAATAGAATAATTTTTTTTAAAGCATTGCTCTTGGTACCTTTGGTTATAGTTTTATTGTGGTAACAGAATACAAAGCACAACTGCAGGAAAGAGTCAGCATCAGATGAGGTGGGGGAGGGTCCAGATGTGAAGCTCCCAGTCATGGAAGGTGTGCACATGGAGGCATGGATTGTGTGACCTCCCCGCCTCCAAAGGGGATGTGTGACAGCTACTTATGGACAATCAGGAGTATTTGCTCAAGTCTCTAAGGTCTAGAGTTTTTATCCAGACATCTACTGATGGCTCAGTCAGTGCCTCTAGCCTCTACTTCCTGTGGAGGTCAGAGGGTCTATTTTGTGGTACAGAGTATCTGCCATATATCACTTTAAACAGTTTGGTGGCCTTGGTCCCCAGGCAAACAGAGACGGACCTAAGAGGGAAAATGTTGCAGGCACCTTGACTTCACCATCCCAGTTACAGAGGCCCAATGCCCAACCTCTCTTGAGTTTATTCTTCAGTATGTAAGTTCCTTTACTTTCAGACAGATCTTCAGCCTGGAAGACTCACCCTTAATCTCACCTGCTCATGGAGCTCCTCTCTAGGCTTCAATTTCTTCTCCTGCTAGTGAACTGATGGAGCCAACGAGTTCTAAGATTTCTTGGCTTGAACATTCTTTGTTTTAAGTCATGCATGCTAGGCTAGCATCTTCCCAATCGACCAGCCTCCCAGTTCTGGTCTTGATGAAGTAAAGATACCCCTGGACCATTCTGCATGGATTTGTGTGGGACCCAGAGTGTTGTCATCCATTTTTTCTTCTTTTTTTATTTCACTATGATCTGTTTCTACATTATAACCACGTGGCTTTTATACAATAGTGTAAAATTGGTTGATCTGGGGTGGATTCCTCTGTAGATAGCAGGCTGAGTAGCCTTCAGGTAAGGTAATGTCCTGAAGGTAGCTGCATAGGGTTGTGAAGTCACAAGGCCATTTACAAGGATAATACCCTTTTAATAGTAGAGGAAAGCTATCTTTAGGGATCCAGAAATCTAGTGCTGGGAGGAAGAGCTAAGCTGAGTAGGGATGGCAAGTGTGTGGCATTCAGGAGGCCTGAGAAGGGATATAGGAACCAGCAAGCTAGTGTGACTGCAAGCCTGGTCACCAAGCAGCCCATGTCTGTTTAGTTCTTTCATTATCTATTCTCCAAAATCTGTGTCTAGATATGTATGTTAGAGCCATATCTGGGATGCTTTTGTATGTCAGAGACAGTTATGCAAATCTTTGTGGTATGGTTTAAAGAGGGAAGAAGAACCAGGAAGTTGCTAATGCATTCCCTGTCATCTCTGTGTCACCAGACAAGCTCTTGACAGTGTGTTCACATATAGTTCTGAAGCCTTTGCCCCTAGCCTCTGTGGGGACATATTAGACCTCAGAGAACATTTCTGTGCCACATGAATTTCTGTCACTTTGGGCCTCCTGCACCTGGGTAACCTTAGCATATTTAATAACTGAGATATCACAGTTATTATAGTTTCATTTTTCAAAATTATCTTGAAGTATTTGCTTTCTGAAGAGTAGGGCATCTGTCTTTAATGAATCTAGTAACATCCAACAAAGTTTTCTTGTTTGTCTGTCCATTTGTTTGTCTATGTAAGGTGTCATGTAGACATAAGGTCTCATGTAGCTAACTTTGAACCCACTATGAAGCCTCAGACGATGACCTTGAACTCCTGATGCCCCACCTCCACCTGCTGAGTGCTTAGATTACAGGCATGTGCCATCATCATGCCTGATTTACATGGTGCTGGCGTCAAACCCAGGGTGTTGTGTATTCTAGGAAGACTTTCTACCACCTGTGTTATATTCCTGGCACCCCCATTTTTAAGCTTATTTGTTTTGTATACATGTCAGGCTGGGGTGGGGGGAGTGCACGCATGCACTTGGTGCACAGAGGACAACTTTCAGGAATCAGGTCACTCATCCCTTCCACCACATGGATCCCAAGGATCAAGCTCAGGTCTTCAGGATTGGCGGCAGGTGCCTTTACCCCACTAAGCCGTTTCACCAGCCCCCCTCCTCCTCCCTGCCTTTAGAAAGAATACATAAAGCTAGGGCAGGCATGGTAGCACCCGCCTTTAATGCCAGCCCTCCAGAGGCAGAAGCAGCAGATCTCTGAGACTCTGAGGCTGGCCTGGGCTCCATAGCTAGTTCCAGGTCAAGCTGGACTGTGTAATGAGACCCTGTTCCAAAACAAAAAGAGGAATTCACAAAGACATAATTTGAAGGGATTTGCTGACTGGTTGACTATGAGAAGCAGAGTAGGAGCTAGCTGCCAATACTGGACCTGTGGTTGTTGACCTACCTGCTTGAAAAGACATTTTGTGTTTGGCTTCCCTAACACTTGCAGTGGTAAAGAGTAAAAGAAAACAGTGAGGATGCCTCTAATGTGTGGCTGTGTCTGCTCCGCTCTTGGCTTCTGCTTCATCAAATGTCTCATCAGTGTTCTCAAACTGCCTTCCTGTCTTTGATGTATTTCAAGAGCCTTTCATTATTATCACTGGGACCCTTTTCAAGGCTCCCCTGGGTTTCTGATGGCCCACGCAATGTCTTGTTTATTCCAGCAACCTCAGCCTTTGATGCTCACCGTCTCTCTGATGGGCCCTGTCAGCTTTTGCCTCTGACTAAGAGAGATGGTTGAGAGTTGCTGTTGTCTGTGGATTGGAAAAGTAGAGACCCACATCTGAGCAGCACCCCAATTTATCTTTTAGTTCTTATGGTCCTAAAAATTCCCTGAGTCAAAGAGGACTGGCAACTTGACATATCTCAATCACACTAGCATCTCTTATATGCATATGAATGCATATGTGCGTGTGTACATGTGTTCTTGTGAATGTGGAGGTCAGAGGTCAACCTCGAGTGTCATTCCTCAGGTGCTGTCTACCTTGTCTTTTTTGAGACAAGGTCTTTCACTGGTCAGGAATTCATTAAGTAGGCTAGGCTAGCTGGCCCATGAGCCCGTTTCTTCCTCCCCTACCCTGGAATGTGGTACATGCCACCAAACCCAGCTTTTTAGTTTTGTCTTGTCTTGACTTTTTTTTTTTCCCCTGTAGATTCTAGGGATGAAATTAGGTCCTGATGCTTTCAAGGTATACACTTTATTAACTGAGCCATTTTCCCAGACCTTAATCTTCTCAACAATGTGGCTAACTAGCAACTATATACCTCTTTGACAGATCAAGAAACTGAGTGTTGGTAAGGAAACTTGTGAAACGTCTTGCATTTGGCGTATGGCCACCTTGTGTTTGTTTAGCTGGTACATAACTGTTGCAGCCCAGGATGACTTGAAAAGATCTCTGGATGACTCTGGGCCTGGATTCCATTTTGTTCTATTTCAGGTACATGCCTTATGCAAACCTGAGTTGCTGCATTAAAAAATTGGAGACTGTGAGCTGGAGAGATGGCTCAAAGGTTAAGAGCACTTGCTGCTCTTCCAGAGGACCTGAGTTCAATTCCCAGCAACCACATGGTGGCTCACAACCATCTGCAATGAGATCTGGTGCCTCTTCTGGCCTGCAGGCATACATGCAGACAGACACTGAATACATAATAAATAAATAGATCTTTTTTTTAAAAAAAAAAAAAAATGGAGATTTCTAGGAGCTGGAAAGATGGCTCAGCAGTTAAAGAGCACTAGCTGCTCTTTCAGAGGACCCAGGTTCAATTCCCAGAACCCATATGACAGCTTACTGTTTGTAATTCCAGTTTCAGGGGATCTGATAACCTCTTTTGGCCTTATAGGGTATCAGGCACACACATGGTACATACATGCAGGCCAATACTCATATACATAAAGTAAAAACAAATATTTACAAAAAGAAACAAAAGCAGGGACCAATAAGTTAGAAGAACATAAAAAAGGTTAATAAAAAATTATATCTGTCTAAACTGTTCAAGAATGATTTGAAATATCCTCTAGTAACATCAAAGGGAATTTTATATATAGCAAGGAGCCAACTCTGGATTTAAACAATCTTCAGACTAAACACCGGGCCTTTCCTGTTTGTTGGGCTGATCGAGGCAAACCTTGCCATAGAGCCACTTTCTGGATGGACTTGAGAATGCTGTCTGCCTGACAGCTTTAATTCACTGGGTGTTTGGGATTTGGGGAAAGTAGCAGCTATTATCTTAGGCACACTTTGCTCAGTGAGTTAGCATGTTTTTCCATATTGTCTGCTCATAATAGCAGTGGGGTTATGGTTCAGTATTTTAACACAATGGAACCTATTTGAGGGTTTATATTTTAATGTGATTTCAAGATCTGCGTGAGGATCTTTTACTCCTCCGCCCCAGAACCTCCCAGGCAGCCAGCAGAGAGGCATGCCACATCTGCCCAATGTGATCTTCAGGCCCCACAGGCTTTCGGGAAAGGAGTCTGAACACAGTGGTTGGAGAGGGCTGTCCAGAACCTCCTTTGATGTGGTTTCCCATTCTTGTGAAGTTAACCAGGCTTCTGATCACAGCCACACAGGCTGCTATTTGTTCAAACTGTGTGTAAAATAATATTTTTGGCAGATTTGCTTAAATGGGTACATATCAGTAAAGACTCAAGAGCTGTTAAAAATTGATATCTGGATCTGAGAAGGTGGCTCATTGTGGGTAAAAGACTTGTGAGCAAACAGGGACCTAAGTTTGGATCCCTGGCACCCACATATAAAGATATGCATGGTCGTACACATCTGAAACCTTAATAATGGGCATGGGGGTCGGGAAAGCCTGTGGAGCTCAGTGACCATTAGACTAGACTCAGTGAGCACCACATTCAGTGAGAGACTGTGTCTCAGAAAACAAGGAGGGAGCTATAGAGGAAGACACCTGATGCCAACATCTGCCTTCCATTTGCACACACACACACACACACACACACACACATACACACATGTACGACACACACACCCTCTAGCTTGTGTCAAGTTGACATAAGACTAGCCAGCACGCACGCCAAAAGTCCTGAGTTTGATTCCCAATGCAAGAAACAAAAACAAAAAAATTCCATTATAAATTAGGAGCACAGGGGCTGTCAGGAGGACTCAGCAGGTAAAAGTGTTTGTTGCCAAGCCTCGTGACATGAGTTCAGCCCCTGAGACACACAGTGGAGATGGAATACCGAGTCCTACAAGTTGTCTTCTGAATTCTATACACTCACTGTGGCACACATGCACACACATAGGTGCCCCAAAAAATGAATGAAAATGTAAATAAATAAATAAGAAAGAAAGAAAGAAAGAAAGAAAGAAAGAAAGAAAGAAAGAAAGAAAGAAAGAAAGAAATGAAGAAACCTCACCAGTGAGTCTCGGACAGCCGACAGAACATTTAAAAAATTACTGCATTCCAGATTCTTCCCTCACCATCACAACTCTAACCTCCATGGGCAGTTTCTAGTGTAGGAACACTTAGCTAGTGTAGTGCTTAGTTTGTTCCCAGCCAACTGGAGACTGGCAATTCAAAATCAAAGTCAAGACAGGCTTTATAGGAAATGCCAACTCAAATAGGAAACAATAGGACGTTTGTGTGTTAACTGTAAAATTCAAAACTTCAGCCATGTGTAATGCTGTGTTACTAATTGGATTCAAGGAGACTATAAGTGTGTTTGTGAGGCTTACAAAGCAACCATGCTTCCAATTCCCATCCTCCCCAGGTTCCTTTTGGTCATGATGTTTCATCATAGTAATAGCAACCTTAGCTGGACAGCACATGAGGTGAGCACTCTCCCACTGAGCTGTGCCCCTAGCCCTTAGTTTTTGAGATTTTTGAGACAGTCTTGCTGTATGTATCCCATATTGTCACAGAATTTGATCCTCCTGCCTCAGCCCTAGGGCTGATTGCAAGCACGCACCACCATGCCTAGCTGAAGTTTTGTTGTTGTCCTTCCTCCCTAGAAGTCAAGCAAAGCAATGGAATTAGGAAAGATTGTCTGTATACACAGGCAAAGCCAATTGCTGTGACTTGTGAGCAGCAGAATGGTTTGGGGTGTGCTATATAATGTCTCATGTCATCACAGTCTCATCACTTTTGACAGTGCTGCCCCCTCCCAAGCAGGCCAGTGCAATTACAGTTATATATACTGTAAGCTTCAGTAATTATGGAACACTCCATAATTATTGTGCCATTATTTTGAGAAAATTACCGACTGTGATCAATAAAATTTTTCTTTAAGTGCCTGTGAACTGAAACCAAGAAACGAGCATTCAGATCAATGTTTAACCAGAACTAATTATTTTAAATAGAAATAATAGAAAAGAAAGTCACAGCTACTGAGGATGTGAATGTCCTATTTTTGGAACTGACATACTTATTTTAAAATGTGAAAAGAGTTACTTTCTCCATTATAATTCTGCTCTTTTGCTTTAAACAATGAGATACATTGCTTGATCAGACTTGGGAGTCTTGCTTCTCGCCCAGTGACCTGAGTTCATTCCCTAGGACCCACAAGATTGAAGGCAAGGACATCTCCTTCAAATCATCCTGACTTCTGAGTTTCGTTTTCTGAGACAGGGTTTCCCTGTGTAGCTTTGGAGCCTGTCCTGGAACTCACTCTGTAGACCAGTCTGGCTTTGAACTCACAGAGATCCACCTGCCTTTGCCTCCTGAGTGTTGGGATAAAAGGCGTGCACCACCACCCAGCTAAAAACATTTTTTAAGAGATGCAGTAATTCATGTCTGACCACACTGTTAAAACAAGGGCACTACAGAGGGATAGTTAGACTTTTACTTTAGAACTGTACTTGGTTTTTTTCTCTCACACAATTTATTCAAAGGAGTTCTGAATTCAAAAATCTAAATTTACACAAATCTGATTAGTCATGGTGACATATAAAAAGTTGAATAGTAATGCAAAGAAAGTGATGAATATTCAGTATCATTGTGATGTGATCCTTCTTTTCTGTGAAAATATGTTTTTAAAAATATAAAATACATTAATTGACTGTCTCAGAAACAAAAATGTAAGTGGTAAGCCCTCTGTAACCCAGGCACTGGGAAGGAGCAGGGCAGAGACAGATCCCCAGAGCTCAGTAGCCAGCCAGTCTAGCCAATCAGTCGTAGGCTGTGGGTTCAGTGAGATACCCCACCTCAAAATAAATAACAAACAAACAAAGAAATAAAGTGGAAAGGAATGGAAAAGACATTCTGACAACATTCTCTGACTTCCACATACATGCATGTACACACACACACACACACACACACACACACACACACACACCGTAAAAACCAAATAAAAATATAAGAGAATCACAGGGGCTTAAGAAATGGCCCATGGTTAAGAGTGTTTACTATTTTCATAGTGGACTAAAGTTCAGTTCCCAGCAATTGTGTTGGGTGACTCTCCACTGCCTGTTAACACCAGCTATAGTGGAATCTGATGCTCCCTTCTGGCCATCGTAGGCACTGCACTCACATGCAGATATGCAGACACACACACACACACACACACACACACACACACACACACACACACACACACACACACAGAGTTAATTTTTTGTTTTTTAAGAAGAAATCACATTAGTATCAGGGCTGGGTTTGTAGCTCAGTGGTAGATCACTTGCCTGGCATGCCTGACACTTGGGGTTTAATGCTCAGTGTCATAGAATTTTAAAGAGAAAGGAATCACTTATGGAGCAACCCCCTGACAAGTCTGCATTGGTTATTTTGTCAGCTGACACAAGCCAAAGTCATCTAGAAAGAGCAACCTCAATGAAAAAGGTGCCTCAGACTGTCTGTAAGCATGCCTATGGGGGCATTTTCTTGTGGGAGGGTGCAGGTGGTTTGGGGTATATTAGAAAGCACACTGAGCAAGCCAGCAAGCAACACTCCTTTATGGTCTCTGAGTTCCTTTATGGTCTCTCAATTTCTGCTCGTGTGTCTCTTGATGACGATCTGTTAGAAACCCCATCCTCCCTAAGCTGGTTTTTATCATGATGTTTTATCACAGCAACTGAGAGCAAACTAGGACCTAGGCATTCTTTTCTAGTTGTCCTGCCCTTTCTTTCTCCTGCATTGTTTTTGTATTGTTATCAACCTGTTGTAGATAGATTGTTGCTATTGAGCCCTAGTCTCCTGGTCTGTACTTACACACTTTTCCCAAAGTTCTTCAGTGTTTACATTGTTATAACTTATAAGTTATGAAATAGAGTGGCTGTGAGGCCAGCTGCAACTGGGACAAAATCACATACAGCTGGAAAGGAGATAATTGCCAGAGCTCCCTGGAGTGCAGGTGAGGAGCCAATGACCCTGGGCCCTCTCCTCTGCAGAAACAACACCTAACAGGCAAGCTCTTGAAAACCACTTGTGCTGGGAGGATAGCGTTCTACAATTGGCAACATTTGTTGATGTCAACTAAATGCTCACCTCCAGTTTTTTGACTCCAAAGAGCAACAAGTCTAAAGCTATGGATTTATGGCAGCCTGCAGCTTTCATGCTATAGATGTGTGTTTCTTTAACAAACTGTTTTGGCAACACCAAGACTACCCCCGTGTTTTGAATTGAGGTCATTATGAATTCAAGGGGATTTTGAGGAAAGAATGGGGAATTTTGGAGAGCAGACTATTAACAAAAGGCTATTGCTGTACAGTCAGGCCACCCAGCGGAAGGTAGTCTTTGTTTCTCAGGATGTGATTAATATTGCCTCATCATTTAATTTTAGCATTTCTAAAATAAGGAAGCTTGCATTACATCAAGGCAGAGTCTGAAGCCTCAAAGTGCCCATTTTTGTGTATACATATATGTGTATACATTCATATATATTTATATACATCTATATGTACATGCATGCCTTGATACATGTCTATTTATATGTGTATGTGTATACATATACATAAACATATACGTATACGTATACATATACATAAACAAAACTAGTATACCATGACAAAAAGGTTAGAAAATAATTATCTAAAATGAAGAGCTCTCCCAGTGTCTTATCCTGACCAAAATCTCTGCTGATATTTTGAAAAATGGGGCTTTCTGTGCTTGAACTTGAACCCTGGGCCTCGTGCATCTAGGGAAACTTAGCTCTGTGCTGTATCCCCAGTCCTTCAAAAACCACTTTTGTTGACTAGGGGTGATGGCTCATGCATGCCTATAATCCCAGCACTGGGGCAGCAGGATTTTGAGTTCAAGACCAGCCTTAACTATGTAGTAAGACCGAGTCTTAACAATAAAAATAAAATTACAACTATGTTTTGTCCATAATTAGAATGGAATATGTGAAGTAAAATTGCTTCATAGTCTCCTTTTTTTCTGTTTCTAAAACTGTGTGGATGTCACTTGTAATTTCTAGATAATTCCATCCTTCTCCTCCATTTATATTTTCCTAATGCTTCCTGTGGTTGGACAATTAGAAAACTCAACTGTGCCTCTGCACAATGGCAATGGTAAAGGCTCAGTCTGAGCCACACACATCTGGGGTCTGAGGAGTGAGCTGGGCCTGCTGTGATCCACCTTAACTAGTGTCGTGCCGGTCCCCACCCCCACCTGACTTTCTTTCTCCCTAGTTTCTCGGTGATTTGTTTATTTGTTGGATATAGGAGATGAAGGAGCTGGCAGGGCCCACTTCAAGGTGTTTGTCTTTCTTTCTCCAGTGGTGAAAGTGGCGCTGGAAAGACGGTGGCTGCCAAGTACATCATGAGCTATGTCTCCAGAGTGTCCGGAGGAGGCCCCAAGGTCCAGGTGAGTCTCGGTGTGATTGGGGACTCCATGTATAACTGAGCATGGTGACACACACCGTTGGTCTGTTTGTAGCTTTGAAAAGGATTTATTTTGCAGAGCGCAGGTTGTGTAACATGAAATGTACAAAGAAATTGTATGTTTTCACAGTGACATGTCTAATAGATAATGAGCTCTCAGAAATTAATCAAAAGGGCTGCCATTCAAATGCAGAATGAAGGACATGAAAGATAGCTCAGGTGAAAGGAAGTATAAGTTATTCATCAAACATGAAAAAAAAAAAAAGATAAATTTGTATTAAAGCTACACCAAAACTGGGGCTGTAAATCTAGCTCAACCCGTAAGAATGCTCACCTGGATGCACAAAGCCCTGAGTTCCAAATCCAGCACCACTAAGATCAGAAGTTCAAGGCCATTCTTGACTATATGGCAAGTTCAAGGCTATGGAGGCTACACTGGGCTATATGAAGCTCTCTCTTTCTCAACAAAGCAAGAAGCCCAACAAACAAAAATCCCTGTATCATCATCATTACTTACTAATTATATCCATCACATTGTCAGCCCCTATAGCTCTGATAAACATTGGGGCACAAGTCACTTTGGTTACTGATAGGAGGGCAAAATAGCACAGGAGCCTTAACCTTCTGCCTCACCCCCTGGGGTTACAGGAATGCATCATTGTATTCAGGTTATTTGGTGTTGGGAATGGAACCACACAAACACTAGGTAACCACTTTACCAGTTGAACTATAGCCCAAATCCCACTTAAGGGTTAAGTAGATTCCTTGAGCTGGGCATGAAGCTCCGTGTTAAGAAGCTTGTCTGCACAAAGCCCGAGGTATCATCTCCCACACTGCATAAATCAAGTGTGGTGGTTACATGCTTGTAATCCTAGCATCAATGAAAGGGAGGCAAGCAAATAGAGGCAATCACAAATCAGTGGAGTGTGACTGAGGCCAGTCTGGGCTATATGAAACCATCTTTTAAAACGTAATAAAAGGAAAACCAATTGTTCGTAGCACACACCTTTAATCCCAGCACTTGGGGGCCAGAGGCAGGAGGAGCTTTGTGAGTTTGAAGCTAGCCTGATCTACAAAGTGAGTTCCAGGACATCCATGACTTACACAGAGAAGCCCTGCCTCAAAAAAAAAAGCCTAATTAATTAATTAAATAATTAAACAATAAGATTAAAAAAAAAGTAATAAAAGGAGGAGAGAAAGAATGCATGCCTAGCAAGCCTGAATCAGTTGTCCTGAGTTTGTTAATACCAGTGCTGCAGCCAAAAATAAAAAAATAATAATAAGGCTTTTTTTTTTCTTTTCTTTTCTTTTTTTTTTTTTAAGTGAAACACTTTGAGATCTTTTCTATGTATCCCTAAGCGAAACTGAGTATCATTAAGTGGTATAGCACATCTATCCTGCAAACAGGAAAGTAAAAGAAATAATAAAGATCACACATTCCAAATTGACCTTACAAAGAAATGCAAAGTTTATATACAGCCCTGGGTTGTAAAGGAGAAAGGCATCTTAGGTATGGAGCTAGGTCTGGAGCTGACAGGATGGTGGGACCACCCAGAGTTTGCCTTGGTGCTAGTGACTTATCACTCCCAGTGTGGAGTGGGATGCTCCCTTCCAAACCTTGTGACATTCTCTCTTTGGGATGTAGAGTGTACCATAGGAGCACATAGGCTTTTCCCATAGTCAGTTTTAATACCTTCATCTAGCCGTTTGCTATGGCCTGTGACCCAGTGGCCAAGCTGCAGACTGTTAATGTTGATTTTTCTCTTCCTGTTTTCCTTTGAGGACACTGATCCAGAACTCTTGGCTTCAAATTAGTCAGTAGCTCAAGAGCACAAGCCAGAAGACTTGTTATTTCTGGAACACATTTAACCATAGCATGTGAATAATTAGACGTACAAGGAGTGAGTCACTGTCAAAAGCCCTCTCCAGCACCGGGTCCTATCAGCTGAGAAGCCTCGTGTCTGGGATGTGTTTTGCACACTTAAGTCTGGCATGGGACTTCGGTGTTCACACTAAGTGCTTCCCCTGTTGTTGGCCAGGAGCTGTGTCACACAATCTGGTGTTGCCCCTGGCTGACCTGAGTGTGAGCCTGTGCTAGAAGAAGCTGTGATGCCAGGGCTGCTTTAAGGGTGTGGGTTCACTCCTTCCACCATGTGGGTCCTGAGGATCAGACCCAGCCTTGGCAGCAAACGCCCCGGGAGCAGGGATTGCTTTGAAATGCAGCTTCCTGGGCCTCCCCCAGACCTATTAAACCTACCTCTGCATTTTAACAAGATCCCCAGGTTACTGGTACACATTGAAAGTTGGAGACAACACATGATTGTGTTTCTACAGATGTTTGAGAGGGGAAACTTACTCATTGCCATCTAGCTAAGTCTCGCCTCTAGTGTTGTGAGCGGAACACTTGGGAGAGATGCAATGGCAAGGAGACATCTTCATGTTTCTCTTTCCTCTCTGCTCTGATTGCCAAAATACCCAGGAATGCTGGAGGGGGGGTCACAGCAAGCATGTGGCAAACCAGTCCTGCACTGTGTGGACTCCGGGCTCCCAGTGGCACCCCACCTTTGGGATGCTGCTTCAAACCAAGAGGGTCTGGGAAACCTAGTCACATAAGTAAGCTTCTGTGGCCATACAAGAATATATTAATAAGCTATCAACTGGAGAGGTGGCTCAGAGGGCAGAGTACTTGATGAGCAGACACAAAGCCCTGGGTTTGATCCCCAGCACTGTGTAAACCACATGTGGTGGCATATACCGATAATCTTAGCACTTGGGGAGTGGAGGCAGGGGGATCTGGAGTTCAAAGTTATCTTCAGTTACATGTCAGGGTTGAGGCTAGCCTGAGCTACATGTCACTCTGTTTCAAAACAAAACAGCTAGGCATAGAAATGTACATCTTCAATCCCATCACTCAGGAGGCAGAAGCATATCTATCTCTGTGAGCTTAAGGCCAGCCTAGTCTACATAGTGAGATCCAGGCCAGCCAGGCCTACATAGTTAAATCCAATCTCAATAAAAACAAAGGAAAACCATAGTGAATTCTCCGGAAACTCTCCAGGGCATATGGGTTGGGCCTCTTACAATATTCAGAAAGCAGAACTTTGGGGAAAGTTGAGTTTGACATCATGTGATAAGCATCCAATTATTTTCCTAACACCCTCATGCTTGCCCCAACAGCATGTCAAGGACATCATCCTGCAGTCCAACCCCCTCCTTGAGGCCTTCGGGAATGCCAAGACAGTGCGCAACAACAACTCCAGCCGGTTTGTGAGTGTCTCATGAGCACCTCCCATATCTGGAGGAGATGGGCTTTTCAGCCTCTCCTTTATCTTCTAAACAGTGTGCCCTTTGACAGAAATTATTTTTAAGCTTTGAACACAAACAAGATAGTTTCAAATTTGGCTCACCCCTTGAGTTGTCTTACTGAGAAAAATAACAGTTGATGGAGAGGAGAGCCCTTGTCCTGGGGAAGTTTGCACATGCCTGTAGGAAAGAAGTAAGTAGACTAGAGAAAGGCAGAGATCCAAGCCTACTTGTGGGGACTTTGCTTCTCCGAGCTTGGTCTGAAGGGAGCGGACACTTGGGCTAAGGGAGCATCTGGAAGACCTTTCCTCTCCTCTAGGTCTCTTCTGGCTTCACCTCCCGGATTTCTGAATCTGCTTTTTGTATGCTAATAGAATGAAGAGCCCCTGGTCCCAGTGCCTCCCAAAGCCATGTCTCCAGGGTTAGGACAAGGTCGCCTTGAATTGCTATGAATGCCTTTCTTAAATGTTTCTGACCGGAAGTCTTGGCGGTGGGGTATTGAAATGTGACCATTCCTAAAGGTGTTATTACAAAACCGAATGCAGATGCTTAGAGATTTAGTGTCCTATTTCAACCATCAGCCTGTCTGGCACTCAGGCAAGAACCATCTGCAAGGCTCACAATAGTGGGTGGAACTTTCAAAGAAACAGTTTCTTTTTCACTGTAGAACAAACATTTACTTAAATTTTTTACATTTAATTATTTTGCTTTAGAGATAGTCCCCTACATAGCCCAGGCTAGGCTTAAATTCCTTATGGAGCCTAGGATGTCTCTGTGCGCGTGCGCAACACACACACACACACACACACACACACACACACACACACACACACACACACACCCCACACCACTCGCCCCAGTGCCCTGGAGTTGTAGATGTATACCACGATGTTGGCATTGGTCTTTATTCAGAAAGGTCTTATTTCCAAGAGAAGCCTTCCTAGTCTCAGGTAGTCATTGTCAAGGTCTCTGATGGCTGTCATAAAACCTGCCTCATGCTCCTCATTGTCTGGTATTATTCTTGCTTGTTTCTTCTTTCATATTTAGGATGTTTTATTCTGACCTTTCTAGGTAATGGCAGAAAAAAAGATGCTGTGAATGAATTTTCCACATGACCTTTCTCTCCCTAATTATCATTCTTAAACTGCCTTGCAAAAATAGACACTGCCAACTTTAACCCTTTAGCTACCCCCACATACTCACCTTCCTTAGAAAGCAGGAACACATAGTTATAAGTTCCCTTGCCTTTTCCTGTTATAATAAGGCGTGTGTGTGTGTGTGTGTGTGTGTGTGTGTGTGTGTGTGTGTGTGTGTGTGTGTGTTTAATTCTTTAGAAATAGCAAGGGCCCAGCATTTATAACCAAATAGCCCTAAGAGACAGGGGGAGAGTATAGATTTTTTTTTTCTGTGTCATGCTTAATGATGTCAAGAGGGGGACTCTCTCTCTCTCTCTCTCTCTCTCTCTCTCTCTCTCTCTCTCTCTCTCTTCTCTCCCTCTCTCTCTCTCTCTCTCTCTTTCTCTCTCCCTCTTTTTCTCTCCCTCTCTCTTTCTCCCATGCCTGGTAGCATTAAATGATACTCTCACTAATTATTAGGAAATGTAAGTTTAAAGCCATAAGCAGTTTTCTGTGCCTTAGATAAGCAAGCATTACCAAGAATGATAATAACAAAGATCCTATTGGTTGAAGATTAATATGTTCTTCTAGAAGAACAATGTGGCGACCTTGGCACTGTGTGGTTGTCTGTCCCGGTCTTCAGACAAACAGATGGGGAGAAAGTGAGCGAGTTATAAGCATCTCCTTATTTAGTCTGGCCATGGGATTGATCCTCTGAATGCAGAGCTGTGTGACTGGCAAGCTCGGGGGTATTGTTTGCCATGGAAAAAGTAAGGAAGTCTAGCTCAGAGCTGGGGGTAATCCAGAATGTCTTCCATTGATGAATTTCCTTGAATTATACCCTGTATATTCAAAGTCTGTTTGGAGCACTGTGTGTTTGTTTACCAAGTCCTAAAGGAAATTGCTAATTTTCTTGCAGGGAAAATACTTTGAAATCCAGTTCAGTCCAGGTGGGGAACCAGATGGTGGCAAGATCTCCAACTTCCTTCTGGAAAAGTCCAGAGTGGTGATGAGGAACCCGGGAGAGAGGAGCTTTCACATATTCTATCAGGTTTTCCTTTGCAGTTTTTCTTACCCATGTTTTATTTCTTCTCCATATTAAAACACCAAACTGGGGAGGCCAGTGAGATGGCTCAGAGGATGAAAGAAGGCACTTGTTGCCAAGCCTGATGACCTGAGTTCAATTCCTGGGACCCATGTGGTGAAAAAGCCCTAGGCTGTCTTCCGATCTCCAAGGGGACGATAGATAGCATGAATAATAATGTGATCAGTTTTGCTCCTCTCAACCCTCAGGTTTAGACAGAAGTCTAATGAACTCAGATAGATGCCCCTGGAGTTCGTGCAAGTGTCTAAAAGGGGCATGAGAAGGTCCCTTTCCTCAAGGGGTGTTGCGCTCTAACTAGGGTGACAAGGCAAATTTCCCCAAAGTTAAATAATTAAGAAATTGTTGACAAACTTCAAAACAGGAGTATGAGTGTTTGATTATTTGCCAAATAGGGATTTGTGTGGGGAGAGCTGGAGGTATGGGAAGTCAGGGAGGACTAAGCAGGAAGCACCCCAGGCAGAGAGGTGTGGAGGTGTTGAACCAGGAAGTCAGGTGATGGGAATGAAGTGTCCTTGGGGCACTTACCTCCAACAGGTTCACTATTGAGTGAGAGCGCTTCAGTAGGCTTGGCATCCTGAGAGCAAGCTCGGGATTCTTCTACTCAGGCCCTCAGAACCCGAGCAGAGTCTGGGTCAGTGAAGAGGGCAAGATTTAAAAAAAAAAAAAAAAAAAAAAGGTTTTGCTTTTATTTTATTCTTTGTGTATAAGTGCTTTGCCTATGTGTATGTCTGTGTACCACATGTATGCCTAATGTCAATGGAGTTCAGAACAGGGTGTCAGATCCCCTAGAACTGGAGTTACAGACGGTCATGTATCACCATATATAGGTGCTGGAATCTGAACCCAGGAGTTCTGCAAGAGTAGTAAGTGCACTTAACCACTAAGCCATCTCTCCAGCCCCCAAGATGCTTTCAAGTCTGTTTCAGGCTTTAGCAGCCATCCAGTTCAGTTGTTATTTCTATTGATCAGTGCTAGAGAGAGTGCTAACCCATAGCCTACGTGTGCCAGGCAAGGACCCTTCCACAGAGCTGTATCCTCAACCCTCTTTTTATTTCTTCCATTTTGAGACAGAGTCCCACTAAGTTATTAGACTGGCCTTGGACTCACTTGGTAGCCCAGGCAAGCCTCAAACTTGTGATCTTCCTACCTTAGCCCCTCGAGTAGCTGAGATCATGGACACATACCTCTAGACTTTGCCGATCCAGCTATTTAGAAAACCATTTCTGAGCATATAGAAATATATGTATGCCATATTTGAAATTGTAATGTTCTAGTTAACTTAATGATTATTTTCATATTAGAAATCTGTAGTTCAGTTTCTCTTTGGTCTGGTTTTGTTCTAGGGTCTCTAGTTTAGAAAGAAATAAACTTCTTGGAGAAAGCTCACAGTCAATCTCATTGACACAGGCGTCTTCAATGGCAACCAATTCTTTTAGTATCTATTTGTTGAAAAAGTACTTAGCAAGTATGGAGAGAAATAGGGTGTCTCTCTAGGACCAGAGGAACATATATATATATTTTATATATATATATGTATAATAAAGAGGTCTGACAAGGTCAGTGCTGCTCTCCAGAAAGCCCGAGGGTCAGATCTCTAAGCTCTGGGGAGAGGGAAGCAGGCCAGGACCAAGAACAGCCTGCTGGGTTGAACTGTGAGAAAGAAGGACAATAGAACAATTTTGTCAGAGCAGTAAGGGGAGATATTATAGGGCATGCCTAAATCATGGTGAGGAAGCAGACTGTGTGGCTTGAAGAAGCTCAGCATCAAGGAAAAGTGTCCAGTGAAGGCAGCAGCATGCATGGACGGAGTTGGAGACACGGGCATTTGAAGATGCAAGAGAGAAGGGCGCATGAGTCTGAGTGAGAAGGCTGAACTGGAAGGAGTTGTTGTCTTCAAACAAGAGCAAAAATAGGGGGAAAGGGAAGATTCCTCAGGGACTGGGGATGTGGCTCAGTTGGTAGAGTACTTGCTTACCATGCACAAAGCCTCAGGTTCAATCCCCAACACTGAATAAACTGGGGACAATGGTTGTATTAGTCATTTTTCTGTGACTATGACCAAGGCAACTTATGGCAAAAAGGTTTTATTTGGGTTTACAGTTTAGAGGGTTGGAGGCCATGGTGGGGAATAGTATGACAACAGATGACAGGAACAGGAAGAAAATAATGCTTATATTGAACCATGAGCATGAAGCAAACAAGGGAACTGGGTAGATCAGGAGAAATAACCCACAGCCATCCTGAAACACACATCCTGGTAGAGAAGTATGGAAGAGCTAAGCTGGGCAGGAATTCGGTGGCTTTGGTCTGTTTTATATTCTCCTTGTCCACAGCTGCACAACAGCGGTCAGTTCCCTTACTGACAGAAAGTCTGAGCTCTCTCTCTCAGGCTTTATCAGAGTTAAAAACTGGAAGTTGGGCTGGGGAGATGGCTAGGTACTTAAGAGGACCAGGTTCAATTCCTAGGTCCCACATGGTACTCATAGCCATCCCTAACTCAGTTCCATGTGATCTGATGCCCTCTTCTGGCCTCCATGGATACTTCATGTGCACATGGTGCACATACATACCTACAGGCAACACCCATACTCAGTAAAACAAGAACTGGAACCTGCAGACCAATCTGGGGCTTAGACAAGGACAACCCCCAATTGATATTTACAAACTCCCTCAGATTCTGTAGACTAGAGCCACTGGGGATTTTGGAATACAAGTTTAGAGACTTTTCCCCACCTGGGATGTTGGTCCCGAAACTGCAAGGTGACTGTGGGTGCTTTGTGGACCACGTCATGACATGTCCTATGTGCTCTCATGGCAGCTCATCGAGGGTGCCTCTGCAGAGCAGAAGCAAAGCCTTGGCATCACCAGCATGGACTACTATTACTACCTGAGCCTCTCAGGGTCCTACAAAGTCGATGACATTGACGACAAAAAGGAGTTCCAGGAAACCCTGGTAAGTGTGGGCACCAGGCAGGGCTATCTCTGCCCTCCCGCCTGAGTGTCAACTGAGGCAGAGGATAGTGAAGGTCAGTGAAGCAGACAGCAACGTGACCTGCCCCCCTCAGGCACTGTAAGCTCTTCTGGAAACCTGTGTTCAGCACCTCGGAGAGCCATGCACCCAATTGTTACACAGTTGTTTGAGATGAGTAAAAAGAAAGTTCATCATTGTCTCCCTGCAAAACTGCTGTGATAAGACAACTGAGGGGGTGCATTGAGCATGCTTAGTACTTGGAAAGCTGTTCTTTAGGAAAGCCACAGACAATGTATGGTCTTAATTGAGCATAGCAAATTTTAGGGGCTGGAGAGGAGTGCTTGCTGATCTTGTAGAGAGAGAACCCAAGTTCAATTTCTAACAGCCACATTGGACAGCTCACACCTGCCTAGAACTCCAGTTCCAAGGGATCGAATACATTCTTCTGGCATCTGTGGGCACCTGCAGACACATATATGGTGCACTCACACAGACACACAAAGGTAAAAAAAAATTATATATATATATATAGTTTTTGGCTGGACATAGTGGTACACATCTTTAATCCCAGCACCTGGGAGGCAGAGGCAGGTGGATCTTACTGAGTTCAAGGCCAGCCTGGTGTACAGAGTAAGTTCCAGGATAGTCAGAGGTACATAGTGAGACCCTATTTTGAAAAAGAAAACACACACACACACACACACACACACACACACACACACACACACACACATACACACACACACCGCACACCAGTTTAGAACACTTTGAAGTTTTGTTTGTTTCATTCTCTTGACCTTGGTTTTCTGTTTCCAAGGACTTTTTTGTTACCTCTGAGTTTTGAGGTCAAAGGAGTCACTGTGCTCTGAGCTGCCCATGTCATACACATGTCACAGTCTGGGTCACCACACTGGATCTTTGAGGGTTTGTGACCTTTCTGGAATTAACCTAAATCATCCAGTCTAGAGCATCCTTCAAGGACTGCACTGACACTGCCTTTGAGTCAACAACAAGCCCAGGCCTGTTTGTCCACTGAGAATGAGCAGGGGAGGGGCAGCAGTAGGGGAGTGAGTTGGTCTGTTGCTCAGGAGTGACAGGAAGAGTCTGAGGTCCCAAGACTATTCAGCCACAGCCCTCAAGGAACAAGGAAAAAAGCATGGATGAAGGGCCCCAGACTCCCCGAGAATACTTTTCTCAAGTTACAGAAAACCAAAACTCAGCCACTTTAATTGAATGTATTCAAAAACTTGGCTTTTAGTAGTCTGTTGTTCTGGAGGTTTTAAAAGTTTTTTTGCTAATAAAATCTATCTGTCTCCCTCTCCACAAAGGGTGGTTGGAAATGGAGAGGGTTGGCAGCTAGTGTACACATGGGGCAGGGCAGACCTGGAAGTCTGTGCCCACACTCCAGTCCCCTGAGTGTCTCTTCTCTCGGAGATACTCTGGGGTCTAGGGTGTTCCTAGAGAGTATATTTTTTTTATTTCGTTTTTTTTTTTAATTTGTTTTTTTGTTTTCTGAGACAAGGTTTCTCTATGTAGCAGTCCTCTGGAACTTGCTGTGTAGCGTAGAGTGTATATCATATTTAAAAGCAGACTTGCCCTTCCAGCAGGACTTGTAATAGCACAAAAAGGCTAGGGAGATGGTGGGTTGATTCGCAAATTGCTTATAACAAATTGCTTGAGGGCCTGAGTTTGATTCCCAGAACTCATGTTGATGAGGAGGATGAGGATGAGGATGGAGGAGGAGGAGAAACTTTATCAGTAGCAGGGCTTGGCAGCATACACTGTAATCCCAACTCTGGGGAGGCAGAGCCAGGAGGATCCGAGACTTGCTGATCGTCTAGTCTAGTCTAGCCAAATCAGTGAGCTCCAGGTTTCATGAGAATATCATGTCTCAAGCAAGTAAACATGTAAATCAAATGATGAAGACACAGGCTGACCTCCACATACACATGCTCCTGCACACATGAGCACGTACACACACTTGTGTGCACACACACAGAAAGAGATGAGTGAGTACCCAGGTCATCACGGATCACATAGTGTGATGGAGATTTCCCATCATCGTCACAGGCTAAGCTACACACTAGCTGTACAAGCCTCTCTGTGTCTTGTTTGTCACCTGCTTGCGTAATTAGCAGCCAACTTGTCTGGCTTACTTCTCTCTCTCTCTCTTCCAGCATGCCATGAATGTGATCGGCATCTTCTCAGAAGAACAGACTCTGGTGTTGCAGATTGTGGCTGGAATTCTCCACTTGGGAAACATCACCTTCAAAGAAGTAGGCAACTATGCTGCAGTGGAGAGCGAAGAATGTACGTAGCTCTGCCCAGGCTGTGGAGTGAGGGGAGTGAGGGGTTATCTCCAATCGCCTTTGCTTGGCCTAGATTGGCTAGTACGGTGCATTGGTTAGAAATGAAAAGTCATGTGTCCTAAAGAACAAAATGGCTTCAAGAGAGACTAGCTCTTTCAAGTACCTGTTCTCCTCTCCCCTCCCCTCCTCTCCCCCCACCTCCTGTGTTATCTTACCACTCTTCCTCTCCCTTACCTTATCCCCCCTTGCTCTCCTCTCCCCTTCCCTCCTTTGCTATATGGTTTTCTCTCCCCTCCTCCCTCTTCCCTCACACACCTCCATGTCCTACACTGTAGATGATTTGAAAATTATCTCTATTCATTACTAATCTTGGAGAAGCCTGGCAGAATTTAACCTTGAACTAAACCTGATATAATAAACACCTTGTTTATTATTATTTTTTAGTTTGGGGCTGCACACACATGCCATGGCATGTAGGTCAGAGGACAACTTCTGGGATTCGGTTCTCTCCTTCCACCATGTGTGTCCTAGGAATGGAAATCAGGTCATCAGAACCCACTGAGCCATCACACTGGCTCTTCCTGTAGTCTCAAAGATGAAGTCACACTTTAATGATGACTGGAGGACTGGCTTATTGACTCAGATGAGTCACTTGGTGAAAACCTTTCCTGTGCCTGGCCTTTATGATGATTTGTTACCTGAATGTCCTGACAAGCAAGTGACAGGATGCTCAGGGGTTTGCAGTTTGTCCCATGGATCTGATTTAGTTTAGGTTTCTGGACATAGAAAAATGAACTTTGACCACTGGGTTGAATTTTCTGGTGACCACATCTGTCTGAGCCGCATCCTTGAGACCCAAATGGTCATTTTTAGTCTTTCAGAGGAAACTAGAGCCCTTCCTACAGTAAGTTCCACAGGTCCCCTCTGCCTGTAATCCACCACAACCCCTATGACATGTGACCCCAGCCTCTCAGGCATCAGTAGTACTCAGGCCATTCTCAGAACTCATACCCACTGTAGCCACCCAGGAAGGCATTTCTTCCCTTCTCAGCATTCTTTGGGGATAATTTTAGATGCTTGGTAATAAATAGTATCCCACTCATTGCTGACAATGCAGTGGGGAGATTTCCATTCCAAATAAGGATCCTTTTTTATGTTTTTGTTTTCTTTTCTCATAAAAGAGGGAAGTTCTCCTAACATCTGATGCTGATGTCTATCTTTATCTGATAAAGACAAAATATATTTAACAAGGGAAGGTTCAGAAAACAGTGAAAATGCAGTGTTCATGAAGCTTAGGAATATGACCTAATCTTAATGGTAACTCTGCGTGTGGACTCCCTGGACTTCAGCCTTGATATGAAATGGATACACCCATGTGCACAGAAGGGTCATTGGCACCTAGCCACATCACTCTGCAGTTCTAGTATGGTGGTGGTGTCTTTGGAAGGAGCCTGGGATTCTCTGGCTCCCTGAGAAATAAAACCCTCACTTCCTTGAGTGTCAGTGCAAGACCCTGACCCAGCAAGCATGTCCCTGGTTTGCTGTTCAGTGGTGATGTCTGGGGTTAGCAGCCTTCCCTGGTGCATGTGGAAAGGCTTGTGAAACTGGCAATTGCTTGTGAAATTTCCTGAGGGATGATGGTACAGTGGAGGTCAGAGAAGGCTAAGCTATGAGCCAAGCCAGTTTAGCAGACAAGTACACAGCCCTAGCCATTATTCCTGATTTGTGTCCTTCATTTGGTTGGTCTACTGGGTACCTGTTTATGCCTTTGCCAACCTCTGCCTCCCCTCCCCAGTGGTCACCAGGGTTCCCAGGGACAGGAGTTGCGAAGTGACCATATATGCAATCTTTCTTCTGCTTTCAGACTATGGTGTGAGCTTCTATCACCATGTTCCATAGTTGTTTACCCAGGTAGCATTGCGTCTGGGAGATTATTCTGTATCCATTTCTTTTTTATAACTGCATAGCATCCTATTGCTTGCCTATACTTTGACTCATTTAACACCATCTTTTGCCAAGTATTAAGGTGGTGTCTGGGTTGTGTAGCTCAATTGCTATCTGACATTCATAAAGCCTTGGGCTTGATCCCAGCATCACATAAACAGGGCATGGTAAGGCAACCCTGCGACTCTGGCACTCAGAAAGTAAAAGCAGGGTCAATAACCTTGGTTCATCCCATCTTTCATATGTCTGAGTATGTCTTTGGAATAAATTTGTCAAGGGAGGCTTTACAAAAGCTACCCATGCCTGGTGGTGGCAGTGCACGCCTTTAGTCCTAGTACTCAGGAGGCAGAGACAGGATGATCTCTATGAGTTCAAGGCCAGCCTGGTCTACAGAGTGAGTTCCAGGACAGCCACGGCTACATAAAGAAACCCTGTGTCGAAAAACTAAATTAAATAAATAAATAAAAAGCTACCTGTGCGTTTCATATTTAGAGACAGCACTTTCCTAGTGAAAGGGGGGAGCTAAAATCTTTTCCAAACTGGCCCACTAAAGCACTCTAGCCCTCTAGTGGACCTTGGGCTCATGGGGGCATAGAATTAATTTCCTTTATGTTGCTGAGAAGCCAATCAAACCTTAACACTGTGTACTTTTCCATATCAAGATAGTAAAACTGTATACTTTGAGTCAAGTATTACCTGAATGTGATTAAATATTAAATTAAGAACTTTTTTGGTGAAAAAAAAATACTACTTTAAAACCACTGAGGAGTTCAAGTACATATAACAATGTGACCTCACCCATTGATAAACAGGTTAGATACCTTCACCAAAGCCTAATAATCCATATTTACTTGATCTTGGCCTTCTTTATGTAGTCTAGACTGCCTCAATAGCCAAGGATGACACTGAACTTCTGGTCTTCCAGTGTCTACCAAGTGGCGAGGTTACAGGGAAAATGCCTTCTCATTGAGAACTCTTGCCACACACTTAGAGATGAAGACATCTACTTAAATGCCTGGCCAACTGAAGCTAACGGCCAAGTAACAGTCACCCTTGAACAGGAGATCTTACTGGCATATTTCGTTAGGCTTATGCATTCCACAAACACAGCCATCCCTAAATCTCTTTCTGGATTAGCCCAAGTTATACTTCAAACAATTTAAAGAAACAGGACTGAAAGTCTGGCCACTCGGGCAGATAGGAGATTTACACAGCAGGGGCATTGCATATTGCCAGAATTATTTTAAGTATGCCAGTGTTGTTCTTTTTCAAATGGTTATTAACCCATCTTGCCCACCTGGCAGAATTATGTTTTTCTCCATACAGTGGACTTAGTGGCAGACCAAGACTTAATGGTAATTATTGACTATCTCTTGAGTAGTATGTCTGTGGGGATGGGAATGGAGCCTAATGGCTGGTCAATCCTGGAGAGTAAACATTTAAACCCTTATATCCTAAGTATCCCTTATCTCTAACAGGCCTTGTTAGTAGACTACTTATCTTTGGGAGGTTTTGGAGGCAATGCCTCTTTAGCTAAGTTCCATTTGTGTGACTTAATGTCCTCTCAGCAAATACATTAGTAAATTCTGTATGACATCAATTTTATTACTTTGAGTTTCTTCTACATCACCGCCACACCTGTTTTATGTGATGTTGGGGATGGAGTCAGGGGCTTTGTGTATCCATATGCAAGTTCTCTACTGATTTACATCTCCAAACCTTCCGTTTCTTTAACTGTAGGAAGAAGAAATTTTATTTTGCTACATCCTTCTGCTTTTCTGTCTTCCTCATAGTTCAAATTTAAGTAGGAAACTCAGGTCGAACCTCACCTTACGTGTTTAATCTTCCTTCATCAACTTAACATGCTGAAATAGTCTCTTATCACGTTCTTCCTAGTTCCTATGACTGAATAACTCCACTGGTCTTACACCAACCTTTTATGTTCGGTCCTTGCTTCTTGCCTGTCCTTCCCCAAGCCTCAGTGCTGAAGTTTGTCCCCAACCTTGGCCCCACTCACACACTCTCATGGAAATTCACAGCCTGGAGGAAATCAGGCTGAGCAGAACTATAATTTCAGCACCAGGGCAGTCATAGAATAAAATACGAGGCCATAAAACCTTGTGTTTGAAAAACATGGCATGGATTTTGTCCAAAGCAAGTGCCGTACTTCCTCTCTAGTCTGCTTAGCTCTCTCCCTAAGCTGTGGCTCTGGCTCTTGGCCACACGCCATGCCTTGTTTCTGAAGAGCCTGCAGCCCTTCAGATCCACCCTCTTCTGCTGGAGAGCTACAAGATGTGGAAGGATAGCACATGTCCAGTCACTCCCCCTGTCTGTTTTGTCTCAGAGGGTCTCATCTCAGCTTTGTTTGGTTTCTTTAAGCTAAGGCCATAAAGATAATAGCATGAGCCGTTTACCAGACAGCTCAATTCATAACCAACTTTTGGCATGGGTACGGGATTGGGGAGAATCCTGTTTACTAAACAGACACACTGGGCTAACTGCTCATTGTGTAAAGCTGTTCACTGTGGAATTCCCATGAATGATGAGAGAAGCCCTAGTGATTATGCTCCAATTTAATGGAAGCTCAATAGGGAGATTTTCCAATTTTTAATGGAATCTCAATAGGGAACCCAACATGGATTTGACCTTGAAGGCCTCCCACCTCAGCCTCATGAGTACCTGGAATTACAGGTGTGTGCTACTATGCTCAGCTTCTGTACTTGTATGTGTGTCTGTGCAGGTGCACATGTGTGGAGGCCAGAGGTCCACCTCAGGTGTTTTCCCTCAAGATCCATCTGCCTTGTCTATTGAGATAGGCTGTCTCACTAAGGCCTGGGACTCCTCAGTTATGCTAGGCTGGCTGGCCAAAGAACCCCAGGCAACCCCAGCTCTGGGATCACAAATGTGTCCCACCATACTCAACTTTTCTATGTGGGTTCTAGAGATTAAACTTGGGTCCTCACACTTACACACTAAGTACTTTACCACCTCAACTGTCTCCACAATCTGTTCTTTACACTGTTGATGAACAGTCCATGGCATCTAGTGAGATGGCCTCTTTGATGCTGCTGGGAATTCCATCTCTGACACTTGGTGAATGTTTTCCTGGTCCCTACAACTCTACATGTCCAGTGTGATCGATGGATGTCCTATGTCCTTACTCAGTACAAAGGAAGAGTTAGCTTCTAAGAGATAGCCATTAGGGAAAATCAATGCCTAAGAGATAGATTAATTAATTAATTAGTTAATTAATTAATTATTTTACCAGAGGCCCTGTGTGAGATCCTCATATGGATGAGAAGTACATTGCTCTGGGATTGGCTTTTTTTTTTTTTCTCAGAGACTTGTTCATTGACTGACTCTATTAGAAGTTAATGCTGAGAAGCATCAATCTGTTAAATTACAACACTCTCTGGAATCTAAGATCAGTCTTTATTAGGAGACTGATGGTATCTTCCCACTGTACAAAAAGTCCTTTAGGGATTTTATTTTGTTCTTATATGTTTGTTTGTTTGTTTGTTGTTGAGAAGGAATCTCACTGTTTAGCCCAGGTTGGCCTTGAACTTGTAATCCTCCAGCCTCTACCTTCTTAAGTGTTGGAATGATTGACATAATGCCACAATGTTGACACCATCCACAATATCTCAACATATTCTTTATATCAGCAAAATTTTATACTGAGACAGAGTTCTATCCAAGTTCAGATTTTTCATGAGTCACAAGGCAGACAATACATAGATGAATAAAAATGAGTTAATTAAAATTATAAGAGCTAGTTAGAGCTGGATTGTGGTGGTGCATACCTTTAATCCCAGCACTTGGGAGGCAGAGGCAGGTGGATCTCTGTGAGTTCAAGGCCAGCCTAGCCTACAAAGCGAGTTCCAGGACAGTTTCCAAAGCTACACAGAGAAACCCTGTCTCAAAAGATAAAAACAAACAAACAAAAAGGGTTAGAAATGAGCCTCAACTTGACTCCATGTTGTTTATTAGGGAGCTGGTGGTCCTGATGAACAAAAATCCATATGCAATCTATAAAGTCCTTCATTTGTATTAGGAAATCTGAATGTTCTTTCATGTCCAAGAATGGTGTCATTTATCCAGATTCGAACATTCTGACCAGAACTCAAGGGAATCCCATTGGTCCTGATAGCTTTTCTCTTATCAAGTCTATGGTCTGAAACAACTTGTTACACCCATGGGTGCTTTTAGTTTTCTATTTGAAGACGAATGCTGGGCAGTGCTGGCACAGAGCTAGTTCCAGGACAACCTCCAAAGCCACAGAAAAACCCTGTCTCGAAAAACCAAAAAAAGAAAGAAAGAAGGAAGGAAGGAAGGAAGGAAGGAAGGAAGGAAGGAAGGAAGGAAGGAAGGAAGGAAGACCCCAAAATAGCCCAGTACATGTTGTGAGGCAGTGCGGGCGTACTGTGATACCAATAACATCAGTCCCCTCTGTTCACATGCCACCGCAGAGGACTCTCCTGTGATGTGTCTACTAAAAGCCTCCTGGGTGGGGAAATAGCACAGTTGGTGAAATACTTGCCATGTAAGTATGAGGACTTACTTTCAGTCCCCAGAACCCATCTACAGAAGTCATACTTAGTGACATGTATCCCCAGCACTGGAGACAGTGACACGGGGATCCCTGGGTGTTGGTGTTCAACCTCATGGCTAAATCAATGAGCTCCAGGTTCATTTATAGACCTTGTCTCAAAAACTAAGGTGAAGAGTAGCCAAGGAAGACATCAAGACATCTGTCATCGGCCTCTGGTCTCACCTGTGCACACCCACACAAACACAGGCATACATGCACAGGCCTTTTGACCCCTCTGCCTCCTGCTCCCACAATCCAGAGCACCCTTCCCCAGTGCATCCAATCCAGAACACCCTTCCGCAGTGCATCGAAACCTATCCCAATCTTTTAATCATAGCTTTCAGCTATAGCAGACACTTACCTATACAACACAGACCACAGCCCAGCCATGCCTCTGCCCCCCTCCAGCTTGTTCCCCTTAGCACATACCACCCCCCTCCGCATCTGTACAAATCCTACCCTTCCTTGTCTCCCTGGTCCAGCTGAAGCCCCTTTGCTTGATTACCCCAGAAATTGTTAATAGCTTCCTGTTATAAATTCTTCTAGAATTACATAGTCTGTTTGGATGCAGTTCTAGATTGTCTTTAAGTTTACTAGTTACTTAGTATCTTTTCCTCTTTGTTTTCTACTTTTTGTAATCCCCCATAGTTTAAGTGTTGAATCCGTAGGGGATTGTTGGATTTACTGGACCCATGACAACAGATGTTACAAGTTCTCTGTAAACAAGGCCATGGAAACATTGCACCAAAGGATGAAAACATTATTCAAAGGCAAAGAAATGTTTGGCCATTGAGTTCCTGTTGATGCCTTTGCCTTGTGCAAGTAGAAATGTCCATTTTCAGAATCTCGGTGTGATCTCAGTAGGGGCAAGGCCTGGCCTGCATCCTTTTTGGACCTCTGATTTGATTGACAGAAAGTCTCAGTAATCATAGGGATTGGTTTACAGAATAGAACAAACAGGGAAATTCATGGCATTGATAATAAGTCTTCCCCAATAGAGTGGAAAGTTTAGAAGTTAACTTTGATGCCCAGTATCTGCTCACACATGCACGAGGGCTTCCATGTGCTTGGGAGATAAATGTTACAATTATGAAAGACAATCATGTTTTATATTCTGCAGTTTTGGCTTTTCCTGCGTATCTGCTGGGTATAAACCAAGACCGGTTAAAAGAGAAGCTAACAAGCCGTCAGATGGATAGCAAGTGGGGAGGAAAGTCGGAGTCCATCCACGTGACCCTCAATGTGGAACAGGCCTGCTACACCAGGGATGCACTGGCGAAAGCCCTGCATGCAAGAGTCTTTGATTACTTGGTAGATGTAAGTAAACATGGGTGCACGGGCAAAGCTTCATGTTTTAGATATAAGGAATACAATGACTAAGAGTTTGTTCTCGTGTTTGCTTCATTGCTTTGCATGGTTACCGTGTCCCTCCCTGCCCTGTGCATCCTCTCTGTTTCTGGTGAATCCTGAATCCAACTTCAAGATACTCACAGCAAGACAGAGTAGCTAAAACTAACACAGTAGCCAAGATATTCAGTAGAGGTCAGAGCTGTAATTGAGGAAGCTTGTGGTCCAGAACCATTCTTGATTTCTGAGTGTAAAGGGTTAAGGATGTTGATTCTGGTAATGATATAGATCATTTGTGACAAATAATTCTAAACATGATGTGATAAGCACATGTCTTCCCTTGTATTTTTGTGGGGACAGGTACTCAAGATCAGCTTAGCTGATCAGTACTGACTCAAGCACAGTTGAAGTTGCAAGATTGACGGAGAGCAGTTCTCCAGGCTGGCCTGGGGCTGGGGACTTGGTGTCAAGGAGAGTCGCCATGTGCTGTTGGTTAGAGGTCTCTGTTCGTAGCTGTGTGGGCCTCTTTTTAGGGCAGCTCCGTGTCCTCCCAATTGGCAGCTGTTTTTCCCCAGAGTCAGTGATCTAAGACAGGGTGTGAGAGAAAAAGGCCGTGAGTTGTTCGTTCTTGATCATGGACTGAATTATTATCACTTTGTCATATTCAGTCTGTTCTGAGCAAGCCACCAAAATAGTCCACCTGGGATGGAACTTGGTCTGTACCCTTCAAAGGGGGGAAATATTCAAAGGTTTTGGATATCTATTGAGAGAGGTTTTGTGTTTTGTTTTGAGATGGTGTCTGTCTGTCTGTCTGTCTGTTTGTTTTTGTTCTTGTTTTTGCCTTTGTTTTTCAAGGCAGGGTTTCTCTGTGTAGCCCTAGCTGCCTCAGAACTCAGTCCGTAGACTAGACTGGGCTTGAACTCACAGAGATCTTCCTGCCTTTGCCTTCTGAATGCTGGGATTAAAGGCATGTTCCACCATGGCCAGGCTTGAGATAGTGTCTTATTTAGTCCAGGCTAGCCATAAATTCAATATATAACCGAGGATGAGCTTTTACTTTTGATCTTCCTGCCTCTACCTCCTGAGTGTTGATACAGGAATGTACCATCATTTATGGTACATTAAACAATAGCTAGTTTATGTATTGCTGGGGATCATGAACCCAGGCCTTCATGCATGCTAGACAAGCACTCTGCCAATAGGGCACAACCCCAGCTTGACTTTGGATGTACTTTTAAATTAACTCTGATACTTTTAGACACATCATATAGCATAATCATACACACATTTATATATGAGTATACTTATTTTTTTGGTTTTGGTTTGTTGTTGTTTTTGTTTTTCAAGACAGGGTTTCTCTGTGTAACTCTGGCTGTCCTGGAATTCACTCTATAGACCAGGCTGGCCTCAAACTCACAGACATCTGTCTGCCTCTGCCTCCTAAGTACTGGGATTAAAGGTGTGCACTACCACCACCCAGCTACTTATGTGTGCGCGCACACGTGCACTCCAAAGCATGCCATAACACACTTGTGGAAGTTAGGAGATAGCTTTTAGAAGCTGATTCTCTCCTTCCACTGTGTGGGTCACAGGAAATGAACTCATGTCATCTGTCTTGGCAGCAAGCACCTTTACCCACTGAACTATATTGCTGGCCCTGTCTCTGGTATAAAGATGTATACTTTATATTTTCTGATGGAAAGCCAGTGGTGTAAATTTGGGTTAACCAGTAATACCTTTAATGTTAGAATAACATACAGTCTATTCTCTGTTCCAAATACTACTTAAATATTTCAGGGGGAAAAGGATATCATTTAATTTCTCCAACAATACTAAAATTTAGATAAGTGTGTTAGTTTTCTAAATAAAAGGAACAAGGAACAGAGAGGTTCAGAAATCTCAGCTCCTGTGTGGCTATTCTAGGGCTGGGGGCTAGATTCCTGCTGTTTCTACTTCTCTATGTTCAAACAGGAAACCCAAGGCAGATCCTAGCCAGGGACAGCAGCCACTGGGGCCCAGGAGTCTGTGCCTAACTCCACTCACAGAGCTCAGGTGGGGTGGGAGAGCCAGACAGATCAGAGCCGTGCCCCCCACACTGCTGGTGATTATTTGAGACGTGCGATTCTGTGGGAAGTTCAGGGTCAAGTGTTATTCGGACCTCTCATGTACTGAGAAGGGAGTCTCAGGCAGGAATGCTGGCAGATGATCAAAGCTGAGGGGCAAAAGAATGCAGAAGGGGGCCCAGGTTCCACAGCTTTGTGTCAGTTCAGGATATGGGGCCATGCGGTGATTGCCACGTAGTTGACACTAATTTGACCTGACATTGACTAGGCTGTGCAGTCTGTCTGTCTGTATGCTGTGCTGAATGTCATTACTTAGTAGCTCATGAGGAGCTGCCATTTTCTTTGCCCAGGAAACACCCCATGAACACAAATCAGGAATGGTTTTTATGCTCCTTGTTATCTGCCTTCTCCCCTCCCACCACCACCACCACCATGCTGCACCTGTCCTGCTGGTTTTGAGTCTCTTCCATTGGATCATGTGGCCTCTTTGCCCTAGAGCACAGACTAAGGCATTGTGTGGCTTCAGTTTAAACCTAAGCCTTGCTTCTTGTCCGGTATGATCTTGGGCATCCATCTGGAAAGTGGGGGTCTGACCGCCGCTGTGAGCCACGATGAACTGGTCAGGCATTCTAGATGAAGCATCCAGTGAGAGACTCTGTCTCAAAAACTAAGGTGCATCATCTGAGGAGATGGCTCAGTGGGTAAGAGCACTTGCTGTGGAAGCAAGAAAACCTGAGTTCAAATCTCCACAGCCCCTCAAAACCAGGCTGCTCATGCCTGTAACCCCAGTATTGGGGAACAGAGACAGGCAAATCCCAGGAACTCACTAACCAGCCGTTGTAGCTGAAACATTAAGCTGCAGGCTCATTGAGAGACCTTCTCTGCAAAAACTAAAGTAGACAGCAATAGGACACCTGATGTCTCCTGGTTTTCACCTGGGCATACACACTCACATGCACACTACACACATACCAATAATAATAATAATAATAATAATAATAATAATAATAATAATAAAAGAGAGAGAGAGAAAAATTGAAGAAGACACCTCACACAGATGGCTGGCCTCCGCATGCCCAAACACACATGTCCACATACACATGAATGTGCACACATACACACTTACAATAATATTATTTGTAGATTGTTCACCTTCTGCATATGCTCCTGGGAACTGGGACTACTTTGTCTTCAGCATCAGTGACACATTGTGTCCTGTTAGGGTTAAGCGGCTGCTGACTTGGGGACGTCTGACTGGCAGGACAGGATCTTACTGTAGATCTTACCCAAGACGACAGCCTCTTCCAGGTCTCTGGACTTCTTAAGGAGTGCTAGCTCTGCCGTCACTGTACAAGCACAATCCCCCCAACCCCTGCTCCGCCCACCCCCCTCTCCAGACTGCAGTTGTTGTTTGAATCCCCCCGAGACCTTTTTAAAGCATATACCCTGTCTTCCAGCTATCTTGTCTCCAGGGGACAGTGTGGTTGCTGCTCGGGGCCCCCTGCTCCACCTCATGTCTGTTCAATAAGGACAAAAGGAAATATTTGTGCTGTGTGTGTTTTCTCCTAGTCCATCAATAAAGCCATGGAGAAGGACCACGAGGAATACAACATTGGCGTCCTAGACATCTATGGCTTTGAAATATTTCAGGTAAGGAAGGCTGGGGAAATGGCTCACTAGGTATGAGTACTGCCATGCAGACAGCTCAGTTCAGACTCAGGTAAAAATACTGCATACACCTGTAACCCTGATGCGGTGGGAGGCAGAGACAGGGCTCAATGGGGCTTGCCGGCCACCAGCCCAGCTCTGGTTTAGTAGGAGACTGTCTTAAGGGAGGGAATCATCACCCCATAGCCCTCTCCCAATTGTGTATTCACAGTGAGGGCTCCTGCATACACACTCATAAACACACATACACACACACAAAAAAAATAAATAAATAAAATAAAAGAGGGAGGTGAGAAAGCAAGCAAGAAAAAGGGGGGGGGGCTGAAGAGATTGCTCAATGGTTAGAAACCCTGCTGCTCTTCAAGAGGAACTGGGTTCAGTTTCTTACACCCATATCAGTCAGCTCACAAACACTGGAGTTCCAGCTCCAGGGATCTGATGCCCTCTCCTGGGCCTCTGTGGGCATGCCCATGTGTGGGTACACATACACACATCTACACACACAGGAGTGCGAATGCATACCTGGTATATGCATGTAAATAAAAGTAAGAAAAGGAAGGGAGGAAGGAAGGAAGGAAGTTGATTCTGGGTAAGGCCGGTTTGAATCATCAGAGCTTGGGGGGAAGGTGATGTTTCCTCTGGCCATCAAGAATAATTCTAAGCACTGAAGAAGAAACGGGCTCCAGCTCATCTTTGCTGCTGTGAGTTCTTCATGTACCTTGACCAAATTAGTTTCTCCTAAATATAAACCATGCTTCCTCTATTGACGTAGCCAGAGTTTCTGAGGCAGCTCTTTCACACAGACATTTTAGTGCATCATCAAGAAATGATTTTTAAATGGTTTTGTGAAATGATTGCAGGAAATGACCTCTCTCTTTTTTTTTCTCCCTCCTTTCCCCCCAGAAAAATGGCTTTGAGCAGTTCTGCATCAATTTCGTTAATGAGAAATTACAGCAGATTTTTATTGAACTGACGTTAAAGGCAGAACAGGTAAGTGGTCCCTCTTCCTTCATGCTCTTCTCTGTCATCTTTGCTTCAAAGATACAGATCTCCCCTTTGATGACAGAGTTGGGTTTCTGTCTTGTATTAGGAAATGTACCTACTAAAGTCAGCAGTAAAGCCATATGCCTTTGCAGTATTTCAGTCTTTGAGATGCAAATACCATCTGCTGTGTGTTTCTCTGTCAGCAAGTGAAGCTAGGAGGCTGGACTGGCAGTGGGCTGTTTTGCTACTCTGTTCCACTCACCGATCCAGGTGAAATGGGCACCCTTGACCTGACCTCCATTGTCTTGAAAACACGTGGCTTTCCCAGATGTGCAGCACCCCCAAGATTCCCCCTAAACTATACATACTTCTAACAATGCTCACATTGGAATTCTTCCTTGAACTATGCCTTGCTACACTTCATTCTGAAAGTGCAGTGTAGGCTCTGAAATTCTTGGTGCCATGTTGTTTTAGATTTTCAGAGTGACTGTCATAAATCAGCACAGGGAACTTGAGGTAGTGGAAATGTCTTCTCTTACAATTAGGTACCAAGAGTTTAAAATCCAGCCTTACAGTCCCTCCAAAGGCTAGAGGGAGACTCTTGAAAAGCCCAGGGTTCTTTCTCCTCCACAACCTGATGGCTTTTGGCCTTCTGTGCCTGTGGTGCTCAAACTCTACTCTATACCTTACCTTCTGTTGCTCCATGCCCTAGCCTCTCTCTCCTTTCTCTCATTAAGACACAAGCCTTTGTGTTTATTAGGGCTTGTCCTATGTCCAGAGTGATGTAATCATGAGGTCCTTTATTAATTATTATCTATAAAGATCTTGTTTCTAAACCTTGAGTCCTGAGGTTCTGGGTGCACATGCAATCTGGAAAGAAGCTAGACATATCAAAAAGCTGTTTAGGGACCATTGAGTTATTAGAATGTTAGCTGTCTATCACTGAAGAATGGCTAGAGTAAAGTAGCCAAAGGAGAGGCACTCTGTACATTTATCTGGAGATCTACATGAGGGATCGTGGCGATCGACTGAAACCACTGATAGAAGGAGGGTCAAATAAACAAGACAGATGGAAAGAGAGTCCCCAAACTACCCATCACATACAGAGTTCTAGAAAGAAGAAAGATCTGGCCCTACTTTTTTTTTTAAATTGCTGTGATGAAACACCATGGCCAAGACAACTTATAAAAGAAAGTATTTAATTGTTCTTAGAGACCCAGAGGTTTAGAGTCCATGATATTAAAGAGAGGGGATGGTGTCGTAAACAACTGAGCGTTCACATCTCAAACCAGAAGCAGGAGGCGGAGCACACACTGGGAATTGCAGGAGTCTTGTGAAACCTCAGAGCCCACCACCAGTGAAACACCTCTTCCAACAAAGCCATACCTCCTGAGTCTTCACAAACAGTTCCGCCACCTGGGGACCAAGTATTGAAGTTCACGAGTCTGTGAGGACCATTCTTATTCACACCACCACATGGGTTCAGGAGGACCAGGGTACACTACGAGTTCAATGCCAGCCTGGAGCACATGAGACACTGTCTCAAATGACAAGTAATTTGGTATCAGTTTTTACGGTGCAGACGAAACATTAAAAACCATTAAGTTAGGAGATGTTCTGCTCTTATCACCTCTCGTGATGGGAAAGTTCTTAGTGTACCTGAGAGCTCCCAAGACCCAGAAACAGTTTCTCTTTCTTGGTGGTTCATGCAAGCTTCTAATTTCTATCACCCAGGAAGAATATGTTCAGGAGGGAATAAGATGGACACCCATTGAATACTTCAATAATAAAATCGTGTGTGACCTCATAGAGAGCAAAGTCGTAAGTACTAGCCTGTCGTTCCCTTCTCTGGTCCACCCTTCAGTGATCTTTCATTCTCTGTGTCTGGTGTCAATTGCTTTTCAGCTGACCAGGAAACGACCCTTGTACAGAATGTCAGCAGTAACATTAGTAAGGTACAAATGTGCAGCATGAAAATAAAATAATAGGCTTTTATCACTACAATAAATAAGAACATGTACAACATGCCAACTTGCAAATGGAAGTTGTTCCTGGATTCTAGAAGATAGCTCTTGGTTGTATGACATAGCAAATGAGGACCCATAAAAAGGGCCACATCTTCCAGCCCCATCATGCTCCTACATACACAGGAACAGGAACATGCATGCACACATAAATAAACAAACAAACAAGAAGCCCTCTAGAGAGCTAGCTAGCTTCTTGGAAATGAGTTTCCTCCATTTTTAGGTCTGAATGATAAAGCATCCTCTGGGAATGTTAAGTGTATTCTTCCTGGAAGGAACAGCTGATGATGAAAATGACATCTGGGTCTTGGGAGCAGTCTCCTGACTTAAGACATGACCCCATAGGTGTTAAGTATTCGGAGGGATCAGTGACCCTGGCCTTGCCTTCTTGGTCCCACCAGAACCCTCCTGGAATCATGAGCATCTTGGATGACGTGTGTGCCACCATGCATGCCGTGGGTGAGGGTGCGGACCAGACACTGCTACAGAAGCTCCAGATGCAGATCGGGAGCCATGAGCACTTCAACAGCTGGAACCAAGGCTTCATCATTCACCACTATGCCGGGAAGGTAAGGCCAGAGACCACAGTTCAGTAAGGCCAGAATCGATCCATTTTAAAGGCTCCCCATTTTGAGCCTTTAGGAGTGGGATTTGTTTTCCCATGAACCAATAGAGACCTGTGTTATTTATTCATTCAACAAACAGGATCATTAAAGGATTTGAAGAGTTAAAACAAGGCACTGTCTACAGGGCTGCTTGCTTTTAAAGCACATATCCCCGTGGTGTGGATTGTAACTGCTGAAGCAATAGATTTTTGTCTTGACAGTTGCAATCACAAACTTGCATTCCTTTGCTTTCCCACAGGCACTGGGACTAACTTTAATGTTTTCCCTTACAAAGGGAGTAACTAGGTGCCTGCAGGGTACACAACCATGTAGGGTCCTAACAGAATTTGGGGTCATGGCTCTTGGATGCCTGGTCCTATGGAACTCCACAGATAGAATCTTTCCTCCCAGCTAGTCTCTTGTTAACCCTGGTCCCTAAGCATCGAGTTCAGAGCAGATGGGCACAGCTCTGATGCTGCTTCCAAGAACAATCCAAGCCTCAGTTGGCATACTTGATGAGGGCTTTCTTTTTCTTCACTTAGTCAGAACTTAGGAAAAATAACATCATGTGTTCAGACATGCTTAGGGGTCCACAGACAAATGGACCTGTGTTCTTGAGAGCTGTAGTCTCGCTCACTCACAGATCATCTGGGGAGCCAGATCTTCATCACCCACCATTAGGTCATGATCATCTAAGCCAACTGGCATTTTTTACGTGACAACACAAGTGTGAAACCTCAAAGGCTACAACTAGGAACGTCCACCTTCGATGAGGATAGCCATGCCCACCTAAAAGTGTTTTTAATCAAAGGAATGTGTAGGATAAAATTTATTTCTTTCCGTCCTTGACCAGGTTTCCTATGACATGGATGGCTTCTGTGAAAGGAACCGGGATGTGCTTTTCATGGACCTGATTGAACTCATGCAGAGCAGTGAGCTGTAAGTGCCCTTTATCTGCTTCCTCTGGTGTGCGGTACACTTGGGGTTTTTGTTGTTGTTTTGTTTGGTTTTAATGTGTAGGGGTGTTTTGCCTGCTTATATGTTTTGTACCATGCGTGTGCCTGGTATGCACAGAGGACAGAAAAGGGCCTCAGATCCCCTGGAAGTGGAGTTACAGATGGCTTGTGAGTCACCATGTGGGTACTAGGAATTGAACCCTCCAGCCCCATGTCATCACAAACCAGTGCTGGTATTGTTTCAATGTGCAAACCAGAGTTATATTGGAATGTTTAACATCCGGCTCCTTTCGGACTGTTGAGCCTGGTTTATAATTTGACTTTTTGTTTTCTCAAAAGGGCTTTCCTTCTTCCAGTCTTTGCCTGTTCCTTCTGTCGTTCTTTCCTTCCCCCAAGTGCCATCTGTATATCTGGCTTCAACACTGTTAGGAAGGAGAAGGGGCCACATTGGCACCGGCCTGGAATAGCTATTTCTGATCAGCAAGAGTAGAACAATCTACTTCTATAATACTTTCCCTTTGGGACAAAACCGGAAAGATTTTCTATGGTCACTCCATTTTTAAGGGTGGCTGATTAGCCTGAATTGCTGAAGCAATTGGAGACTGAGAGTCTAGGGGGAACTTTCCCCTGCTTTCCAGGCAGAGGATTCCTGTGACTTTGTTCTTGATTCCTATTGTAATGTAAAAGGAAACTCACATAGTATCTGGAGCCTTGATGTCCTGCAAATGTTGGAAAAGGATGTCCTTGCCATAGGGATACACATATGTGGCAACACTCTTGATCTCCAGATGGAACAACACACCTATAAAAGGAACAGTGATGGCATTTACATCAAGAGCCTGAAGAGGACCTAGATGAAACCGCTGCTGGCAGCTCGAGCTTGTTGTCATGGAGAATACAGCTGAGATCAGCATCATCTCTAGGAACACTGGCCACTCCAGTTGCAGGTTGCACCATGCCTGGAACATTCACAAACCAGGTTCAAGCAACCTTCCGGGATCTATGGCTTCCAGCGGTGGCTAAACCAGGGATTGCCCTTCAGCCCCTTACAGAGGCATCTTATGTCAACCTGCCTACCGTCACTCTGGTAACACAGATTCTATTCTGTGCTATGGGGACATTGACATCCTATGCAGCAACCCAATCACCTATTGGGTCTGCTGTAGACACTGACCTGTAAAGGTCTCAGTATGTGTGGCTCTATCTCCGATGAGTGCCCAGTGGAGGTCGTGTTCAAGCTCTGCTTCTACAGAGACTCTGAGAAGATGGAGAAGGTGCTTACCAAAAAAAGGTTTGACCAAGGAGGAATTTCAGGGTGAATGAACCTTTCCAGCTCCTGAGTCAGTGGTCTGAAGGCATGCAGGTACCGTCTGTGTCTGCCCAGCAGCTCCCTACGGACCACTGAGGACTGGGCTGCAGCTCCCATTGCTCAGCCACTGAATGGGCTGGAACCAGTGGCCACAAGCTCGTCTGCAAGACACTTGAGCAAAATGAAAAGGTGGATGGAAATAGTTTCTAAAATAGAAGAACAGTGAAAGAAAGAAAACCCTATGAAGAGCCTCTACAGTGGATTACATGCAAACATTCATATTTATTTATTTATTTATTTATTTATTTATTTATTTATTTATTTATTTATTTTTTGAGGTGGTGCCTTCCAGGCTGACCCTGAAATCCTGATCCTCCTGCCTCCACCTCCCCAGTGCTGGGATGATGCACTCCTATGTGTGATGCTTGGATTGACTCCGGGACTCCCTGCATGCTAGGCAAGCAGTCTATTGACTGCACTACACCCCCAGCCAGGGACAACTACTTTAAGGAACAGCAGCAATGGCAGCAGCTTTCTGATAAAATCCTAACTGCCATGAAAGCCCCAGTGAGGAGCTATTCTTGGTTTATTTAAATGACTGCCCCAAAGCCCGCCACCCTCCCCACACTGGTGCTCTCCCACCGTTCTCCCCATGCCCAGCTCCCCCACCATCCTTCACCAGAGCTTCTTTGCACTCACTCCTGAGACGGGCACCTTTCTCTTCATTCAAAATGCATAACCCCAATGTGCTGTCCTCCGAGAAGGTCAGGGAGGCTCAGAGTCCTGGCTTGTGGGATCCTTGGCAAACAGGTGAAGGCTTCTCACTTTCAGAGATGGTTTTTAATTATTAAAACTCCTGCCAAGTTCAAGAGCGATCGATGGGCCCACATAAACTCCTGTCATCTAGATACAGCATATTGTTCTGTAATGTGATTTCTGTAAAAGTCTGTGGTTATGTCTGGCCAGGTTAGAAGTAGATGTCTGGGGAAACTTCCTGGAAATTTCTAAAGACCAAAAGGTCACTCGGAGCTGGATGGGGCGGGGGGTGGGGCAGGATGAGTTTGGGTTGGCATTTCCAGTTGTCAACTTATGTGGGTCACTTCATTCACAGAGTAGGTTAGAAGATATTTATTGACCTTTGGTTCAGACACCAGGCACATCAAAGTAACTAGACATGTCCCCACTCTGTGCGCCTTTGGGTGCTCAGTTAGAGTTATTAAGGGAACATATTCTGCAGACAGAGCCTCAGTGGCTCGTGACTCTGCACTTGCAACTGTTCCTACTCAAAGGCATCTTGTCAAGGGAATTGGGGCCAGTATTTCTTGCTGGCCTGTAGCAAGCAGAAGCCACTTATGCTACTAGATATCTTGCATTGTAGGGCGGGGGATATGGCTCAGTTGCTACAGTGCTTGCTTAGCACACACAACCCCCTGGGTTTGTTCCCTAGCCCCTCGTAAAACCTGTCATAGGAGCAAAGGATTGTAATCACAGCACTTATGTAAGTGGACTTTTCTTTGGACTGCCAGCTCCCAAATAATGACATGGTGACTTATTATTAATTGTGAAAGCTCAGCCTTAGCTTAGGCTTGTACCACTAGCTCTTATAACTTAAATTAACCCATGTTTTTATTAATCTACGTTCTACCACGTGGCTGTCGCCTCTCTCCCATTCTGTGTGTGTTCTACTCATTCCGCATTTCCATGGCATCTCCTGTGCTCCTCCAGTATCTGCTTCCTCTCTCTGCCATGCTCCGGAAGTCCCACCTATCTCTCTTGCTTAGCTCTTGACCATTCAGCTTTTTATGACACCAACCACAGCAATACCTCTTTATAGTGTACACATATCCCACAGCACACTTGGGGATCAGAGACATGAGGACATCCTGGACTACATGGGAAATTCAAGGTCAGCCTGGACTACATAAAACCATGCCTCAGAAACAAGCAAAGATCCTAAGATGTGTAGGACACTCTTCTTAAGCCCCATCAAAGAATTATGCAGGTGTGACACTCAACCGTGATCAGACTCAGAAACAGGCTCTCGCAAGCAGAGCAGCATGCACCTCCAATGCTTCCAGCTCACACCGTACACAGGGTTCTAATCTAGCTAACTTATCTTCACAAATAAATTCTGTCTTCCCTCCCCTCTGCTGTGCTGTCCCCAAGATAGCCCTCGGTTCCAGAGGCCGGGATGTTCCAAACTCATTTCTCTGTTTGAGACTCTGATGTGCTTGCATCTTACAGTTCTTTGTGTCTCCTGTCTGGTGTTCATTTGCCCAGGCTACGTCTTGCAGGCTTGTACTGTAAGTCACATGGCTCTTCTGTGGCCAGCGTTAGATGCTTTTCTGGACAGCACACACATCCATACCCGCCCCACCCCCCGAACTGAGAGATTGCTGACCCACTCTCTTTCTCATTTTCTAGGCCTTTTATAAAATCTTTATTTCCTGAAAACCTGCAAGCCGACAAGAAAGGCCGCCCAACGACCGCAGGAAGCAAAATAAAGGTTGGTTCTATTCTGGGAAGTGTTTAGATCCCTGTAAGAGCTGGAGTTCTCTGGTAGTCAAGAACTGTGCCCTAGGGCAATAAGGCCAGGTTAGTATAGGGGTATGGTCACAGAAATGCCCAGAAGTTAGGCTACTTGCCAAAAAAACAAAAACAAAAAGTCACAGGCTATAGCTGACTTTGACTTGGCCATCCTGATCTCCCAGTTGGAATCAAGTACCTCATAGCTTAATGGCTAACACATAATAATCAGTTCTTTTAAAGAGGAAATGGCTTTAAAGCCAATCTGGAAGGATTTATGTTAAGCTATCAGGAATTTTGTGGTTCGGAATCATGTTCTGGATATCGGTGGTGCTTTTGTAGGCCAAGCCCTTAAGGCATGCCAAGTATGAAACTTGCCAGAAACCCCAGTTCATCTTTAAGGGCAATTTACACATCCCTCCCCCTGGGTCTTACAGGCTTCTCCTTGCTGTTAAGTGCAAACACATCTGGCCGTATGGTGGTAGCAACTTTGAAATGTTGTGGGTGGTGAAGAGTTTGCCTCCAGGACACTTTGTTCTGTGACTTTGACAACCATTTGCTGAACTTTGTACAGATAATGCCAATTCAGAATATCTGTTTTGTCTGAGGATGGTCATGGCTTAGTTGGTAGAGGACTTATATAGAGAGTACAAATCCCTGTCTTTTCGTTTCACCCCCATCCACCCGTAAAACTAGGCATGGTGGTGCATGTCTATAATCCCAGCCCCGGAGAGGTAGGTACAGGACCATCAGAAGTTCAAGGTCATTTCTTGGCTATATAGTAAATTCAAGGTGTGTCTGGGCTTTATGAAGCCTGGTCTCAAAAAAAAAAAAAAAAAAATGTTTATCTATACATATGACTATGTGTGTGTGTGTGTGTGTGTGTGTGTGTGTGTCATATGTAGTAAATTGTACCAGTTAAATATGTCTCCAGTTTTATAGTCAAAGGGATTAACATGATTAATATTTGGCATTTGGGGTTCAGTTGCCTATGACTTTTACTATCTAAGTTGTTACCAATGTATAATTTAAATTCTCAGCATCTGGGGCAGGAGAGATGACTCAGTGGTTAAAAACACTTGCTGCTCTTATACAGGACTCAGGTTCAGATCCCAGGACCTATATACTGCAGCTCATAACCATCTACAATTCCAGTTCCAAGGGATCTGAGGCCCCTCTTCTGGCTTCTGTTGACTCCTGCACATACACAGTACACATAAACTCACTCAGGCATATATACACACAAAAATACCTAACTGCTTAATTTAAAAGTTCTCAGCACCTCTTGCTTATCTGTAAGGTAGAGATTGTAGCACTGACCCAAAGGTGTTACCTTGAGGGTTAACTCCAGTCATCTGCCTACAGTGCCTGCATCCTACCCTGTAAAAATGCCCAGTGGCCGCTCTTACATCCTTGACTACCAGTATGTTCTCTCTACCATGCCCAAGCCCTCATGTCTACTTAATGCTGTGGGTGGGTTTGTTGTTGTTGTTTGCACATGCTCATTCCCTGTCCTAGACTTCCATTCACTCTCCTTCACTCTCTATTCCATCCCATGATGCCCTTCAGCCTGTGCCTTCCTGATTGACACCAGTGTCACAGACACTATGGTTGTTACTGCACTGCCCTCTGCCCTTTCACTTCCAACTGTTTCATGGATGAAGCCTGCCTTCCCAAGGCTTAATAACCTTCCAGGGGATAGAAAACTGGCTTCAGTGAAGGACATGGTCCCATAAGAGGACCTTTAGGTTTTGTGGATGAAGTCAGGTGTGAGGTGGTGGTGTGGTTTTGTGTTTGCTGTTGTTTTTAGAATGGAATGTCTGGAATATCCGGATGGATCAACAAATAGTATTTGATTCGCAGCACTGTAAACAACAACTAGCCAGTTTAAGCTGCTCCCAGCTGAGTGTGGTAGCACACAGGCAAGATCCCAGCACTTAGGCAGCATAAGCGGGAGGATTACAAGTTTGAGTCACAGGAAGGTGGTGGAGGATGGCGCAGTCTTACCAGATTTCTGATACTGCCTTATCTTCTGGTGCTTCGGAGACTGAGGCAAGAGGACCGTCGGTTCCATGCCAGTCTGGCTTACAAAATGAGACTATCTCACAGAAACAAAGATGAAATCTTGTTGTTTGCTTTAAACTCTCGGACTCAAGCCATCCTCCTGCACCAACCTTCTGAAAAGACACTACAGACGTGGGCTACCATGTCCACTGGTGCAGGCTGAGTTTTGAGCTGGTAGGCAGAGCCCTCTGGTTATAGGGACATCATGTCCATAAGAGAACATGATGGATTGCCTGGATTTGGGTCTCTGGGACAGAGAGCTAGCTGAGGGCAGAGAACAGATGTGATTTTTCCTGGTGCTAACATCTGCATGAAGGTCTGACTCATGCCTTAGCCTGAAGGACCTGGATAAGGACAAGCTCTGGGCTGGAAACTCTAGTCATGAGACTGTCACATTCAGATCCAAGAGCTCAGATCCCCCAAGGTTGCGGTGACTCATTTTCAAGTGGTCTGGAATACGCCTCATGACTGGGGGTTGGAGGCCTTTTACTTCTCCTTTGAAGGCAGTTTGCTTCCTTCCCTTCATAGTTGTGTGTAGTTTAAAAAGTTGCCATCTTTCTGGACTATACACAGAATGCTTAGAACAGCACATTTGGAGCCTTTGTCTAGGGAGGTCAACCCGAAGTTCAGTTATCTATATGGATTCTACTTGTATTCTCACCCAAATCCCACCCTCTCTGATGGATCCTGTGACCTGCCTGGTGATCTACAGTAGTGAAAGTCTCTTTATTTTCTACACCCTCCCAAAACATCTGTGAGGGATACACAGCCATGGCCCAGTCCCTTGTCCCTTCCATAGTCATACTATTTGGCAGATGTCCCTAGAGCATATGGAAAGAGAGCTCCAAGTTTCTGGATAGAAATTTTTATATTGGTGGTGTTGTACATTTTACTGTTTTAATTATTTTAAAATAAAAAGCTGATCTATAGAATTTAATTAGAATTGTCATTTGATGGGCACTCCTATCAAGTTACTAAAGCAAAAAATATATTGCATTTATGTAGCCGAAGAGATGTCTCAGCAGATCCACATGGTAGCTCACAGCCATCAGCAGCTCCAGTCCCAGGGGAATCCAGCTCCCTTGTGTGGCCACCAGTATCTAGCAGCTGCTTCCAAATGACCACAAAGAGGCTTACTATTAATTATAAGTGTTTAGCTGATAGCTTAGGCTTGTTTTTAGCTAGTTCTTATAACATAAATCAACCCATTTCTATTCATCTGTGTGCCGCCACATGGCTCATGGCTTGTTACCTCATCTTGCATACATCCTGGTCCCTCTGTGTCTGTCTGGCAACTCCTCTGACACCACCTCCTTCTTCCCAGCTTTCTCTCTGTCCTGAAAATCCTGCCTAGCCATCAGCCAACCAGCCCTTTATTAACAATGAAAGCAATACATATTTACAGTGTACAAAGATTGCTCCACAGCACACCAAGGGCACTTACATATGCATACATGCCTGCAAAACATTCATATGCATAATATAAAAATAAATGTTTCAAATAAAATCATATTACATTTTATAACGCTTCATTTTGAGGCGTCATTCAATTATATGCTATGATTGGAAGAGGCTAGAGCTGAGATCAGAGTGAATGTTTGATGCTAGACAGAGCAGACTCAAACTCCTAGTGAGCCAAGGTAGACACACTAGGCATTACCTGAATGAACCTGGGACTGTGAGTAGGAGAGGGTGAACTACAGCACCAGGCACTGCGGCATTTGTTCCTGCCTTTAAATAAGACATCAGAGATCTTCTAGTTTTATCCACCAGCTGGAAAAACTGAAGCCTAGAAACATAGATAGACTCATGGTGTAGCCCCTTACATATAACAGAGCCAGGGATACCAATGAGGCTAATCGATCGTACCCTGACCTCTCCTCACTATCCTGTCTTATTTTTGAATTTTGATTCCTGCTCTGTTGAATAATGCTGGTACCTCACAATGTAGCCAGTGCATTCTTAGTTGGAGTCAGAACTGATCCAGTTTGCTTCATAGTCACCTCTCAGGACATCAAGAATGATGCATAACCATTGAAACTCAGGATAATGATGACTCATGTGTATTCCAGCTTGTTAAAATTAATTTTTCCATAACCTGGCTGGTCTATCTTGTCCAGGATCACCCAGTTAATTCCTTTCCTGCCACACTACACTATCCTGTGTCACTCATAGGAAAGCAAAAGAGCACTGTGGGTAAGAAGCTTGACTAGTTTCAAGTCTCACTGTCGTTGCTTACAAATTGTGTTGTCCCAAGGAATCGTTCTTCCTGACAAGCTGGATATTCTCATTTGAAAAGGCAAAAGTAGGAATAGTCACATCTGCTCAGGATTGCTGTGATGTATCAGTGGCCAGTGACTGTTGTAAAAAGAACAACTGGCCTCTGGGTGCTTTTCTTAGGCTGTAGTGCAAAGGATATATGCTGTTACCTGTTTAGGGCTGGATAGCAGTAAATGAACAATTAGTATCAAACACTGAACACGAATAAGAAATTTAGAGACGTTAGAATGAGGAGCTGTGTAACATGATAAATAAGAATCTGGGAAAAGATATGCTGATGGATGTTTATTTGGGGAGAAATCACTTACACAAGAAACAGATGACCACTGCAGGTTGCTGTCCCAAGGATGCCTCCAGATGCTCTCTGTCTCTGACCAGGAAGCAAAAGAGGGAGAGAGCTGGGGTCTGGCACCCCAGATCTAGTCCCCCTTGGTCACGCACAGCCTATCCCCATGTCCCAGTGGACATGGTCAGTGCAACAGGTGCCGGTGGGTGGATATCTCACTACAGAGCTGGAAAAGAAAAAAGAATGGAGAGCTAGGTGTGATGGCTCTCGGCGGCAGAGGCAGGTAGATCTCTCTCTCTCTCTCGAAATTTTGAGATCAACCTAGTCTACATGGTAAGTTCCAAGACAGCCAGGGCTCTACACAGGGACCCTATTTAAAAAAGAAAGGAAAGGAAGGAGGGAGGGAGAGAAGGAGGGAAGGAAGGGAGAGAGGAAGAAAGGAAAGAAGAGAGGAAGGAAGGAAAAGGTCAAGACTGGAGAGAAGGTTCAGCAGTTAAGAGCACTGGCTAGAGGACCCACATTTGAACCCCAGAACCCATGTGGTGGGTGATTCACAACCATCCATAACTCCACAGGACCCAATTCCCTCTTCTGACCTCCATGGACACCATGCATGTGCATGGTGCACATATGTACCTACAGGCAAAACACTCAACACACATAAAATAAGTAAATAACACTTTTAAAGCTTTGCCAGAGAGATACTCCCTTTCCAAATGTAACTTTGTCAGCAAAGAAGATAGAAGAAAATTTCCTTTGTGGTCAGAGTCCTTACTATGGCAGGGCAACCTATATACCTCTGTCCTCAAATGCAGGCTGTGCAAAAAAAAAAAAAAAAAAAAAAATGTTTTCTGCAGGCTCACACAAGAGCTCCATTCACTGGTGAACATCCTGCTTTGCCACCCATCAGTTTTCTGAGGGTTTCCGATTCCCAAGCACAGGAAAACAGAGAAGCCCTAATTGAGAGCGGGTTGTCTCTTGTCAGCAGAGCCCTTCTGCTGACTGGGAATGGCTCCCTGGTTTCCTGGCAGGCCTTCCCACTATTTTGTTTTAGAGGTTTTTTTTTCTCTCTGCATGCTGACTGTCTTGGAAGGAGAGTTTGCCTAAGTGGAGCATCATGGACCCCCAGGGTGTACTCAGCTGTGCGGTGGGGTTGCTGATGTGACTGCTACTCCTGTTCCTTCCATGTGTGTGACTCTCATAATTTGAAATGCACCCTAAGCAATTCCAGCTTTATTTATGTGGCTTTTTCTGCTTGAACTCAGTCCTGCTCTGGGTACCCAGGGCACAGTTAATGACACATGATTTTGTACAGACTCTTTTTGCTGTGTGAAGATTACGTTCTGTCCCACAAGAAAAGTGTAGCGAGCCTGCAGGAAGCCCTGTAAAGGGACAAATCCAGGGGGGCACTGGATGAAATGGCATGTAAAAATCACAAATTATATATTTTTAATGAATTTCACTTTGTTTAGCTGTGATTTTACATAATTAAAATAAGTTATTATTATTGGTGGTGGTGGTGGTGGTGGTGTGTGTGTGTGTGTGTGTGTGTGTGTGTGTGTGTGTATGATATGTGTATTCCGGTCCCCACAGATCCCTTAGAGCTGGAGTTATAGGCAGGTGTGAGCCACCTAATGTAGGTAATACTAGGAACTGAACTCATGTCCTCTGGAAGAGTAGCAAACTCTCTTCACTACAGAGCCATTTCTCTAACCTCTTCCTCGTTGGAATAAAGAGATTCTTCATAGATGACACTATCAGGAAAGAGATTTGAGATTTTTATCCCTGCTCATAATTTTAAACAAAACAAATCATCAAGAACCAGGCATAGTCGAGCATGGCTGTGATGCTGAGGCGGGAAAATTGGAAATTCAAGATCACCCTTGACTAGATAGTGAGTTAGAATAGCCTAGGATGCCTGAGACCCTGTCTCAAAAACCAAAACCAAAGCCCCCACACACACACACACACACAGAGAGAGAGAGAGAGAGAGAGAGAGAGAGAGAGAGAGAGAGAGAGAGAGAGAGAAGGAGGGAGGGAGGGAGGGAGGTATATTTACAGTGACCTGACCTCAGTCAGTACAAAGTGAACTTTGTTGACAATTGCGTTGTCCTTGATGAAAAGAATCCCATGGGAAGATTTACTTCAGTGTATATATAGAACTTTTACTTATCAGCCGTACTAAAAATGCCTAATTGTTTTCAGTGTTCAATCTTCCCAACTCCTGGGTATATAATCACCATAAAATCAGCACACTTTTTTAGGCCTAGCTTGCCAATTATTCAGTGTTCAATCTTCCCAACTCCTGGGTGTGATGAAAATCACCATAAAAGTCAGCAGCACTTCAAAGCTCTTCTGGACACCTGGCTCGGGCACAATGAGCAGATACATGATGATTTGTTCCCAGCCGTGTGCTCCGGCGCTAGAGTTCTGCAGGGTTTATTCGGAAGCTGGCCCGCCACAGAGTTCCTTATCTCTAACTGCTCTTATCTTCCCGCTAGAAACAAGCCAACGACCTCGTGAGCACCCTAATGAAATGTACACCCCACTACATCCGCTGCATAAAACCAAACGAAACCAAGAAGCCCAAAGACTGGGAGGAGAGCAGGTATGTTACAGGGGAGAGGGCGGGGCTAGCTGGGGTGGGCGTGGCATGTGTGACCTCCCCCTCAGGTGAACCAACCACTGTCATGGGAGGAGGCATGCGTGCTTGGTACTTCCTGTCTCGTCAATTATTATTATTATTTTTTTTTCTTGACAACATCTGTGAAATAGTTCGCCTCATCTTGTCTTTAATATGTTTGCAGTATCATTCCATTCGGAATTAATTTACGATGTTGATCTTGGCTAGTTTGGAGGCAGGTGTTAAAACAAACCTTTGTACCGAAGAGTCATGATGGTTTTAAAATTAGTTTGCGGCTCTGTTTCGATGTACAGCATGTAGCCTATGTAGGGAGCTTAGCTCGGAGTGGCAAGGGAAAGCCTAAGGAATTGGGTAAGGTGATTTGCCAGTGACTGTAGCTCATGAAGACCCTCAGACAGGCTAGAGGTCCTGAACTCTCCGTAGACGAACAGAGTGAAGACAGGATGAAGGCAAAGGAAAGGGATGGACCACGAGCGCTCAGACATCCTGCTACGTGAAGAAGCTTCTGTCACTGGTGTTTGGGAAGTGACCCATGCAAGGGGAAGTGAGTTGACAGCTGAAGGGTGCTGACTGAGGAGATAAGATTCTTCTCCAGGGGCTGGAGAAAAGACTTTCCAGTTTACAACACTTACTCTTGCAGAGAACACAGGCTCAGTTCCCAGCCCTCACATGGAAGCTCACAACCATCACAATGCCAGCTTCGGGAGATCTGACTCCCTCTTCTGACCTCTGCAGGCACCAGGCATGCACACGATAACATGCAGGCAGGCAGGCAGGCAAAACATTCATACACATAAAATAGGATAAATAAATACTTAAGATATATTGTTAAAAGGTTTAACTCTCAACTTGGAAATCCAGGGACCATTCCTAGAAGAGCTGATCTTACTGTCCCCTTGGGGTGTGGGAAGAAGAGCTGGGGAAAGGCCTCATAGTAGGGTAATGATAGCTACAGAGGATACCCTGGAACATCACCACATCACCAGGTCCTACAGGGATGCACTGTTCCCATCTGGGAGGAAACAAGACTGGATTTTGTAAGGTGTCAAGTGAGTAAGTAGAGTTAACAATGGGAAGAGACCAGGCTTAAAGAGGACAGCTGCTGAGAGGCAGGGATGAGTCCTTCCCCATGCTTCCTCAAGCCCCATTCTCAGCAATGAAGGGTGGATGGTTTGATACTTGAGCCTTTGTAGAGGGGGAAGGACAGACAAGGAACAAAAGGAACACATAGGCCAGCCTCGGTTGGATATCACTGTCTGAAGGGTGTCCTTTCATTCTTGACACCAGGGGACGGGCTGGGATGTGGCTGAGTTGGTAGAGTGCTTGTCTAGAATGCATGAAGCCCTGGCGAGGCTTTGACCCCCATCGCTATGTAAACCAGACACTGTGGAATGGGTGTCCCACCATGGCTGTAGTGGCTGCTGCTTTTGCTTCCTTTGATCTACGGCTGTGTTGTGTAGCGCTGGATGGCCTAGACAGAGAGTCACCTACCTCTCACTCTGGAGCTCCTGAGTACTGGGATTGCAAGCATGTGCCACCAGGCCCAGCCTAGCTTATTTTAGACATGGCTTCTGGTGATCAAACTCTGGCCCTCATGTTTGTAAGGCAAGCACCTAAGCCCAAAGTACACTGGTGCCCCACCCTGAGCTGGACTGAGAAGGCCTTTCCCCAGCTCTTCTTCCCACACCCCAAGGGGACAGTAACTGATTTGCATGGGACACTTTGTCTTCCATGGTGCCAGTCTGGCCCATTTAAACAGCAGGTCTAGCACAAGACGTCTGTCTGTGAGATCTCTAACGTGTACTGATATATGCACAGTCCACCCATTCACATGTGCGAATACATGTGTTCGTGCACACAGCAGGGTGGTGTCTTGGGCAACCTCAGAGAAAATGTTGGCAACAGAAGTACCGCTAAGGGATACCTAAGTCAAACTCTCCCACTGTCCTTCCCCTCCTCTTTCCAGTAAACAGTCTCAAATAAGAGCATTTTGCTTGAAGCTAGAGCCGTGGCTTAGCAGTTAAGAGCATGCACTGCTCTTGCAGAGGGTCCAAGTTTGGTTTCCATGCGCCTCACAACCACCTGTAACTCCATCTCCAGGGGATCCAACACCTTTGGCCTCTGCAGGCACCTGCACTCACACGCAGGTGGCCACATCCAAACACACACGTACACAAAATTAAAAATAATATTTAAATAAAATCAAGAAAAATGAAGTACTACTCCCAACCTCAAGTAAGTAGCGGTGCTAAAAGGCTTTCGGGCAGTAGCTGCTGCTAAGACCTACCCCAACCTTGATGCTTCCTTCACACAAAATCCACCTTGACTTGGGCAGGCATGATGGCTCAGTCTGTAAAGCGCTTGCCTTGTGAACATGAAGACCTGAGTCTGATTTCCACTACTTATATAAAATTCTGAGCCTGGCCACATGTGCTTGTAATCCCAGTGCCGAGGAGGCAGAGACAGGGAGATCCTGAGGCTCGCTGGCCAACCCATGTAGCGTAATTGGTGAGCTGTAGGGAGAGGGGTGGCGTCCTAAGGGTGGCTGAGTGATAGTGTGGTGTGTGCACACGTGTGAGAACTCCCTCCCCCCCCCCCCCCCCGGCAGAACACAAAAAGGCACACTATAATCTTTATGGGATTTCTCGTGGTGTTTTCCCCATCTACCTCCTGCTCCCTCTCTTTCTCCTCATTTGCCCCCTCTCCCATGGCCAGTCTTTGCTGGATTTCAGCAAAGGCACTGTAAGCATCTGCAGGTCATGGTTTACAGGAGCGCAGGGTGCGAGCTGAGTACTGGTTCACATTTCCTGCGGGACAGCTCCCCCCTAGGTTTAATCTCAGAGTCTTCACTTCCATGTGAGTATGGAGGGCTGAGTTGCTGGTGGGAATTACATGCTCAATTGCAGTTCTTGGTGGAGAGGGTTACTCATTCCACAAGTTTATGAGGTACAGGGTTTTTCTTTTCCTGTTGAAATGTGTTTTTGTTTGGCTTCTGGCAAAGTGACTGGCCTTGGATTCTGAATTGCTGCCCTCAGGGTTCTCAGTCTGTGGCTTGCTTGAGGAAGGGAGGGAGGGAGGGAGGGAGGGAGGGAGGGAGGGAGGGAGGAACAGTCCTAGGGGTGACTCCTCCCACAAAGGTGACCTGGGGGGACAGTCGCTCTATGACAAGCCAATGCCAACCAGTAGTGATGCTCCAGCAAAGACATCTTGGGTCCTTTGGTGCCTTGAAGTTCTTTTACACATTACAGGATTGGCTAGACTGACTGACATTCATCAGAAAACCTTCGTAAGAAATGCCCTGGACCTTGATGGCACTTTAACAAAGTCCAACTTTATTCAAGCTGGAGAGATGGCTCAGTACACAGACAGCTTGCTGTGCAAGCATGAGGGCCTGACTTTAGATCCCTACACCCACGTGAAAGCTGGGTCTATTGGTGTCCATCTGTAACCCTAGCAAGACAGTGCTGAGAAAGGCAGCCAGCCAGTCCAATCAGAATGGCAGCTCAGGGCTGGAGACATGGCTCACTTACTGTTCTTCCAGAGGATCAGAGTTTAGTTCCCAGCATCCATGTCACAACTGCTCCGGAGGGCCCAATAAATAGCAAGCTCCAAATTCAGCGAGAGGCCCTGTCTCAAAAAAAAAAAAAAAAAAAAAAACCTAAGGAGATAATTAACGAATTGAAGAAGGCATCCCAGTATTAACCCCTGGCCTCTTCATGCACCAGGATGGACAAGTATATTGCATGTGAGTACGCATGTGCTACACCCCGTGTCAAGGTCAGAAGACAGCATGCAGGAGTATAGCTTTTACTTTCTGTTATGTGGTCTCAGGAATCGAACTTAGGTCATCAGGCTTGGCAGCAGGTGCCTTACTCACTGAGCAGTCTCACCAGGCTGTGAAGCAAGATCCTCACAAAGAGAATATCCTTTCCTGTGTGAGTCACGGGCAAGGCCTGCTTGTGGTGAATCCGTGTATGATGTGGTCCCTGCCTGAGGCTTGGAGAGAAGCCAATGTTAGTGAAAAGTGCATTGAAAGCAACCTACATCCAAAGTTGGCACTTTGGGGATGGAGCAATGGCTCAGCTGTTATGAGCTCTTGCAGAGGACACAGGTTCAATCACCAATACCCAGTTAGAGGAGCTCTACTGCCCTCTTCTGGCTTCCTCCAGTATTGCATACACACCATGCCCATAACATAGCAACAAAGCAAATACCCATGCATATAAATTGTTTTGCTTTAAGATAAATGGGTACTTGTGCATTTTTTTTTCTTACTAGAGAAAGGGTCATTAGTGAGTTTGTATTTGAACAAAGGAGAAAGGTAAATTATTTTTCCAAGTCAGGTTTCTAGAATGTTTCTAATTCAAGGGAAATGTGCATGTTGAACATCAGTCTTTTCTAAAAGCTATTTGTCCTGGAGCTAAAGAGATGGTTCTGTGGTCAAAGTACTTGCCGTGCAAGCAGAAGAACTGGAGATCAGCTTCCCAAAGACAAAGTAAATGCCAGATGGGTGTGACAACCTGCTTCTAATTCCAGCGTAGGAAGGCAGAGAGACAGGGCATCTCCAGAGCAAGCTGGTTAGAGGCTAGCTGTGTCTACAAACTCTGGGCTTAAGGAGACAACCATGCCTCATTGAATAAAGTGCACATGCATCCATGCACACATGAAAATGAAAACTAGAAAAAAGATATCCTGAAGGAGTCAACTCTTGATGACTGAGAGGAAAGAACTATGCCGCAGGCCAAGTTTCAAGGAAGACCTGTGGGAGTCCAGCTTGGAAAAACACGCCCAGAAATGAATCATCATGACTGCTTGATTGATCATCCCCTCTGTAGAGATGGGCTGGGTCTGCACTGCAAGTGGGCTGGCTGAAGTTAGACCTGGGAAACTTGCTAGATTTTCACTACTATTAATAAAAATCAAACAAACGACAACAACACCAAAAAACTAGCAACACCAAAGAGACAGAGATAGGTGGGTCTGTGTGTGTTAAAGGCCAGCCAGAGCTTTACAGTAAGACATATAATTGAAATATATTTTAAGCCATTCTTAACTTGGTCGTTTGAAAAATCGTAGAAGTGTAGCTCATTGAGTCTAGAATTGATATTAAAATTTAATGATTAAAAGCAACTCCAAGAGCATTTAATTCAAAAAATTATTTGTTGAAAAAAAAAACAATTTTGCTTGTAATCCATATGTTAAGTGCATGGGGCTTTATTTTTATTTTTGTCAATTATTTTTAGTGTTTACATGTATTTGTTTCTTTGAAGGGGGTACACACGAGTGCCAGGACACGTGGATGGAGGGCAAAAGAAGTCTTATGAGTCTTTTTTTCCCCCCTCTGTCATGTGGGGTCCAGAAACCAAACTCAGTTTATGAGACTTGGTGGCAAGCCAAGGAGGTAAAGAGCCACTGAGCCGTCTCCTCAGCCCCTTATTCAGGATGGCCTTGAACTTCTGTGCTCAATGGATTGGATCCTCCTGCCTCTTTCTCTCAAGCAGCTAAGGATGACAGGCACACAGCTTCATTCATGCCCGACTTTGGGTTTTTATTTAATCGTTGTTCTGTGAAATAGATGTGTGATGTCTTCGTGTATGATTGTAGTCGTTCATCATATTTTTACGTTACTATCACGCAGTTCAAGAGTTCGACTCGGACACTATAATTACAATCTTGTAAATATGTCCCCTGCAGCTTGGTAGTAGCAGGTATTGAGGTGAGGGACACGTGGAGCATAGTTAAGAAAGTTGTCGAAAGGGCAGGGTGACAGAATTTTTCAGTAACCTCCATGTCCCATCTTCTTTTGTAGGGTAAAGCATCAAGTAGAGTACCTGGGTCTCAAAGAAAACATTCGAGTGAGAAGAGCTGGTTATGCTTATAGGCGCGTCTTCCAGAAGTTTCTACAGAGGTATTGAACCGGTTACCTTTGGACTGAAGATTTTTTTTTTTTTTTTCGGCTCAAATAAGATTAATTTGTCCATTCAAAGCATCTATCAAACAAATTTTAATGTAACCACAACTAATTTTAGGATATTTTGTTGCCCTGAAAATAGGTCCTGCTCTCTGTAGTTGTCATCTCTCCTCTATCCTCCATGCAAGGCAGTCACCCATGTGCTTTCTGTCACTGTCAACTTGCCTGAGTCACATATATGTCCTCGGTGACTGGCTGCTTTTTTACATCATGGTGTCTTCAAGAGCCGTCAATTACATATATATAGACACACACACACACACACACACACACACACACACACATATATATATATATAGTGTGTCTACATCTTAATCTTATTCATTGGTGAATAATATTCTATTGTATGGATATACCACATTTTACCTATTCATTCATCGGTTGGTAAATATCAGTTGCTTCCATTTGGGGGCCGACATGAATACTGCTGCCCTGACCATTCTTGTCTAAGCAGTGTTCCAGTTCTTTCGGATGTCCAACTAAAAGTGGGATTGCTGAGTCATATGGTAATTCTATGTTTAACTCCCAGAGTTACCGCCAGGCTGTTTTCCCAAGTGGGTGCACCACATTGCCTCTGTACCCACAGCATTTGAGGGTTCCATTTTATCCCAGTCTCGGCCAACATATGCTAAAATCTGACTAACCTTGCCAGTGGGTGTGAAATGGTATCTCACTGTGGTTTTGATTTGCATTTCCCAGATGGCAAAGAATATTCAAAACTCTTTATGAGTTTATTGGCCATTTATATTTCCTCTTTAGGGAAATGGCTGTTTAGGTTGTTTGCCCCTCTTTTTGTGGTGGGGGAGGGGGGCTTTGTCTTTTTATGAAAGACATAATATAGAATATGTCACAGTTAGTAAGCCTTCTGTGAAGTCCACAGTATAAGACTTTATGATAATCATGACGTGGGAGGGATGGAGCTGGACCTGACTGGATGGATTAATAATATGAGAACAATTGCAAGAAAATATTTAGCCCAAGGGACTTGGAAGATGGCTCAGCAGTTAAGAGCTTGGTTACTCTTCCAGAGGACCTGGGTTCAATTCCCAGCACCCACATGGCAGCTCCCAACTGCCTGTAACTCCAGTTCCAGGAAATCTGGCATCCTCACACAGACATACATGCAGGCTAAACAATAGTGCACACAAAATAAGAATAAATAAATCTGTTTTTGTTTTTCAAGACAGGGTTTCTCTGTAGCTTTGAAGCCTGTCCTGGAATTCGCTTTGTAGACCAGGCTGGTCTCCAACTCACGGAGGTCCTCCTGCCTCCACCTCCCAAGTGCTGGGACTAAAGGCATGTGCTACCACTGTCCAGCCTAAATAAATCTTAAAAAATATTTAGCTAACAACTGCAAGAAAATATTTAGCCTACCTAAGAAATAAACTAGGGCATTTAATGTCAAACACTTAGTAGAATCCATGTTTAAATTCTCTTTGTAGCCCTGGCTATACTAGAACTTGCTATGTAGACCAGGCTAGCCTTGAATTCACATAGATCCTCATGCCTCTGAGTCCTGGGCTTAAAATCATGGGTCACTATGCCTAGTTCATGTTTAAATTCAAACTAATTTTTATATTTCCCTGAAAGTGTATTTGACAGGACCATGTTTAAGTGGTCTCACTCTGTGTTACATGTTTTGAAAAGGACAAATTTGGTGTTCTTGAAATATGAAGTCATTTTAACCTCCCTGGCCCTTCTGATGAATTGTTCTGTTTATTTAATTTTCTTTAAGAAATGAGGTAATGGGAGCCAGATGGTGGTGGCACACATCTTTAATCCCAGAACTCTTGAGGCAGAGACAGGCAGATCTCTGAGTTCAAGGCCAGCCTGGTCTGCAGAGTGAGTTCCAGGATAGCCAGGGCTATACAGAGGAACCCTGTCTCATTACAAAAAAGAAAGAAAGAAAGGAGAAAAAGGAGAAAAAGAGTAGCGGGAGCATTAGGCATATAGCTCAATTGGTAGAGTGTTTGCCTAGCATGCAGGAACCTCTGGGTTCAATCTCCAGCATAACACAAAAGCAGGCTTAGTAATGTCTCCTGTTCTAGGGGGTCCTCCTAGGACACCAGGCACATGTAATACACATGCATATGTGCAAGAAATTCTTATGCATATTTTAAAAGTCTGTAAAACAATAATGATAATAATAAATACACACACACACACACACACACACACACACACACACACACACACACAAATGAAAGGAAGAAAATATAAAAACAAAACCAAGACTGGAAATATACCTTAGCAGCAGAGCTTCTGGCTGCCTTGTACAAAGTCCTGGGTTCATTCCCAGCACCACAAAAAAAAAATTAAAATGAAACGTAAAAGAAATAAAAGTCTCTGTGTGCCAAGGCTTGGGCTGTAGAAGTGCTTCAGAGGTTACAAGCACTGTTCTACCAGAGGACCAGGGTTTGGATCCCAGAACCCGGCTCACATACACTTGTAGCTTCGGCCCCCAGGGCTCTGATGCACATGTGTGTATTCTGACATGGGTGCTGGGGATCGGAACCTCTGAGCCACCCTCTCCGCCATGCTGTTTTATAAGATGAGTTCTGTGGCTCACCAAGTAAGCTGCACTGAGCCTCAACGCCCAGGGCCCTCCCAGTGTGAGTGCCACAAGTGTGCACCACCATGCATGGCTTTTCATGCGTTCTGAAGGGTGAACTCAGGTCCCCATGCTCACAGGGCAAGCGTTTTACTGACTGAGCCATCTCCCTAGCCCAGCTTTGTGAAACTTTTTGTGCTGCTGAGTGCCCTGAAATCTGAACAGATTTGGATTAGAAAATAATGATAATAATATTTTGCTTTGCCTGAAGAGTGCCTCCTCCATAAAGAAAGTGGTTTTCCACCTATCCCCCAATAGTGCCTTTAATCCCAGCACTTGACTGGCAGAGGCAGGTGGATCTCTGTGAGCTTGAGGCCAGAGCGAGTTCCAGGACAGCCAGGGCAACGCAGAGAAAAACCTAAAGAAACCCCAGGATAGGCAGGGAGGATCAGAAGTACTGTAGCAGTTAGATGAGATGTGGAAGACCTTTCTAGTCACTGAGACCCGTCACCTGTCATTGAGAGAAGTTGAGGGAACCCAGCTGCACAGTGACAGCATTTGCCTTCAAGGCCTCTCTTGTCCCACCAAGAGCCCACGATCCACCCTAAGCATGACCTTCCACCCTGTAGGTATGCCATTTTGACCAAAGCTACTTGGCCTGTGTGGAGAGGAGACGAGAAACAAGGTGTTCTCCATCTGTTGCAATCTGTCAACATGGACAGTGACCAGTTCCAGCTCGGGAAGAGTAAAGTGTTCATCAAAGCCCCAGAGTCTGTAAGTACTAGCTACAGCCCCACACCTTTCCTCCCATCCTGCCACTGCCAGCTGCCCCCCCACACACACACACACCACACACACACACACAGCTGGATACTAGCGCTCCTCTGCCTCACGCCCTTCATAGCCTTTTCTAGAAGACGCCTGTCGCCTCCATGTCTCCTCTCCTCCTCTACCAGCCACACCCACTTGCTTCATAGCATTGAGTTATTTAATAAAACATCACCCAATACAAAGGCTTTCTTTCCTCTTCTTTCCCCCTGTATGAGGTCAAGGTCACGTCCAAGGACAAGGGGTCTGACCAGTTAGGTTGCTTTTATATACCAAAAGCCTAGGCAGAAACTGCCCGAAGTTGCTGTATTAGTTATGTGCCTCATGCTACAACGAAACTCCCGATGAAAGCCCCTAAGGAGAGGAAAGGGGTAGTTTGGCTCATGGTTCTGGGGGATGTGGTTCACTGAGGGAGAGATGGCGTGGTGGCAGGAGCTTGGGACAGTTAGTCACAGAGTGTCCACAGCCAAGAGACAGGGAGCAGTGGATGCTGGTGCTTAGCTTGCTTTCTCCTGTTTATGTCATCTGAGAACTGAGCCCATGAAGTGGTGTCATTCACATTTAGGGTGAGTCTTCCCTTCTCTATTAACCTACTCTAGATAATTCCACTCCAATAGGACCAGAGATTTGTTTCCATGGCTACCGTAAATCCCATCCAGTCAACAAGGTTAATAATCGTCTCAATTGTGGATAACGTGAGCTGCAAAGGGGTTTGTGCTATAAGGGAAGTTTGTGCAGCCGTATCCTTGTCTAGGTTACACCATGCAGGCCAGTTACACATGGGCTTCGGATGGAGCTGAGCCCAGGGTGGGAATTTCGGGATTGAGGCTGGAAGGCGGGGAGGAGCTGGAGAGCAACTCTGTGGGGACAACAAGGCAAGTGTCTGGGTCTGTGGGACCCAGACCCCCTGAGACAGCAATGCATGTACATGTATACTTCATGAGCTTACAAGAATTCAACATGTGGATTGTGGGAAGTTTTAATCTATCCTGATGCAGATGTGGGCCTTATGGTCCTAGGGAATGTCTTCGTGTATGGGAGTCTAGCAAAGTTCTGAGTCCTTCTGCCCACTTAGATCTGCAGCTGTAGAGTAAGGACATTGCTTTGTAGGAATGTCAGGAGGATCAGAGCTTCAAGGCCCTCCTCAGCTCTATAGTGAGTTTGAGGCCAGCTTGGGCTACAGGAGACCCTGATTTAAAAGAAAAAAAAGTTGATAGTGAAGTTGACAAATTACATTGGAGAAATTGCTGTAACTGAAGTTCGACCCCTTAGTTTTCTTTCCTGTTGCTGTGATAAAATACCCTAACAAAAGCAACCTAAGGAAGAAAGGGTTTATTGAGCTCACAGTCCATCATTGCTAGGAATTTGAGGCAGAGGGAACTGAAAGCAGCTGAGGGTCATATCACATCCACAGTCAAGGGCAGAGGGCAATGACAGAGTATATGCATGCTTGTACTGAGCATACTTGTTCTACTCTTATATAATCTAGAATCTCCAGCCCAGGGAATGGTGACACCCACAGTGGGCAGGTTTTCCCACTTCAATTAGCATAAGCAAGATACACCTGCCCCAGATATGCCCATAAGACAACCTGACCTAGACAATCCCACATGAAGAGCTCCTTCCCAGGTGACTTTAGGGTATGTCCCTCATAGGCATCACCATTTCTTGAGGTTCCTGTAACCACCACAAAACTCCATCTCAAGAATTGGGGGTGTGTGTGGCTCAGTTGGTAAAGTGCTGGCTCAGCCTGCACGAACCCGGAGTTCCATCGTTCCATCCCCAGCACCACATAAAATGAGTGTTGTGGCACAAGCCTGTAATCCTAACAATTGTGTGGTAGAGACAGAAGGATCAGAACTTCAAGGTCAGCCTCAGCTATATAGTGAGTCTGAGGCCAGCTTGGGCTACATGACACTGTGCTTTTAAAAAAATGAACTGATGGCGAAGTTAGCAAATACACTCATCAGCCCAAGAGGAACTAACATGGGCACAAATGAGTGTTGCAAGGAATAGACAAATTCTGGTCCCATATCATTCTCCCCATCCTGTCTGTGAGATGAGCCCAAAACTCAAAAGTGATGGAGGCTGTAGCTGAATGGCTTGGCAAGCCATGGAAATCATTAAGGAAGTAAGTGGCACCCACCAGTAGACCTGTTATAAGACTGTGGTAGTCCTTCTCCACTCTGAGTTATTTATAGCCTCTCAGCAATTTCATTTCCAAATATAAAATGAAAATGTTGTGTCATATGCCATTAGGCAACCCACAGCACAGCTCCTGTTCTACTAAAATGGGCCAGAGTGATTAGTCAGTACAACACAGATCTTTGTCCGGCTCACTTTCTGACTTAAGAAAATCTTCATGTATAATTAAAACTGCCTGATTTTGTTTTATTCTGATTTAATTGAGCATTGGAAGTCATATCCGAAACCCATGTTGATTTTGGCCTGCCTTTAGCTCGCCTTCCTCCCAACAGCTGTTAGCCATCTCTCGATTCTCCCGTCTCCATCTCTGAACTTGTGCACACAGATGCACCATCACCTTCCTCCCCCTCCCCCCCTCTTCTGTCCACATCTAGCCTTGACTTGGAAGCACTTTCCCCAAAGTTTACTCTTTTAAACCCACCTTAGGGAGCTGCTCTGTGGTTAAGAGTGCTTCCTGCTCTACAAGTTCAGTTCCCAGGAGCCATGTCAGGAGCTCCCAACTGCCCGTAGCTCCAGTCCAGAGGATCCAGTGCCCTCTTTTGGCCTCTAAGGGTACCCACTCACACACACACACACACACACACACACACACACACACACACAAATAAAAATAAATCTCCAAAACAACAAAGCCACCTTGTGATTTTTCCCTGCCCTTATAGTGTTTGTTGAATACACACCAAATAACTTCTGCTCTTCAAAAACTGCTGTAAGACATAAGACACCAAAGAGTTTGCGTTGTGTTTTATGCATCTGTCTGTTTGGCTTTCTCTTTATTCTCAAATCTCCCTGATGTCCAACCCCCTGGGCTTTTTTTGAGAGGGGGAAGGTGCAAAAGGAAAACCAAAGAAACACCTAAACCCAGCTAATCTTTGAAATCATCTCTTGGGTGTTGGGAGCTGTTGGTGTCGCCTCCTTTCTGGTCACAGGTGTGTTATGTGTGTCCTGCCAGATTAGTCAGAAGTAAAAAAAAACAAGATGAGAAATATCAATGAGTGTTCTCCCACAGGTGACCATGGAGCTGAGATTTTAGGCATCTGTCTAGTTGCTAAGTCGTGAGCCCATTGTAAGCCTAGAAATATGTTCCTTCGTCCAGCTGGGACTGCAATGAAGGCTGTAGGGTTTGGTGTTCCTCCCTGTTGGCATTTATTGTCCTGGATGTTTCTAGACAGCCAGGGTTGTGAATGGGAAACACTGGGTAGCAAGAAAGTGGCATATATATATATATATATATATATATATATATATATATATATATATATATATATATATATGCTCAGATAAACACATAGAACATGCTCAACTTCCTTCAAACCAAATTCTTTGTTTAAAGTTCTATTTGTGTCCATTTTTGTTTATGTGTATGTGTACGCCTGAGTGGGTGTGAGTGCAGCTGGGTGCAGGTGCCTCCAGAATCCAGAAGAGGGTGGCAAGAGTCCCTGGAGCTACAGACAGTTGAGGACTTCATGATGTGGGTGCTGGGAACCAAAGTCTGGTCCTCTGCAAGGGCAGTAAGCACTCTGAACTGCTGAGCCTTCTCTGCAGCCCCTTTCTGTTCTGGAACATTTCCCAGTGACCATACACCATCTTTACTTGGCGCTTATATTGGGCTGTCCGATTTGCTTCCCTCTCAATGGCTACGTAAACCACTATGTGGAGGTGGATGATGCGTTCTGCCCACAGTTTTACAAGCTGATGAAATCTAGAGAAAGCTTTGTGCGTTCTGGCGAACAGGAGCCTGCGATGCCTAGCAAACTTAGGCTCTCTGCTCAGACATACCCAATCTAGCTCCGGTGTTCTCATCTGTGAAATGGCCGTATGTGAGTTAAGGAGTTGGAAGACAGTCTGGAGGGATTCCTGACTGCAGTGGCTCCTTGATAGTTTTCACAGTTCCAAAGCCCAGCTGCATGTGAGCTGGTCAGAATGAGCTGTCCACTTGGCCTGGCTCTCCAGAATCCGATTTGGGCCATTTGTTGTGCCAGCTCTCCAGAGAGCCCAACACTGACGCTGCAGCCTGGCTGCAGCCACTGTGGTTTCTGCCCGGTGCCCTAAACACTCCTTGGAGACTGCATGAGGCAGGAAGTCTAGACTTCAGCCTAAAGTAGGGCAGCCCTCTTCCCATAGCAACACAAACTCAGTTCTGGCAGAAACTGGAAGGTTCTATTCTGAGGCCGTTTGCAGCAGGCTACATCTGCTCATTAGATCTGGCTACCTGCTTCGTTCTTGGACCAAGGAAGGAGAACAAGTCACAGAGACTTTGAGCAAGGGAAGACAGAGGCCATTCGCGTACACTCAGACTCAGCCCTTTTCCGTTTCCTTTCCATTAAGGGAAGAAACATAAGTGGGTACTGCTCATACATCCCATAGTAATCATTTCACTATTTGTTCATAATAGGCGATTCCTTTGTATTTCTTCAGTACACTGAGGCTCCTTGGAAGAACAAAATTTGATGTTCAGGGTGGGAAATGTCTTAGTTGTTAAGAGTACTTGCTTTTCCTGCCAAGGACCCAGGTTCGCACTTGGTGGCTCACAGCCATCCTTAACTCTTCTTTTGGAGGCCTCCAAAGGCACTAAATGCACATGGTATATAGACATGCACACAGGCAAAACACTCAAACATGTAAAATAAATACCTTCTTTAATTAATATAAAACTTTGTTCAGATCATGTGGATTGGCTCATATGTGTTTTCTCTGCTGTTCCAGCTATTTCTTCTAGAAGAAATGAGAGAAAGAAAGTATGATGGGTACGCCCGAGTGATACAGAAAACATGGAGGAAGTTCGTGGCCCGGAAGAAATATGTCCAAATGAGAGAAGAAGGTATAATTCATTTAGCATTTTTTATCATATCAGTGTGTGTGTGTGTGTGTGTGTGTGTGTGATCTGTGTCTGTGTATGTGTGTGTATATACATGCCACAGTTTGAATGTAGAAATCACAGGACAGAGTCAGATCTTTCTTTCCACCTTGTGGGTCATCAGGCTTGGTGGCAAGCATCTTTATCTGGCAAACACTTTCACCTGGAGAGCCTTCACCCCGACTCCCATTTAACAGAGCTCAAGAATAAACATGAGAGCCAGGAGTCCTGACACATACTTAATCCCAGCACCCAGGAGGCAGAGCCAGCCTGGTCAACATACTGAGACCCTCTCAAAAAATAAAATAGTTTGAGCTTAAGAAAAATTTCAAAATTTTTATTGTTTTTTTTTTTTTCAAGACAGGTTTCCCTGTGTAGTCCTGGCTGTCCTGGAACTCGCTCTATAAACAAAGCTAACCTCAGACTCAGAGATCAGCCTGCCCCGGCCTCCCGAGTGCTGGGATTAAAAGCTTGTTCCATCACACCCAGCACAAAATGCTTCTTATTGAACACGTGACACGTGTTAACTAAGCTTGCATCATTTAGAATCTTTGAGTGTTTCACGCTAAGTATCTTCCTCCTCTCCCTGCCCAATCCGTCTTCCTTCTCTGCTCTCCTGGGCATCATAGCCTCAGACCTGTTGTTGAACAAGAAGGAGAGAAGGAGAAACAGCATCAACCGGAACTTCATCGGGGACTACATCGGGATGGAGGAGCACCCGGAACTGCAGCAATTCGTAGGCAAGAGGGAGAAGATTGACTTTGCTGACACTGTTACCAAGTACGACAGGAGGTTCAAGGTACTCACTGCTACCTGTCTCTAAAGAGTCAAAACAGCGTTCTCATTCACAAGAGTGATAGCTTGTGATTTTTGCAGACTGTGTTCATTGAGGAAAACTTGTAAAGACTCAGATGAGTCAAAAGAAAAATAGCAGTCAGTGGTAGACAAGCATCCCTGTTGGCATTTTTCTGGGTGTCTTTCAGAACCTCTTTATGCAGACATATTTGCATATTTAGTTTTGCAAAATAAGGTGTGCATTAAATGTTCTTTTATGTCCTATTTGTGCCAGGAAGGACTTCCCATACTTAATACAGTATTATGTTTAGTAGATGCTTTGCATTTTGTTTTGTTTTGTTTATGACACAAAGTCTAGTGCATTTGAGTGGTATCAAATTCCATATGTGGCCAGACATGACCTTGAATGTCTGATCCTCTTGCTTCTGGAGTGCTAAGATCACAAGTGTCCAGCACCAAGCCCTGTTGATGCAATACTGGGGACTGTGCCCAGGGCTTCATGCATGCTAGGCAGGCTCAATCACCTGAGCCACACCCCCACTGACTTTTTAAAAAGCAACTTCTTGTTTTAGTCAGAAAAAAAATAATGGTGTGAATAGCAGCACTGGCTTAATAAGACAGATGTTGCTTTACTAAAAGGAGGTCATTCTTTGCACCCTGAAAATGGACCCGCTGCTGTGAGGTGTGGTCTCAGGATTCCTGAACTGTACTATAATAAGGTGGTCAGCCACATATTCTAAAGCATATTACTTGTTTATTAATGGTTAACCTGTAGACACAGGCAGTAGGTCTGTTTGGAAACCACTCTATAGCAACCCTTTGTCAAGTCACCGTGTTTGTGGGCTTACCTGAGACTGTCCCTTTCCATGTGTTGTCCCAGTGCCTTCTTATAAACCATATGCAGGTGCCCTTTTCTAAGGTGAAAAAGTCAAGTGTCATTATCATCATGTATGCCAGACTTTTCTGTCAGCAGTCACACAGTAGCCATTCTGGTGAAAATGAATGTCCACCCAGGACAGCTGCCCTCTGGCACACCATTGTCACGGTTGTCTCTCTGACCATGTCTAGCTGCCTTCTGAACGGCCCTCTCCTCACAGGGTGTCAAGCGAGACCTGCTGCTAACCCCAAAGTGCTTGTACTTAATTGGAAGAGAAAAGGTGAAGCAGGGCCCCGACAAAGGTCTTGTCAAGGAAGTCCTGAAGCGGAGAATAGAGGTGGAGAGGATCCTGTCCGTGTCCCTCAGGTAAGTGGGACATGGCTCTCCTCACATCACCCACCCCCTGCTGTCCCAAGAGACCACCAGGCCCATGATGAAGTGAACAGAATTTCCATTCTCCTCTAAGAAGACCTAGGCTGGGGGTGTAGCTCAGTTGGTAGAGCACTTGTCTGGCATGCACGACATCCTGAGTTCATTCCCCAACATCAAGTAAAGCAGGCATGCTGGCACACACATAACCCCAGTACTTAGGAAGTAAAGACAGGAGGATCATAAATTCAAGGTCATCCTTGGCTACCTAGTCAGTTCTAGGCCAGCCTGGGCTACATGAGACCCTGTCTCAAAACGAAAGTGAAACATTCTGCCCACTGGTGCCCATGTCTACCTGGAAATGGAATGTCCCTCTCTAAATGAAGCTGCTGGGCTCTTCACAGACCCTTGGCCTCCCAGGGTGGAAATCATTTCTACAGTAGGATAGTCCAAAACACATTTGTAGTATGACCATCTTTGCCTGTGGCTCTCCCTCTATTATCCATTCCCAGCTTTCCTGGATAAAGGACCAGGTGGGACAGTGAAATTAAATGTTTAAAGCATTAACTCAGGATGTGGTAGCATCTCACAGCTGAGGGATACATCAGTGTCCTTCCCTAACACTACCTCAATAAGAGCCCTGGGTCGCCTGGACAGCCCAACTATCTGGGTCATCTTTAAGCTTTGGTTCATTGGCTGTGTTACACCTTGCTGGTCACACCTTTCCTGGCCACCCTTGGAGTTCTAAAGAACCCATGGGAAGATGTTTTCTTTTTTTCACGCCTGAAGAGACACTGGGTGACCTGAAATGTACTGGGTCCACCTGAGAGCCGTGGCTGAAAGCTAGGAAATCATCCCTGGAGGCTGTTGTGAAAGCCACGAGTGCTTCCCCTGCCCTGTCCTGTCTCTGGGGCCTTCAGACCCTCACGAAGGTCTAGACCCTCACGAAGCTGGTCACCTCTCACCAAGCACCTCTGTTCTGTTACTGTGACTTTAAGGGTTACTCAGTGTGATTGTTTAGTTTCGAATTCTTCCTTCTGGTTTCCCAACCCCTTCTACCAGAGCCTCTGGGGATAGAATATGTCCTGGTAAAACCAGCTTTTCTTCCGTCTCCTTGTACAACACATGGTCTACGGGTCTGTTTCCTATGGCCTTTCCTCTTCAGAGGTTCCCAGCCTAGAGACTTTCCTAACTCAGGTTCCCACCCTAGAGGCTTTCCTAACTCCGAGGGGGGAAGCTTGTAACTTTTAGTCATGTCTGCACATTGAGCTACTGGGCTTCCCACTCACCATGACTACTATCCTGACACATTAGGTTAGGGCAGCAGTTCAAAACCAGGTTAGTTAAACAGCTGGGAGGAGAAGATGGTGGGCTATGCAGGAGTGAGCCCAATGTTGAAATAAATCGTGGTAGCAGACTCCCGAGTGGTGGTGTAGGTGTGATGGATGGGTGGGTGTGTCTCGGAACACTTCGATGCTGGTGTAAAGAAAGCGGGAAGAACTGTCTTATATTTCAGGAAAAATATGTTGCAACATCTGTACATGTTTTAAGAATTTATGAGGCTTACTAGTTGACTCTTGGCTGAACTGACAGTCACCGACTATGTTTCTCTGGTTCACACTATTGAGATATCCCATAGCTTGATCTCTAAGTCCACCATTGACTATGAGGACCCTCGGTGTTGGTAGGAAATAGATCTCTTCAGATAAACCAGCCACCCCAAAGCAATTAAGAAGCAATCTGGGAAATGTGCTCAGGAGTAAATATTTTATATGAAGGATTTAATGCTCGTTTCTCTTAGCATGGTAATGGCCTCATGTTTACTTTTATATATAAAGAAGTTTTACTTTTTAATGGCACATACTGAAATATTAAGCACAAAATAATATAATATTTATACTTCTCTATTAACTTGATCTTAGCCAAAAGGCTGAGAAGACACATATAGTCTGCTTTAAAGTAGCCTAGTTTATGTGCAAAAGGGTCTGTAGTATGGATAAATATAAGTGTTCTCTCCTTCCCACGCATGGGTGCCAGGGATCGAACTCAGGTCAACAGGCTTGGCGTCAAGTACCAGCAACTTGGAAACCATAGAAAAGCAGCCAGGAAGAGGACTCAAATGAGTCTTCATGCTTGTTCAGTTGGCACTTTTGTGCACATACCCACTCGCAGGCACACAGACATACACATAATCATAAAGTAATAGAATCTGAGATCTTAAACACCATAACGGCAGTAGACTGTGTCCTGTCCATGGTGTGTGTGTGTGTGTGTGTGTGTGTGTGTGTGTGTGTGTGTGTGTGTGTGACAACCTTGGGCCTATGACCTTCCCAGCCATAGATTTTGACCAGGTTTACAGTACTAGGAAATGAATTCCCTGCTGAGGAGCAGGCCTCAAATGCAATCCATAGAGCAGTTGGTGACTCCATATACAGTCTTATCACTATTGTACTGGTGGACACATCTTGCCTGGCAGGTCAGTGTTGTAGCATGCAGAAGTAAATGCAGCAGCCAGTGTAGCCCCTCCCAGTCCCATGAGAGCTAGGGAAGAACTAACCTAGTCAATTTGAGATCCATTTGTCTATCCTTCAGCTAAAGTGTGTAGTATCTTCAGCACATGGTAGTGGGCAGCCAAGAATAGTAGCAATAGCCTGTGTTGTTTGGGGTGCCTCTGGGACCTCCCTGACAATAACTTGTAAATAGATATCTTGTATTTGGCACTGGGATTTTCCTTTAGAGCTCTTTGCTTCTGGAAGCGACACTGTCCATTCATGCAGGACAGGCACCCAGTTTTAAGCTCCTATTAAGAGACCTGAATGTACTAAGAGGGCAGCCTTACTATAATAAGTGTAGCTGATGCTGTGGACTCTGTCTGGCAAGACTTTTGAATCTCCTTGTTCTAAGAGGCTTGAAGTGGGGAATAGATATCCCAATACTTGATTTTACTAGAAAAGCATCTATAAAGAGAGTGCCTTAGCCAGAGGTTCTGGTTCTCTGGTTGTCACATTCTTAAGGAGAATGTTGAACAACCCCCAGGGACTATGGAGTTAGCTCAGTTGATACATTGCTTGGCTGACAGGCATGAAACCCTGTCTTCTTACTTACCCACTCAACACCCCCTACCCTACCCTGTACTGTATGACCAGGGCTTGGATCTAATGTATGGAATCCCACTTGAAGGTAGAGGGGAAGTTCAAGAACCTCCTTAGCCACTTGAGTTTGAAGCCAGCCTAGGCTACATGAGTCTCTGTTGGGAGGGAGAGGAAGGGGAAGATGCTCAGTTGGTAATGTACTTGCCGATCAGGCATGAGGATGAGGTTGATTCCGCAGCACCCACAGGAAAGCTAGGCACAGTGGCGTGCTCCTGGAATCCAGCATTAAGGAGGCTGAGACAGGAGGATCCCTGAGGCTGAGGTACAGGTTCAGTGAGAGACCATAACTCAAAGAAGTAAGGTAGAGAGTGGGTGAGAAAGGCCTTGGATGTGAGCCTCTGGCTCCTCTCTCTCTCTCTCTCTCTCTCTCTCTCCCTCCCTCCCTCCCTCCCTCCCTCCCCCCTCCCTCCCTCTCTCTCTCTCTCTCTCTCTCTCTCTCTCTCTCTCTCTCTCTCTCTCTCTCTCTCTCGTGTGTGTGTGTGTGTGTGTGTGTGTGTGTGTGTGAGTGTACCACCTGTTTTACTGACCTGAAATGGTATTGAAATCTGAACTTGCTGCCTGTGATTCAAGAAGAAAGAGATCCCATTTCTGCCTCCCAGGCTTCCTCCCCTTATGGAATGGGAGACAGACACTCAAGTGAACTTGTGACCTGTAGGCACGGAAGCTTCCAGAAGGACTGGAAGGAAGGAGATGACCTCTTACCTGATGGTCAGAGCACATCTTCTCAAAACAGGCCCAACACAGTGTGGGGAGCTCTGAATCGTGGTCTTTAGTCCAGTGATTCTCAACTTCCTGAGGCTGTGGTCTTTTAATACAGTTCCTCATGTTGCAATAACCCCCAACCATAACATTATTTCATTGCTACTTCATAACTGTAATTGTATTACTATTATGAATCATAATGTAAGTATGTCTTCCAATGGTCTTAGGTGACCCCTGTGAAAGGAAGGATCAGTTAACCCCAAAGGGGTCACAACCCACAGGTTGAGAACCCACTGCTCTAGTTTCTCTGGAGAACAGAATTCTGGGCAAGCTTTTTAAAAATTCATTCTCTTCTTTATCTTCCAGTTTATTAAGAGGAGCATTTATATTGTGGTCAGGATAAAAGGTTAAAAAGACTTAAATAAGACACGCTTTATTTGGAAATCGCCTTTCAAGCTTAAAAACAAAACCTCCTTAGTGCTTGGTCTGTTTTGTAACAGACATTCTTGTAGAGACCACCTGTTGGTTAGGAGAGTGGAAAAGAACTGTTGAGTGTTGCCAGAAATACAGTAAGCCACAGGGGAGGAGAATGAAAAGGTCAGAACCAAAGCAGAGCTCGTAGAAGACCTTCAGCACAGAGGGCTGCAGATGCCTGTAAGGCGTTCCTCTGCCTGTGTATGAAAAATACACGGTTGGCTGAGTAGTGGTAGCACACACCTTTAATCCCAGCACTGGGGAAGATCTGTGTGAGTTTGAGGCCAGCCTGGTCCACAGAGCTAGTTCCAGGACAGCCAAAGCTACACACAGAGAAGCCCTGTCTTGAACCCCTCCATACCCTTCCCGAAAAAAAAAGAAAAAGATAGGGAGATAGGGGTGAAATCCAAAAACAAGTCTGACTTTTTTTTTTTTTTTTTTTTTTTTTTGCTTAAAGAGTAAATAAACCTGAAGACTTTGTTTCCAAGCCCAGAGGCCTAACTTCCACTTGGGTGACTAAAGGGAGGGACTTTTGAATTTGATGATTCATAGCTGAAAATGTCCAAATGCATCTCATGTTCAGATTCATGCTGCTAACTAGCAGAGGGTTGAATCTGCTTGTACATATGCATACGCAGGCATGTGGGCTTCAATCAGAAAAGCAAAGTAGCCGGCCACTAGCTCTCATCTCTAGCTCAGGCTGAAAGGGCTGATCTTCACCAAGTCTCAAACTGCTGCCTCTCCTCAGCGTGGCCGGAGAACAAATGCCTTCCACTAAATACTGAAGACCCTGCTTCTATCTTTTATACCCCTCTAGTGCTAGGATTAAAGGTGTGTGATATGTTACTCTTCTAGACTGACTCAATCTTGTGTATCCCTGGGTGGTCTTGATCTCAGAGAGATCCGTCTACCTCTTAATCCTGAGTCCTAGGATTGAAGGTGTGTACCACCACCTCCTAGCTTCTGACTGCTGGGATTAAAGGTGTGTGCCTGGCTTCTCTAGCTTTGCTTTCTGAATCCTCAGGCAAGCTTTGATAAATCATAAATAAATGTGTGTAGTTTAGGAGTGTTTGGAACAGGTTGGGTGTGTACAGTGTGCAGCAATACAATGTTCTATGTTTAGCATACATAGAACATTCTCCCCGCTTCCAAATGCAAATGACGGAGCTGGTAGGTGAGCAGAGCGCAGCCCACATTAACTCCATCGGATCTCTCTCAGTACCATGCAGGATGACATCTTCATTCTTCACGAGCAAGAGTATGACAGTTTGCTTGAATCCATCTTCAAAACGGAGTTCTTGAGCCTCTTAGCAAAGCGATACGAGGAAAAAACCCAGAAGCAGCTACCTCTGAAATTCAGCAATACGTGAGTTGAGATTCAGAGTCCAGACTGAGGTGGGAGGCCTGCAGGGCGGGCTGTGTGGTGTGGTGGTCTCAATGGCTCCATCCCTTTACCTAGCCCCTCTGGATGCCTCAGTATCTCCAGGAACAGGGCAGCCTGCTGAAGACAGCCTAGGTGCTCATGGGGTCACATTTGTATTTCTGTGACATAAATCATCAAAGAATATGTTTTTTATTATTTACACAAAGATCACTCAAGTAAGACTGAGGAAGGCAAATGTTAGCAGAGTGAACAGTAGAGTCAGGCTGGAAGCAGGAAATAGGGACTGGAATAGGGCTCTGACTCCCCTGATAGTTGGTGGGAAATCTGGGACTTCGGTGCTGCCTCACCTTCACATGCTTTAGTGGAATGTTCTAATGGGTAAGGCACTACCTGTTGTTGAGCTTCTAAATCTCACTTCTTCTGAGTGAGAATTGTTTAGCTTATCTTAAATTCCCCATCTATAGAATAGAAATAGTGTCCATCTCTTCTTGCCCATAAAAAAATGAGGCGATCACAAGACTGTGATGCCTGGATGAAGGAACCTGACAATAGACAATTACTTGGAATCATTATTATTCCTTAAGGTAAAAGAGAAGAATATGCAGTGTGTCCTAGGTGTATAGACACGGTGCTTCGTTTGGCTTCTGAGGTCAGAGTCCAGTCTACCACAGCAGGGATATCAGAGCAGGAACTTGAAGCAGGTAGTTAAGAGCAGAGAGAAATTAACATATGCATACTTACCTGTGCTCAGTACTTTCCCCTGCATAGGGAATGAGGCTGCCCACAAAGTGTTGGATCTTCCCACATCAATTCCCATCCAAGCGGGCCCGTGACATAAATGAGGAAAAGCCCCTCATCAACAGGGTTTTCACAGACGTTGAACTCCAAATGCCTGTGCTTCTGGTATGGCAATGACCTGGTGGCAATGCCATGCTCTGCTGTACCATCCCCTAAGGGAGGGTTAGCTGGCTCGGTTGCCTCCAGCCTACGGTTGTCACCTTCTGGGCAGCAGCCGGCCGGTTCATGAGCGCCGTTTCCTCACTAGCTCCTTCTCGCTCATAATTTCAATCCATGTGCTTGTCACAGCCTTGAACTGAAGTTAAAAAAGGAGAACTGGGGTCCCTGGAGCGCGGGAGGCTCCCGGCAAGTGCAGTTCCACCAAGGCTTCGGTGATCTGGCCATCCTCAAGCCCAGCAACAAAGTGCTGCAGGTCAGCATTGGACCTGGGCTGCCCAAGAACTCTCGTAAGTGTCCCCCAGACCCCGCCTCTACTGGTGCCGTGCACTTGGCTCTTCTGTGCAGATCTGGGGATGAAGAGCCTATGTTTCTGCTGCTGGCCATGGTGGGGTTCTCCAGAGATAGGACACTGCAAACTAGAGCAATGTCAAGGAGAATGGGCAGGCTGAAGCACGCTAAATGTTTGTATCCTTGTGCACAGTACGCCTGGCATTCATGTCCTAGTTGTGTTTAAAACAATTTGTTTGGGCTGACACAAAGACAAGAACCTGAGTTTGGGGCTGATGAGATGACTCAGCAGATAAATGTGCTTACCACCAAGCCTGATGATGACTTGAGTTAGATTCTTGGTTGCTTGTTTATTTCAGGCCCTACCAGAAGGAACACCATCCAAAGCAGAGGGTATTCTAGTGGAATGAAGAATGCCAATTACCCAATGAGAGCTGCCCCTGCTCCCCCAGGTAAGCCACCCATTCGTCCTGGAGAGGTACCACTGAGTTTGGACCCACAACTTACAAAGGATGTTTGGAAAGCTAGAGAAATGCTTCAGCTTGACTTGAGTGTCTAGCCCTAGCACCCACATAAAAAGCTGGGCACTGTGGCATGACTTGAAATGCCATTGCTGGGGAGACAGAGACAGGGAAATTCTTGTTGTTTGTTGCTGTACCTAACCAGTGAGCCTTAGGCATTAGAGAGAGACTGTGTCAGGGAATAAGATGTATGGTTCTTGAAGAAGTTGACCTGCTCTCCCCATGCACGTATACACATGTACACACACACACACACACACACACACACACAAAGAAAATAAAGAGGGACACACACACAAAGGAAATAAAGAGGGAGTGTTTGGGAAGAAACCCATATACTAGTGAATACACAGCAGCCAGACACGTGACCCTAAAATTTAGGAAACAAAGTCAGCGAGCAGGAATTATAGCAGAGGAAACAATAAACAATCTGGGTTTCATCCCCCAGCTCTGTCGCTTCCTAGGGCAGAAGAGACAAAGTGAGTTCCCCTTCACCACAAGCAGAATGCTGCTGGTTTTATGATGCCAGATATGGCCTTGATGGGCCCAGGAGTGTTCTGGGTATCCAGCCCCAGCACCAGGCTCCAGACACATACTACAGCAGTGGTTCATAGCTAGTTAGTGGCCTGGTGAATTAGGACAAAAACATCTATTCTTAGTGAAATGAAACCCAGGAGACATCCCTAAATAAAGTAATATCTGAGAGAATTGCAAAATGTTACAAAAGCTTTTTTGGTCCTTGTCTCTCATTTCTCAGCTTGTTGTTTTGTTTTGTTTTTGTTGTTGTTGTTGTTGTTTTTAAGACAGGGTCTTCTGGGCATGGTGGGCACATATTTAACCTTAGCACTTGGGAAGCAGAGGCAGACAGATCTCCGAGAGTTGGAGGCCAGTCTGGTCTCCATAGTGAGTTCCAGGACAGCCGGGGCTATACTTTATAGAGAAACCCTGTTTCGAAAAATAAAAACAGGCTCTCACTATGTAGCTCTGACTGCCATGGGACTCAATAAGTAGACCTGGCTGGCCTCCAACTCACAGAGATCTATCTGCTTCTGCCTTGGAGCACTGGATTAAAGATGTGAATGACCACACCCAGCTTTTTTGTTTTTAGAGGAGGCTTTATAACCCAATCCGTCAAGTCTCCATCACTCACAATGTTTGACCATAAGAAACTGCCTGCAGAGAAGAATACTAGTCATTTTAGTATAGGTCTGAGCAGGTCAATGCCTCAGTCTCCAGGACTCCAAGCCATTCTTTAATCTCCTCCTCTAGGATCTCACGCTTGTACTCTAAGCATGAGCACTGCCCCGCAATGAGAAATGAGCTAGCCTCTCTTTCGGAATCTCTATCTTCCCTTAGCCCAGATTTCTTTCCTCTTTTTATTCTTTAAACCCTGAGGACCATCCAGGCTCAGAGAAGCAGGGTTTACACATACTGTGTTACTCTTTAGTGCTGGCTTCCTGCCAGGACCACCTGGATACTCTTTCACCTCAGCTCTGACCGGAATATCCTCTAACCGAATCAGCCCACAGAGACCTCTAAAACAGTTTCCTCATCAGTCAAATGAGGAATTACCCAAGTCCATTAAAGCAGCACTTCTCAAAAGATCTATAAAAGTGATGTCCAGAACGTTCCATTCCTCAGGTTTATTTATGGGAGGTGGGTATTGGGGGAAGTGTGGGTGTGCATGCAGGTTTATGTGCTTATTGGTGGTTTGCAGGGGGAAATGAAGGCGGGGTACATATACATGTTACACACATACATGTAGAGGCCAGAGGCCAACTTCAAGTGTTCTGTTTTGTTTTGTTTTGGAGACAAGATCTCTCTAAATAGCCCTTGCAATCCTGGACCCAGGCTGGCCTTGAACTCACAGAGATCCACTTGCCTCTGCCTCTTGAGTGCTGAGATTAAAGGTGTGTGCCACCACCATCTGGCCACACAGAGTCTCTTCCTAGGACCTGAGGTTTTACCAATTAGGCTGAGCCAAGTGCCTACCCAGCCACAGGGATGCTCTTGTTGCCTTCTCCCCAGTGCTGGGGTTACAAACATGAGCCAGTATGCCTGGCTTTTAGTGTGGGTGCTGAGGATTGAACTCACGTCCTCATGCTTGCAAAGCAGCTGAGCCATCTCCTGAACCCTCAGTTCTTTTGGATTTTAAAAAGTTTTCCAGCTCATCACAAACCATACTTTTGTAAAATGTAATAAAAAATGAATCTGTAGAACAGTGAAATCTGAAAACCACATATAACAACAAGCCAATTTTTTATTATTAATTTCAACAGGAATAAAATATATCTGCTGAGTGCTTATTCTCAGTCTCTGAATTGACACAAATGAGTCTCTGGTGACGTGGGGGACACTCCTGTACTTTTCTTTGCCCTAGGGAACACCCCACTTTAACACACTCCTTTCCTCTCCTTAGCAGTCTTGGCAGGGAGTGGGGCCTCAGTGTCCTCCCCAACCCCAGATACTATGGGGAGCCCTTCAAATTCTTATTCACTGGGTCAGATGAAGAGAAAGTCTTATTTGTCTCAAGCATCTAGTTTTCATCCAGCCTGGAGCCTGTGGGAGGAAATGGCAAGAAAGCTGGCTGGATGAAAAACCATACTTCTAAATGCTTCTAAACACTGCCATTCAGAATAGGAACTTGCTCCATTGTTGCTGGGGAGGGGAAGCTCACTTGGACATTTAGAAGTGAATATCAGAGCTGGAAGAAAGAAGATAAGTACTGGACCAGTCTCCCTGCCCTTTAACGAAGAAGCTGACCTTCTGAAAGATTGCAATACTTGCTCAAGACCCACATGATTTTTAGAGTCAGAACTGAGTCTCTGAGCCCTGGCCACTCCATTGCTACTAGAGAATTCTGCAGTTTTCTGGCATGCCCTACTGAAGTGGGCCTCGTTTTCCACTCTGCCTGATGTCAGCTGGAAGAGAGATAGGGCTACTTCATACATGGCAGGGAGTAATGATGCCCTTATGATTGAGAGCCCATGCCACCATCCATTCATGACTCATTGGCTAATGCAATGTTTGAGATCTTAACTAGAAATCACAGTTGGGTACACAGAACTTTCTTCATCTACTTGATCTAGTTGGATGACTGCATTTCCCTCGCCTATGTGAAGGGTTTCCTCCACTTCACATAGCAGTCTTCAGCCAACCTAAGGCTGACTCCTTGAAAATGAATGTCCAACCATTTATCCCGATGTCCTCCTGAGTCACGCCCTCGTGGACCCAAAAATGGCTTGTCAGCTGGCTGCAAGCTCAGCTTGCTCTGACTGTGGGTTTGCACCTAGATATCTAGAAATTCTATTGCCACATTCAACAAGCTCAGCTGAGGCATTTCCTAAGCAGGTGACATTTGTGCTATCATGTTACAGTCCCCAAATACAATCTGATTCATCAGTTATATCTCAGTAAGGATAGGAGGAAAATAGTGTATTAACTTTCTTACAATATATTACTGGTAGTAATATTTTCAGATGGGGAAACTGAGGACCAGAGTTTCAAAGTCACTTGCCTTCAGCTAGTTAATGGAATGAGTATGAAGGACCTTTTGGCAAAGCATCAGAAATTGACATTGTTTCTTCTCTTGCCTCTCTAGGGTGCCATCAAAATGGAGTCATCAGAAACCAGTTTGTGCCTCCTCATGTGCCTGGAAACCAGAGGTCCAATCAGAAAAGCCTGTACACCTCTATGGCCCGCCCACCCTTGCCTCGGCAACAGTCCATAGGCTCAGACCGATTGTCACAGACACCAGAGAGCCTGGATTTCCTTAAAGTCCCAGACCAGGGTGCTGCTGGGTAAGATTTCCCATGTCTTGTGGTAAAGCCAGTGAACTCTACTCCACCAGTCATGCAGACTGATGATTTCTGTGAGCTCTCATTTCTGAAGTTCAGTTTTCTTCCCAAGTGATTTATAACCTGTGGCTGTGGGGCCAGGTTGATAGCAACATAGCCCATTCCATCCCCTGGGAAGGGGCTTACCCTGGAAATATCAATGGCATGTGATCTCAGTCACAAGAATCTCCTAATGTTTTCCTCTGACTGTACTTGTTATCTGCACAAATGGAACATTTCATAGTTTTAGCAACATTTAGGATGGGATACCAAAGTCTGGGAAGAAATGGCTCAGCAGTTAAGAACACTTACTGTCTTTGTAGAGGACCCCAGTTCTGTTCCCAATACACACATGCCAGCTTATGACTGTTATATGACAAAACATTTCCTGGGGAAACATAACACACATGTCTATTCATCCTCAGATAGGAATCCCTTGACAGACCCAAGTATGGATACCACCATAGTCTTTACTTGATGAAGCAGTGAGCTTTAAATTGGGGTTATTTACAGGGCTAGGGGTGAGGGGTTACTTACAGAAACAGAAATGACTCAAAGACAGCTGTGCCACCAAGGCCCACCCCAGCATGGGTGACAGCCCACATGCGTGGATTTCAGGTGTCATCCACTTTCTTACCACCTTATTATTTGAGATATATTTCTCTGAGCCTAGAACTTATTGATTGGCTAGACAGCCTGCCTACTCAGCCTCAGTAGTCCTCCACCTCCCCAGTGCTGGGATTACAGGCACACACTGCCCTATCCAGCTTTTGGTGTGGGTTCTGATTATCTGAACTCAGGTCCTCATGCTCTTGTTACATTTCCCAGGAAGAACCACATGGTGCATAGAAATCTAAGAGCAACTGGTGTCCGATTGATACAGTTCATGGAGTGGTGGGTTGGGAAGGTACTGCTAAGGTAGTGGGCTTTTCACTGGTCCCAGATGCTATTCCTGAGCATCACTAAAACAGTCCCCAGTTTGCTCCTGAGCTCTGTTCTGTGTTCCAAAATAGACAGGGGATTATAAGCAGCCACCCTCCGAGTCTCCTGGCTCTGTCTGCTGGCTTCCTATTGGCTTTGGTTTTGGCAAGCAACACCGTCTTTTGAGCCTGCGTTGCAAGTTGCAGACTTGCATATGGGCCAGCTGGGAGCATCTGCCAGCCAAAAGTAGGAGCGCTGGGTCTTCACCAAGGCTGCTCCCTTCCAGCCCTTCAACCTGCAGGCCCTCCCCTGCCTCCAGGCTCTGATGCTGTGTACACTTGGTGCCACCTGGGAGACTAGCAGGGAGGCCAGGAGGAAGCAAACTTCAACGGTTCCACAGGCAACTCGATTTTCCTGTCTGTCCCATGTATACTCTTAAATTAGCACACTAAGTCCAGTAGCTACAAGAATTCTAGCCTGTCTTCTCATTACACACCTAGCCATGCTTTGTAGACAGTCCTTAAAAAGCAGGAACTTAGCTGAGCATGGTGGCTCCTGCCTTCAATTCCAGAACTTAGGAGGCTGGGGCAAAAGAAGTATCATAGTTTTGAGTTCCAGGCCAACTTCAGCTAAAGACCAAGGCCATGTCTCTAAAGAAAGAAAGAAAAACACAAGGAGGTAGGGAAGGGGGGAGGTATGGGGAGAGATGGTTCAGTAGTTATGAACACTGGCTGCTTTCACAGATGACCTGTGTTTAGTTCCCAGCACTCACAAGGGTGATTAGACACCCTCTTGTGGCTCCTGGGGCACTGCACTTGTGTGGTGAACATACATAAAACACACATGCACATAAAATAAAAATAAATGCTTCTTCTAAACAAACAAACAAAGGATAGGAAGTAGGAACCTAGCATTTGTTTACTACAACACAAACTTGAAAACTGAGTTTCTAATGTGGCAGAAAATTTGGCTGTGGCATTTCAGGAAACTCATGGTTACCTAAATGAAACAGTTTCTCTTTGCCAAAAGGCAAACAGTGTTGGAACTCAGAGAGAAGCCCAAACCGGTGCTTTCTCTATAGACACAGGGATTCCTATTGATCTCAAAGTGCCAAAAGCTTGCCTTGAATGCACCAGCCTAGAACCGGAGCACCACAGCCCCTTCCCAGGTCCTCCACATCCTGGGCTTATCTTCCCTTTCCCTCCCTGCCCCTCGGTGTCCTCTTTCTTCACAGACACATTTTGTAAAGCCTTCATTTCTTCTGGATCTTGTAACGTGGCTTGTACCAAATGGTGTCATTAGCACCTCAGGTTTGTTCAGGAAAATGTCGGTTAATTTCCATGTAGCCAGTTGATTTGGGAGAGAGCAAGAAGTTCACTAAATTATCATTCCAACAAGTATTGTCTGCCTGTCTGTCTCCTCTCCTCTCCTCCCCTCTTCATCCACTCCTGTTTCTGTAATGCTGGTGATGGAGCCCAGGCCCCTACTCATGCTAAGCAAGTGCTTTACCACTGACTACACCGTTGACCCCTCAAGCTTCTCCACCTTTGTCTTGTGGCATTCCTGCACATGACTGTCATCCTGTCATCATTCTCCAGATGACACTAAGCTTTAGTGATGCTGTCGGAGTAAAGATATGCACTGATTGGGGTTTGTTTTTTTTTTCCTTCCGGTCATGGCAGTGCACACCTTTAATCCCCCCACTCAGAAGGCAGAGGCAGGTGATCTCTGTGAGTTTCAGGCCAGCCAGGGCTACATCATGAGACCCGTCTCAAATGATCTGCTCTTCTCAAGGGAAGAAGGCAGACTCTGCAACACTCACAGAAGCAGCCACTCCCTCACCTTCTCACTGATTCCTATCGACTCTTGATCTGGCCACCGAGTGCGCTGGACAGCCCTCCCTCTGGTCACTGCAATGGGATCTGCCGGCAGTCCACTGTGGAAGAATGGAAGCCAGGACTGGCTATGTCTGTTGCTGCTTTCAGTCCCGCGTTCTGTTCCATGAGAGAATGGCTGCAGGAGCTTCCAAATATGCTCCGGAGGTTAAGCCAACTAGAAGCCAGGGAAAGAGAGTAATAGGACAGGTGCTGGGTGCAGGGCTTCCTTGCATACAACAAAGGAGGAAAGAGCTGGAAGCTGGAAGTGCTGCCTGGGTGTCTCCATTCAGACAAGACTCTCCTAATGGAGTCATATTTTCAAAGGGCTTAAAATTTCCAGCAAGCATCCAGTAGCAATAGTCTCAACCTACAATCTACAGGAGCAGCCAGAACCTTGCCCGAGCCGACTCTGGGTCTTAGGAATTCCTGGCACCAGCTCTCATTACTTCCAGTAATGTCTATGGTTTCAACCTTTGGAGCAGAATGTGATTTTTAAAGCCAATACAATAAGACTCTATTCTTCTCCTTCTTGGAAATTCACATCTGCAGAACAAATGCAGTGATATTCAAAAGCTTAACCTCCGCTCTCCCTGGCACACCCACCTTGGGAATAATGGGAGCTGCTCAGAAAGTGGTGTAGTGCGTTTGGAAGGACTAGGCATGAGTCTGGCTCATATGTTAGTCCCTTTTGCGTTCACTCATCAATCATCTACTGAGCTGCTGGTGGGGCAGCTCATGCCTGTCACTTAACTTGGTGTTTTCATATATATATAATGGGGAGAATAAGATGCCAGTATTGAGAACTGGTGAGGTGACTCAGTAGGGAAGGGTATTTGTCACCCATCCTAAGGACTGGTGTTTGATCCCTAGGACCCTCGTGGTAGGAGAGAACAGACCCTCTGACCTCCACACAGGAGCCCTGGCAAGCATTACACACACCCTGGCAAATTGATTAATTAAACATTTCAAAATGGATAATAAACGAAAGGCCCACCTTTCTGTGTTTTCTTAAAGATTATAGAAGGACAAAGAATATAAGAAAGCACAATGCAACTTGAGTGGGGGTTGGGGGAGAGCTGTTTTCCTGTGGTTCTAGGGGTCAAGGCCAGAATCTCACACATTCTAAGCAAATTCTCTACCATGTTCTTTTGCATTTGTTCCTAGGGAGCCAGGCAGGGGGACACTCCCTAGCACACACGGACTTGTGGTGCAGTTGTGGTACAGAGCAGAGACAGGGCACACTGATACAGGGATGCTGCAGCTGTCACTAGACACTGTAATCAATCTGGACAACTTAAAGTCACAAATCCCTTCTTGCTCTAAGTGTCATCACTGTTCAGCATCACACCCACATCCCATGGGCCAGGGCAGGGCCATCAAGTAGTCCTCAGTTTGAAGATGTTGGATGCCAGTTAGGTTTTCCTATCTCAGGAGAATTTCCCAGCACTCTGTGAGGTCCTGAATGTCAACTGGAGTTGATCACAGTGCCTGTACAATGGTCTTCCCAAGCCACTAATGTAGGATTCATCTTGCAGGGTAATTTCTCTGCATGCAACTCAGATGTGCTGTACATATTTCCTTAGGAAAAGTGGATTGCATTCTAGGTTATAGTGTGATTATACTTGAGTAAAATGCCCTGCTCCAAAAGGGGAGGGGGGGAGAAAGAGAGAGAGAGAGAGAATAATATAATTTTTTAATTAAAAATTACAGATATTCAGATACTAGATTTGTTTGGTAGTGTGTAGTTTCATAGCTATATACTAGCATGTGTCTGCACAGATTCAGACAGGCCCATAGATAAAGTAAACTTTGACTATTGAAGTATCAGAAGGGATAGAAACTTTATTGTTAAACTGAGATTCTCACTGCAGTCAGTCCCCATCCTCCCAGTGAAGGATCTGCCTTTATAACACAGCTTTTAATCCTGGAGTGGGGGTGGGGCATAATTAGAAATACAAACAGCACAAAACAGCAGAGGGGTCAAAATTACCCAAACCTTGTACAGCCAGTTCAGAACAAGTGGAGAGAAAGCCTGCTGCTTGTTTTTATTTGATTTCTGAGACCCGATTTGTGTCAGTCTGGCCTTGAGCTCACAGAGATTTTTCTGCCTCCGCCTGCCGGGTGCTGGAATTACAGGTGTGTGCTGCCAAGCCTAGCTCGGGAAAGCATTTTTATTTTTATCTTATTTTATGTGTATAGGTGTTTACCTGGATGTCTAGGCATCATATGTGTGCCCAGTACCCTCAAGAGCCAGAAGAGAATGTCAGATCCCTAGGAACTAGAGTCACAGACAGTTGAGATTAAGCATGTGGGTGCTGGGAACCAATCCAGGGTTCCCTTTAAGAACAGCAAGTGTGGGCTGAGGAGATGACTCCAGAGGTTGAGATTGACTGCTCTTCCAGAGGTCCTGAGTTCAATTCCCACACATCACATGGTGGCTCACAACCATCCATAATGAGATCTGGTGCCCTCTTCTGGTGTGTAAGCAAACAACATGCAGTAGAACACTGGATACTTAATAAATAATAAAATCTTGAAAGGAAGGAAGGAAGGAAGGAAGGAAGGAAGGAAGGAAGGAAGGAAGGAAGGAAGGAAGGAAGAGAGAAAAAGAACAGCAAGTGCTCTTAACCACTGAGCCATCTCTCCAGCTGCAGGAAAGAATTTTCAGAGGAGGATGAATTTGCGATATTATTATTGGAAGGGTTTCCCAAGCACTGAAACTGAACAGAAGTGCCTGAATTGCAACAGTTGGCCAGTTCCTGGGGTATGTGGCTTAGTTTAGTTTTTGTCTCCTTGACACAAGCTAGGGTTATCTGGGAAGATGAGCCTCAACTGAGGAATTACCCCCACCAGATTTACCTGTGGTCAAGTCTATGGAACATCTTGTTTAATGACCGATGTGGGCAGGGCTCCCCCTAGGTCCTGGGTTGTATAAGTGAGCAGCATTCTTCCATGGTCTTTGCTCAGCCCCTGCCTTGAGATCTGCCCCGATTTCCCTTTGTAGATGTCCTGTAACCAGGACAAGTGAGCCAAAAATCCCCAAGTTGCCTTGGTCAGTGTTTTATGGCAGCAATAGGAAGCAAACTAAGACATGTGGTAAATACACACACCGTGACCATATATATGTCAGGCCATGAGCATGGCTATACTCATGAAGGGGGCATGGACTGGCAATCACGCAGTCACACCGAGTTAGCAGTGTTCCCACTTCACATCAGTGAGACACTTTCAGAACCTCCAGGACAGAGACAGAAAACCAGTTCTGAAGGGACGAAGCTTGCATATTTATTTCCTTTCCTAAATTAATTGTTACGTTTGTAAGAGTTAGCTTTCAATGGTTATGTTTCACAAATTGTTGACACAATTCCTGGAAGTTGGAGCAGTCAGCTCTGATGGGGACTGAGCCAGCTCTGCGCGGGGGCCCTTCTGCACTGAGTTGGCAGTCACCCTGGCTGAGAGTGGCCAGCTCCTACTACCTAAGAGACCTCATTAATCAATTTCTGGCAGTGTGTTGAAAGCCATTAGTTCTCCATATTTATTATGCAGTATTGCCACCTAGTGATACAAAAGAGATTGGCTGGGTCTCCCAGGCTGTTGGGGCTTTTTCTAACCCAACCTGGGTAAGGGCCGTTGTGACTGGCTGAACCCTATGCTGCTTCCAGATCCCCTACAGACAGTGTGCCCCTAGTCAGCATAGACTTATAAAGTTTATAGAAGCTGGAGCTGTCCTGGGCTTTGTTGCTGTCCCCAAGCCTGGGGACAGAGACCAGGTTCGGGGGCCTCACCCCCACCTGGCATCCAGTGCCCACCCACCTCCACCTTCCCACCTGCTGCAGCTAGTTCACACCTAGTGCACATCTGTCTGTCATCACAGGGACGTGGCCTCTTGAAAGCATGGCTGAAAATGGAGCAATGGGGCTGTGTAGAAGGCTGTCCCCTTCACTCTCTGTTCTTACAGGTGTTAGTAGACGTGGCTGGGCCTTAGAGACAGCCCTTCCCATGTTGACACTTACCTCAGACCCTTCTGTAGGTGCGAGCATGTTGTGCTGCGTGTGTGGATGGATGTCAGAGGACAATTTTTGAGAGTCAGCTCTCTCCTTCCACCATGTGGGGCTTGGGACTCAAACTCAGGTTGTCAGGCTTGGCAGCAAGTGCCTTTTTCCCACAGAGCCATCTCACTGGCCCCACCCCTACCCCCAAGGAGGGTGCATAATCCAAGTTCCCTTTGTAGGCTTTGCTTTGGGTTGGCCTTAAGCAAAGTGGGGGGAGGGGAAAATGTTTCCTGACTTTCTCTGTCCTTTTTTTAAGGTGTTCTATATAAGCATTTGTAATAACTGTTCCAGATGCAAGTTTAAAGAACTCGCTTATCCTAGGACTAGGACTGTAGCCCAGTTTGCCTAGCATGTATGAGGCCATGAAGACAGTAGTGCATGTCTGTAATCCCAGCCCTTGGGATCTGGAAACAGGAAGATCTGAAGAAGTTCAAGGCCATCCTTGGCTACATAGCGAGTTTAAGGATAACCTGGGGTACATGAGATCTTGTCTCGAAAAAGAGCTCACTCAAAGGAACAAGTTGAAATTATGCACCTTAGAAACACTGTGAATGATGAATTAAGGCAGCATAATATATATATATATATATATACATACATATATATATGTATATATATGTGTGTGTGTATATATATATATATATATATATATTAATATTAGCTGGCAAGATGGCTCAGCAGGTAAAGGTGCTTGAACTACACAGTTTAGTCCCTGTCTCATATGATCCTGCTCTCTCCACAGAGTCCGAAGACAAACAACCAGCCGGCCTCCCCCAGCAGGGGGCAGACCGAAGCCCCAACCTAAGCCCAAGCCTCAGGTGCCACAGTGCAAGGCTTTGTATGCCTATGATGCTCAGGACACGGACGAACTCAGCTTCAATGCCAATGATGTTATTGATATTATTAAAGAAGGTAAGTGCATGGCTGGCTGCAATAGCTTCCCAAAGAGCATGCAGGGAGTTCATGGGTTCACTTAGCAGAAGTGTGTAGACCAGTGTTTCTCAACCTGTGGGTCACAACCCCTTTGAGGGTCAAGTAACCTTTTCTTTCACAGAGGTTGCAGATCAGATATACTGCATATCAGATATTTACATTATGATTCATAACAGTAGCAAAAGTATGTTACAAGTAGCAACAAAAATAATGTTGTGGCTGGGAGTCACCGCAGCATGAAGAGCTGTGTTAAAGGGCTGCAGCATTAGGAAGGTTGAGAAACCACTGGTGTAGAGGTAAGTCATCCAAACTTCTCAGTTTGGATGTCAGGGGTTCAACCATGTCAGGGGTTGAACCCAAGGCCTTGGGCGTGCTAGGCAAGCACTGTACCTGGCTGTGCTCTCAGCACCCTTTTGACTTTTTATTTTAATATGGAGTCTCACTGAATTATCTAGGCTGGTCTTGAACTCACTCTATAGCCAGGCACAAGTTCAGACTTATGATCCTCCATAGTTGGGGGAGAGTTTTCAGACAAATCCATTTCCCACTGAATGAGTGGGAAACCTTGATTTTCAGAACTTCCTGAGTTTTGTCACTGTGGTGAGAGTGGAGAGCTCACATCCACGCGCTGGGGAAATAGCTCCTCTTTCAGAGGAAATAAGTGGCAGCAACTATCTGAATTCTTCACTTCTCCCTTCAAAATAATGACTTCAGATTTGTTCTTCATTCCACCAAACCAAGATTAAAAATCCAAATAAATATTTACATGTATTATAAAAACAAAAATGTTCTAGAAGTATGACAGTTGTGTTCCTAGTCATGTGGAAAGGGTCTCCTACAATTGTAAAAATCTGAGAAGCCGGAAAATCACAGTTGTTGGGCGAGGGTATAGCTTAGCTGGCAGAGTACTTATCTAGCTCAAGGCCCTGAGCGTGATTTCCTGCACTGCATCTAACAAGAAATGTGGGCACATTCCTGAGATCCCAGAACCCAGGAGGTAGAGGCAGGAGAACCAGAAGTTCAAGGTTATCTTCTATTGCATAGGAAGTTTGAGGCCAGCCTGGTCTACAGGAGACCCTGTCTGAAAATAACAGCAAGCACAGATGTTGATAAACTTCTGAAATATGGAAACATTTTAAGTTACGCTGAGAAGGACCCAGTGACAGGAGACAGATGAAGATGGGACGGAGTGCCCAGGACTGAGGCAGAACCAGGTTCTCCCACAAACAGACTCTGAGTTGGGGTTGGGAATGGAAGGGTGATGGAGCGAGACAGGACACAGGGCATGAGTCGCCCTGCACCATGTTGACTCTGGGCAGACTGCTCTGTGCTGGGCAGGCCCGGCCAGGGTGGCTCCTACAGGGCTCACAGCTAGAGGTCTTCTCACATCCACTCTGCAGGCTTCCCACCTAAAGGGATACAATCGATGGTACATTTTCATGTCTGTTTTTATTGCTGCTTGGTTGGCTTTTGGTTTTTCGAGACAGGGTTTCTCCATGTAGCCCTGGCTGCCCTAGAACTCACTCTGTAGACCAGGCTGACCTCAAACTCTGCCTCTGCCTCTGAGTGTTGGGATTAAAGGTGTGTACCACCACCACTGCCTGATTCCACATCTATTTTAAGGAGTTGCTTTTTTTTTTTTTTTTTCTTTTTTTAGACAGGGTCTCATTTAGCCAAGGCTGCCCTTAAGCTTCTGGTTTTCCTACTTCTCCTTCCTGAGTGCTGGGATAACAAGCATGTATCACCATATTGGTTCACACAGTGCCGGGGATAGAACCCAAGAGTTCAGGAATAGCAGGCAAAGCACTGTATCAACCACCCCATCTCCTCAGCCTGGGCCCACGGGAACAGGGCTGTGGCCCACACTCACTTGCATTTTTGCCTCCACAGATCCTTCCGGCTGGTGGACGGGTAGACTACGAGGCAAGCAGGGCCTGTTTCCCAACAACTATGTCACAAAGATCTGAGGCGCCCGAAACTGACGTGCAGGCAGAGGCGTTCCAGGCGTGGACCGGGGAGGGGACTTTCTGGGGAACCCCCCTTCTGATCCACAGTGAGCAAGGCCTGAAGCTATGCTGGCACCTTCCCCACGGAAGACACAGAAAAGCTTGGATTAGGGACAAGGAGCGTCACTCACTCCATCAATGATCCTAAAAGGTGGCCTAAGCCCCAGGAGTGCAAAAAGAACCACCCACTAAGATTTATTTATTGTATTTAAATCTGGTGAGAGTGGCGGGGGCCCACTTTCTGGGGTGTCTATCCCACTCAGCAGGCCCAGGGGACAGCAGGTGGCCACCCTTGACAAGTGCCTTTAGTTGAAGTGCACATTTCATTCCTTCCTCTCTTACACCTCAGACATTCCTCTCCTGCAGGGAGGACCGGCCCTCTGGAGGCTGGACTTGGTGTGAACAGGCACTCCTGTGTCATTGCCAGGGACAAGCCACTCTCAGAGCCCCCAGGAGCCAGGGCCACTAAGACTGCTGTCGGGAAAGGAGCTGGATGCTAGGCTGTTAGTCTTGCTTTCTCTTGGTCTTTGGTTGTAATGTGGCTGGCCCATGTTGGTTTTATGTTTTAACGCTGTTCTTATAATAAGAAAGGTCTTCCCCCGCCCCACCCAAGCTGTACATTTATAAAAAGTGATCATATACTGTATATAGAAAAATCTAGAAGCACGTATGAATGCAGCAGGTAGTATTCCACTGTACCCATTTATTACAGGACTCGTGCACTAGGTACTTACAGATGCGCCCTCTCCTCTTCGCCTACAGAAACAGTCACTGCATTCCTGCACAGCCCTGCAGACCCTCCTTACCTTTTCCCTGTAGGTAATTCTCCTGTGACCCCTCTGCCACCCTCCCCTACCTCTTAAATAAATGGAAAGGAGTCAGTGAAATGCCTTGTTCTTTCATGACATTTATTGTGGGTTATAATCCCCCCCCCAAAAAAAAGATGGTACAGTCGTACCCACTATGGATTTCTCCTGTTCCCATGACTGGAACAAATACCTGGGATGAGCATCTTGTGGGCAGGAAAGCTTAATATCAGTTTATGGGCAGGGCATTGGTGGAACTCGGGAAGCAGAGGCAGGCTGAGTTGAGACCAGCCTGATCTACAAGAGCGAGTTCCAGGACAGGCTCCAAAGCCACAGAGAAACCCTGTCTCAAAAACAAAAACAAAAAAATCAGCTTATGGTGTAAGAGGTCTCTATTCATGCCCCCAACCCTTGAAGTATAACAGGAGAATCAAGAGGGGGCTGGAGAGATGACGCAGCAGTTAAAAGCACTTCCAGAATGCTAGACAGTAGTAGTACACACCTTTAATTTCAGCACTATCTCTGTGAGTTCGAGGCTAGCCTGGTCTGAAAAAGGAGTTCCAGGATAGCCAGGGCTGTTACACAGAGAAACCGACAAAAAAAAAAAAAAAAAAAAAAAGCCCTCCAGAAGACCCTGGTTTAATTCTTAGCACAACCATCTGAGACTCTAGATCCTGGGGATCTGGCATCCTCTTCTGGCCTTCACAGGTACAAGGCATGCAAATGATGCACAGCTGTACATGCAGGCAAAACACCCATCACATATAATAATGATAAATTTTATGATTAAAAAGGGACATGCAGCTCCATAAACTCAGTGAGGTGACCAATGAATGCCTAAAATCCCAGCACTTGGGAAGTATAGGTCTGAGGGTCAGGAGTTCAAGTTCATGCTCAGCTACATAGCCTGCTTGGGACACATGGGTTTCTGTCTACTGACAAACAGAACACCCAAGGAAAACCCAAACACAGCTTCAGAATGAGTCCATAAATGACCTCCTTTGTGCCAGGCTTGATCTATCAAACCCTGGTGAAACGCCACCCTCATCTATGTGGGTAACTTCTGCACTATAGCAGTCAGGCAGCTCAGCGGAAGCAACCCCAGGCCACCACCTGTGGGCACATGCTGCTCTATACCTCACTGAAGACATCCATCCCATCCTCTAACTTCGGAATGTTGGGGGTTTGATCATAGCAAGGTTTTCATGTTTACCACTTTCATTTTACCACATGTGTAACTTTAGCTTTGGATGCTGATTGTGTGCTGTGAGACTCTTCAAAGTGCTTCATGACACCCTAGAAACCCCTGAGTCAGGATATTAATATTTAAGGGAAAAAAATGTATCAAGGGTGACGGCTACTCTTGGTTGTCAACTTGACTACATCTGGAATTAACTAAAACCCAAGTGGCTTGGTACACCTGTGAGAGATTTTTTTTTTTTTTAATTAAGTAATCTAGAATGAGAAAACCTACCTTTAATCTGGGCCACATCTGCTGGTAGCCTATACAAAAGACATGGAAGAAGAAAGTTCTCTCCCTGCTTGCCCTCACCTTGTTAGCAAGTTCATTCCTTTACCTGCATTGGAACCTACTTCTTGGAGACTCTGACATATACTGAAGACCAGCTGAGACATCCAACCTCATAGACTGAACCACTGGATTCTTGCCTTTGTGTTGGCAGTCATTGTTGGACCAGCTGGACCACAGCATATAAACCACTCTAATAATTAAACTCTCTAACTCTCTCTCTCTCTCTCTCTCTCTCTCTCTCTCTCTCTCTCTCTCTCTCTCTCTCTCTCTCTCTCTCAGTTCTGTTCCTCTCAAGAACCCTAATTCATAAGATATAAACCACCTTTGGAATATGCCCACAAAAATCTGTCCTCTCATGATATCCAAGGTTGTCCTCTGGCTTCCACGTGAACATGAATGCATGTGCACACATGCCATCTATTGAGAGAAACTGAGCTCAAGCATCCTTGAGAAGTCACGGACCTTTGCTGCTAGTAAAACTCTGTTCCGTGGTCTCACTTCCTTGCTGTTAATTCTGAAGGAAACTGGTCCAAGGCTGCCACAGGAACAACCTTTACTACCTCAACAAGGGCTATTTATGAAACTGCAATGGGATTTCAAACCATGAAGATGTCCAATGCCACAAAATGCTTTGAGACTTACAGACATCCTCATCAGGCATCTCTGACATGTTCAAGGAAGGGGAAACCAGGCATCACTGGAAACAGGTCTTCCTCTTGGGTCTGCTTCATTCAGCAAGGCAGATCACAGGAGACCAGACAGTGGGATCTACTGTCAGGCAGAAAGCAACTTTCACCATACTCTCAGTAGAGAAACTGTTGAGTGTCTTAGGGTTTCTATTGCTGTGAAGAGATACCATGGCCACAGCAGCTCATAAAGACAGCATTTAATTGGGGCTGGCTTAGAGGTTCTGAGGTTTAGTCCATTACTGTCATGGTGGGAAGCATGGTAGCTCACAGGCAGACATGGTGCTGGAGAAGAAGCCAAGAGTTGTACATTTACATCTCTAGATGGGTGGGCAGCAAGAAGAGAGTGAGCCACTGAGCCTGGCTTGTGCCTCTGAAACCCCAAAGCCCATCTGCAATGACACACTTCCTCCAATACAGCCACACCTATCCTTTCAGATACAACACTCCCTATGAGCCTATGGGGGCCATTTTCAGTCAAACCACTACACTAGGTTAAATGCTGATTGTGGAACTCAGAGTATTGCCGTTTAATAAGGATCAGGATAAACAAATAGGCCAAAGAGATGTTTATTCAGGGAGAAATAACTTACAGCCTAGACAAATGAACACCAGCATACTCTCTCTCTCCTCTCCGCATCCCGCCAGCTCCTCCTCAGACCTAGTTCCACAGGTCACTTCTGCCCCTGGCTCCACTGGGCATGGCCAGTGCCACAGAAGCAGACAAAGTGAATATCTCACTACATACATCAGAGCATTTGGGAATCCTGAAAAACTTGCAGAGTTTCTTGGGTTTGACTCCCTCCTAACACCTGTCAGTATCTTCTCACATTAAGATGTTAGGAAGTGGTTGCTATAAAAGGCACTATGGGGGCTAGGGAGATGGCTCAACAGTTAAGAGCACTTGCTGTGCTTCCAGAAGACATTTGATTCCTAGCACCTTCATGGCAGCTCCAATCCCAGGGGATCCAGTGCCCTCTCCTGACCTTGAAGGGCATAAGGCACATACATGGTGCACATGCGTACATGCAGACAAGAGCTTATTGGTAAAAATAGACTTGTTTATATCTTTTGTTTTACATCAGTGGTTGGAGACCCAAATCCATATCACACCCCTCTGCAGGGGGAGCAACTTAGGATGGGGTAGTTTAGTGGTAGAACACTCTTGCTGAACTTGTACCCCTGTGCCAGGCCTGGGGCTCAGTCCTCAGTAGTGGAAAAGATGTAGGACATGATGGAAGTGTTTAACCCACATGTAGCTAAAACAGAACACCAGGAAAAGTCACACCAACAGCATGTTTGTCTCCCAGCAAGATTTTCACCCATCATGAAGGCTCTGTGATGGGCCTCACCCTAGTGAGACAGCTGTTTCTATGTAGGGCTGAGAGAACAGGTGAGGCTACTCTTGCTTACCCGCTCATTTTAAATTGTGTGTGTGTGTGTGTGTGTGTGTGTGTGTGTGTGTGTGTGTGTGTGTGTGTGTGTGGTGCGTGCGCGCTTGTGCACTCGTGTCCGCCTGTGCCTGTATGTAAGTGCACATGCCTGTAGAGGCCAGTAGTCAACCTCAGTAACTGTCACCTTATTTTGAGGGACAGGACAGAAACCGCCTGTCTGAAAGAGAGTTGGAGGGATGTAGGTAGACAAGGAAAACAAAAGCATACTCCCTGAGCTGGGGGAATCCTTGTTCCCAGGAGACATTGCCTGGGGAAAGGAAACTGCAAGAAAGCATTGGTAGTTGGGTGGGGTGGGATATGTAAATAGGACCCGTCAGGGAGAGGGGAGGACCCATCAGCCTTATAAAACACCCAAGCCAGCTTCACTTCAGAGCCTCTGAGCCTCGGCTTTCCCTGCCAGAGGGGTAGAGCTGTTGTAGCCCCTCTCTCTGCTGCTTGGTCTTGTCATCCCCAGCGTTCAGTTCTTCTGTCTGTAACAGGAAATGAGTTCAGCAAGCGCTAGACAGCCACCAGCAACCCTGTTACATTTCTTGGGCCCTCTTGTCTAGGATTTGAGAAGATCTCCACTCAAGGTCATATGCCTGGCTAAAAATCCTGAAGGACTTGGAAGTGTCCAAGACCCATTGGGCACTCCAAGGGCTCCTTCCGACTAAGGGGACATCCCCGTCGGCCTCTGCCTCCACTGGAAGTGGGGGGGGTGTATGCTTTGAGGCTGGCTGTACAGCTGGGAGGAGCTTTCTCCCTTAAGAACCAGGGTGGAACCACTCCATCACTCCTGAGCCAAGAAACAGCAAGCCCAACCCCAGGAGACAGACCATCTTCCTGGGGAGGAAGGGGGAAGAACAGGCCCCGCACTAATCCACCTGGAAAAGGTAAGTGGGATGGTCACACTTCTGCTTGATGGCTTCCTAGCCCCACACCTGGCTTTGAGCTATAGATAACTAAGTGTAGGCACCTGGGGCTTGGTTGTCTGGAGGAAGGGACAACCCAAAGGCTTGCTCGGCTTTCTGGTTCTCGAGTCCCCAGATGTACAGGTAATGAGTGCCACCCAACTTGCCGTGAGTTGGAGGTGGGAAGTGCCTGAAATTCAAATGAAGGTGACTAGGAGGGCAAGTCCTGTCTCCAAGCTGACAGTCCTGAAGGGCTTTAGCTTTTTGGAACCTGGACCCTACATGGTTACTGGAAGTTTACCCTTGTATGGTCTGTCTCAAAGCCTTGTCACCAAATGTGAACTCGGGTGTCAGGAACAGTGCCACATCAAATCCAGTAGATTCTGTATGACAAGTTGCACAGACTGAGGCAATAACTTCAAAAGAAGGAGGTCTCCTGGAAACGGTTGTGGAACTCTTGGCCGAAGAAAATATTGAGCCTTAGTTTTCTTGGCAATCTCTATTTTTCTATTTTTTTTTTTTTTTTTATCAAAATGTTCCTGAAATCCTATGCTGACATTTTAAACAAAAGATACAAATAAGAAACCATCCTCTGAGACGTGGTCACTGACCATGACCTCGTCTCCAGGTAAACATTTACCTCATTTACATCAATCACATAAGTACAAATAATATTAATAAAAACTTTCCCAACAATAGAACTTCTTATGTCTGTACATGCGTAATGAGAGTAGGTTTAAACATTTGATAGAAAGTCTTTTGGTAAGAAAAAGTCAAAATAGCTCAATATTTCAAAGATTCTTAAGAGCTAGACAACAAATATTAAACAATAACTGACCATAAAGATTTATTAACCCAATCTTAAAAAATAGGTGGTTAGTTGTGGTTAGCCTTAAATGATTTTCTGATTTATTGTTATCTTTGAATAAGTTGTAGGTTACTGTACCTAACAAACGATGATGTCATTTGTTCTATCTGGATTTGCTTCAGCGAACACAATCTCTGAGAAACTATTTGTTATCCTGGATAAAAAGCCTTGCTTGAAAGCTACAAAATACACTCAGATTCAAACTGCCTCTGTGTTTGTTTTTGTTTGCCATTGCCAAATCCTTACCCAGGGGCCCCCATACCCAGCTGGGGTGGTCCCTGGCAGAACAGGGTCTCCCTTAGCTGGACTGTGATGGGGATAGCAGCTCTGACCTCACAAATGCCCCCTTCATGCACGCTCCTCCAGCCCCGGTGCCCCTAGCCTTGCAGGAGACACTGAGCCTGCAGTTCTCTCGGCTTATGGGGCCCGGACTGGCTGGCTGGGGGGCTGGCTTCCATTCCCAGGACTGCACCAATCATGGAGAAAATGAGAGGTCTGTCCACTTCATTATCAATTTCCCAGGTGCCAGTAACAGCTGGAGGCAAAGCAGGGCCAGCTTGCGTGGGAGGGAGGCTGAAAAGGAGGGCTCTGCTGGGTTAGTTAATTCTGTGGGTTTTCTGGTGATATCCTTGGTCCCTCTGGTTCCCATAATCCTTCCTCCCCCTTCCACAGGATTCCCCGAGGTTCGCCTGATATTTGCCTGTGGGTCTCTGCATATGTTTCCATCAATTGCAGTCTGAAGCCTCTCTGATGACAGCTGGACTAGCTAACAATCTATGAGTAGAGCAGAATATTGTTAGGAATCATTTCATTGACTTTTTTTTTTTTTTTTTTGGCCAATCATGTTTAGTTGTATCCTAGGTCTCTGAGCGGTCCAGCCTCTGGGTCCTAACCCTCCAATAGTGTCAGGGAGGGGCTCCCTCTTGTGGCACAGGTCTCAAACTGGATCAGACACTGGTTGACCACTCCCATAATTTCTGTGCCGCCTTTGTCCCAGCACATCTTGTAGGCAGCACAAATTGTAGGACAAAGGTTATGTGGCTGGGATTGGGTCCCAACCCCTCCACTGATGCCTGGCCATAGGAGATGGCTGGTTCAGGCTCCCTAACTCCCTTTGCTAGGTGTCTTAGCTGCCTTAAGTAGGGTCACCCTCATAGATTGCTGGGAGTTTCCACTGCACTAGATTTCCAGCTCATTTTAGAGATGCCCCTGATTCCAGTTGTCCTTCCCAGTACTCTCCCTCCCCCCACCCCCAACCTGATCCCTCCTGTTGCCATGTCCACCCACACCCATGTAGACCCCTCCCTGGCCCTGGCCATCTGAGAAGTCTTTTCTACTTCCCCTTCACAGTGAGATCCATGTGTCCCCACTTCAGCCCTCCTTGTTACTTAGCTTCTTTTGGTCTGTGGATTGTAGCATGGTTATCCCTTGCTTTATGGCTAATATCCCCCTATAAGTGAGCACATACCATGTTTACCTGGGTTTCCTCACTCATTTCGAGACAGGGTTTCTCTCTGTAGCCCTGGCTGTCCTGGAACTAACTCTGTAGACCAGACTGACCTGGAACTCAGAGATCTGCCTTCCTCTGCCTGGGATAAGAGGTGAGCTCCCATCACTTCCTGGATGACCATTGCCCAGCTCTCCACTGGGTCCTATTGCCTGCTCATTTGGCCCTGCACCCGCAAGTCAGTTTCTCTCTATTCTTTCCTCTTTGGTGACTGCCTTTGTTTCTGCCACTTTTCAGGTGCTGTGACATTAAACAGGCAAAGGATAAAGGGCATTCCATAGTATTTAGATTATGGGTAAATTATTCAGAGTGATCTAAATGCTTGTCATAATGGCTTTCAGATTATAAATTAGAGAAAAGGAGTCAAAAGGAATGTCTACTCCAGGAGGGTTTTTAAATGCTGGATTTCTCAGTGTAATAGTCCTGGCTGTTCTGGAACTCACTCTGTAGAAGAGGCCCTGAACTCATAGAAATATGAATGTCTCTGCCTCCCGAGTACTGGGATTGAAGGAGTGCCTGGCTTCAATGCTGGGTCTTGCACAGGCAGGGAAAGATCTAGAATTCATTAAGACCAGAGAGTATTGAAGAATCACATTCTTCAATATTGTAAATGGGCTCTGCCTCCTTCCATGGTCAATAACCAGGAACGAGAGGATGCAGGCACCTGTGTCCGTCGGTAAGCGTTCTGAGGATGCTCTAGAGAAGGGCACATGATCTGGAAAGTGTCCCAACATATCTTTTGTCTGACTATAGATGGGTAGTCACCTACAAAGCCTCCCCTTGATTTCACCCTTTATCTATTCAATGAACAGGCTTTAAGGAGCATGTACTTGGCAGTGGTGACAAACACCTTTAATCCCAGCACTGGAGAGGCAGAGGAATCTCTGTGAGTTTGAAGCCAACCTGACCTACAGATCAAGTGTCAGGACAGGCTCCAAAGCTACAGAGAAACCCTGTCTCAAAAAAAAAAAAAAAAAAAAAAAGACTACTAAGGAATTTCTGTACATGGGCCTGGCCTGAACTGGAGGATAAAAAGGGTTTCAAGTACAAAGTCTCCACAGCTGTGAGCAGATCCTAGTGTGGTCTGGTGTGGACCAGTTCCTTTCTGGGTGAAGCTTGAGAGACAATTGCAGGTCACATGTTTCCCAAGTGTGTCACAATTTCTACCAAGTGTTATCAACAGGAAGCACTTTCAGGGCAGACGCCAGAGGCAAAAGGGGTGCATTAGGTGTCAAGTCACTCAGAACAAGAATTGGTTAATCACCGCAGTTCTGAAGTCAGTCTGCTCTGTTCTGAGCACCGGAAGTGATTCTCATTCAGGGTTCTGGCTTCATATAGATTTTTGGGGGGACAGGGGCTTTGAGACAAGTTTTCTCTGCATAGTCCTGGCTGTTCTGGGAACTCGCTCTATAGACCAGGCTGGCCTCAAACTCACAGATCTACCTGCCTCTGTCACTTAAGTGCTGGGATTTAAGGTGCCACCACCACTGCCTTTAGCTCTGGCTTCCCAGTTAGGTGTGTAGTAGCATCTACTTTTTATTGTTCCTTATGTTTTCCCATCTCAGACACTACCTTGGTCTGTCCCTCACCTGGTCTCCAAGGCCAGGGACTTCTCCTAAGGCCAGAGGATGCTATTATCCTAGTGTACCAGTGTCCTCACAGGTATTCTATCTCTGGAACTATGACAATTTTTCTTCTCCCAAATCCCCAACACTTGAGATGACTCTGGACCTCTCCAAGTCAAGGATTCACTCTGTCTGACTGCTTTCTGTTACAGGTGCTACTTGCACAAATTTGAAGGCTTGGCCTCATGGCTGTATATGAAATATAAGAGAAGATGGATATGAATAGCCAGTTCCTATTGAAAAACAAGAAAAGCAGAGCTTTGGTGGCAGACGCCTTTAATCCCAGCACTCGGAGGCAGAGGCAGGTGGATCTCTGCTAGTTTGAAGCCAGCCTGGTCTACAGAGCTAGTTCCAGGATAGCCTCCAAAGCAATACAGAAATTCTCTCTCTAAAAAAAAAAAAAAAAAAAAAACCAAAAATCAAAAAAGAAAAAAAAATAACAAAAAACAAAAACAAAAACAAACAAGTAGCCTTGGCTGAATACAGATCCAGGCCCAGGGAATATCTGGAATCTTGCTAGAAAGCCTGAAAGGCCCCAGAACTGTAGGTAACCTGTTTCAGTTGGGTGACACTGAACTCAGGGCCACATAACAAGTGTGAAGCTCCCCAAAGGCCTCCTGCCTGCTCACCTGGGGACCAGATAGGAACATGATGGGCACAAGATGCAAACATGAGGAAGGGCCAGCCCTACTTGCCAGTTGTGACTGGTAATTAGAATGGCTTTCTGGAATTTCTGCAAGTGACTAACACTAGGATAATTTCTGATGGTGGGTAGTCCCCAGAACGAGGCAGAACCTGAATTCTGAACTTCTTAAAAGCCATTCATGATGGATGTGAGCTCCAGGCTCTCCCAAGACGACCACTGGCTCATCTTTCTGAATCTGGCTGTCTCCAGCCCTGTGAATCACTGGAAATGCTTTAACCTCAGGTTTTGAGATCATGTGAGGATATAGCAGAACAGTGGTCATCACATTACATGTGTTCAGTGAGCTTGGTAAATGGGGATTCTGGTGTCTCATGGAGCTGGTGGGGTTCACAAGAATGTGATTCTTAGGGCAAACCAAGTGTTTTAAGGACTGGCGGAATCAACAAATGAAGCTATAAGGGTCCTGAGTCCCTATGGCCAGGGACAAGATGGCAATATGAACCTAAGAAATCCTAGACTAGAGGGAATGGGAGATGGCAGGGGACTAAGCGGTGGGCAGCTGTGGAAATCCCTCTTCCCTGGCACAGACTAGACAGCATTAGCTGCTCCCTGTTGACAGGATGGATATGCACATCCAGGTAGACTAGAGAATGAAAGTGGAGAAATCCCTGACCAAGACTTGTCATATTCCAGGATTCCGATGAAGGTACTCATCAGCTGTCTTCTCAAACACGAGGCAGAATTAGCTCATCAGACACTCAAACTCTTCCGCCAGGAGGCATGGCTCCCATACCCTTTGGATGCTTACTTGCAAGAATAGACTGACCTGTGTTTAGAGTCTCAAGAAAAACATGATACTAAGGGTTTGGGAGCTGTCTCCCTCCATTTATAGGCACACTGCAGCTGATTGTGGACACAGGTGTTCAGCTGGTGCTTACCCCAAGTCTAGCCAGGGACTGTCTCAGGTTAGGTAAGAGCACATACTCCTATTGGATTGACCTGAATGCTCACTGCCACTCACCCATGACTTTAAAGGTTAAAGATTCTAAAGGAATGCTTGTCAATCCCCATTCCCAATGCCTGGACCAATAGCTAAGACTCAGCTGGGGAAAAAGCTTTTTCTACTGTTTAAACCCATTCATTGTAGAGTATACCAATATGCACGGGATACCTTAAGAAAATTAATAGCTTTATTTTTCCTCAATACAAAGCACAGTTACGGTAAACCATGCTACATTTCTTCAGTATAGAGTATACAAATATACACAGGATACCTTAAAATCAATAGCTATATTTTTCCTCAATACACAATTAGAAATTAGTCTGAGAAGAGGTTTTGTGAAGGAAACTAGATGAGTATATACAAAATCAGATGTGCACGTTGGGTTCCCAGCTGCCTAAAGCCTGCCCATCAGAGGGGAGGCGAGGTCTTTGATGGTTTTGGAGTTCAGCTGAGGGATCGTGCTGATCTTCAGGAGTCTGCTGCTGGCATACTTGTTCTTGACAGCCTGCACAACAGGGTTTAGTAAGTTTCAGGACTTCCCAGCATACCTAGTCTAACCTACAAGTGTGAAGGTCTATGGCTGCCATCTCCAGATAAGACGGCTTCATGATGCAGAATCCCCAGGCCTCTCCTTATAACACCATGCACCAAGCTGTCTCCTCAACCCCGCTGGTCACACACAGACAGGGCAATAGTTTCAAGATCTGAGGAACAGGCCGGCCCTCTTAGCTACCCGAGAGGTGAAGGGCTCTCTGTCCTTGGTGAGTACCACTGGGACTGACAGCACAAACTGCAAAAAGGACTGGAGAGATGGTTCTATAGTTAAGAGCACTGGAGCCTCTTCAGGAGGACATGGGTTCAATTCCCAGTGCCCAAAGCCATCTATAAAACTCCACTCCTTGGGAATTAGACACACTCTTCTGGCCTCTATAGGCACAAGGCATGTATGTGTTATGCAGACAAAACACCAGTACACATTTTTTACAAAAATGGAACTAAAGGCTCAGTGGTGGTGCCTGCCTTTAATCCCAGCATGAGGGAGGCAGAGTCAGGTAGATCTCTTGAGTTCGAGATCTGTAGCCTGGTCTACAGATTGAGTTCCAGGACAGCCAGAGCTACAGAGAAATCCCGTCTTGAAAAACAAAACAAACAAACAAAAAAAAAGGCAAAAAAAAAAAAAAAAAAGTGTATGGCAACTTTAGAGCTTCACAAATCCCAGCCACTGTGCCTCCATGGTTCACAGTCACCAGAATTACATGCCAGCAAGGCCATGCTGTGTTCTTTGTCACTGGGCCCTTAGGGGTATTCTGATATTTTGTGTCCCTGAGGCACAGCACACCCCACCCCACAGGTCCCTCTCTCTTCTCCATGTTTGTTCACTAGGAACCTTTTCAAAAGGCCTGGATGTAGGCCCTGAGTAACATCAGCTGGATTTGAGTTCACTAGAGGGGACCCAGTCTTCCCAGGCCCATGGCAAACAGCCTTCCCTGCATCCCGTGTGCCTACTCAGGATGCTGATGAAACCATGGGTATGGGAAACCATGGGTATGGGAAACCATGGGTATGGGAAACCATGGGTGGGCTGGCCAGGTGCCAAGGTTAACCAATCAGTCCGCTCCACTCCTTATAGACTGTACTATAAGACCACCATGCTTGCTAGTAACACAATTCCACACACAGCCCAGAATCGGAGGCTTCCCTGAGTTCAGGATGCGAGCACTTACAATGAACTTGGTGAGGTTTTCATTGACTGTCACCACGTTCTTGGCCATGTGCTGCATGACTTCCAGAACTTCGCTCTCCATGTATCCTGTGTAATACTGCTGCTTTAAATTCTGAAACACAAGCAGAAGCCATGAAGGGCTGGCAAATGCTTCCTTCCCTTCAGAAGAACAACACATGCCACATCTCCCATGGGAGCTGGGCTGGTGGTGCAGGCCTGTATCCCAGAGATTGTTCACGGCCTGACAGGACCCCTTAGTGAAACCCTGTATCAAAGGGATAACAATGGAGTGAGGGCCTGAGGTCAATCCCCAAATACGATGAAAAAAACAGAAAAAGCAAAACAAAAAAGCAGGAAAGTTCTTACCTGGTAAAACCCAGTCCAGCCTAAGCCAGCACCAAGCCGTACAGCATGGCTCTGTCCCTGAGACAGGGCTAGCTTAGGACAGTAAGAGGCTCTCAGCTCTAACAGACCAAGTGCTCATGGCACATTTGAAAGCAGCTGCACAGGTCTGGAGTGTACTCTAAGCGACAAAGCATCCTGCCATCCCTTGCTGGGAAAAGGCAGACTGAAACACTTCCCAGAGCAGCACCTGCCTCACAGGCAGGTTGGCAGTGCTAGTCTAAGCTTGCAGGCCCAGCCATGGCACAATGAAAATTGAGCCTTGAGAAGTGGTCATGCCAGTGAAATGCATGGCTTGCACACATGGGGACCTGAGCTCATACAACAAGGGCTCCAGATGCAGCCTTCTTTTCTTTCTCAAACTCACCCATTTGCCCTGGCCCAGCACCTTCTGAGATAGGCAGGAAGCGGCAGCTGCGACCTGAGAAGGGTGATAATGCACCATGTCATAGTCGATGAGTGTCAGCTCCATCAGATACTTGGCTAAAGTGTGTTGTTCCACGTCCACCTAGGGGAGAGCAGCATATGAGTGCCACGAACTTGGTGCACTTCACTCTTACCCTTGTCAAGGACACCCTGAGTTCATAACACCCTCGTCCAGGAGGATGCCCCAAGTTCAGGACACCCTTGTCAAGGACACCCTGAGTTAAGCACCAGATGCTCCCTAAAGAAGCTTTCTCTGAGATGTTTCGGGGAGAGACAGAAGCCAACTTTCCCACAGAGACAGGGTACTCACCTCCCCGGCTTTTGAGGCTCGCCTTAAGAAGTGGAGAGGCAAAGGCCGGCCCAACTCGAATTTCAGCTCTTTCAAAATCATAGTCTCCATTTCTCGGATTTGGGAACTGGTGTAAGCATTGTCTGTGATATAAACAAAGTCTTCGATATTTGGAGAAAACATCTCCTCATATTTGGAAGCCAAGAGCAGAGCCGTGATCCCAACCAGCTGCAGCTTCTTGCGGCAGACGGGCTGAGCCTGATTGAAAACAAAACACACCTGGAGTCACCATTGACCAGATTCGCCAGGCTGACTCGAGCTCTGGCATCCACACGGTGGAAGGAGAGCAGCAACCCTCCAAGCTGCCCTCTCACCTCCAGAGGCTGCACACACAAGTAAGGTACATTTCTGGGGGTTTTTGGTTTTGGTTTTTTGAGACAGGGTTTCTCTGTGTAGCTTTGGATCCTGTCCTGGCACGCACTCTGTAGACCAGGCTGGCCTCGAACTCACAGCCTCCTGAGTGCTGGGATTAAAAGAACTGGAGTCACAAACAGTTGTAAGCTGCCATGTGGGTGCTGGGAATTGAACCCTGATCCTCCAGAAGAGCAGTCAGTGCTCTTAACCATCTCTCCAGCCCCTTTAGTTTTTCTTTTTTTAACTGAAACTTTGCTTTTTCCTTTATTCCTGCTTTTACTACTGGAAGTCTACACACAAAATAACTCTTTCTCTGCCCAATGCCTACACTGAGAACCACACAATCCATCAGTTAGGATTCAAAAGTGTCTCAGCCATTATTTTAAGTGGTAATTAATCACCACTTAGGGCAGAATCTATACTTGACTTGGTCATATGAGTATTGACTTTTAAGTCAGTCTTGGTATGCAAGGGTGCTTTGATGGATAACACCCTAGGTTTTTTGTTTTTTTTTTTTTAATTTATTTTATGTTTGTGAGTGCTCTAGCTGCATGTGCACCTTTATGTTAGAAGAGGGCATCAGATCCTACTACAGATGGTTGTGAGCCTTCATGTGGTTGCTGGGAATTGAACTCAGGACCTCTGGAAGAGCAGTCAGTGCTCTCAACCACTGAGCCATCTCTCCAGCCCCACCCTGGTTTGGGCTGTTCTCAGAGAATTGCAGTTCTCTGGCGTTTCAGCTAGGCTGCCAGTTTTTTCCTTCAGGAAGCTCAGCTTTCCATTTCAGAAGCATCAATGCCATGTTCACAGGGCTACCAGCACCATAGCCCTGAAGCTGCACTCACCTGCAGGAACCGGTCCATGATGGCAATGCACATGTACAGAGTTTCCTGCAGAAGCCTAAACTTGGAATGGACTTGGACCAGCCAGTCCACCAGGATGGCACGCATACGTCCATTTATATCTCTTCCGTCCAAGAAGTGCGGGTTGATGGACTGCAGAACCTGTTGGTGCAATTCAAAAGTTTCACAAGTTGATGTCATTTCCTCCCCACATGCCCAATAAAATCAGCATTGCTAGTCGTCAATCCAAACATAGAGACCTGCCTACCTCAAGCTGCCTGAGATACTGGTAGATGTCCTTCACGTAGTCACTGCAGAGCTGAGGGTTTTCCCAGTCTTCGTTATCTATATCTTCAATCTTGCAGAGCAGAGCATCAGAGAAAGCTTGGCAGAGGTTCTCTTCCTTCATGGAGACATCCTCAGGAGCAGGAGAAGGATCCTACACCAAGTGGAAGACCTGAATTTCTGCACGGCTGGAGAGCCTAGCCCTGCATTCCACACACTGTTTACACAGAGATGGCTTGTTCTCTGTCTCCCTGGTGAGCGCCTGTGTATTTAGTTAGTTAGCTTTGTTCACACAGTAGGTGGTTACTAATGAATGAGTGACCACCGAGGTCAGAGGACACTGAACTGATGGCTCCTGCAATCATGTTTTCACTCTTCCATTACTGCCTTCTAAATTAGACCGTGGCAAGCAGAAAGCAGAAGGGCTTATTCCAGTCTGTGAATAAGCAGGCGATGACCAAGGCTTAGCAGCGCTGAGGCCTGGATCATGACAGGGTGGTTCTTTGTAAACTCACAGGAATTAAAAAGTTATCACTCAAACATTTTTTTTTCTTTTGTTTTTTTTTTTGAGACAGAGCTTCTCAGTGTAGCCCTGGCTGTCCTCGAACTCACAGAGATCCGTCTGCCATAGGTTTAACCATGGCCTGGCTCAAACAAATATTTCATAAGGAAATATAAACCATTATTTGAAAAAGAATAAGTGGCCCTTCTCAAAGTGCCTAATGGGACTTACTTCTAGACCACAAAGAATACTACTAAAGGAGTAATATAAAACCAGAGCACAGCCCTGCCATCCAGCAAGTTTAAAAGCTGGAGGTGCTGACTCAGGCCTGCAGTCTCAGCTCTAGGGAGGCTGGGCTAGAAGGATAGCCAGGAACTAGAATCCAGCCTGACCTCCAGAGTCCCAGGTTAACCGAGCTAGAGTGAGAAAATGATTCAAAAATAAGAAAAAAATAAGACCACACAGGGAATTTTAACTAAGTTGAAGATTAATAATTTCTAGTCTTAAGAGTAGGAAACAAGGAGTGAAAGGGAAGGGAAGAGGCAGTTCAAAACATGATATGCCTTTTAAGGGATATACGAAGGTCCAGACCAACGAAGGCTAAGCAGGGATGCCTGCCATTCATTCAGAATTTACAAACCTCGGAGAAGTAGAATGAATGAGATTCAAATCCTGGAAAGAGTGAACCCTTCCAAGAGTGAAACTAAGACATTTCACTTAGTGCTGCAGGCCCACTGTGCCATCCTCTGAACAGTGTCTGCTGCAGAGTTTAAATAAATGAAGCCAGATGAGATGCCAAGAGGATCAGTGCTTAAGCCAGCCTGGGCTACACAGCGGGAGCCTGCTGCTAAAATTTGGTGGTAGTAGTTCATAGTAGTATAGAATATTCAGACAACAAGGATGGTGACAGGTACTGTATCACCTCACCTGTGTGACCTGAAAACTCAGATCCCACTCAGAGCTGGTGGAATGGTTATCAGACGGCTGGGAGCAAGGGTCAGTGGGTTCAAAGTCAGGGCAGTCAGAGGTATGCTACTGCATAGCAGGGCAACAACAGAGAGTAACCACGCTGCTAACCACACCACACCACATTGAAAATCTCTCCCTTGTTTTGTTTCTTTGAGAAGGGTTTCTTTGTGTAACAGCTCTGGCTGTTCAGGAACTTGATCTGTAGACCAGGCTGGCCTCAAACTAACAGAGATCCGCCTGCCTCTGCCTCCTAAGTGTTGGGATTAAAGGTGTGCACCACCACTCCTTGCTAAAGCTTCTCCATTTTAGGTGAACACTGACACTTCATGAAACTAAAGTGCTCTGGCCTTGAGAGTTAAAACAACGTGTTTTCCTAGTTTCCTGCCCTCCCCACTGACCCATCAGTCACCTGTCTCTATAGCTACCCTCAGCAAAGGCCAGTGGCAGACAAAAAAAGGAAGACTGCTAGTCCCTTTCTGCCTGACAGCTGCCCCATCCCGTAAGCCAAACGGGTTCTGATTCTACAGCAGACCTCGACAGGTCCGTCCTGAATGCAGCCTATTCTGTTACTGAGTGGCTGTCCCTCTGTCTTTCCTTCAGAGCCGCCTCACAATGTGCTGCACAGTCTCCCAAGCTTAGGGGGAAGGACTCCGAATGTCTCACTACTAAGAATGGTCCAGGAGATAAATGTTAAAGTTCATTTGCCTGGTGTGTGTGTGTGTGTGTGTGTGTGTGTGTGTGTGTGTGTATTTCAAAAGGTCACATTATTACTCAAGATTAAGTGTCATTTTTATGCACTAGTTGAAAAATAAAAAAATATGGTAAATGTGAAATTTAAACATCATTAGTTAGGTTCAGCAACTCAACATTTGCCCTTAAAAATGAATTAGTAAGAGCAATTTTAAAATGACAGAAGTAATAAGCAACCCATCTTGATTGATATAGATGCCTTTTTTCTTTGCTTCAGTTTTATGTGAAAGTCCGAATTACTTGTTTATTCATATATTTTGAGATAAAGCCATACGCCCTTGGCTGGCCTCGAATTTTGATCCTCCTGCTGAGATTACAGATGTCCACCATCATGACTAGTTCATGCAGTGTTGGACAATGAACCTAGGGCTTCATGTGTAAAAGCAAACACTCTACCAACACTCTACTTCCCTTGCCCCTGAAGCCTGAAATTATTCAAAAATGAAACTACCATTAATATTTTATATACATGCATGCTTTTAAGAGCAAATCTGAGCCAGGTGGTGGTGGTACACACCTTCAATTCCAGCACATGGGAGGTGGATCTCTGAGTTCCAGGACAGCCAGAGCTACATAATAGGAAACCCTGTCGCGAAACATTGCCCCCAACCAAAAAAAGAGCAAATCCGATTTTACACAGTACATAATGTTATAATCTGATTTTGTCACTTAAGGTCCCAAACATTTCAGCATCTTTAATGCTGTACTAATTCATATTTATGGCTGCATAGTACCTCATTAAATACATTGAATGACTCTCCCAGTTAAGATCATTTCTGTCCCATATATATCCATTGGCCAGGTATGGTCACACATGCCTATAATTCCATCACTTGTGAGGGAGAATCCTCTAAGTCTGAGGTCAGCCTGAGCTACAGTGAAAGACCCTATGGATCCTACGAGATGGCTCAGTGGGTAAAGGCACTTGCTGCCACCCTAACACTGGGACTCTCATGAAGAAAGGAGAAAAGCAATTCAGTAAAGTTATCCTCTGACCTCCAAATGTGGGTGCAAATTCAGAACCTGCCTCTCTCTCTCTCTCTCTCTCTCTCTCTCTCTCTCTCTCTCTCTCACACACACACACACACACACACACACACACACACACACACACAACATTTTTAAAAAGTAAGGGGGAGTCTAAAGACGTGGCTCAGTGGGTAGACATTAGCCTAGCATGCTCGAGGTCCTAGGTCCCAGTACTCATTGTGATCCCAGGACTTGCCAAGAGAAGCAAGAGGATCAGAAGTTCAAAGTTACCTTAAGATACACAGTTTGAGGCCAGCCTAGGTTACATGAGATCTTGCATCAAACAGATGCACACACACACACACACACACACACACACACACACACACACACACACACACACAGAGAGAGAGAGAGAGAGAGAGAGAGAGAGAGAGAGAGAGAGAGAGAGAGAGAGAGAGAGAGAGAGAGAGAGAGAGAGAGAGAGAGAGAGAGAGAGAGAGAGAGAGAGAGAGAGAGAGAGAGAGAGAGAGAGAGAGAGAGAGAGAGAATGGAGGTAAAATCCAGACCCTAATGCCTACTATCACAACTGCAACTTTCCTCCTAACTTAATCTCCTGCTTCCTTGGACAAGCTTCAGACTATCGTGGACCTGCAGACTCCTCGAGCACAGGGTTATGTCTGATTACATACAGGTCTATTACATCTTGGCTGTGATGATGCTGTTGCCCTTTATCACGAAAAAGGCACAGTCTTAAGTTGCTGTGATAAGACACCACAACCAAGGCAACTTACAGAAAGAAACATTTAATTTGGGTCTCACAGTTGCAGAGGGTTAGAGCCTACGACCGTCAACATGTCAACAGACAGGCAGGCATGGTGCTAGAGTAGTAGCTGAGAATTTACATGTTGGTCCACATGTAAACACAAGGCAGAGAGAGCTAAATGGGAATGGTGTGAACTTCTGCAATCAGCACACCTCCTAATCCTTCCCAACAGTTCCACCAACTGGGAACTAAGTATTCAAATATATGAGCCTATGGGAACCATGCTCACTCAGGCACCTTTGCCTGTCAAGGTTTTTCAGAATCAGCACTGAAGCTGGGGAGACGGCTCAGTTGGTAGTGCTTGCCCAAGTTTGATCCCCAGAACCCAAATCAGTATAAAAAGAGCAGTGGGGGCATGTGCTATGGAGTCTGAGACACACAAATCTTAGAGGCCTCACTTTGGGTGAGTTCTTAGCCAATGATAGACTCTGCAAGGAAGAAAAGGAAAAAAGTCAGGCCTGACATGATGGTACATGCCTTTACTCCCAGTACTGAGAGGTAGGCAGTTCTATGAGCTCCAAACCAGCTGGGGCTAGCTACATAGTGTGACCATATCGCAAAAAAAAAAAAAAAAAAAGTGCATGCCACCTGAAGGACACATCTAAGATTGTCCTCTGACCTACACACACACACACACACACACACACACACACACACACACACACACACACACACACACACGACACACACACACACACGTCTGAGGACCAAGTAGCCCTGGGCCACTGAATCCTTTAGAATCTGTGTCCTACTTGAGGTGTCTTCCACAGACTGAGGGAAACCCCAGCCATCTGACACTGCAATGCCTGCAGTCATTAGTGACACCCCCTAAGATTGGAACATATGTCCCTCCTAGATATGCTTCCTGAGGCAAGAGATTTCTAGAACCTTAACACAACTGGATGTGGACAGTAAGTGTTCAACCTAGGTATTTTTCCAATATGTGTGAAGTTTCAAGCATACCAACACACAGACACACACACATACACAGAGAGAGAGAGAGAGAGAGAGAGAGAGAGAGAGAGAGAGAGAGAGAGAGAGAGAGAGAGAGAGAGAGAGAGAGAGGAGAGGAGAGGAGAGGGAGAGGAGAGGAGAGGAGAGGAGAGGAGAGGAGAGGAGAGGAGAGGAGAGAGAGAGAGAGAGAGGAGAGGAGAGGAGAGGAGAGGAGAGGAGAGGGGAGGGGAGAGGAGAGGAGAGGATGAAGTGTTTATTGCTATATCTTGGGACTCGGACAATGTCTTTCTCATAGTGATTATATATGAGAGCATGCTTACACTTGAACTTATGGGAAATGGGTAAGCCACCAGGTCCCTTAGCATTCTAAGTCCAGTTGAGCTACTCAGTTATAGAGACTACCATTAATCAATGTAGAATTATGGGATTACTACTGGGTGGTAGTGGCTCACGCCTTTGATCCCAGGACTTGGGAGGCAGAAACAGGCGGATGTCTGTGAGTTCAAGGCCAGCCTGGTCTACAAAGCAAGTTCCAGGACAATCAGGGCTACACAGAGAAACCCTGTCTCAAAACACCAAAAAGAATTATGGGATTACCTTATTTTTATGTGAGTCTCAGGTCATTCCTAGTATGTAGTATTTTAAGATGTCTCAGCGGTTCCCAGCACTGGCTGCTCTCCCCGAGGGCCCTGGTTTGTTCCCAGCACCCACATGTCAGCTTACAACCATCTGTGACTTCAGTTACAGGGATCCTATGTCTTCTTTTTGGCCTCTTAGGGCACCATACTCGAAAGTGGTACACAAACATACACGTAGGCAAAATACCCATACTTATAACATTAAAATTAGAGGCTTTAAAGGCATGCAGATAAGTTCAGGGTCTCCTACCTTTGGAGCCAGTGTTTCCATCTGTACCGGTTTCACAGAAGCTGTAGGTTTCGGCTGTTTGTTGACATTTGTCACTTTAGTGGGCTGTACTGGTATTTTGGTGTTCTGAGGTTTCTATGAGGGAAAAGAACAGTGAGCAGGGTGACAACCAGCACAGCCTATACAATGTGCTCTCCACATGTCACCTCGCCTTTGTTACCTTAGCCACTGGAGCTGCTCTGGTTCTAACTTTATTTCCAATTTCTTCTAAAACTGCCCGCCGGATAGTCACATGGCTCTTAGCTTTAGGATTAACTCCTGTGTCAATATTCTTCAAATCACTGGACACCTTAAAACAAAACAAAAACAAAAAACCACAGCCGACAACAAATAAGCACACAAACAAAAGAAGTTAAAACACAGGGAAAATGAAAAATACCTATCTACCTAATCAGATACTCCAATTCATAACTGCTCTGTAAAAAGCGAATATACTGAAATCTATTTATAAAGGAGAAAGTGGGAAAGGAGATGGCTATCACCAGTTAAGAGCATTGTCTGCTCCTCCAGCATCCACAGCGGCACTTAAAACTGCCTGTAATGCCACTTCCAGGGGATCTGACGCCCTCTTCTGGCTTCTGAGAGTACTGCATATACATGGTATACACTATTTTCATGCACATAAAATTTTCTTGTTTTGGTTTTTCCAGATAGGGTTTCTCTTTGTAACAGCCTTAACTGTCCTAGAACTAGCTCTGTAAACCAGGCTGGCCTCGAACTCACAGAGATTCACTTGCCTCTGCCTCCCAAGTAAAGGCATGGGAGTAAAGGCATGCACCACCACCACCTAGCTAAAAGCTTAATTTTTTGTTTGTTTGTTTTGAGACAGTGTTTCTCTGTGTAACTTCCCTGGCTGTCCTGGAACTCACTCTGTAGACCAGACTGGTCTCAAACCCATAGAGATCTGCCTGTTTGAGTGTGCATCACACATCCAGTGTGCACTGGTGTTTTGCATGCACTGATGTTTTGTCTACATGTATGTCTGTGTCTGATCTTGGAATTCAAACAGTTGTGAGCTGCCATGTGGGTGCTAGGACCCCAGTCCTCTGGAAGAGCAGTCAGTGCTTTTTAGCAACTATGCCATCTCTCCAGTCCCCGAAAAGCTTAAAAATTTTTTAAGGGAAAAGGTACATTTTAGGGAAATTTAAAAATGCTACTTGAAGTATCACTCTAAAATTAGGCAAATCATCCCCCTACCTTATCTACAAAACAAAGATCTCCCTATTGATTTTATGCATTGTTTTGCATATTCAAGCAGCCCTTGAGAGATGTCAAAGTTTCACCTTAGTAATTATTTCTCATAAACAGCTGTGTCTCTTGCTAAGCGATCCTTGTAGGTTAAGTCATTTAGTAGGAAACCTCCCTTCACAGAGTATATCCATAATGATAAAGAGCGTTGACATCAATAGTTAATAAAACTCAGACCCACAGTAGCTTTCCTTATGATACCAATCAAAGCATAAAAAGTGGACCTACAGAAACACAACTTTTGATAGCACAGCCTCTCTCAAATTAAGGATACTTAGAATGAAAATAAGATGCACAAAATAATTTTACCTCAAATTTTGGGAGACTTAGAATTGTATGAAAAAGAAAAAAAAATTAGTGTCAATTGGCTGTAACTGGCTTTTCCAGAACACAGTTAAAAATCAAGACTTGCTAGTCACAGCCCAAACTTTACTCTGTTGTAGAAGTAATAAATATTTTATGAGGGGAACAATGAATTCCCTGAGAGTTAGAGGGTCCCTAATTCTAAAATACCTCCCAACTGGGAGGGTTTAAAGCTGATTTATCAGCATAAGCCAGGCAAAACCATAGCCTACCATAAGAGGAAGAGTTTAAGTATTAAATAACTTGAAAGGACCAACTAGACAAAAATTACTTGTTAGTAGGAGTTAGATCTACAAGTCCCAATCCCTAACTGTATATTATTGTTGTTTAGATTTGGATTCAACAAGCCACGAAGTTGAATCTTTCTTGCCAGCACCCCACTGCTAATTTCAAAATGTATTTGAAAGTTCAAGGTCTTACTAGTTAAAGCCTGATAGAGGAATTGGCAGCTTTTAACCAGACAGGACAATGGCAGACAGCTGTGTCAGGGCCCTCTAGTTTTCAACAAAGGCAAAGTAGACCCAGGTACAATTCCAGCCTAAAAGCTAGTAATACTTTCATTTTCAAAAAACGAATTTGAACGTTCCCCCCACCTTCTGCAATACTGAGGTCCAAGTTTTGTACTTTTCCTATGGCACTTGGGTGGGGTTTTTTTGCTTTTATTTTGTTAGTGTTTTTTTGTTTTTGTTTTTTTAAGAGGACAAACCCACACTATGATGAACGTGGCCTGGAAGGCAGTGTGCAGACGCCAAGGGAAAGTTCACACAAAGCAAACCGTGAAAACTATGAAAAGTAAAGCAATGGTACTGGACTGCTTCCCGGTTCCTCCCGGTCCTCATACCCAGTGCAGCGCAGTGAGTGACAGGGGTAGGGACCCCAGGCCTTTGCTTCTAGACAGCTCAGTCCGGGTCTTACCGGCAGCCTCCTGGGCCACCGGGCAAGGTAGGGCACCGTAGCCCGGGCGCACTCACCGTCGGGCGTCGGAGCAGCGCCATGAGGGCCGCGCTGGGACGTACGGACTCAGCGCAGCCACCCGAGTCCGCGGCGCCGTTGGGCGACTCAGGATCTCGCTGCTTCCCCACTCCACGGCCCAGTCGCTGATTCAAATACCGCGCCGCTCGCGCCCCATTGGGCAGCCGCACGCACGGCGCGCTCTTCCCATTGGCTAGGCTAGGAGGCCTTCCTGCACTCTGATTGGAGGGCTATTTGCTTGTCATAGCAACCAGCGAGGCCGCAGGGCTTTGTTTCCTTGCCTACAGTTTTATTTTTAAATCTTAGTCCCTAAGATAAACAAAATAATTTTCCTCCCACTGGAAAAGCAAATCTGAATTTTGACAAAAAAAAAAAAAAAAGTTCACTTACAGACAAATGTCTTTAGAAGTTTGCTTTGGGAGAGTAGAAGTGGGCTCTAGGGAACCTCCTGAAAATGCTACTTCTGACCTTGCTCTCTCTTCCGGAAACCTCTAGTTGGGAGTTTGGATTGGGTTTGTCTGGGGAATAGAGCCTTTGTATGCAGGTGGTTCAGGAATACACGATGACTGAGAATCGAACGTGTGTTACATTATGGCCTTCCTACGGATCCCCAGCAGAGGCACAAATCAAACTAAAAGTGATTTGTGTGCGCCCCAGCACGCTGACAAATGGCAAGAGTAATAATGTGTACAAGGTTTCAACAAGGAAAACAAGGTGTATCCCAAGTTGTGAACAGTGAGAGAAGAAGCTAAAGAACGGAATGTTACCCTGGGGGAGAGAAGGTGGTCAAGACAGAAGAATACTGAAGTGGGGAGCCTCTTAGTGGTATGATGCCCGCGCAAAGCTCTGAAGAGGTGTTTTCAGCACAGAGGAAAGAAAATCAAAACACTGAAGCTGGGCAGTGCTGGTGCATGCCTTTAATCCCAGCACTCGAGAATTCGAGGCTAGCTTGGTCTACAAACTGAGTTCCAGGACAGCCAGAACTATACAGAGACACAAACAAGCAAGCAAACAAAAAACAACATAGAAAACGGTCCAGTGCCCAAAGACAGCAAAACGACAGGAGGTCAGGCTCTCTGTGACCCTTGACTCATATCAGGCTTCCCCATCACTCTGTTGTTTTAATTCAAGTCTCTTCTACTTGGAAAATATACTGGTTGGAGAGCCTGAACAAAGGCTAACTGATCAGGATAAATCCTCCTTTTACCCATATCCGTTGTAGCATATCTGACATTTTCAATCGGAGTCTAAAATAAGGAAGAACCACTCTCTCTCCCACCTGGAAAACAGGCTGGTGGAATTGTTCCTCACTCTAAGTCACACAAGGATATGGGGACGTCAAAGGAACAGAAATATCTATTTATATTCCATTAATTTCTTTCTCTTACCTGCTTCAGGAAATGCAAGTTTTTGTGGCTGCCAACTCCTCTGGCCATCATCCTTGACATCAAAGATGTCACAAACAGCCTTTTCTTTCTGCCAAGTTTTGGGTTGTGTTGAGGAAGAAAATGTGCTCAGTAGTTTGAACTATGGCTCATGCCAGTAATTGCAGATTCTTGGGAGGGATAAGACCCCCTTAAGCTCATGATTTCAGTACCAGCTTGGCAACGGTGAGACCCCCATCTCTAAATGAAAGAAGTCATTTTAACAAAACAATGGGCTTTGCCTTAAATTACTGTCATCAACTTTATAACAGGGTCTCATTTATCTCAGGCTGGCTTACAACTTTCTGTGTAGTTGAAGGTGACCATGAATTTCTAATCCTCCTGCCTCTACTTCCTCAGTGGGATTACAGGCATGCATTACCACACCTATTTTACATGGTCAGAAGCCAGGGCTTCCTGAGTGTTAGGGACTCTACTATCTGAGCTACTTGGCCAGCCTCTACTATGTTTGATTTCAAGTGGCCAAATTGTGTTGGTTTTGATCCTTCTACCACCCCCCCCCCATCTTAGCTAGCCTTGATAATCTCTTGGCCAACAGGATGACAGAATAGATGGCACTTCAGCTCCAGACTTATATCTAAGGAGGCCTGGCAGTTTTAGGACTCCTGACCCACTGTGTAAAAGTCTATTCTAGTAGCACTCCCAAGTTGAATGCAGCCACAGGAAAGCCATAGTGACTCCATTAGCCCTACCCAAATTTAACATCTGTGAGCAAATAAAAGTGCCTAAATGATGGGGGATGTCTTTCTATATGCTGTGAATGTTTCTCTTACTAGTTGGTGAATAAATGATGATTGGCCAGTAATCACAAGGGAAGTATAGGCGGGGCTACCAGACTAGGAATGCTGGGAAGAGGAACAGAGTCAGGAGAGAGATTCCACGTAGCCACCAAAGGAGTAACATGCCAGAGCATTTACAGGTAAGCCACAGCCTCATGGCAATACATAGTTTAATAGAAATGGGTTAAATAATTGAGAGAGCTAGAAAATAAGCCTGAGCCATTGGCCAAACAGTTTATAATTAATATAAGCCTCTGTGTGATTATTTGGGACTAAACAGCTGCAGGGGGGAGAAAGAAACTCCATCTTCACCTGAAGCCACCTATTGTGGTGGTTTGTCACAAAACAAATAAAATATACACTTATCTGGGGTATTTCTGTGACCTACAATAAGCCTTTAGTTTTATGCCATCTATATGTTCGTGTCTCTCTCATAGAGCCACAACTTAGCAAGTGAACATACTCTAGTGGTTGGGACACAGGATCTCTTTAAAATCTGAACTATAAATGCTGTATTGGTATGTGATTTGAATGGAAAAACTGAATGCATATGCATTTCCAGATGTTTCACCATTTGATTGAGTCTTGAGGGCATGCTTTTCCAACACAGAAGCAAGAATCAGATGTAACTGGGAACCCTGAGAAGTCCTGATGCCAGCTAGAAGGAATATTCACCTTCAAAAGACAGTATGTCCAGAGCAAGGTCTTGGCAAGAAACCTACATTTAAAACACTAGATAGACAAAATGGCATGGCTCTGGCTAAGGAGAAGCAACTGGAGAGGGGGCCCAATGGTGACCTGTAGCCTCTATACACTCACTCACACCACCACATACAAAATATAATTTTACAGCAGAGGACATTAATTCTCACCTTCAGCAGTAGCTGGATAAGACATAGTATTAAGCAGTGCTTCTGCACACTGCTGCTCTGCAGTGTAAAGCAAAAGGCACACAGACTAGAACCTTCTATGGCCATAGATCAAAAGAAAACTAATGCCTTTGTGAATGCCAAAGAGGACTGTTTCTGCCCATTTAGTGACTAGTTGCTTGATGGAAGAGAAATGTTAGCAGCATCTCATGATACTGTATTTGCTTTGGAATGCCAAACATTTTGGGATTAAAGTGATAATCTATATATATTTTTTTTATCACTGTGTACTTCTATCTTTGTGTGGTATAGTAGAAAATTCCAGTATTAAAGAGGCAGAAGACAGATAGATCTCTGAGTTTGAGGTCTGCCTGATCTACATAATGAGTTTCAAGCCAGGGCTTATATAGTGAGACCCTGTCTCAAAAAAAGAAGAAAAAAACAAGGTGACAAGTATGTATCTAAACCACATATAATGTGTGTGAGAGAGATAGCTAAGCTTTTTTTTTTTTTTTTTTTTAAATGTTCTGAAAAACACTAGAGGAACTCACAGCATGGAGCTCTCTTAAAAAACAAAAATGTGTATGGCAGTGGTAGATGCCTTTAATCCTAGCACTCAGTCCACCACCCTGATCTATACAGCAAGTTCCGGGATAACCAAGCTGCACAGAGAAATCCTGTCTTGAAAAAACAAATAAACAAGATATGCATGTATGTATGTTCATGTAGGTGTGTACATATGAGTGTCACTGCAGAGGCCAAAGGTGTGGAATGCAAGGCTCTCTGGAAGAAAATGTTCAACCTTAACTTCTGAGTCATCTCTCCACACACCCCTCTTCTTTTTTCCACCTCTATGTTCTCAAGCTCTTGCATAATGACAGTTTTGGCTTTTCCCCAGTGAGGTAGCAGATGTGGGTCACTGTTCCACTATTTCCTGACCTTCTATAATGTAGACTGGTAATCAAATATAACTCTTTTGTCCTCTTTTTTGCAGTGTCAGTCATGGAACTCAGGATGCCTGGAGTTTGGATATGTTTCAACATCAGGCTACACTCTGGTTTACAAGCATACTTCTAACTCTATCAACCCTCCATCAGCACGCATACTCTATAGAACATGTTGATAATGAAATTACTCTATTGTCACATTTACTAATATAAAAGGCAAAACTAAATGAAACAAGCACCAGATTACGTAAACACCAGTTAGGTGGATCTCATCTGAACTCCAAAATGGCCAATGTAAACCATTTTATAAATACTAATTATAAAACACAAAGACAATAGAAATATAAGTTATTTATTAATCAATCCACTTACAAAGCAGTTGGCTTAATGCAAGCTTATTGACATCTTCACATATGATCCATGGGAACATGTCTTCCACATACAGACAGTGGTATTACTGACTGGATGCATTTGCAATCTTGGGCATATTAAGCATATTTAAACAAATAAAATTAGGCTATCCTGTATATGAAAGTATCTTGATAATATGCATCCTGAAGTGGATTAAAATTTCCTCCAAAGGAGAAATGTTAGTATGTTAACTTTTATTACTCTATATTATGTTGTAAATCTTAACTATAGAAATTAAAATTTTTAAATCAGTGATCGACTCTTGGTAATGTCTGAAGTGGGTGTCTATAACCATAGCCAACAGTAGCCTGACAATATAATCTGTGCCTCACAGTATCTGCAGATTTATTACTTTCAAGTTTAGAGAGAAATAAAACAAGAGACATGTAGATTCAGCTGACTTTATTTAAACTATAAAAAAAATCCCTTAAAAGTGAACCTGGGAGGGACCCTTAGAAGTTCTACGAATGCATAGATACCTGCCAATGACTGAATCCTAAATCCTGACTGAATGACTTTATAAAATTAATGTAAGCAGATATCTTAATTATTCGTGCTTAGCAGAAGACCTAACAAAATTCTACATGTCTTTTTCAATTTCCCTATTTTTTTTAAATCTGCAAGTATATACAATCCAGCTAACTCAAATTAATATTTAGTGTTCATCAAAGCTGTTTCACAGCAGCAAAAACTGGATTAAGGAATAAAGTTCCAAATGGCATAGAGAAAGATAAATAGGGTCAGAACAGCAGTCTAAACATACGGCATCAATAGCAACTCTATCTTGCACTCTGCTGGAAGAAAGGATACACCAAGAAAATTCCTATTGATCACTCTGGTCATGTGAGTACCACCTGCATCTGATTGACATGGGTTGCATTCTGTTCCCAATATTAAGGGTGGTACTTAACTCAGAACTCCATATTGTAAATATACAGCAGCCATTTTGTCCTAATTTAATTAAGGAATGTCTTAATACACAATATTATCATTTTCTAGAGGATCTTTATACATTAAACTAAAGTACATGATTGATTAAATTAAAGGTTAGTAATGGATAAAAAAATTCATAATTCTCAAGGTTCTATGTAAAAAATAAAACAAAAAGACCACAAAATACTACTTACTAAAGCAGCTAATCTTGCCTGCAAGTTTAGGGTCACAAGCCCATAATATGTGCAAAGAAATGCAATACAAGGAATCATGCAAAAATACAGTAAAATGATACAGGAAGAAATGTCAAATCTAGGGAAAAAAAAACCAAAAAGCCTTTATAAATACATCAAAATCAACTGTGTACATAAGTTGTAGGTCTAGCGGTAGCTGTACCATGTAGCAGAGTCAGCACTCCGAGTTCAAGGCTTCCAGATCTGCGCAGGTAAGTCATGCCATCTTTGGTTGACTGCAGTACCAGGAAGAATGGGAACGAGAGGGATAGCAAGAGTTCTGAAATATGGTGTCAACTTTCACTTGGCAGCTGGGCCTCGATGTCCACTCTACATATGGGGCACTTCTTATTGGTGATCAGCCATTGATCAACACACACTTGGTGGAAAAGGTGCATACACGGAAGGCGCCTATCATTGGTGAAGAAAACAAACAGCAAATATTAATTTCGGGCATTAATTTGAAAATAAATGACAAAGTGTTTTGAAGTAACTAAGCATCTTTATGTTAAAAACACAAAGACTAGGGCCAGCAGGATGGTTCCAAGGGCAAAGTGATTGCTATACAAGCCTGACAACCTGAACTCAGATCCTCAGAAGCCACATAAAAAGCAGCATGCAATGGCATGCCACATCTGTAATCCAGGATATAGGATGAATAGCCAGCTAGGCTGGTGCTTACCACAGTGAACAAAACTGGAGACCCTGTTTCAAATGAAATTTCTGTTTTAAAGGTGAGGACCAACACTATATATATGTTGTCCTCTGATCTCTCCATGTGCTCTGTGGTACTCATATGTGCACATGTGCGCACACACATCCCTATCTTCTCTAAGAATTGCTTATTAAAAATTGGCATTTTATAAAAATAATATGTGATTACCAAGATAGATAATTGGCATGTGTATGTAAGCAAACTATATAAAACTCTTGAGTTGTCAAATCAAAAATCACACTGGCAATTACTTAGTTTTTGTCTTTTACATGAGCAGCCAAGGCACTGGAGAGGAAAATACCCTGTTGTATGATGCTGCAAACACTTTTAAATATCAAATCATTATGATGCTTGTCAAGATTCTTTGAACTACATATTGCCTTGCAAAAGCTTTGAAGACTGCTGAAGCAGTAGCTGTGCTGTAGTAATTAACGAATGCAGTAATATGTAACATTATTTTAACCCCGATGCTCTTTACACTTAAGATGAAGCACATGCTGGAGGTAAGGAGTTGTTTTCATAGGACAATCAGCACACCTATTTAGCAAAATGCCACCACTTTAAAGGTGGGCTAAAGAAAAATGTTCACTTCAGAATATCACACCAAGTTGCCAACAGAAACTGAAATAACATTAAATCTAAATTTAAGAGTAGGATGAAAGTTGCTGCTTATATAATTTCTACATCTACTTACTATTTAAGAGCTGCTTTTCAGAGTATTTCTGACAGATAATACCTTAGAAGTGCTCTCTTCCTTCATAGACACTATCAGTAACATTATAAAGAGACTGATTATGGAAACAATGTTTAAAAAGAAAAAAAAGAAAAGAAAAAAAAAGAAAAAAAATCACAGGGACTGTGGCTGCTCTTCCAGGAGGCCATGATTAAAATTCCAAGCACCCCGTTTTAGGGGATCTAATGCCTTCTTCTGGCCTCCTTGAACATCTTTATGTATATGATACACAAACACATATGTAGGCAAAATACTCATAACATATAAGAAAAATAATAATATGTTTTTTTAAGGACTTAAAAAACTCTCATATCACATGTTGTAATGGACAATATGTATCTTTTCCCTCTCTCAGCCACTAGTTGAAGAGGTATGGTGGGGGGAGGGGGATGTCATCTATAGGTTTCAGGATGGCCAGGGCTACACAGAGAAATCCTACCTCAAACAAAAACAAACTAGGTTTGATAACAGTATCTGTAGAAACAGGAGAAAGAAAAAGAAAAAAGAAAAAAAAATTACCCATAGCTGTTATATCTGATATGACACTAAATTATTATTTTAAAAATCAAGATGATTATGAATGGGGACTCCATGCTTTGTGGATCTGAGTTACCAATGCTGGCTAGAAGTTGACCTGGTGGTGAGCAGAGGACTCTGTGTTCAGTGTCTTGAAGACACAATGCGATGTGTACAGGGAACATCTGGTCACTTCTCCCACATGTTTACTTCTTGGCTCCTAGAAGTCATGCTGACCCTAACTGCCACCCCAAACCTGTTTTTAACTAATGAAACTTTATTGCTTTTACTTAACAACAACAACAAAAAAAAAATCAAGATGGTAAACAGGGAGGTGGTGGCCCATGTCTTTAAGCCCAGTGCCCAGGAAGCAGAGGCAGGCAGAGCTCTGTAAGTTCAAGGCCAGCCTGGTGTAGAGTTGAGTTCTGTCAACAGGCTCCAAAGCTACAAAGAAACCTTACCTCCAAAAACCAACCTCCCACCCCCCCACCCCAAAATCAAGATGGTAACAAAACAATTACCTTAGCAATTATTTTAAAAATGCCTTCAAATGATACTTGCTTAGAATGAGAACATTTGCTAAATCACAAAATATGGTTATGTGTGCATAGAGGCACATGCTGGTAATCCCAGCACTTGGGAGGCAGAGGTAAATGGAGCTCTGTGAGTCTCAGGCCAGCCAGGGATATACAACAAGACTGTGTCCCAGAAAACCAAAAGGGGGTAAAAGAAAAAAAGTGTTGTCAATAGAATGCATAGAGATGACCCTGACCCTTTATAATCTAGATACCAAAATCGTCTCAAATTCTCATTCCTGAAATAGTTACAGAAGACAAATTTTTACTACAGATATTCCCCATGCAGCTTCTAGTAGAGTCCAGAGTGGATGTGCACTCCCCTCCATGACTTTGATCCTTTTATTTTTTTGCTTACAGAACTGGCAACAAGGTACATAAGTAATCATCTTTATTTGGTTTCTAAATTACTTTTTAAATAAATACCCTTTTAAAACCAATTGATCTAACAATTTGTGAATCAATCATTTATCTGTGCAGTCTGTGGTGTGGAGGCACAATGCCATGGCTGTGCAATTAGACAAGGACTCGGCCACTGAACCACAATCCAGTCCTTTCTATTTAAGAGAGTGGACTTTAAATAAGAAGTATCTAGTTACCTCACATCTTCACCTTCCTCTAAAATAGACAAACAGATAGTACATTTTTCCTCTGTGTCTTCCTCAGTCCCTTCTTCCCCATCTTGTTTGCAGTGCAGTTTCCTCTGTGAGAACCAATCAGTTGTTACCTTATTAGCAGAGATGACATTATTGAACAACTGAGTAAAGTCTGTGTTTATTTAAAACAAAACAAAAACAGAACAAGACCACATATTCATATGTAACTTATTTCCTATTCAACACTATCAAGAATTAACAGATGAATTAAGCGACTACCAAGTATCAACTCCTGAAAGTCAGCATGTAAAGCAAAGTCACAATGGTAGATTCTGTAAGCTGACCCCTATTACTGTTAATTCATGATGATGATAGTCTGCATAATTACTATTGCAACACAGTTAAGTAAATTATTCTTCAAATGAATAGCTATTCCCAACATGTGTATAAGTTAATTCCAATTATAGCATTTAGTTTAAACAAGATATACAGTTAGTGGTAATGCCTGACTAACATTCTTTCTTAGAAAACATGAAAAATACCAACAGTAACTTCCATGTTCATTGTTCTCTGTACAGCACTGAGCATTTTCTGTTCACTGTGAGCAGCTTATTTTACGTCTAGTTTGGAATTTCCACACATAACACTCAGAAATATGAACTAAACATTGGTGAAAAGAACTGGCTAGGTGTTTTAGTTGTATTGGTTTTCCAAAGCAGGGTTCCAGCTGTCCTGGAACTCACTTGGTAGATCAGGCTGGTCTAGACACTCACAGAGATCCACCTCCTCTGCTGCCCAAGTGCTAAGGTTACAGGTGTGAGCCAGCACCACCACCCGGCTTTGTTTTTTTGTTTTTGTTATGATTGTTGTTTGCTTTATTTTATAGCTCAAGGAGGTCTTAAACTCACAGCAATCTCATTGTCTAATGCTGGGAGTAGAGGTGTGGCCACCACATTACATGTAAAATAAAAAAATAGCTTAAAAATTATAATATTAGCAAATGATGGAATTTTGCACAAGCTACTTCAGCATGGCAGCCACACCTATAATCCTTGCACTGGAGACTGAGGCAGGGGAAGCTCAAATGTAAGGCTAGCCTAGGTTACACAACACCTTATCACCTGAACCAAAGAAAGGGCTGAGAGCTAGTAAATAATAAAAAGATGGTGCATAAAACTTCCTGTCACCTTGTAACTTTCTCTTTAAACTGGAAGGGAACAATATATATGTATAAATGTTATAAAACTGAGTATGATAAAATACACTAAAGTATCTTGATGAACATGTAAGAAATCTGTGACTTCCCATGTGAAATGGAAGACCAGAGTATGGGAAGAGATTTCAGAGTATATATTTCAGATAAATATTATCATGGGAATCACTTCAATAGTAATACAGTTGCTATACATCTCAGAACCAAGTGTCTATAACATTCCATTTTATGCATTATCATAACAATCCTCACCTTTTTATATTTATGAGGATATGTGCATCTTTCAATTGTTCCCTGGGATGCTCCACGATTGACATTTCCTAGTCTTTCCTCCAGATGAATCAGTTCCTGAAAGTGAAGAATAACTAGCATTAAAACCACAATGACTATTCCTTTAAGAGGATTGTCAATACTACAAATGCAACTAATATAAATATTCATAACCCTGCAATATAAGTACTACAAATGTCGGGTGTTGCAGCACTATCCTGTAGATCAGGACATGACCATGTGGCACTGCAGAAGTCTGGATATGCACACAGTGTAGAAGCCGAAGTCCTTCCATTTTATCAAGGAAACGAGCAGTTCTAACTCACACCAACCACAAATGAGATCTTCAGCTGCACACAAACTAGCTTCCCTTTTTGCAAACTGTAAAGCTAGGTGAGAACAGCTATGATTTTCCTCCCATATTCAAATGGTTCTATATTGGATGTTTACACTGACTTGGTAGGTTTTTAAATTTTTATTTTATAGGGTGTTTTGCCTGTAGTATGTTTTTGTACTACATGCCTACCTGTTGTCTGTGGAGTCCAGATGAGGGTATTGAATCCTCTGGAACCAGAGTTACAGACAGTTGTGACCTCCCATGTGGGTACTGGGAACTGAACCTGGGTCCTCTAGAACAGCCAGTGATCTTAACCATGAAATCATCTCTTCAGCCACCCTCCCCCACACCTTTTTGTTTTTTTCTGAGATAGGGTCTCTTTGTATATAGCTCGAGCTGTCCTGGAATTCACTCTGTGGAACAAGCTCACTTTGAACTCAGGGAGATCCACCTACCTCTGCCTTCTGAGTGCTGGGATCAGGATTAAAGGTGAACACTACCACCACCCTACTACTCAGTCCCCCATAGTAAGACAAGGCCTTACTATGTAAGGCTACCTAGCCTGGGACTCATTAGGTAGACCAGGCTGGCATAAAACTCAGAGGGTTATGCCTGCCTTTGCCTCTCAAGCCCTTGCTTAATAAACTTAATAAACTTAATATATTCTTTTATGGTAGATATTTACATTCAGTTAATCTTTGACCTTAGGGGCTGGAGAGATGGCTCAGAGATCAGGAACACTAGCTACTCTTCCAGAGGTCCTGAGTTTAATTCCCAGCACCCACAACCATCTGTAATGAGATCTGGTACCCTCTTCTGGCCTGCAGGGATACACGCAGGAGGAACGATGTATACATAATAAATAAATCTTTAAAAAAAAAAATAAAAAGATACTGTTCCTAAATCTTTGTGTAAGTCCCAAAGGAAATACCAGAAAATCAAAAATCAGACATCTGATTTGTGATTCCAAAACACAGCAGACATCCTACTTAACCATGAACACAAAATAAATTAACTCTGCACTAAAAATACTATGGCAAATATCTTCATTTATTTTATTTCATACCTCAAAATTGCCCCTGAAAGGACCTCTGAATGATGTTCCATCCAGTCCTGAAGAAATGTAACGGATGTGAGGATAGCCTGCCATGTCAGGAACCTGTTTTTAATGCAAGAGACAGATGAAGGCATTAAGATTTGTATTTTACTGCTAACACTGAAGATACTCAAGTTCCATTCACCTCATGAACTCAACTCAAAACACAAACACGACTTCAACTATACATCCTATTAGGAGGGACAATTAGGCTCTCCTTAAAATATAAGCTCTCACCTCTGAAAGTATGTTCAGAATGAAAACAGCTGCTTCATGAGGTAACAAACTTCTTACACAAAGAACTCTGCATATAGTTGGATGTGGTGAGATATTACACTCCTGGCTACTTAGAAGGTTGATGTAAACTGAGGTAGATTGAGGCTAACTGTAGTTTCAAGGTAAGCAAGGGCAACAGCAAAATATACTCTGGTGCCTTTAATTCCCAGCACTCAGAAAGCAGAGGCAGGTAGATCTGAGTTTGAGGCCACTGTGGTACATGAAGTGAGTTCCAGATGGCCTCGGGCTATATAGAGACTCCATGCATACAAACTTAAGAGGTAAAAGCATTCAGTATTAAAGCATGAAATATTCTTACCTACCTATCTTGATTCTATCAGTGAAACTAATTTTAACAGGTTTTGTAAAAAATTATTTTCTTCAGTAAATATTCAGTAAATCCTGAATATTTCAGATTCCATTTTTTTGTGAGCTGGCCACAAGTTAAACTTATTTGTTACCCTAGGGACACTTGTGCTTCATGGCCATTAATGGACATGCAGTGTGTTGAGAAACCACAACACTTAAAGGACTATCCTCCCATCTCTAAATCTGCTTTTCCCATAATTGATGAGGTGTGCCCTTCTCAAGGATAATCAGATTACATCACTCAGAAAGCATAAATACAATCAAAATAACTCAACTGGGAGGCAGAGGCAGGCATACTCTGAGTTCAAGGACAACCTGTTCTATACACTGAGTTCAAGGATAGCCACGGCTACATAGAGATACTGTCTCAAAACAAAACAGCAGCAGCCTAGCAGTGGTGGTGAATGCCCTTGATCCCAGCACTCAGGAGGCAGAAACAGGCAAATCTCTGTAAGTTTGAGGCCAGCCTGGTCTAAAGAGTGAGTTCCAGGACAGACTCCAAAGCCTCAAGAGAAATCGGGAGGGGGGAGGAAGGGTAGGGGACACCCAAAACAAAACAAAAACCACCTACAGACAACAGACTTCCTTTCTGTGGCTGCTGAGTCCCAGTTTCCTGTCTGAGCAGCTTTGTGTTCTTGTGCCCCCCCACCACCACCACCAAATAAAAGGCTCATGAGTGCTGAGCAAATGCTGATCCAGCTGGCACATCTGTAAACACAAACTTAGGTGGATTCCTAGTGCTTGCTAATGTTTGACAGCTCTTGACCAGTATAAACCTCTGCAAATGCAGCACCCTAAAGTCCAAACCTGACAAGGACAAGGGCCAATGAGGACGCTCTGCAGTACCTTCCCTACAACACAGACTCCCTTTCCTTTCATGTCTACAGTTAGCCTTATGGTAATCTTTTTTTTTTTCAACATTGTAGCAACAAAATCTGCCATCTGTCAGAAGCAACAACAGTATGATGGTATCAAAGCAGACCCAATCCACTGACTGGGATTCAATGATGCGTGCATCTTGGTAATAGCAGATCACGTTTATCTTGGTGTGTAGAAAAGTCCACTTCTTCGAATTTTGTACACCAAGAGTATATTTTACAATTCAAATTACAAACTCAGATTTTAATATATCTAGTATCTATGAAAATAGTACAGTATCTAATTAGTGGAATTATTCCTAAATTCTAGTAAAAATATCTACTATACCAAAATATTTTAATACAATATTTAATTTAGAAAAGGAGTACTACTTTTAGAAGGCAAATGTATCAGAATGTTAAAAATTCCCATTTTACCATTAATGGAAGTGCTCCTAACTGCAGGTGATGAAGTCGAGGGGGGGCATGATAATGGGCCAAGTGAGGGTGCAGTGCGCCAGGTGTGTAGGTAGCTGCAGTCACTCCAGCTTCAATCCCCAGTTCCCTGAAAGAGAGTGAGAACAGCTTAACTTTTGTGTCTTCCTTACAATCTCTTTATTGCCAACAGAAATGGAAGCAATTTAAAAAACCCTGTAATGTTTCTTAATTTACAAGGCTAAGGCACTTAGCCCTCCCCAAATCTTACTAATGATGATTTCAAGTATATTCAGAAATAAATGTTCAAAAAGCTTTATTTTGTGAATATAAGCACAAAAACATTTCAACTCAGTTTCACTCCGTCATAAAAGCAAGGCAGATAAGAAATAGTTCCTAGGGTCCCTTCCAACCAAGGACCTGGCTTTCCTCAAGGAGCACACCAAATAGAGCTGACTTTGTTGGGTTATCTGAATGTGACACATGCCCCCCAGGCCTGTATTTGCTGGGTTCTTAGTGTTGGTGACAATTAAAAGAGCATCTACACCTAAACACTTTTGTGGTAACCCTGTAAGAAGAGAACTGGCATATAATGAAGCTCCACTTGCTGACTCTCACTCTGTGCTCTACTGCAATGACTGCAAGTGGATTGAAAAAAAAAGCAATACAAACCCATTTAATTTTGCCAGAACAAACTAGACTTCTCTTTTCAATGCAGGTGGAATAAAATAACCATGATGAGGGAGGTGGATAAAGAAACCAGGCAAGCAGTCACATTAGAACTCTGACCGTAGTGGCAGGCACTCATGAAAACAGAAATACTCTAGTACTTGTTGTAGAATAATCCGTCTGTAAACTGAAAAGATGTGATACCCTCCAACTAACAAAAAGCTGATTGTCCAATGGCGTAAAATAGTAGAAAAGTGGGAGACACGGAGTCTGAGGAGACACCAGGATGAGAAGTAAACAGATGAGGCAGCACATAGACTAATAGAAATGGATTAATTTAAGTTATAGCAGACAGCTAAAAGACAAACCTAAGCTATCAGCCAAGCGTTTATAATTAATATTAAGTATCTGTGTGGTTATTTGGGAGCAGCTGGTGGGACAGAGAAAATCAGAGATCTGGACAGAAAACTGCCTACAAAAGTTAGCTTAGCAGTCTTCTCATCTACATATGGAATTTGTCAAAATCAAACTCAGTTGTAGAGAACTGAAGAGTGGGGCTAGGAAAGAGAGGCACATGGAGAACACAGTTTGTGGTCAACAGATGCAAACATTCACTTCAACAGGACTAAGTTCTGGGTTTCTATAGTTTCCTCATGGTTGAGTGGGCAGTAATACTGCTTAAAGGGGGATTTTAAATCCCAACACAGAAAAACGGTAACTATTGAGGTATGGATACATTAATTAATGTGAGTTATCATTTTGCAATGTCCTAGTCCATGCAATTATTAACTGACACAAAGTTAAACAAAACCAACAACAGCTGTTTCCCTGCTTCAGGTGGCTCCTGCTCCAGAACTCAAGGTACTGCTCTTTCTTTCCAGGCCTCATGCCCAAAGATGGCTCCTCCCAGCAGAACTGTCTCTCTACACAGTTATGCTCTGTTGTATGCACTCCATTACAAGGGATTTCTCCCCAATTTTCCCAGAAGCTGCTTGAAATAAATAAGGTACTGACCAGGCAGTTCTCTCTGGAGCCTGGCGAGGATGTGAGGACATGGTTTGAGGCACATGAATATGATGCCCATGGCCATAGTTTGGGTGCATCCTATGTGGATGGGGCGGGGGACGTTCATGTGCCCGCCTAGAAACACAGAACACAAAAAGACCACTGGAAATAATTGAATAATTGGTTATTTCTTAATGTAGAAAAAAAAATCCTATTGACATTATGAAAATGTACAGATAATCATGATAATGAAATTAATTTGCACTAAGAAACATGTATTATAAAATTATTTTTAAAAAAGCACATGATATCCTCTACACACACTCACTGCTCATTTATTATTCTATCTCCAATTTATATCATCCCAGAAACCAGATGTGGTGATGGAAGCATTTAATCTCAGTACTTGGGAACCAGAGGCAACTGGGTCTCTAAGTTTGGGGCAAATCTGGTCTATATAGTAAGTTCACAGGCAGCCAAGGCTAGCTACACAGTGAGATCCTGCCTCAAAAACAAAAACAAAAAAATCCATGAAACTTCTACAGTATGTATTTTAATTAGGAGAACAGAATGAATACAAAACTTTAAAAAGTTAAAGACCAAGAAGTCTTGTATTCAAACTAGATACTTCACATAAACATACAAAGCAGGACAATGGAAATTTTTATTTTGCTTCAGCCATTAAAAAAATTCAATCATTTTAGTAGCTAAGAATATGAGGGCTTTTCTTTCCCTGCTGAAGACAGGTCAAATACCGTTTGTGGGAATCTGTTTTCTCATTCCACCACATAGCCCTGGGGACCAACTCAGGTTGTCAGGCTTGGCAGCAAGCACCTCCACCCACTGAGCCATCTTGCTGGCTCCACAGACATTTTCTATATAGGTTAACTACTAAAACATCAAGCTAACCAGCTTGACTTTGTTATGCCAAAAATGTAAGACAGTATGTGAGTTGAAAAAAATTAAGCTGTTTTCTAATAAAATGTATTTACAGATATTGACAATCAGATGAGTATGAATATCAAATCCTAAATTGTCAAAAGAAAAAGTCTACTTAGTCTTATTATAGATATGGGAGAACTACACTATTAGAAGGTTAGTAAGGCTTTGTTAAGACTGTAAATAGAATTCCAATTCTCCTCTACTTTCCACCTCCTAAGAACAGCAGCATGCCTGGTCCTTATGCAATGCAGAGGATTAAATCCAGGGCTTCATTCACATTGGGCGAGCACCCTACCAACTGAGGTACACCCCAACCCTCCATGCCAGTTTTTGAAACTTTTTGTTTGTTGGTGCGTGGCTTTTTGAGATAGGGTTTCTGTGGGTAGCCACAGCTATCCTGGAACATGCTCTGTAGATCAGACTTGCCTCTGCTCCCTAGTGCTGGGATTAAAGACATGTGCTACCATCACCTGACCAGAATTAGAAACTTTTCTTACTGTTCTTTCCTCTTGTAAATAACATGATAAATATAACTAGATATTAGACATCTTTCAATCTTGTTCTTCAGGATCATCAATGTTGAGATCAACATTGATCTCATTACAGAAAAACAAACTTATTTGCTTAAAAACACTCACATTGCCAACAGCTACAAGGCAACGTAAGACACAATAAAGTTATTTTACAGTTGATAATTCTCCAGCTTGGGATAAAGCTCAGCCAGTGGTAGAACACTTCTCTATTAGGTGCAAGGTGCCATGGATTCAATGCCCATCATCACAACAACAAAAAGGTAATGTCCAACTATGCTGAAGACTTACTATAGTTACACAGCTTTGTTTTACTGTGTCCACATAACCCCTATCAGGTGTGAAAATTCATATCTGTTACCTTAGCACTGTGTGGCTAAGGAAGGTGATCTGATCTGTACAGTGAAACCTAGTTTCAAAACATGAAAGATTTCATATATGAAAGACCAATTGAACATGAAAAAAAGCAAGCACAGTTTCCTTAAACTATGAGACCTACGTTGGGTGCTGCATCATCCTCCTCCTCTGAACTTCCATCCTCTGCATCACTTCATGAGGGTGCAGTCTCTGGGCAGGAGGTGCCGGGGCTGGAATATGGTGTGAAATTGGCTGGTGAGCAGGAGGAAGATGCTGAGGGATGGGTGCGGCTGTACTGCCTAAATGAGTTGGGGGTGGGGGCGCCACAGGGTGAGATGCTGCATGTGAAGATATCTGAGAATGGAAAGCATGTACAGGATGAGGAATAACATAATCCACTTGAGGGGGAGGCTGAGTCTGAGGAGGAGCACTTCCATGAGAGTGAGGGCAACCCGAGGCTTGATGGTGCAATGTTCTTGTCAAAGATGCATCTGTAAGGAAAGTGTTTTCAGTCAATACAAATAAATCTACTTCATTTATACAGAGTTACAACTTAAAACAACCTATTATGAAACTGTACCAGAATTTCTAGAAAAGTACCCCAATAAAAACTGGTAAATGCTGAGGTAAGATCCCTATGTGCTGTCATTCCCCTTCCCCCAGACATAAACACATGTGCACACATGCATGCTCAGACCATTTTCTACAGTAAAATTTATATGAGTTTTGTGCCAGAAAAAAAAAATACAGATAGCCACTGACAAAATACCCTCCCTAGAGGTTATCATAATTAATATACTCATTTATAAGACACAGGTATACATTATTAACTTCACACAATCAACCAAATAAGAAGTTTGATTTTCTTTATTTACGTGTGTGTGTGTGTGTGTGTGTGTGTGTGTGTGTGTGTGTGTGTGTGTGTGTGTGTGTGTGTGTGTGTGACTGCTACATGTTTAGGTGTCCATGGAGGCCTGAAAGGAGGCATTGAACCTCCTGGAGCTAGAATTACATTACAGGTGATTTTGGATGCTGAGAACCAAACTCAGGTCCTCTGGGAAAAGAGTATACATTCTTAATCACCTCTCCAACATCCTAAATTTTTCGTTTGTTTTTCAAGACATGGTTTCTTTGTGTGGACCTGGCTGTCCTAGAACTCGCTCAGCAGACCAGACTAACCTCTAACTCAGAGATCCACCTGCCTCTGCTTCCTGAGTGCTAGGATTAAAGGTGTGCACCACCAGCACCTGGCTTAAACTTCTTAAGTAAATGTGAGGGGCTGGAGAGATGGCTCAGTAACTGAGAGCAGTGACTGTTCTTCCAGAGTACCAGGGTTCAATTCCCAGCACCTATATAGCAGCTCACAACTATCTCTAACAGCATCCTTACAGACATACATGCAGACAAACACCAATGCACATTTAAAAAAAAAAAAAAAAAAAAAAAAAAAGGTATGCATGTAATGATTTATTTTCTAACCGCTTGCTTTTTTTCAAGAATTACTGATTTATATTCTTATACTAGTTATTTGGCATTTTTTTTTATTTACTTAAAGTACTGTTTGCCTATATGGAAATTTTATAATAAAATATATAAACATTTTTCAAAATTGTGTTTATTTTCCTACAAGTTTTTGTTTTTCCGCAGTCAGATTGAACACTGGGAACATAGTTCAGTGGTGCATTGTCCTGGGTTCAAGCCCAGAAAATGGGGGGGAGGGGGGGAGAGTGAAAATACATGACTAAATCCCACAAATGAAAATTTCTTCACCAAATACACTTTTTTGTTTGTTTTTTAAGACAATAATACATTGCTAAATAATCTAAACTGACTTCAAACTTGTGACCTTCTCACCTCAGCCTATTGTGTCCTAGAATTACAAGCATGCAGTTACTTCCTAAATATGTCTCAATTCCCTAAATGATTTATTGTCAGAGAGGTGTAAAGGGAAAGAATCTGATGCCCCTGTGTGAAACAATATTGCTGCCCTTGACTTTCATAACTCATGCCTCATTCTATGCTACCAACATATAAAGCAAAGTAAGCCCTTAACAAAATACTTTCTCTTATATCGTCAATGAAAATCTTTACAAATTTCAAAGTCATTGTTGAAATACTCCAAATACTCCTCTCTTACTGAGAAACCTGCACCTACTCAACATTAAAAAAAAAAAAAAAAAAAAGCCAATCTAGGCAAAATGTACAATCTATATATAATCTCAGCTCCTAGAAAGGGGAGACTAAGGGAGGTGAGGGAGGAAAATGTTAAGTTCAAAGCAAGTTGAGCAACACAATGGGAAAAGAGAAACAAAAATAAGAAGCCTTGGATTTTAGTTCAAAATTCAATTCACTGGAGAGAGGGGGGCGGGGCGAGGGTGTTTCAAAACAGGGATTCTCTGTGCAGATCCTGCTGTCCTGGAACTCTGTAGACTAGGCTGTCTTCAAATTCAGAGATCCACCTGCCTCTGCCTTCCCAGTGCTGGGATTAAAGGTGCGCACCACCATGCCAGGCAGAACAATATTTAATCGGTCTGCACATGTTCTTGCAGTATAGTGTGTGTATGTAAGCCAGTTTTACTCTTACCAACTTTTGTGCTAGCTAGCTTTATGTCAAGTTGATACAAGCTAGAGTTATCTGAAAGGAGGAAACTTCAATTGGGAAAATGCCTCCCCTAAGATTGGGCTATAGGGCATTTTTTTAAGTTAGTGATTGGTGAAGGAGAACCCAGCCCATTGTGAGTGATGCCATCCCTGGGCTGGTAGTCCTGGGTTCTATAAGAAGGTGGGCTGATCAATCCAGGAAAAGCAAGCGGGTAAGCAGCAACCCTACATGGCCTCTGCATTAACTCCTGTCTCCAGGTTCTTGCCCTGCTTGAGTTCCAGTCCTGACTTCCTTCAATGATGGACTATGATGTGCAAATGGAAGCCAAATAAACCCAGAGTTGTTTTTGGTCATGGTGCTTTATTACAACAATAGAAACCCTAACTAGGACAACTCTATTTTTTGAGAGGTTTTCTCATTGGGAACTGGGGCTCATTGATTCAGTGCAGTTAATCTGCTGGCCAATAAACCTTATCTTCCTGTCTTGGTCTTCCAGCACCTGGGTTACAGGCACATGGTACTATATTGAGCTTTTTTCCATGGGTTCTGAAAATATAACTCAGTTCCTCATGCTTGCATGGTTTGTTTTTAAGATTCATTTGTTTATTATATATATACAGTGTTTTGCCTGAATGTATGCTTGCATGCCAGAAGAGGGTACCAGATCTCATTATAGATGGTTGTGAGCCACCATGTGGTTGCTGGGAATTGAACTCAGGACCTCTAGAAGAACAGCCAGTGCTCTTAACCTCTTTGCCATCTCTCCAGCCCTGTAAGGTTTACTCTTAGCAGAAGTTATTATCAGAGTATTTGTTAAGCTTCCCTTTTATAATTAGCTAAGACTTGCTGGGTGGTGGTGGTGCATGCCTTTAATCACAGCACTTGGGAGGTAAAGGCAAGTAGATCTCTGTGACTTTGGTCTACAGAGCTAGTTCCAAAATGGCCAGAGCTGTTACACAGAGAAACCCTGCCTGAAAAAAAAAAACCAATCATCAATCAATCAATCAATTAATAATAATTAGCCAAGACTCAAAGTACTATGTTACACAGCCCTAAGGATAGTTATCAATTTTAAGCTATCTAGTGAATTCTAATGTCCTTATAGCTGCCATGCCTGGTTCTGTTGTAGTTGCCCATAATAAATGACTACACAACTCTTTTCCCAAATGGCGAGCCATTCTGTCAAAGCTCTCAGAATTCTTTGAATAAAAACTGAGAGTTCTTGAATAAAATTTCCTTTATTGTACCTAGAAATACTACTTTTATGTTTCTTCAGTTACTCCTAAAAAACTAAAGCCAAATCTCTTAAAAACTTTCTTGCCTAAGAATATAAGGTGCTACTCAATACATCTCAATTTCACAAACAGTTGTATGAGGGGGGGGAATCCCATTCTTAAGCTAAATAAATTATAAACTACTCAAATTCCATGAGGGGAATTACAATGCTAATTTACATGCTCCAGTTTTTTTCCCATTAAATTCATACTTACAAGGAGGTGGCATATAATGCCGACATGATGAGAGAGAAGGCTGTGGAGGTGGCTGAGGCTGGGGCTGCGCAACCATGCTTGAACCATAGCCATCTATTGCTAATGGCTGAGTCGGGGCAGCAGCAGCCTGGTGGCCAAAGACTGCAGCTCGGGAAGAGGAGACAGGACAGCAGGGGTCAAAGGCAGATGCACCATGGAAACCCCCACTTCCATGAGTCCTGAGAGCACTGCTGCTCAGATCAACTGGCAATGCCTGCTGGGTAAAGAACAATTCAAGTTTACCTTTTTCAAGTTTCATGAAAATAACATTTCTTATCACATGACAAAATATTCCTTATGCTCTCTAGGAAAACAAGGTCTTCAAATAAATTTGGAAATGTTAATTCTTTGTATGAGAAAAATCAAACACAAAGACAATATTGAACAAAGCCTAAACTTTAAAATTTGCATTTTTACACTCAAATTGTGAAATCAAATCTAAGTGAAATGTAAGATACTAGATAAGCATTTAACTAATATGTTACTGTACGATTTTTATCTTGGGACTGAAGATAGCTCATTAGTTAAAAACACTTGACTCTTGCGGAAGACCTAGGTTCGATTCTTAGTACCCACAGAAGGTAGCTCCCAATTACCTGAAACTCTAGATCCAGAGGATCTAATGCCCTTTTCTGGCCTCCCTAAAATCCTTCATGAATGTAGTGCATAGAAACAAGCAGGAATATATACATACACATAAAATAATTTGAAAAAAATTAAAGATTTCTCTTACATTATGTACAACTGAGGCCAGAAAAAAAGAGGGTTTAAAAACAGATATGCTTTCCTCTGAAATTCTAATCCGGACTTCAGGGCTCCTCAGACAGTATGCTATTTATCACAGCACTAAATACAGAATTCTAGTAACAATTTCTGTCTAAACTTTCTACATTATTTTTTTTTTTTTTGCATTCAACTAAAATTCTAACAGTAACCAAACAAGAAAGAGCAGAGCATAGTGGCACACAGCTTTAAGCCTAGCACACAGGAGGCAGAGGCAAAAGACTCTCTGTGTGTTAGAAACCAGTCTGATCTACATAATGAGTTAGGAAAAGTTTACATGTCCTCCCCTCAAAGCATGTGACTTTGAAAAGTCCAAAGTACACAGTAGGGTAACTATGGCCAACAATGAGTGTCTCAGAGTCTTCAGGTTTCCGACATGGAAATGATGACTTTGTAATGGACATGAAGGCTATTCTGTTGATCATCATGCATTTTATACATGCATCAAAAAACTGGAATATATACAACTATGTGCTAGTCACTTAAAACCAACCCTAAGTAAACGCTGAGCAGTGGTGACACATGCCTTTAATCCCACACTGGGGAGGCAGAGGCAGAGCTCTGAGATCAAGGCATACCTGTTTTACAGATCTCGAATTCCAGGATAGCCAAGGCTATACAAATAAACCCTGTCTCAATCTGCATCCCCCAAATCCTAAGTGAAAACTTAGATCTTACTCTAAGAGCAAATTATATGGCAAAAATTTCTTTCTTTCTTTCTTTCTTTTTTTGATTGTTAAGTAATTTAAACACATTGTCTACCACTTAAGTTCAGTACACTTGTAGCTTTCCAAAGAAAGTAAAAGCCAAGTGTGTGTGATTTGCTCTCAGGCAAAGCCAACCTAGCCTACACACTGAAGACTTTATCTCAAAGAGTCACATGTGGCTAGAAAGATGGCTCAGCATAAAGACATAGGTTTGATTTCTCCAGAAACCATATGATAAGTGCATATGATAACCCCAGCCCTGGGGAGACAGAGAGGGTGATTCCTGGGGCTCATCCCCATCTGCAGCCTGTTAAACCTAAGACAACTGAGAGTAAGCCAACCTTTCCTCTCCTTTTTTGAGACAGCCCTGACTGTCCTGGAACTCACTCTGTAGACCAGGCTGGTCTCAAACTCAGGGATCTGCTAGGGTTACCTCTCAATCAGCTATATTCTTTATCAACTAAACAATAGAATATTCTGTGACAAACTCATCTGTTAGCAGCTCTCTCACAGGGAAGCTGGTGGAGACACCTCACCACTGCCTACAACTTTAGTTAAGCCTACTCTTTTTTTTTTTTTCAACTCCATTGTTAGTAAGCTGTCCTTTATGGCAGGGCCTTCCATACACCTCCTTCCCAAGAGGCACAATGACTTCAGACAACCACTTAATACCGTGAACTGTTACCAGAAGCAAAATAACATCTGCAATTTCAACTGTATATTGAACTAACTCTTCAAATTCCTTCTCATGGCAGCAGCTAGCTTCATCTTTTAAAGAGAAGACTTCATTATTTCTGAGTGGTCATAACCCAAAAGCCAGAAAAATTAGAAACGCAAAATTGAGTGCTTTATAAAAGGTCAGGAAGCACAGAAAGGCAGCCTTCCTCAGCTCCATTTCTGCTTTGTTCAGCCACATGACAAGCCAGTTACTTTACTTCCCTGAAATACCACCTCCTGAGTTTTTGTTTCTAATTGTGTGTGTGTGTGTGTGTGTGTGTGTGTGTGTGTGTGTGTGTGTGTGTGTGTGTGAAGTGTAAGTACACACCCATGTAGTCAAAGAAAAACTTGTAAGGATTGGCTCTCTCTTTTCATTACATAGGCTCGAGGGACTGAACTAGGGTCAGGACTGGTGACATGTACCTTTACTCACAGAATCCCATGACCCCAAAAATAAATTTTACAATAAATATCCTGTTCACTTTCCCATGTCATTGTTCTCCTTAATTGTTTGAAATAATTTAAACCTTCTGTAAAGGAAGAATTTAAAAATCCACAATTCTCAAGCCGGGTGTTGGTGGCTCACGCCTTTAATCCCAGCACTTGGGAGGCAGAGGCAGGCAGTTCTCTGTGAGTTCAAGGACAGTCTGACCTAGATCGAGTTCCAGGACAACCTCCAAAGCAAAACAGAGAAACCCTGTCTCGGGGGAAAATATTCACAGTTCACCAAATTAGATCCTTTTTACATTCAAGAATACGGTTTAGTTTACAGACACATTCACTTTGACAGCACCATACACTAAAAGACATCACTGAGGTTTTCCACTCTTTTTGAAGACAACACAAGTCCAAAAAAAAAAAAAAAAAAAAAAAAAAAAGAGGGGGAAGTAGGAAAGAGAAAAAGAGGAAATTATTGGTGAAAACCACACACCTGGTCATGGTAGCTGGAACCAGAGTTGCTATTTGCACCACAAGGAGCCTGTACTTGAGGAGGTCTTTCCACAGGACAAGCAGGATCACTGAAGGAAGGAGAAACTGGGACCGATGGGTGGGGGGTATGGTGGTGGTGGTGATGATGCTGAAAATGGTGGCCATGCTGCTGAAAACAACTTGAGTGTGGATGTGCTAATGCATGGTGACTCTGTGATGTCCCTCCGCATGGTGAGTGCTGGGGACAGCAGGAAGGTAGCCTCGGCATTGCAGGAGGGCCCGTTTCTGGGACAGCACTAGATGCAGTTCTTCTTGAGTCATCTTAAAACAAAAACAAATGCAAAGAATGATCAAATACAACTTTGAAAAAATAAGCACTGTATTAATCTGTAAGTAAGAATGTAATGTGATAGTGGCTGGTGAGGTTCATCAGTGAAGTAACAGACTTGTTGATTGAGTCTGCCCACCTGAATTAGATGCCTGGGACCTACACGATGAAAGGAGAAAAATTACTACCTCAAGCTGTCATCTGAACTGCACACATACTATACACATATACACACACAGACAAAATCAATTGATATCTGGCTGGACCACTATCTGCCAACCCTTTCATTTGCTTCTTATGTTTATAATTTTTATTATTATACTATTTTTTTTAAGTTTGTGCTGTATGGTGGAGGGGACACATGTTATATGGAATGTTAGAATGAAGATCTGTCTCATTCCATTGGGGGGGGGGAACCACCTGACAACACAGAATCAACTCAATGACTATTTGCTGAACATATAAATACAGCAGATAGGAAGTATAATTCAAACAAATGCACAGGCTACAAAAGTAAGCTGTGTTGTGCATGGTAAGTTTGAAGGTGTTTCCTAAATGGTCCAGGGGAGATGTCCAAAGGTGGTTGGATATAAAGTTTATAACAAGGAGAATGGTGCAAAAACCACAAAATGAAAAGTCAGCTTCCTGGTGATGGGTAAAAATAATGCAATTATAAAACAGGAAGGCCAAGGAAAGGCCTAGGAAGAAATCAAGAAGATTGTCAACAGAAATACAGTGCATGTCTAGTCACTCTGAAAGAAGTCACAAGCACATTAAAGAAAGAATGGGCCAGACAGTAGATGAAAGCAGTTGCCACTGAGCCTGGAGACCTGTGTTTAATTCCTAGACTCCATACTGTGGAAATAACTGACTTCTCCAAGTTTGCACACACAAACACATGCACACACTATTAAAAAGCAAATATTTTAATAATAAAGGAAAAACAGAGTGGAAGCAACCACATTAAGTATAAACAGACCATCCAGGAGTACCTGTACATGTACTAGGAAAACTGAACTGGTGAAGATACCGAAAACAAAGAGAACACAATGTTATGACAAACAACAGATCACAGACTCAGGATTCTAAACAGTGGGTTAGTAGTGATCAGGCATTTGGAAAGTATGGCAGGCATAAACACAAAGGCTAATATCAGGTGCTGTAGGAGCATATGCCTAACAATTTTATTCTTTAACTTCCTTCACAGATGGGGATGAAAGCCCTGAGGAAAAGAAGAGTTTTAGAAAATCATGGAGGGGAAGGAAAGAGAACCAACATAACATTGAGGTAAGTTACTACACTACCAAAAGCCTATTTTGAGGTACTCAGCACTTATAGAGGCAGCAGCCTTCATGGCACCTGGTCATTACCTGCACCATTTAGGAATTTGGATATGAGTATAGTTAACTAGCTTAAATGATTCACGGTTGAAAATCTATATAAAATAAAATCACATAAGATAAAAGAAAAAAAAATCACATAAGAGCGCTAGAGCAATATCTCAGGGATTAAGAGCAGCTCTGGTTGGTCTTTAGGAGACCCAGGTATAGTTCCCAGCATCTACACGGTGGCTCACAACTCCAGTTCCAGGGGATCTAATGCCCTCTTTCTAGCTTCCACGGGTACCAGGTAAACACATGGTGGCAGGCATACATGTAGGTAAAACACACACATTTTTAAAAACATGGTTTCAATAAAAAAAAAATTAAATATAATCATATAAAACGCCAAGTGTCAAGAAAGAATTTATACTCAGCCAGGTGGTGGTGCTCAATTTTAGTTCACACACTCAGGAGGCAGAGGCAGGAAGATCTCTGTGAGTTCCAAGCCAGCCTGGTCTACAGAGCCAGTGCCAAGACAGGCTCCAAATCTATACAGAGAAACAAAATAGGAGAGTGGGAAAAAAAAAAAAGAAAAGAAAAGAATATGCACTCAATAAAGTCCATTTTGCTTCTGCCTATATTTCTTTTCAGAGAACATGGTATTTGAAAGACATCCTTGGGAAATTTCTCCATAGACAATTCTCAATTCTGTCTTTAGTTTTCCAGAAAAGGAAATCTAGTGAATCTAGCCATTAAGTAATTTTCCAGTCTGCCTAATGAAAGTTACACAGGAATTATCAGAATTAAAAGCAAAATGTATTTTAGATCACAAAGTACTCCCAATAAAAATGGTGATTAGCCAGGTTGGTGTTGATGGTGCATGCCTTTAGTCCCAGCACCCCAGAAGTGGAGGCAGGCTGATGTCTGTGAGTTTGAGGCCAGCCTGGTCTACAGAGCTAGTTCCAGGACAGGCTGCAAAGCAGTACAAAAAAACAGTCTCTCCAAAAAAAAAAAAAAAAAAAAAAAAAAAAATCAAAACAGTCTCTCAAAAAAAAAAAAATCAAACATTAAAACAAATAAATAAATAAATAATAAAAATGGTTATATTTGCTGGGTGGTGACGGCACATGCCTTTAATCCCAGCACATGGGAGGTGGCGCATGCCTTTAATCCCAGCACATGGGAGGTAGAGGTAGGTGGATCTCTCAAGAGTTAGAACTAGCCTGGTCTGCAAGAGCTAGTTCAGGATAGGTTCCAAAGCTATACAAGAAAACCCTGTCTTAAAAACAAAACAGGAAGGAAGGAAGGAAGGAAGGAAGGAAGGAAGGAAGGAAGGAAGGAAGGAAGGAAGGAAGGAAGGAAGGAAGGAAGGAAGGAAGGAAGGAAGGAAGGAGAGACACAAGGCCAGAGAGATGGCTCAGAGATAAAGAGCACTAGCTTCTCTTCCAGAGATCCTGAGTACAATTCCCAGCAATCACATAGTGGCTCACAACCATCTATAATGAGATCTGGTGCCCTCTTCTGGAGTGCAGGCATACATGCAGGCAGAACACCGTATGCATAATAAATAAACCTTAAAAAAAAAAAAAAAAGGCAATATGTCTTTGTTATTAAGTTTCTGTCTGCACGAATGTTATGACAGACATCAAGCTGCCTTAAGCTAGCAAGAGAGAAACAACACAGAACATAAGAGATAATGTGACCAGAGCTGAAATACAACACTCTTTAGGCTGGGTGTGTAATTAAACGATAGAAAGTACACTCAGCACATATGAAGGCCTGGGCTCAAGTCAAACGAACAGAAGATAGCACTGACCTTGGGCCATTCTTATCTATGATGCCATAAGAAAAAGGGGCAACAAAAGGAGAATAAATGATTTATCACTGAGACCTTTAAAACTCCTATCCCCATCTTAATTTCAAAATATGCCTAGGGAGATAACTGGTGGTCCACAAGGGAACTCTGAAGAAGTTCATGAGGAGTAGCCAGTGTTTTCCCAGCAGCTGTACCTTTCTGCACTACCAACATGTCACCAGAACTGCAACTTCTCTACCTATGACCAATTTTGGTGACTGCTTCTGTTTGTTCTTTTTAAATTATGGACACCTGTGTAGGTATGATATAACCATATATCTCAATATGGGTTTAATCTCATTGCATTTATTAACAGTGATGCTAAGCATGGGATTCATTGTTCATTGGCCTTTAGAAAGTGTTCAATCCTGTCTATATTTAAACTAGGTTGTTGTGTTTTTATTATATTAGAGTTCTTTATGTATTCTGGGTACTAGAACCCTTATCATATATGACTTACAAATAATTTTTCTTACATTCTATAGACTGTCTTTCATTTTCTTGACATTATTTTGATATGTAAAAGCTTTTAACTCTTGATGAAATTCACCTCATCTACTTTCTGCTTTGCTGTTTATAAATGTACTATCAGCCACCTGGTTTTCATTAAGTTCTCTTAGTTGAGCTAAAATATCTTGGTCACATACAACACATATAATTCAAGTATTAAATCATAGTGTGATTATAATTCACAAAGTTTTGTTCACAGGAAGTACCTCACAGTATAAGAATACACTCTCAGCAACACTGTGAAAGAGTAACCCAACATTCTTACATACCGCTGACAGAAGAACCAGCCGCACTATTGCTTGTAAGAGTAGCTGCAGTCTCTGATGCTGTGGAAGGCTGGCTACTGGCCACAGTTGAAGTAGCATCAGAGGCTTGCTCAGAGGTAGATGGATTTGAATTGTTAATGGAAGCGCTAGGAGTTTGTGATTCCATTCTAGCAGAAGTGGTTGGTACTACAGTAGGTTCTATAAAACACAAAACACCAATTTAGCATTTCACAGCAGATTAAAGATGGGTTTTATTTTAATTCAAATTAACAATTTAATTTTCCTCTTGGAGACAGTCTCTTGCTATACACAGCTAGGCTGTTCTTAGAATTCCTCTATTATGGCCTGCCAAATGTTGCTTATAGGCACAGTCTCCATACCTGGACAAGTTTAAAAAAAAAAAAAGTCACCATGATAATGACTAAAATAAAGAAACAAGCATTAAAAACAAACATCCTAGTAAGTATAACTAATGGTAAAGAATGACTTTGTGAAACTTCACTGCAACATCAAACTGAAAGGTAAGAACTGTATTTAAGAACTGCAACATGTTCTTGTACAATCTAGTTAAACAGAAGTTGAAGGTTTTCCAGTAGGACTAGGGGTGTGTGTGTCAGTGGTAAAGTGTTTGCCTAGCAGGTTCGAGGTCCTAGGTTTGTTCCCTGAACCAAGAGAAAAAACATTCCCAGAAAGTACTAGGTTTTCTGGTCTATTGATTACAAAGAAGAGTGAGAGCAAAGTCCGACTATCAAACCACTAACTGCACTCTCTGGCACAGCATAATCCCAAAACAGGCTGCCCAGCCAGAGCTTCTGGTTTTACCACAGTATGGCAACATTCTTATTAACCACACTCCATGTCTTCACCAGGAAAATGATAACAGGTGTTTGTGCAAAGAACTATTAGGACAATATGTGACCATTTATAATGCACCTTTTCATCACCCTTTAAACACAGCAACCATTTCACATTAGCTTTTAATGTTTATGTTAATACCTTTGTTTTTGAAAGTTTTTATAAATATAAATAAACACAAATAGGAAGATTTTAAGAGTAGTAACACTCATCAATACTTTCCAATAATTAAATTATGAATGAGGTAAATTTCAAGCATCTAGTAACAAAAGTGGTCACTTAGGATATTTTATCAAATTTTCTTCATAGCCCAACAGCTTTTAACCCCAACTTACCATCTTCATCAACAGTAAGGTCCACAACTTCTGCTGCGTTCTGCCTCAGGGGCTGTATAACAGTAGAGATCCTACTGCGGTTTCGAGGCTCCTGTGGCCGACCTGTATGCGAACTTGAGCCTTGGCTCCAATGAGATCTGGAGTGCCCAAGGGTTGATCGAGACCTTAAATGATGGAGGACAGATTTTTTTCAGTCACTCTTAAAATTTCACAAGATTTTCTGATAACTCAAGTTCCTCATGCAAGACTTCTCCTAAGAAGGATTAAAAACAATGACTAATACAATGTCAGGCACTCAATAAACTGTTGAATGAAGGTGTCACCAACAAGAGGACCAAAGCAGACATGAGATGTTGCTATCATATCAACTACTCAACTATACAAAAAGACAGAACCCTGCTCTTGGTAACCACTGTTTTGAATATTCATTGGATTATGTGAATATTACCATACATTGTAAAGAATGTACCAAGTTATTTACTATAATAAAGGAACACACATAAATCTCAAATATTATACACACTCATGTCTGTATAATCATGTCCCAGGCTAGGTTTGCAGAATTAATTTTGGGAACCCTATCCCAAACCAAGCTTCTGGTCCTATCCTAACATAGTACATAGAAGCAAAGAGACAGCAGAGAGAGTTCCTGGAGTTGGTAGAAGTAAAGACACTGTCTATGAGTTTGTGAGTCACAAAAACCATTACTTGTTTGAACTCCTTTAAGCATTGAATCACAACCTTAAATGAATGGTCCTACAATCTTCTCAATCACTCCCAGGCATTTAAGATGTTTATGTTTTTTAAGGAATTAAAATAATGATTAAAGAGTTTTTAGTGATGGTTTGAAAATACTATTAGGAATCCTACCTAAGGCTTCAGGAAAACCACTAAATCTATTTTTGACATCTTCTGGCCTTGACTGGCACAGTACATATGCGATACACATACATACATGGAGGCAAAACCCATACAAATAAATAACCTCTATTTTTTATATTATTCTTTAGGAAGGGAGGGAGGGAGTGAGCAAGCAAACAACTTCCTGGCCATGAGAAGCCACATTTTGACAGGAAAATAGCAAGTGGAAAAGCATACACAATTCTGAAAAAAATGTACTTCTACAGGTATTGTAACATGAAAATTAATGTTCATTTATAGACTTTAGACTATAGGTGTATCAAACAAGCAACTCATTACAATGAATATCAATTATTTACCATCATCTTAAGCACAGGGTAAGTAAAATAGTAATTTTTTATTTCAGGCAAAGGGCCATGGTGTTAGAAGTAATTCTACAAAAGAGGCATGGCATGTCCAGATTATCTATCTAAACAAATGAGATCTTTCCACTCACTTATTAGTTTAGAACTTAGCATGACCAAATGAAGAATGACATCATAAACATCTTTAAACTTGGGTCCCATAACATTAGCACAATTTTCATGCATATCAATGAGGATAATCTTGACATAAGCAAATAACAAGTGTTTTTATATGCCCAATATTTACATATTACTCACAGCAAAACTTTACAGTTCATGAACTCTGATGTTACAAATTAAGCCCCATTTTAAAAAATATTAAGTAAATCAGGCAGCAGTGATGCACACTTTTGAAACCTGGCAGATCTCTGTGAGTTCAAAGCCAGCCTGATATACAGAGATAGTTCTAGGCCGCTTAGAGCTATTATACAGGAGAACCCGTTCTTAAACCCCCCCCAAAGACTGCTATTTAGAACAAGTGGGGTGATGATAAAAATACTGTATCCCCTAAGATTTTAGCTCTGCTGGTTTGGGGTGTTTGCAACAGTGAACTTGACTTTCTTCTCCAAGTGAATCTAATTGGGCCTGGCTTAAAACTACTACTCTAGTACAATTATAATCAAATTGAGAATCTGGTAGCAAATACATTAAAGTATCCACATTTAGAAGTTCAAGTATACAAGTAGGAAACAAAACCTCACCGATAGCTTTCTCCAACTGTAACAATCTCCACTTCACTGTCAGTTGAGGTAACATTAATTTCTTCATTGGCAGTGACCTGGGGAGTGAAGGAAGCTTCTATCACCACAACATCTTCATCAATACTTCCTGGAAACAAAAAGCAAATCCATTTAAAAAGCATGTGTAAGCTAACTACTAGGCAAAAGTATTGTTCTGAACTTAAAGACTACTGAATGAATATAATAATGGAGTTATACAGTATCTCTTTTTTGTTGTTGAAGAGCCAATAGATGAGCCTAAAGTTAAGAGTCAAAAACTGTTACAACTTTAAAAATGTTAAGTGGAGAGCAAAAGACAGGGGAGGGAATAAAAGCACCTGGTAGTAGAAGGTACTCTGGGTGGGAATGAGTAACAAGTGTGGAGTGTGTGTAAAGAGAATAAGCTTTGGAACTGGAACCACATTCCAAGAGCTCTCACTCTGTTTGCAGCAAGGAAGAACTCACAAGTAGAAAATATTCATTTCTTACTCTCATGACCGTGAGAAGCCTTACTATCCACACAGCCTATATTTTTTTTTAGCCAACATCTGTACTGGTAGGTGATTAAAATTAAGGCAGAGGGTGTTTTACTGTGAAGGCCGAGAAACAGAGTGTGGCTTTTTAAGAGCTAAAGTCACGTGGGCAAGCTCATCTGCAATGGGAAGGATCCAGCTGCTGTGGTCTCCTGCTCACCTGCAATCAAAAGGCATCCCTCCCAACACCCCAGTTATCACCATTCTACTGTGTTTAAGAACTTCACTGTGTCAGATGACTCACATAATTAAAATGGCACAGTATTTTTTTTTTTTAAAGATTTATTTACTTCTTATGTATACAGTGTTCTGCATGCAGGTATGCCATCAGGTCAGAAGAGGGCACCAGATCTCATTATACATGATTGTGAGTCACCATTTGGTTGCTGGGAATAGAACTCAGAACCTCTGGAAGAGCTTCTTCCAGTGCTCTTAACTTCTCTCCAGCCCATGGCACATTATTTTGACTGTGCATGATTTACTTATTTCACTTTACAAAATAGCCAACAAAAATGGAGAACTGCACACACAGGGATTTTTACCCAGTTCTTCATGACAACATATTCACAACAATCAAACATAAGAAACAATTCAAATGTCATCAGCTGGATAAGATAAATGCGTATGGAAAAATCTAACAAGGAGAAACTAACTGCTGGTCCATGAATGAACCTTGAAACTTTATGCTGAGTCAGATAGGACATAGGACATGGCTAACTTATACAAAAAAAGCCCAAACAAGGCAAACCATATTTGGCAAACAGATGAAAGGATGCATGAGACTGAAAGGAGAGGCAGAAGCAGAAAGTTAAAAAAGGAGGAAGGGTCAATAGAAATGTTCCAAAGTGCACTGTGAACAAAGTTTTACAGTTTAAGATTTAAAAAAAAAAAAAATCTGAATGAACTAACATATAAATTATACTCAAATAAAACTAAAACTATTAAATATGAACACCACATAAGATACAAAACTGAAAGTCAGTAAATAGAGGGAGCTACATTTTGGAATAGAAAAACCCAAACTCCCAAACTGGGCAGTGGTGGCAAATGCCTTTAATCACAACACTTGGGAGGCAAAGGCAGGAGGATCTCTGTGAGTTCGAGACTAGCCTGGTCTATATAGCAAATGCCAGGACAGGCTCCAGAGCTACATAGACAAATCCTGTCTAAAACAAAACAAAACAAAAACAACAAACAAAACAAAACAAAATAGAAAAAAAATCAAAATCCCATAATTTAATCTGTTTACAACTCCCATAAAAGCATAACCACATGTGTTCCCACTATTATCTCCATCCAGATAAGCAAACTGATTATTAAGTGTATTTGGAAGAATAGGCAAAAAATATTGACAAGAATAGTAAAGATTCTATAATCAAAGCGTGTTCTTTTGCAGAAATACATGGACAAGTGAAACAATAAAAATATCAGGAGCTGAAGAGATGACTTTGCAGATAAAGGCACTTTGCTACCAAGACTGCTGTTCCGAGTTCTATCTCTGGGATCCACATAATGGAAGGAGAAGACCAACTCCTACAAGTTGTCCTGTGACCCACCCACCCCCACACATACAATAAATAAATTTAAGTTTAAAATTCCAATAGTAAATCTACATGCACAGGGAAATTTAACACATGACAATGATGACATCTTAAATCCATAGGGGAAAATATTAATGTGTGATTAATGTAGCTGGATAGCTACATCAATTCAGATCCCCTGAATCCATGTAGAAAGCTGAATGTGGCAGGGTATGCCTGTAACCACAGTATTATAGGAACTGTAAAGATAAGTAGATCCTTAGTGTTCGATAGCCAGCCAGCCAGCCAGCCAGCTTAGCCAAAGTTTCTGTAAGAGACCAACTGTTTCAGTAAGCGAATAAATGAGTGAATGAGTGGTTAAATATAAGAGAGGAATCAAACACACACACACACACACACACACACACACACACACACACACACACACACACAGCTAACTAGAAACTCACAAAGTTTCAGTAGTATAAAACACTAAGTTTAAAAAATAAAGAGGAGTTGGAGAGATGCTTCAGTGGTTAAGATCACTGACTGCTCTTACAGAGGACCTGTATTCAATTTCCAGCACCCACATGATGGCTGGCTTATAACAGTCTGTAACTCTAGTTCTAGGGGGCTCAATGATCTTTTCTAGCCTCTACAGACACTATACCACACACACAGTGCATGACATATATGCAAGTAAAACATATAAATAGCAGAATGAAATGAGAATTTTCTAAAATTAAAATGAACAAAAATAACAAGCAAATCAGTGGGGACAGGTAAGAATCATTGAGGAATCACAGAAATACTAAAATGAAACCAAGTTTATTAGGTTATCTTAAAATACCTGAACTTTGCTGCACATAGTGGTACATGTCTTAAATTCCAGCACTTGGGAGGCAGAAATAGAAGCATCTATCTTGAGTTTTAGGCTAGCCTTGTCTACAAAGTGAGTTTCAGGACAGCCATGGCTACACAGTGAGATCCTGACTCAAAATAACCAAACAGATAAACCTGAATTTCTTGACAAACACTACATGAATTAAAATATAGGTAATAGCCTCACCATAAGTTAGGGTAAGCCAATTAACACTTCATTCTGTCTTTCTGTTTATGAGCAGAAATCTTAATAAATTTAGAAGCCAATTAATAAAGATGCATCAAGAGAGAACTATTTCTCAGAATTCTAGTAAACCCAACACATGAGCTGATGCTTGTAAAACAACATCCAACACTAAATTCAACTAGTTTATTTTAGTTGAATTGACAAAAATAGTGAATAACATAAAACTGCTGTCTCTTGGAGATTAAAAGCACTATAAAATGCTCAGTCTTCTACCAGACACTACAACAAATCCACAAATACTGATGGACACTGCTATACCCAAGTAGAAAATCACACCAACTCTGACAGATAAAAGTAGTTAAAAACTGACAGTCCAACCCCATCCTGACTAAAATGTATTTGACTTAGTTGCTAGGCCTGGATTCACAGTCAAGTTTTTACTACTCTAAGGCTTTTGCCAGTTACTAAATATGAGATGCTTTTAATAATGGCAATATTCATGTGTCCAGGGAAAAAGAAAATTATTTCCAAAGAATGCAAGAAACTCAATTCTTTGAAAGAGCAGAATTTAAAAAAAAAAAAAAACAAAAAAAACAGAACTAAGCCCCCATCAATATTTCAGTTTCTTCTGAATTGCAACCCACTCAAAAATGAATCTCCAAATGTACAGCTATTAACAAAAAAGCACAGGAAGGATTAAATGAGAGACACACAAAACTCTCAGAACTGCACTGTGGCATCATCCATTGTTGAGAGCAGAGGAACTAGAAACAAATTCCTTGGGCATTCTGTCACAGCAGCTGGTAACATTTTAGTATATATAAATTATAACACAATTTCAGATGTTTTTCAGATATATTTACACAGGTGTACAAGATTATATAGGAACTAGTCATCAGAAAGAGCTGGTTCAACTTTGAGGCATTCAAGCAGAGGAACTGCACAACTGTTGAATAAGTAATTGGGCATGCTGATACAAAAAGTCCATTATTTATCTCTCCATATTTTTCTATTTTCTGTTGGAGAAAAACTATTAACAGTTATTACTTCTGGGCAATAAGAAAGAACTCTCTAAAAAGGAAAGTTATCTTGTGTTTTTATAATTCTGTATCCTGTGCATTAAACTGTTATTTTACGGGTAGGGGTGTTTTGCCTGCATGTATGTGTACACTGTGTGTGTAGTGCCTACATGTAGAGGCCAGAAGAGGGCATCAGATCACATGGGACTAGAGTTATATACAATGTGAACCATGTGGGTTCTGGGAATTTATCCTAGATCTTCTAATAAAAGCAATCAATGCTCTTAACCACTGAACTATCTCTCTGGGCCTTAAGTTATTGTTTCATTTCTGTTTGGAAAGCCAAACAAACAACAAAAACAAAAGCTAGTTTAAAATAAAATATTTCTCTAGAAACCATAAAATGTCAGGGTTCATTTTTAACTTTCAGGACTTATGCTTCCTCTGATAATTGACACTTCACATGCTTGCTTGCTTTTCTTCCTTTATACTGTATGTATGAGTAGTCCATTTACATGTATGCAAGTATGTGACTGATGTCCAAAGAAGCCAGAAGAGGGCATTGAATCCCCTGGAACTATAATTAAATATGGCTGTGAGTCTCTATGTGGGTACTTGGAATTGAACCCAGGTTCTCACAAAAGCAGCCTGTGCTCTTAACTACAGAGCCCTGTCTCTCAGCTCCTAATGCTAATTTCTAAAAGCAATGTAGTTGAGGTAATTGAGTACTACCAAGACAGTACATAGAATTAACCAGGAAGACCTGAGCTCACTTGCAGGCTCCCCATAAACACACTGGAGCTTACCTACATGTCTTATGACAAGTACAACTGATAGTCACACCTAACAGCCTACCTCATGATTTCAAACAGACCTTGGGCTCTGCTGCTCCTTCTCCCAATGTCAGAGTCTTTACATTCTGACCACTTGAGAGAAATGTGACCAATTAAGTAAAACAATCCTGAGTGCTTCCCTCTTTTCTGATACATAAAGGAAGAACCACCAAGCAACTCTCCAGCATCACATTAACACTTCCCAAAACAACATTCAAGTAGACTGAAAAAACTGTAATGTAATTAAGAATAAATGTTAACTAAATAATACACAGGAAGGAGGAAGAAAATGGACTGAAAATGGCAGGTCTCAAGAGAGAACTGGGGGCTTGAACCTTGGCAGGATGAACATCATACAAAAAGGTAAAGTTCTTCCTAGACCCAGGCAAGGCTCACAGGCAAGTTAAGAGTCCCAGAACCATGTTTAAAAACAAAGCCAAAAAACCCTCAAGGATGAAACAATGGACATGCTGAACTAGACTGAGGGGAGGAGCCCACAGGGCATCAAGACTACACAAAGAACTCAGTAGGCAACTGAGTAAAGCTGGGAGCAGGAGGTGCCCTTCCCCATGGAAAAGCACATCAGTTGGTTGTCCACTGCCAAATGGCCAGGCCTGAAAATGGCCATGCAAGTAACATCATAAGACTGAATATGTCATACTTAGGAATGAGTGAGAGTGTGTGTGTGTGTGTGTGTGTGTGTGTGTGTGTGTGTGTGTATACATATACATACTTACATACATATATTCATTCTTCATGCAATAAAGAGGCCATGAATTTGAAGGACAATAGCAGAAAGAATATATGGGAGGGTTTAGAGGGAAGAAAGGTAGAAATGTATTATATTAATCTAAATAAATAAATAAGAGAGATGGTCTCTAAAAAAATAAATCGCCTTGGCAGGAGGCTTTGTCGCGGCCAACCTAGTTGAATCAAGAGCCCCAGATCCCAGCAACAGCCTGTCTCAAAAGATAAAGACAGAGCTTCCCAATAAACATCACTCAAGGTTGATCTGACTCCTCCACACACATTTTCACCTCCTGAAAAAACTCTGTGGTTCTTCTAATTACCTAATTTCAACAAATTAACCTTAGTTCCAATCTTAGCTCATACTTACCAATTCAAATGTCAGTTTAACAGCTTTTAAAATTATAACTGTAAAAACAATGTATTATCAGAACTGTGTGCATGCAAGAGTATACACCACATACTTAATGAAAAGGTGGTGAGGCTAAATGGGAGAGTATATAGCACATGGGGAAATGATCATGCACTCTACTAAGCACTATCAGAATTAAAGTGAGCCCTATCACTTCAGGTACATGCTTGCTTAGAACATGTTAAGGACCTAGGTTTAATCCCAATATGCAAAAACTAATAAAACCACTCTCTCAAACATTTCACTTATTTTTGTTTTGTACTTTTGAGTCAGGCTCTTACTGTGTAGCCCAGGCTGTCTTGGAACTCTCAGAGATTCACCTGCCTTTGCTCCCAAGCACTGGGATTAAAGGTGTACACTCCCAAGAACCACTAACTTGAACTTATTTTTTAGCAATAAAAAGGATGGTAAATTTAATATGGTGGCACATTACACACTTGAAATCTCAGCACTGAAAAGTTAAAACACAAAGATCAATAGTTCAAGGACACCCACAATAAGCAGATTGTCTCAAGTTAAAAAAAAATTAAGATTAAGCAGACTTTTATAGTGATCATAAATGTTCTTTAATAGGATTGGAACATGGGGGAAATAACAATTATCTGCAAAAAAAAAAATCACAAAAGTGAAATATATTAAAAAAAGTATTAAAGAAAAAACTATGAGCCATAAATCAACTCATTTAAAAGTCAATCTAGCAGGGTGTGGTGGTGTACACCTTGAATCCTAGCAATTAGGAAACCGTGTGTGTGTGTGTGTGTGTGTGTGTGTGTGTGTGTGTGTGTGTGTGTGTGTGTGTGTGTGTATGAGAGAGAGAGAGAGAGAGAGAGAGAGAGAGAGAGAGAGAGAGAGAGAGAGAGAGAGACCCATCTATAATCCCAGCTCTCTGGAGGCAGAAGCAATACTGAGTTCCAGGCCAGCCAGGACTACACAGTGAAATCCTGTCTCATAATCATCACCATCACTGTCATCTAATTATAATTAAAACATTTATTTAAAAAAACAATTTATAAACATACAAAAAAAAAAATCAATGCTCACTCAATTTTCATCACTAGAAATTCTTTTAGTATCCTGGAGTTAGAGTGACAGTTTAACACAGTTGGTAATTTATCCCCGTTTAAGAATAAAAGCTAAGAGAGCTTGTTTGAGAACCTGGGTGCAAGCACAACAGCACAATACCTACTGCCCCAGCCTTCTCACCTGAGGGGGCAGTGGGGTTACTGGGATTCTCGCTGGCAGATGCACACAGGTCCTCCTCTCCATCCGTTGAGGAACTGGAGGAGGAGTCACTGCTGAGGTCGTTGTCACTGGAGCTACTAGAGCTGGGAAGGAGCGCATACTTCCTCTGGGCCAGCACCTCCCGCTTCTTCCTCTGCACCAGCAGCCTCTCCTTCTGCTTCTGTGTCCTCTGTGAGGAGCTGTTCTTCACTAGTCTCTTTCTGCATGGGAGCCTCCTCAGTGCACTACCATGAAAACAAGGTCTTTTCATCAACAAGCCTGACACAGACTCTGCCTCAGTTCGAGGCCACTTTTGGGACCGTGAACTGTGACTTCTGCTTTTAGCACTCAGAACAGGCTGGGAATGTCTCACTGAGACTTCTTTGTCCTCATCTGAAGTCACAGTATCAGAGTCCCCAAAATGAAGACTAGATGAGGGAGAAGACAGACACTCACTGAAGGAAGAGTCGTTCTCTTCATCACTTGGTGTCTCTAGATGTTGCCTCAGCCCTAGGATTCCCTGATTTTCCTTGACACAATTCTGTACATATGAGGGGCCAGCCTGTTGGCTTTTGCGTTTTTTCCTCACAACCCCACTTTTTTCTTGTTCTTGCTGGTTGCCATTCATGTCCTTCTCTTGTTTTGAATCATCACACAGGTGAGAGAATTCATTCCCCACTTTGCTGTTAATCATTTCCACTTCTGCAGGGAAGTTCTTGGTGGCCCCTAGGGGCTGTGGGTGCAGAAGGACCCCCTTCAGACTCTCCTGTGTTGTGGGCGCATCGGGAGTCCCACTCTTCATAGCCACTTTTAGTGTGTAGAGCTCGTTATATTCAGGAGTCCATTGAGACATGGGAAACTTTAAGGAAGGCCTAGGAGACACAAGGCAGACATTGAAAGGACTCAGTACATCTGTGCTACACAACTGACTAAAGCCTGCAGCAGCCATAACATGACTAAGCTAAGCCAGGCACTTGACTTTCTCACCGAGCACTCCAATACCTCTGCTTCTACCTTTACTTTCAGAAGCACAGTTAATTAGCACATAGTACTGGGCAACTTATAGTAACCAAATGGACCTTGCAATATTCCTGCTAACTTCCACAATATAGCATATTTGGTCAAAATTAAACACTTCCTTTAAGCTTACTTCATTAAACTAGAGAAGATAATTAGAATTCAAAAGACTGCCTTCTGTGCTAGAAGTCATGCCACTCTAGGTACAGTCAAAGGAAACTGGTCTGCTAAAGTCATACCAGCACCCCATGTTCACTGCAGCATCCACCACAATAGCCTAATGATGGATGGAAAAAAATGTAGTAGATGCATGATGGAATGCCATTCACCCATTAAAAAATAATTAAATCTTTTCATATGTGTAACCTGGACAGATATATAAACCATTATACTGAATGAAATAAGGCAGGCTGAAAAGCAAGTTCCACATGACCTTACTCACAATGTGAGATTGATAAAACTATCTCACAGAAATTGAGAGCAGAATGAAGGTTACCAGAGGCTGGAGAATGGAGTGGAAAGTGAGATAAGGGATGGCTGGTCAACAAGTACTAGCTAGTTATATACCAAAGAACAAGTTTCGGTAACAGTGTGTAATAAAGTGATTCCAAATGATATAATACTGTGTGTTTCAAACAGCTAGAGCAGATTTTGAAAACTATACCCTAGAGAAAGATGTCTGTGAAGGCACATATGTTAACCTGACTGAAACATTACACTATGTACAAACTTATCAAAACATTACATGGTACTGAAAAGTGTGCACAATATTTAAGCTTTTGTGTATCATTTAAAACAAACTTTAGGGAGACTATACTCCTCAGGATTTATAGGCAGCCAATGGCTGCTTGGGGAGATGGAGGCATTTATAAACCCTTACTCATATCCCTGTTAGCAACCCAAATGGAACTTCTAGTTCACCATCACCAACAACCAAGAGGTAAAAACAGGAGAGGGATGACTTGGGAAGAGGAAAGGGGTCAATGGGAGTGGATTGGAGTGGAATAGGAAAGACATGAGAGAGGGAAATTATAGGTGAATATGATCAAAACACGTATGTACCGGATAAAAATGTAACAAAAGCCATAATGCTAGTAAAAACTTAAAAATTTTTGTAATTTAAATTCTAAGAAAAAAATATAATAAAGTCATCATATCACAACACTTTGGAGGCTGAAGGAGGAGTGTTGCAATGATGAATGCAAAGCCAGGCACAACAAGACTCTTCAGCCCTGCACTCCCTTCCCCACTAAAAAAAGAATTCCAAAGACTAGTCACCATGTGTTGTAGAATACTGCCTTCAGGGCATAACATGGTCATTGCCCTCTTCAACTGCCAGCAGATCTGAATGCCAGGAGACTGTACAAGATTCGGTCATTAACTTTCCCTCAAAAGAAAGAGACCCATGAGGCCCACCTCTTCCCAAGAGTTTACAGATAACCACTGTTAAAGCAGTTGATAAGAGGAGGGGGCTTATAAGGCCACATCTTTCCCCAAGAGCTGACAGGAAACAGCTGGTATGGGAGGACAGACTGCTTCTGCAGTGTGGCACTTGCTCCCATAAGAAACCCCAGTTAAAACTGGTGCAACCAGGCCACAGGTGAACTGGTTGTTTCTATTGTTGATGCCATTTGGGGTGAGTAGACATTTGTTCAGGAAAGTTCATGTCTTCCCTTTGATATTAACATGCTAAAATTGTTTGATAAATACTTCCTGTATATTTAGATGGTTTTTACATTAAATAATTAACAAGTAGAAATACAGCTTCTTTCTCCTATGACTCCATCTTTCTAATTCCAACAGAAGTTTGACTAAAATGTTTAGTGTCTAGCAAGTCTAGCAAGGACCAGGATGCTGAAGATAACTCTTAAATCATCAGCACAGCAGAAAATAAAACCAAAATTCCCACAACCGGTCTAAGTGTGCTTAGATCAAATCACCTCTGAAACTGAGCTGAACAAGGGAACTTAATTAACAGCATCAACACCAATATAATTTTTAGATTTTTTTTATTATTACTTGATGCATGATGTGTGTGGCACTTGTGCTACAGTATAAATATAAACTCCACAAGACAACTTTGTGGAGTTGGTTCTCTTCAGAAATCAAACTCTGGTGCCCCAACCTGGGTGTCAAGTACCTTCACATTCTGAGCTTTCTTGCTGACTCATCACACTGTAACTTTGTACAGAGAAGAAGGATAACCACGTAAAACTGTGAACATCATTCAAGATAGAACACTTACTAGAAAGGTCGTCAGCCTAGTAAGTGAAGCACTGTGCTAGAGCAGTATGAGAATCTAAGCAGGTATAAACATGGTTTATATGCTTTAGAAACAGTCTCAGTACCTTGCCCAGACTGTCTTAAACTGCCAAGATCAAGGGCATCTCCTCCCTCAGCTTCCAAGTTCATCACTTCCATACATTAACAACAGTGACCACTTCCTAACAAAATGATAGAACTGTTTCTATATGAACAACATTTTCAAACCACCTCTTTGTTTGAGACAAGGCTTCTCTGTGTAGTTCTGTCTGTTCTGGATCTCCCTCTGTAAACCAGGCTAGCCTTCAACTCAGATCAGCCTGTCTCTGCCTCCAAATGTTGGGATTAAAGGTGTGTATCACAGCACCCAACTAAACCACTTCTTAAGAACAAAACAGGCATTTTATGTCAAGGGTTTTCTTCCCTTTCCATAAATAAGTTACCAAAATGCATAATTTCATAGGTTTTGTGTTTTATTTCACAGATCTATTATCAGAACAGACCGCATGAAAGTAAACTGCAATGACCTTTCCCTAGAGAATGCCATTTCTCTTTTTTTGTTTTGTAGTTTTGAGACAGGGTTTCTCTGTGAAACAGCCTTAGCTGTCCTGGAACTCACTTTGTAGTGCAGGCTTTCTTTTCTTATATGATTATTACAAGGGCAGACAAGCTGGGCAGTAGTGGCTCATGCCTTTAATTCCCCACTTGGGAGGCAGAGGCAGGTGGATCTCTGTATGTTGGAGGCCAGCCTGATCTACAGAGTGAGTTCCAGGACAGCCCCCAAAGCTACAGTGAAACCCTATCTTTCAAAAAAATTAACACAAAATAAAAGGACAGGCAATGATGTTTGCAAGCTCAGACATTAAATCCTACTTGGAGTATAAAACAATGACTGAACACAGGGGCATAGCAAACAAATTTACAGGAGGCAGCTAGTCAGACCAACAAAGCTCAAGAAAGAAGAGCTCAAAATGATGAGGCGTAGGCAGATGTTAGCAAAAGGGAAGGAGCTATATGACACTGGTTACATACAGTAACAGACACAAAGTAGTGTTAGAAAAGATGTGAGGAAACTGGAACCAGCCATGCCTTGAGTCCCAGCACTTGAAGCCAGAGGCAGGATCTGTGGGTTTAGAGACTGCCTGTGGGCACCAAACACATATTTGATACACATACACACATGCAAAGTACTCATATATACACACACAAAAAAAATTAAAGCTAGCTACAAAAGACTATACAGGTAAAATTTTCTTTTATATAAAATGTCAAATTTCTCGAGGTAAAATTTAGATTAGTGGTTACCTAAGGCTGCAGATGATATACGAATTAGATTGTGAGAAACAGAGTTTTTTTTTGTTTTGTTTTGGTTTTTCTTTTTTAAGAACTGTGTCTCAAATTGCCCATGGTATTAGCTATTCAACTCTCATGATTCTACAGAAACCACCAACACTGGATCTCAATGAGCCTTTTCTTCAACTCTGTGACTATGTAGAAACCAGCAACACTGGATCTCAAACAGTGAAAAGTCCAATGAAAATTATGAAGGCCCTTGGGCACTAGATAATTGTGGACCCCATAATAACAGAAAATTTGGGATTTATCTTTTCAAAATGCTGAGAATTATCCAGAAATCCAGTTCTTCCTGAACCTGAATCTCTAAGATGACAGTCTTTTCTTTTCTCATCACTTATGCCCCAAAGCCAAAACAATGAAATCTTTGTGGTTAAATCTGCTTAGGCTATAATCAATTTGGTCTTCCCAAAGAGTAAGATGGAAGGGAAGGCAAGGTGGCCTATGTCTTTAATCTCAGCACTTGGTAGATAAACAAGAGGATGTCTGTAGGTTCAAGGGAGGTCAACCTGGTCTACATAATGAGTTCCAGGGCAACAGGAACTACATAGGAAATCCCTGTTTTTAAACAAACAAAAGAAAGAAAACCAAAAAACCAAATCAAACAAAAATGTAGTAAGATGGAGAGGGGACTGCAGGTGGAGTGAGATGTCTGGTATGCTTTGTCTGTACACCAGTAACTGCTTCCTAAATTGTCATGCAAATGAAAAATGCAAAATTAACATCCCATATTAACTTAGAGATTCTCACTTAGAAACTACAAATTTAAATCTATTTTAAACTAAGAAAAAGGAGTAAGTTTGTAAGACAGAAATATGAGCACTGCACGATTTTTATATTGTGTGTATGTGTGTTGGGGAAGTGCTTTTTCTATGTATGTGGAGCCTAAAAATCAACCTTAGGTGTCAACCCTTAGGAGTCACCTTTGTTGTCTGAGACAGTGTCTCTTGATAAACCCTGGAACCAGCAAACCCTCCTATCTATTTCTGCCTACCCAATTCTGAAATTACAAATACGTGTAACCATGTTCAGCTTTTGTTTTTTTTGAGACAGGGTTTCTCTGTGTAGCCTTGGCTGTTGATGAACTCAAGAGATCTTCCTACTCAGAGATCTGCCTATGTCTGCTTCTGAGTACTGGGATTAAGGGAGTAAACCCTTTGTTTTGGGGTCTCAGGTACTTATCCCAGGCTGACCATAATCTCACTATGTATACAAGAACAACCTTGAACTTCTGACCCTTTCTCCACCTCCCAAGTCCACCTGTCACCACACCTGATTTATGCAACATTACCTGGGGTCAACAGACAGGGCTACTGGGGACAACAGACAAGCACTCTATAAATTGAGCACATCCCAGCCCTAAACACACAGATTTACACAGCAATTAAAATTTTTTTAAGCCCTAAGAGATCAGATATTTTTCTATAAAAACTCTAGAGGTAATCAGAAAATGAACTAGATACACTAATGCTTTCAAGACAAGAGTGTTTCTGTTTAACAGCCCTGGCTTGCCTAAACTCATTCTGTAGACCAAGCTGGCCTTGAACTCAGAGACCCACCTGCCTCTGCCTCCTGAAAGCTGGGATTAAAGGTATGTACCACCAATGCCCAGCTACACTAATGTTTTTAAATACAGTTTTACACAGGTGAAAACTTTATGTCCCAAGGATACTACTTACTTGGGGTGATGTTTGAAATTTTTAATCCTCTTCTGAACTCAGAGTTATTTATAGAATTTGCCAGTTTGAATATATTAAATGAAGTAAGTGCATGACAGACCCATTGTTACTTACAATGCTGTCACTACCACTGCTGACACTTTGAGACAGCTGTTCACATAGCTGTTTCCAGACATCAAAACTGTATTAGCAAGAAACATACTTCCCCAAAGGTATCAAACACTCTAAACTCCTAATTATATTTTCAAAGTGCTTAAAATTAAGTTTCTTCTATTTCTGATATCTAAAAATATAATTATGAATAGGGTAGTGAGAACTTTGATATATGTATTAGCAAATAACTAATTTGTAACCCTTTAACAGCAAAAAAAAAAAAAAAAAAAAAGAAAGAAAAAAAAAGAAAAAGAAAAAGAAATGACACCCAGGAAACTGCTTTATTAAATGCAGCTTATTTTGTTTGACAAGGAAGTCAAGGCTGGCTGGCCCTGGACTTGCTATCTTCCTACCGGGGGTTACAAGCATGAGTAAGCCTACCCAGCTGTGTCAAATTTTTTTTTTTTTTTCCTTTTGGTTAGTACAAAAATGAAAACATAAAAACAGATTAATGATCTTGGCAACCTCCTCTTAAAAAAAAAAAAAAAAAAAAAAAAAGACAATATAGTTATTATCAAAAGATTCATTTGGATCCTTGACCATGGTAATCAAGATGAAATATATAAGCCATTACAGACAACTCAGAATTACTCTAAGGATGTTATTTTGTTTTCAATCATCAGATTTACTTAATTTTACATGTATGAGTGTTTGGGCTGTATCTTTGTCAATGTTCTATGGCTGTGAAGGATGGCCATGACAACAGCCTCTCTCAAAAAGAATAACATTTACTTGGGGCAGGCTTATAGTTCAGAGATTTAGTTCATTATTGTCTTATCCTCCTACAGGCAGACATGTTGCTGAAAAGGTAGCTGAACAATCTACATCTTGAGAAGAGGGTAGAAGTGAGACTGGGCTGGCAGGAGCATTTGAAACTCCAAAGCCCACCCCCAGTGACACACTTCCTTCCTAATCCCTGTCAAGTATCACCACTCCCTCAAGACCAAACATCCAATCTATGAGCCTATGTGAGACATTCTTATTAAAACCACCATAGCCTGCATGTACACATGTGCACTGCATGTCTGCCAGATGCCTGTAGATGTCAAACTAAAGTAACAAGATGGTTGTGATACACCATGTGTGAACTGGGAACTGAACCTGGGTCCTTTGCAAGAACAAGCACTCTAACCATTAAAGCAGGCCCTAGAATGTTGCTTTCATTGCACAGAAACAGGGTAATATCAAAAACCCTCTAGGAAAATTACACAACAAAAGAACTAAATTTGTGCGGGAAGGTGGTGACACACACCTTTAATCCCAGTACTTAGGAGACAAAGGCAGGCAGATAAATGATTTAGAAGCTAGTCTGGTCTATGGAGTTCCAGAACAGGCTCCAAAGCTACAAAGAAACACTGATACAATAAATAAACAAATAAATGAATGAATTAAAAATAAACTAAACAAAAAACAAAAACCAGCACTGACTGAAATCACCAATTCTAGAAAGTCTACTCTGGTGAGGCTAAAGGACTCAGGAGACATCGATGAGCATAGCCACATTCCAAGAGCCAAAATCCACAAGAACTGCATAGCACTGACCCACAAAAAAGAAAAAAAAATTAACTGATGGAGCAAAGACAAATATAGATCACAAGACATAGAGGAGATAATACTGAAAGAATTGTAAGTCAGAGCAGAAATGGAAACTGGCAAAGCTTGAAGGAAGAGCCCTATCACTTTTGTTAGCAGTCAGGCATTTGTACTGGATTGTCCTTGGGATTCTGACAGGATATGTCCTCAGCTACAGCCACTAAGAGTACCACATGTCACATTCACTATTGTCCCCTTTAAAAAAGGGCCCTGCCCATGGCCCACCTTTCCCTCTCTTCCTTTTTCCTCTGCTTTTCTGCCTGTCTCCCCACCACCACCACTACCACCACTCTTTTCTACTGTTCCTGTCCCCAGAGGGCAGTTTCCCTCTCCCTCCCTCCCCCCCTGCCCCTTTTCCATATGCTTTCTTTTAATTAAAAAGAAAGGAAGAAAAAAAGAAAGAAAGGAAAAGAAAGGAAAACCCTCCAAGTGAGCTCTGCCACATGGCATCATTTTTTTTCTCATGCTGCCTTTTTTTTTTTTTTTTAACAACAATTTTAGTGATAAGTAAGGAAAGGATAAATGCAGGCAGGCAAAAGGAAGAGGAAAGACATTCTAATGTTACATCATTACATATAAGTAGCACAATGTGAAAAAAAGGGATCAAAAGAGGCCAACACTGGGGACAAAATAACAATTAAAAGGTCACTGCTTCTACAAAGAAAGAACACACAAAGAAAGACAAGAAGACTCCGGAGACTAAAATCAGAATAATCATAAAATCCAGGATCACCACAGTTCTGTTGAGCTTTGCACAGGAAGCACTTCCTGCTGTCACCCTAGCTGAATTCATATAACCTGCCTGGATCCCTGCCACAGAGGCCTAGTTTTCTCATGTCTAACCCTTTTCTATATTCTTACATGAACTCTTATGAATATTTATCAGTCCAGGTGGTGGTGGCACATGCCTTTAGTCCCAGCACTTAGGAGGCAGAGGCAGGTGGATCTCTGTGAGTTCCAGACCAGTCTGGTATACAAAGATACACAAAGATACCCTGACTCCCCCCCCCCCCCCCCCAAAAAAAAAAGAACAACAAAAAAAACCAATCAGATCGAATTCCATTCCCTCACTGGAAACCTTTCAGTGGTTTCTAAATGTTCCAAAAATAAAGCCCCAGCTCTATAGTGACCTTATGCTCTATCTCCAGCTTCTACTATCTTCCCCTCTCAGTCATCATCAATCTCAAACTGTCCTTTCTTTCTTTCTTTCTTACCGATGACAAGCCTTTCAATCTTGGGCCTTTGTTCTTCTGCCCTTTATTGAGATCTTGGGTTAAATGTCCTAAATTTGGAGAGTTTTCCCGACTGTTCTATGGCAACAAAGAGTGTGTGCCTGGCAGGCTTCCAAACAAGGAAAAAAATAACTGATTAAGAGCTGCAAATCTAGCTGGGGTTGGGGGAGGGGTTATGCACAGCTTTAATCCCAGCACACCGGAGGCATTGGCTCACAGAGGTAGATCTCTGTGAGTTTGAGGCCAGCCTGGTCTACAGAGCAACCCTGTCTCAACAAACAAAGAGCTGCAAATCTAAATTCTATCCCTGTGTCCGCCCAGGTCACATAGGTCACTTACTGACTCTTCCTCACTTGAGTGACCTGCCAAATAAGTGAGGGTGGCAAAGATAGTGGGAAACACATGGTTTCTTCCATAGCACCCTGGCAACCTTGCTGAAACTGACTTAATTAAATTTCCCAATCCCTGCCCAGTGTCCTCACTCAGAACCAAACTTCCACCTCAGTCTGTCTTCTCTGCCTCCCTCACCCCCAAATTTCCCATGCAAGTATTTCCCTTTACAAAACTCACATTTTCAACAAAGTGAAAAAGCAACTCATGCACTGGACAGGGAATGTTTCTAATCTTATCTGACAAGGGACTGATTTCCAGGACACACAGGAACTACAACACAACAAAATCTGATTATAAAACGGACAATCATCTTGACAGCCATCTCTTTGAAGCCAGTAAGCATAGGAGAACAAGCTCAAGGACACTGCAAAGAGAATGCCTTTAGGTTAGCAATTCCCCAAACCCAGAATAACAAATGCTGGCAAGAATATGGAGAAACTGGAACATCTATTCACTGCTTGTGGGACTGTAGAATGGCGCTGTGGAAAATGGTATGGAACTACCATATAATCTAGTATTTCAGTTCTGGTAGAAATAGCCCCAGCATCTAGCAGACAACCAGATAAACAATATGTTAACATACACACAAATGGAACAGCAGCAAGCCTTAAAAGGAAAATCATGAAACATGCTACAATATGAACAAACATTAAAGACCCAATGCTAAGTCAAACAAGCCCAACACACAAGGGCAAATGCTATGATTCCACTTACAGGAAGGCCTTAGACCAGTCAAATTCACAGAGAGAAAGGAGAATGATAGTGTGACCAGCAGGGGAGGGGAAGAATGGAAGTTTGTGTTTCATGAGCAGAGTTTCAGCTGGAAAAGACTAAAACTTTCTAGAAAGAGAAGATGGCTGTACAACAATGAAAATGTATTTATCATATACTAATATGGTTAAGATGAACCACTTAGAATTGTGAGGTTAAGGCTGGAGGATTGCTTATCCTGAGAGTTCAGGAGTAGCCTGGGCAACATGAGACATCCATCTTGGGGGGAGATGAAGGGAGGAAGGCAAAACAAGCCAGGCTAGATATAGTGGCATAATTTATAACTCTTTAAATTTCAGCCAGAGATAAGGAGATTACAAGTTTGAAACCAACCTGGGCTACAAGGTTAAGACTTTGTCTCAAAACTAAAAACAAAGGCTGGAGAGATGGCTCAGTTAAGAGCACTGGCTGCTCTTCCAGATGACCTATGTTCAATTCCTAGTACCCATATAGCAGCTAGTAATTTTAAGTCCTGTCCCAGGATAGCCAAACCTTCTTCTGGTCTCCAAAGGTACTGCACACACATGGGTGCAGATACACATATAGGCAAAACCACCCATATATAGGTAAAACCACCCATATACATGTAAAACCACCCATATACATAAAATAAAAAGTTAAAAAAAAAATTTAATGCCAGGCAGCACTTTTGCTACTTGTCAAGCTAGCAGCTTCTTCTCAATAAACCTTGAAAGATAGAAAAGGAGAAAAATTGAAAAAAAAAGGGGGGGGGGTTAGGAAGCATAGTGGTACACACCTTTAATCCCAGCACTGAGGAGGCAGAGATATATGACTATAAATTCAAGGACAGCCAGGACTATACAGAGAAACCATGTCTCAAAAAATAAAACAAAAAAGAGACACACAGAGCCTATATGACGTAAGTCAACTACATAAACTATGCTCCTACATAAAACCTAGTAGGAAATTCAATGTGATCCCATCGTACACAATTGTGTGACAAAATTCTTCCTGGAGAACAGCCCCCACACACACACACACCCTACTTACTCCAGATAGAGATCCCACAAAAGAACAAATTATGGATACCACCAAAGTCCAACTTGGTGAACCAATGAGTTTTATTGGGGTTCCTTACAGGAATATGGATGAGGAGTTACTTACAAGAGCAGAAATGACTCACAGACAAAGCCCAACCCAGTATGAGTAACAGCTCACAAAAGCTGGGACCCTCAAGCACACTGTACTGCCTACAGACAGCTCAAGAGATTGAGTGTTCTTTCCAAGTGACTCTGTCTAAAATGATTCCAGGCAGCTGATATGGTCTCAAGTCTTCTAAGAGTCTTCTTTGCCACTCAGGCTGTCTGAGGGACTCAGCTTTTACTGTTTACTCTGGCAGGGAGGGGCCTAATTAATCTGGTCAGTTTCAGGAACTGCATGAATATAATGAGTTGTTCACCTTCTTGCCTAAGGAGCTTCCCACCAGGCTGAAATGTTTCGATCTCAGAGGAAAACTATTGTACAACAATATACTGCCTATAATCCCATTATTATTACTAGCCCATATTATTTCTAAATTAATATTTCTAAATTAATAGTTAACATTTTAGATATGTTAACTATTAAAGAATAATCATTAAAATCCATTTCACAAAACCCGATATCATTAAAAGCACAATTAATATTATTGTTGTTGTGTTATTTTAAAAAGGGTCAATAAAGCTGGGCAGTGGTAATGCATGCCTGTGATCCCAGCACTCAGGAGACAGAGGCAGGCAGATCTTTGTGAGTAAGTTCCAGGACAGTCAGAGATGTTACACCTGTCTGGAAAAAAAGGTGGGAGAGGGGTCAATAAGAACTGAAAAATAGGCCTGGCACTGATGGTGCATGCCTTTAATCCCAAAAATCAGGAGGCAAAGAGAGATCTCTGAGTTCAAGGCCAGTCTCATCTACAGAGCAAGTTCTAAGTCAGCCAGGCCTACAGAGAACCCTGTCTCAAAAAACTAAAAGAACTGAAAAACAGGCTCAGGGATTTTGTTTAGTGGTAAAGAGCTTACCTAGCTCAAGGCCCTGGCTTCAGTTTCCAACACTGAGAGAAAAGAAAGTTCAGAAAATGACATGTAAGTAAAACAATCTCCATATCCTTCAAGTACCTGTCAGCCAATGTCCAAAGCTTTAAATTTAAAAACCACAGAGTTCTTTTATTTCACCTTCCAGCTCCTAAAACTAAACTGCAAGCTGCCTCTTTGGTAACTGGGAGGCAGCAAGCTAAACGCTGCTCTACTTTTAAGTAACAAAAGCAAACCTAAAATAATTGCTATTTTATACATTATTATTGATATTATTTTCTGAATGCTGGGATTACAGATATAAACCACCATGTCCATCTTAATGTTTTTATAATATACAGAAAGATGCCTCACTTTCTACAAGAAGTACACTCAGGGCCAGGCAGTGGTGGTCCACGCCTTTAGTCCCAGCACTTGGGAGGCAGAGGCAAGTCAATCTCTGAGTTCGAGGCCAGCCTGGTCTACAGAAAGAGTTCCAGGACAGCCTCCAAAGCTACAGGGAAACCCTGTCTTGAAAAACAACAACAACAAAAAAGTACACACATAATTAAACCACATTGCTAAAAAGGGTCTTAAGTCAGCTCCTCTATATGAACCCAGTATGTGTTGCCTTAGTACTGGCAATTGAACCCAGGCTTCAGGTATGCTAAGGGTATGAACTAAGGGTCTTAGATCTTTACAGCTGTACATTTAACATCTTGAACTTTAAAAAAAGGTTTTTTTCAATAATGTAAATGAATAAGTATTGTCATTTTTGCTAAATTGTAAAGATCTTGGAATATAAATAAGTATACTTAGTATGGTTTATGAATACATGCAGTACTTTGTTTATGAGAGGGTCTCAGTATGTAGCCTCAAACACCCAATCCTGCCTCAGATGACAGATGTGCACCATCATGATCTGCTTATACAGTACTCTTCAAAGAGAACAAGCAGTGAATGCTTCCTTGTCAGAAGTGAAAGCTGTTTGAAACAGGCAGTGTGAAGCAAAATTACAATACGCCACAGTAAAAATGAAAATGTTTCTGTGCTCAGTTATTCAGATAAGCAACCATGTGCTAGAGATATGGGCTGAGGGAAAAGCAAGATATTGTTTTTTTAAAAAAAAAAAAAAGGTGGCAGTGCTGTTTAATCCCATTACTCAGGAGGCAGAGGCAGACAGGTCTATGAGTTTGAGGCCAGCCTGGTTCACAGAGTGAGTTCCAGGACAGCCAGGGGTACAAAGGGAAACTCTATGTGCTGAACTAAAAAAAGAAAAGAAGAATCCTATACTTTAAGAAGCTCACAATTACTACCAAACAGAACCAAAATGCACAAAATCACCTCCTGGAGGAACACAGAGGATGAAGCAAATATGGACTCCGGTACCAACTTTGTTTCATGGAACCATGATATCCAAGTGAAACTGAAAGAAGGATGAGAAAAGGGCACAGGACACTTGTATCTAACAACACAGAGAGGCAGGACCCTCAACTGCTGAGTTTTTTCAGCTTTGTTTTTTCAGTAGGGGGAGACATTATCAAAGAATGAGGGACCACACTGCCTAACTTCATTTAGGGAGATCTAAATAGTAACTTAGGAAATGAAAGGCTTAAGCTAGAAGGAAAGTCAGAACACACAGGGAAAACTCATCAATGAACAGGCAAAGAACAGTTTTAGCTTTTTCACCCAGTTAGCATGCAAGAGTAACTAATACTCTCCATTCACTTCCAGTGCCAGGATGCTAGAAAAAAAGATGGACAACTATATTTTCATAACAGCCTGTTCATTTTTATCCTTTACCTTTCAGTTTGAGAAAATCAAAAAGCAAATAAAAAAGAAACAGGTTTACGGTTTGGTCCCTAAGTGGGTACAAATCCTGTATTCTATCTAACACAAACCAGCAACAACTTAGGCATAGAATTTCAAAATGGCAAAAAATGAGAAAAAAAAATCCATTTTTTTTTTGTTTGTAAATTCATTGGCTCTTCCTTCAACTGTTGTGACCAAAAAATAAAAAGAGAAACTTGCTGTTCTAACCAAAACCTTTCTCAAAACTGTAGTTGCTATTTCAAATTAGGTTCTAGAAAGTGAATTCATCAATAAGCTATTCAAAAAAAAAAAAAAAAAAAACAGTCCACTTAACTTTCTGAATGTCTAAAAGGGTTTCTGAGAGGAAACAAGCAGAATGTTCCAATTCCTATTATATGGAACTACAGCAACTCACCTGCCTTAACCTTTAAGTCACCTCTAAGGAAGTCCATAATAAAAAGTCAGGGCTGAGCCAGGTGTGATGGTACACACCTTTAATCCCAGCACTCAGGAGGCAGAGGCAAGTGAATCTCCAAGCCAGCCTGGTCTACAAAGTGAGTTCCAGGACAGCGGGAGCTACAAAGTAAGATCCTCTCTCTTTTTAGGTATCTTTAACAAACCTGTCTCAGGGGAAAAAAAAAAAAAAATAAAAAAAAAATAAAAAAAAAAATTCTTTTTTTAAGCCCACGTGAAAGTTTCCCAGGACAAAAGGACAAACCTAAAATAATGTGTCAACCAAACAAGTAATGCAGTGTTGGATTCTAGCCCCCAGTAAGGCCACATATCCACCAGTCCATATTAATATAAGAAAATCTTCCTTCCAGAAGAAAGCTATCTCCATCCTCTCACTTCTAGGAGTTAAGACAATAGCCTCTAGCCCACCAGCCTCAAGTGGACAAGAGACTAGCTTTGTTAGTTTCTTTTCCTGTTGACAGTCAACATCATGGATGGTCACATGGCTACTACCATGGAAGAGTGGTAAACAAGAAGTTAAGTCTGAAGCTGAGGGATTCTTCTCCCAAACCTATACCCATAACAAAAACATCCCACAAAACAAAATGAAGTACAACCTATTAAACACATGATAGGTACTTAATATTGCCATAATTTGCAAGGAAAGACCTAGAGAAATTGTGAAACCGGCAACTGTATTTAAATACCCAGAATGTAGCTAACAGAGATGTGGCAATGTCCTCTCTTTTTAGAAAGAGACATGCAATTGGTGGGAAGTTAACAAGAAGTTGGAACTGGGTGAGGTAGATAAGGGAACTCTATACTATTTTGTCATGTGAATGTAAAGTTATTGCAAAGTTGATTTAAAATTAAAAAGGAAGGGAGCAAGGAGGCTTTATTTACAAAGCTCCCTTAGGCTCTACAAAAGGTAGGAGGGGACAACTGAGAAACAACAGTTTCCCCTGCCAATAGTTCCAAAAGTTTTACAAGAGAGGGAAGTAAGACTCTAGAGCTGGGACCACCATGAGAAAAGATAATTCCTAAATTATCTGGATTCCACTAAAAAAAAAAAAATCTGCATAACCCATGGTACTGCTACAGGGAAATGGTTGGCTTAGGTCACTTCAAATTACTACTGGGAAATTTGTAAATAAGCACACATTCTTGTTAACATTCTATGATAATGCATTAAAAAGTTACTATACAGGGCACACACATGCTTAAGTATGTTTATGTATGTTTTATCTAGCTTTTGTAACATGAAATAAATAAACATTATTCCAAAAATGGCAGCAACCTAGGTAACTAATCCACCGAGAAGATAAAACATGAGAATTAAGTCACTTTCTCTTTAAAGTAAGGGAAGGGGGAAAGAAAAAGAGAGACTGAGACTGAGAGATTTTTTTTGTTGTTGTTTTTGAAACAGGCTCACTTTTGTAGGTAAAGATGGCCTCATCTGGAGCTTCTGCTTCAGCCTGGAATTCCAGGCTTGGACCACTTCACCTAGCTCATTGTCATATTAAGTTTGGGCATATGAATGGGTCCTAGCATAATCTAAGTGTCCTTTTAAGAGGAAATTCAGAAACACAGTGAGGGGGAGGGTGCAAACACACAAACAAAAGACCATGGGAAGACACTGTAAGACGGTTGCTAACTAGAAACCAAAGAGAGAGAGGTCTCAACAGAAATAGCTAACCACTTGATCTTGAACATCACCACTGATATTCCTAAATCATAGTGAGAGGCAGATGCTAGCACAAGGTTCACACACTACTCCTAATGCTTCTTCTACTTCACTTTGGCAGCTCTGATACCAGAGGACCTCAAAAGTGACAGGCAGACCTCTACCATGATACATCCCAGTCTCTTCTATTTTTTTAATTTTCACAGTATCTCCTAAATTGCACAGACTATCCTCAAACTTGTGATCTTCATGCCTCAACCTCCAGAATAGCAGAAATTAATTATATTATACATGAAATAAACCCCAAGTGACCGCAAATGGAAAACAAATAAGGCAAATAAAATTAAAATCAACCAGTAGTGGAATTAAAATACATTATAATCAATGGAAATGAGACAAGAAAAGGGAAGAAAACAAGAGCACCAAACAGTCAGAACAAACAGAAAGCAAGCAGCTGACATTCTCCACAGCTTACCCATCCCCAGCATTACCAACAGAAACAGCAGAGAAGCTAGAAATACTTATAAATACCATCATACAATTTCCATCAAGAACGATAAGGAATAATCTTCCCAACAAACAGTGGTAAAACAACTAGAGAACAATGAGACAAAATGAGTCTCAATACCTGTACCCCAAGAAAAACAAAATTTATCCTAACAACTGCACCATAAAAACTTCCACAAGAAAGCTGGGCAGTGGTGGCATATGTCTTTAATCCCAGCACTCAGGAATCAGAAGTTATATACATACTCTGAAGTTCCTAATAGTTATAAAGACATCTAACCATCTAGTAACTCAATGCCAAAGTCTGAAACAAAATAGTTTGCATGCGGATGCTCAGAGTTTTATTCATGGTCAATTTTAGTCAGAGCATAGATAAAATGAGATACTCACATGTAGCAACACAAGAGAACCTCAGAACCTCCACTGAGGGGAAGTAGATATACAGTATCTGTGTGACTCCATCTAAAGGAACATCTAGATAGAGAGATGAGCTCAACCTAGGCACTTGAAACTACAGTGCTGGCCACTAGGGGCTAGGGAGTTACTTGGAATAATTCAGACTAGGGCAAATCCCTTGTGAAACTTCTTTTTTCACACTACATATTCCAGGCAGACTAAGCTAAATACCAAGGAGATTTGTGAAGAAACATTCCTTTGTTTCTTTTTTTGGAGTAACAGGCATTCTGTGATCTACTATCACTTACTGCTCAGTGTAGTAAAAGTCTTAAAAAAGAAAAAATGATGCATTTCAAGCCAGGTGTTGGTGGTACATGCCTTTAGTCCCACTGCTCAGGAAGCAGAGGCAGGTGGATCTGTGTGAGTCCATGGTCAGGCTGGTCTACAAGAGATAGTTCCAGAACAGGCTGCAAAGCAATACAGAGAAACCCTGTCTCAAAAAAGCAAGCAAGCAAACAAACAAACAAACAAACAATAAATAAATAAATAAATAAATAGTTGCATTTCCCTGCAAGTAAAGTTTAAAGGCAAATGCAAATAAATACTCAACTGTGGTTAAAAAAAAAAAAATAAAATAAATAAACTTGTGTTCATTTTATTTGTGCAGTGGGTTGTTTGTTGTTTTCAAATTTCTGCTCTGTAGCCCAAGCTAGCCACAAACTTTCATTTTTCAGGCTTCAATTTTTGAATGTTGATATTACAGTGTGCACACCACACCCAGCTAGAACTGTAGTATGGGGAATGACTGCAATTTGTTTTCTTTCTGTTCACTATGGTGCTGGGGATTAAACTCAAGGCCCTGTATGTGCTGAGCAGGAGTTCTAGATTGATCTAAAGCCCAAGCCCTGCCAATTTAATTTAAAACAAATGTTAGCATGGTGATACATGCCTGTAACCTGAACACTCAAGGTGGGAGCAGAAGGATTCCAAGATTTAAGAACTACACAGGATGATCCTGTCCCTAAATAAATAAGTTATAAAAGGGACTGGAGAGATAGTTAAGAGCTCTTGTTGCTTTTGCAGAGAACCTGGGTTCAATTTCCAGCAAACCACACTGGCTACTCACAATGATTCCAGTTTCAGGGGACTCAATGCCCTCTTCTCAACTTCACGGTCAGAAGAGCACACACACGGTGCGCATATATTACATACATAGATACAGGGAAAACACACATAAAATGAATAAATCTAATAATTTTTTTTAGAAGTGATTAAGGGCTGGGCAGTGGTGGCGCACACCTTTAGTCCCAACAGTCAGAAGGCAGAGGCAGCCAGATCTCTGTAAGTTCGAGACCAGCCTGGTCTACAAGAGCTAGTTCCAGGACAGGCTCCAAAGCCTCTGAGAAACCCTGTCTTGAAAAACAAAAACAAAAACAACAAAAAAAAAAAAAGTGATTAAAAGGCTTGACTGACAATAACAGACAGATGACTAGAAATTTGAAGAAAAAGACCCTCTAAATAAACTCTGGGTGTTCACTGCCAACCCACTCAACAACCCACTCATTTTCTATAGCATTTGCAATTGTTAATAAAACACTAGAAGGAAAATACTTGATGAACTCCAGACACAGAGCATTACATGAATTACAGAACAAAAACAACTAAGCGTCAAGCATCAGACCAGTGGCTGTCTTGGGATGGAGTATGTCTGGAAATCGAGGTAACTCAGGATAAAGGAATAAAAAGGAATATTCCAGGACAATGGGCCATTTTACCTCCTGACTGGCAATTCATTACATAGATGTATATATTTGCCAAAACTCACTGACCTGTAAAGAGTGTGATTTGTACTGTTATCAGTTCAATTGATTTTTAAAGTCCACTGTAAAAAAGTTAGCACATACAGAAAAGTACACAAAAATTAAGTTCCTTCCAATTATCACCCAAAGTGTCATCAACCCTTCTCTCTTGCTGTCGAAAAGGCCAGGTCCATGAAAAATAAAAACACACTTGACTCCTTGGAAAGCAATATAAAAACAATGAATTCCCAAAAAGTAAGGTTTCTGACTTGGTGACTTAAGCCCTGCAGTCCAACCACCATGACATATCTCAGCAAGTTCTTAATCTCTATCTAAAGTTCTTCTTGTGAAAATGGAAATATTTACCTCAAAAGACAGTTGTAAATAATATATGTACATGAAAGCTAAAACACTGCTATTTTTAAAGTTAAGATCCAAATCACTTTAGAAATCATCTAAGCAAAAAAACAAAAAAAAAAAAAAAAAAACCACCCACAGAACCTTCTTTCCTCCAGTTTTTCCTCTCCTTTTTAGGGGTTGAGGGAAGAAAAGGGAGTTTAGAACTCTAAATATACCTACCTCAAGTTAGTCTACCTTACTGAAGTGGTAAAAGAAAAGGTGAACTAGCCAGGTGGTAGCTCTGCATGCCTTTACTCTCATCACTCAGAAGGCAGAGGCAAGTTCAAGGCTAGTCTACAAGTTTCAGGACAGCTTCCAAAGCCACAGAGAAACTCTGTCTCTCAAAAAAAAAAAAAAAAAAAAAAAGGAAAAGAAAAGGCAAAAACAAGGAAAGAATGGAGGCAAAGGTAAACAGATGTCTGAGCTTGATTGAGGCTAGCCTGGTCTACAGAGGGAGTTCCAGGAGAGCTGGAACTGTAAGAGAGAAACCCTATCCCCCCCCCACACACACACACACAAAAGTAAAAATTGGAAAATTTACCATTTAAAAAAAAAAAAGCCAGGCTGGTAATGTACCCTTTTAACCCCAGCATTCATGAGGCCGGGGCAAGTGGATCTGTTCCAGGCCAGTCTGGTCTACACAGTAAGTTCTAGACAGCCAAGGCTATTCCTCAGAGAAACCTTTTCAAAGAGGGAGGGTGGCCAAAAACTTTGAGTCAATAAAGCCCCAAAATAAGGTGGGAATAAATAAAAATAAAACCAGAAAACTAATTAAAGAGCATGGCAATGGTCCTGAGAATTTAGGATCCACACAGGGAATGGTGGTACATCCCTCTTTAAGTCCAGCATTTGGGAGACAGAGGCAGGTAGATCTCTTTGAGTTCAAGGCCAGCCTGTTCTACAAAGTGAGTTCCAGAACAATTCAAGGCTAATCTGGTCTATATTGTTCCAGTCAAGTTAGGGCTACACAGTGAGACCCTGCCTCAAAAGACAAGCAACTCCCTCCCCTCAATGAATGTAGTATCTAATTTGGGAAGAAAAGCTGCTCCTTAAGCTGTTTAAATAAAAATTTGTTTGTACTTTACATATATGATTTAGGTCTAAAGTATGTAACCTAGAAAAATAGAGATTATAGTCTAAAGAAAGAAAATTTCTAACAAAGAACTGGGGCTCTGACTGACAAGAGAATACTGAAAACTAGATTGGAGAGAATACTACTGAACAGACATTACACACAAAAAGGAATTATAACTATCAGAATAAAACAATAATTTAAATCACAGAGATTGTGTTTGCCATTCTGTCAGTCATATGCCCAGAACAGTCCTGCTCTTTAGCTAGTTGGTCTTCCTTCTCATGTGTCTATAAGAGAGCATCTTGTTGTGCTGTCAGATCCTAATGTTTCAAGCCATTTAGCTCCCTACATACAACTGACCATACTTTATCTGGTGTTCTACAATAAAAATGTGATTTGTTCCAACAATAAAGGAAAAGCAGAGCTGGTAGGCTTTGATGGGTGACTACTGGGGCTGGTAAAAGTGCTCTGTGAAAGCCAATGACCTGAGTTCTGTCCCTGAATCATATGGTGAAAGACTCAGTTCTTCAAAGCTATCCTTTTCCCTTTACATGTGCACTGTGATGTGCTCATATCTATACTCATAGATATCATATACACACATACAGAAATAAAACAAGATTTTTTCAAAGGAAATGTAACTTCATAGAAAATGTCATCAAATACATGATAATAAGCATGTTTTACATTTTCTAAATATTTTACATATGATTTTTTTATTAAATAAACATTCTTTATTAAAGATTTTAGCTATTAGGTTTAGTTTTTGTAAAAAAAATCAACCCAAGCTACTCTTTAAGTGTAAAAAGTGTATTTCCAGCCAGGTGTTGGTGGCACATGCCACCCAGAAATTGGGAGGCAGAGGCAGGTGGATCTCTGTGAGTTTGAGGCCAACTTAATCTACAAATTGAGTTTCAGGACAGCCAGGACTGTTACATAGAGAAATCCTGTCTTAAAAAAAAAACAAACAAAAAGGGTATTTGCTTAGCTATTTAAACATTTTACCATTGAGATTTGCAAAGAAGCTTCTAAGTTTGAGGAAGTCCCATTTATTAATTGTTGATGTCAGAGTCTGTGCTACTGGAGTTATGTTCAGGAAGCCAATTTGTTCAAGGGTACCTCCTACTTTCTCTTCTAAGAGGTTCAGTGTGGCTGGATTTATGTTGAGGTCTTTGACCCATTTGGACTTAAGTTTTGTGCATGGTTATAGACATGGGTCTATCTGCAGTCTTCTACACACCATCATCCAATTGTGCCAGCACCATTTGTTGAAGATGCTTTCCTCCCCCCATTGTATTTTTTTAGCTGTTTTGTCGAAAATCAGGTGTTTGTAGGTGTGTGGATTAATATCGGGATTTTCGATTCGATTCCATTGGTCCAGTCTATTTTTTGTGCCAATACAAGTCTGTTTTCAGGACTATAGCTCTGTAGTAGAGCTTAAAGTCAGGGATGGTGATGCCTCCTGAAGTTCTTTTATTATACAGGGTTGTTTTGGCTATCCTGGGTCTTTTGTTTTTCCATACAAAGTTGACTATTATCCTTTCAAGGTCAGTGAAGAATTGTGCTGGGATTTTAATGGGGATTGCAGTGAATCTATAGATTGCTTTTGGCAAGATTGCCATTTTTACTATATGTATCCTTCCAATCCAAGAGCATGATAGATCTTTCCATTTTCTGGTATCTTCTTTAATTTCTTTCTTTAAAGACATAAAGATGTTATTGTATAGGTCTTTCACATGTTTGGTAAGCGGTTACCCCGAGATATTTTATGTTGTTTGTGGCTGTTGTAAAGGGTGATCTTTCTCTGATTTCTTTCTCAGCCTCTTTGTCGTCTGAATAAAGTAGGGCTACTGATCTTTTTTTTGAGTTTATCTTGTATCCTGCCACTTTGCTGAAGGTGTTTATCAGCTAGCTGTAGGAGTTCCCTGGTAGTTTTTTGGGTCACTTATGTAAACTATCATATCATCTGCAAATAGAGACAGTTTGACTTCTTCCTTTCCAATTTGGATCCCCTTGGTCTCCTTTTGTTGTCTTATAGCTTTAGCTAGAACTTCAAGTACAATATTGAAGAGATATGGAGATGCCCCTCAACTGAAGAATGGATAAAGATGTGGCACATCTACACAATGGAATAAATACTACTCTGCAGAAAAAAATAACAGAATCTTGAAATTTGCAGGCAAGTGGATGGAACTTGAAGAAACCATCCTAAATGAGGTAACCCAGTCACAAAAAGAGGAACAGGGTATATACTCGCTCATATATGGATTTTAGACCTAGAGCAAAGGATCACCAGCCTATAATATACACTACCAGATGAACTGGGATACAAGGTGTATTCTAAGAGATTCATATATGGTCCCTCACAAAAGGGGGAAGGGACAAGTCCCCCAGAGCACATGGGAAATGGGGGGGGGCAGTGAATGGAGAGAGAACTAGAAGAAAGAGAAGGGGAAGAGAGGAAAACATGTGTGACTAGATAGGTTGAGTTAGGGTGAGGGGGGGCATAAAAGAGCTGGAACCATTATTGGTTTGAAGAGAAAACTGAACCTAAAGAAAGGTCTAGAGAATTACAAGACCGACTCAACTAATAATTCGAGCAACCATGGAAAGGACTACCATAAATGCCGTTCCCTGATAGTGAGATCATCAACTAAATTATCCACCATCATGGAGTCCTCATCTAGTACCTGTTGAAAACAGAAGCAAACACCCATAACCAAACACTGAGTAGAACTAGAATCCAGATGCAGAGAGAGGGGACAAGACCAGGTTGCAGAAACTCACAAAGACAGCTGACCTGAACAAGGAGGAGCTTGGGCCTCTCAGACTGATGGCTAGGAACCCAGCAGGGGACTGACTGACTCAGACAGTAGAAACAGGATCTATTTCTGGTGCACAAAAGGACCTTGCAGACACATCCCCCATGGAGGGATACCCCCTTAGCCTAGAGAAAGGAGAGAAGTCCTAGTCCCTACTTCAAATGACTTGACAGATTTACATGACCCAACCTGGAAAGCATAACCCTACAAGTGGAATGTGGGTGGGGGATGGAAGGGGAGGGTGGCCAGGGTGCATGTCACAGGGGAAAGAGGGTAGAAGGGAGGAAGGGAAGGAGGGATGGAGGGAGGTGGGGAGGAAGGGTTGGAGGGAGGAAGGGAGAGGAATCTGGGATCCACATGTAAAATTTTAAAATTATATTATTATTAAAAAAAAAGGAGAAAAATGCTGCTGGATTAATTCAATATATATATATATATACATATACATATACATATACATATACATATACATATACATATATATATATATTTAAAATGCTTTGACTTCAAAATTTAAGCGTAAGGACAAGTTACTGGGAAAAAGGATTTCTAATTTTGTTTCCACAGAAAATGAGAAGCTATGGATCCCTTCCAGACTAATGTGGTTTGATCAAGCAAGACCCCTGAAGCAATGTCAATGGGACAATGCAGCCTTGCAGACCACTACAGCCAGGATTTCTGTGTCTTCTTATGATTCCCCCAAGACAGCGCCCCCTACCAGCAGGAAGCAGCTTGGAAAGAACGAAGCCCAAATTCCCAAATATTGTTTATAAATGTTTGTTTTCATTTAAAAAAAAAAAGGCATGTATGATTATGTCCAGCATAAAATAAATAAATGTTAAAAAAAAAAAAAAGATTTGCAAAGAAAACCCAGGATCAAGTCAATAATAATCTAACTTACTCCCAGTTATCAAAACTTCACTTTGAGCACAGCAGGGGTGGCATACACCTTTAATCCCAGCACTAAAAAAACAAAAACAAAGTGATTCACATATTCATTTCAAATACTGTTCAATCCTTTAAAATTTCACAACAAAAAGCAAGAGATACCAACAAATGTTATCCAACTGATAGAAACTGTCAAAATAAGGACATAATTGGGCTAAGAAATCAAAGAACCTTACTACCTCTGTCCCCCTGGGGGGGGGGGAGTCTAGGAGGAACTGATAGCTATAGCATCTGGACACCTGGAGTGACCACTCCCTCCCTCTCATTATGTCTGTGCTCAGCTGCTTCCTTTTACAAGAGACCTGTACTATCCACTTCAAATTCTAAAGAGTTATCACAATTTTAACCTGCTTGTGAAAAACCAAAAACACAAAGTTAACTTCAACCACTATTTTCTCTCTCTAGCTCATTTCTATAATCATCTATGAACTTCACTTACTTTCCACCTCCCAAAACTTAATAGAACACAGATTTGGCATTCAATCAGTGTTTGCTAAGTTCTACTTAAAATAATTGAAAACTTGCCGTGAGTGTGGTATAGTTCAGTGATGCTATGCTTGCCTAGCATGTTGGAAAGAAACCCAGGAACTCCAAACCCTATCCCTACCCATCCCCACACTACCTATACTAACAGGAAAAAAAAAAAAAAAAAAAGATGAAGGAAGAAGCATAGACTCATTTACCATAAGAAACCAAAAGGTGTGTTGGTAGCAGGCACCTTTAATCTCAGCACTTGGGAGGCAGAGGCATTTGGACCTCTGTGAGTTCAAGGCCAGCCTGGTCTACACAGCAAGGTCCAGGACAGCCACCAGAGTTACACAGAGAAACCCTGTCTCGAAAAACAAAAAACAAAACAAAGAAATCAAAAGGCAGAGCCCACAGGATAGTTCAGCAGGTGAAGGTGCTTGTTGCTCACCCTCAATTCCCCAGACCCACACTGCAGAAGAACTGATGCCATTGCTCTCTCCCCTCTACATATTGGCCATGTTGCATGTGTATATACTGGCACACACACAAATAAATCTAATAGAAAGATTTTTAAAGATGCTTACAACTGGTTAATTCTCTGGGGCAGCAGTTCTCAGCTCTTTTTTTTTGTTTGTTTGTTTTTTTTTTTGTTTTTTTTTTTTTTTTGTTTAAAAAGCTCTTCCACACCGTAAGGATCCCAATTTTGATACACAGGTTTTATCTAAGAATAACACATTTGAAAGTAAAACTGAGTACATTTGTAAAAGTAACAGTACTATATACTAAAACACTAACACAAATGTTTCCAAAATAATGAGAAATGCTATACATTCATGATCTTTTTCTTTATTTTTTTTTTGGGGGGGGGGCAGGGTTTCTCTGTGGCTTTGGTGGCTATCCTGGAACTAGCTCTTATAGACCAGGCACAAAGATCTGCCTGCCTCTGCCTCTCAACTGCTGGGACTAAAGGCGTACTCCACCAACGCCCTGCTGAATCTTTTATTCAAGACAGGGTTTCTCTGTGTAACGGTTTTGGCTATCTTGGACCAGGCAGGCCTTGAACTCAAGAGTTTAGCCTGTCTCTGCCTCCTGAGTACTGGGATTAAAGGAGTGAGCCTCTACCGCCCAGCTTCATGAATCTCTTAATGTCTGGCTTCACAGTAGAAAGCCAGCTCCTATATCTGCTTTAGTTTTGAACCTGAGGAGTTGTGCAGGTTAAATTATAAGAAAACCCACTTCTAGGGGCTGGAGAGATGACTCATCCGTTAAGAATATCAACTGCTCTTCCAGAGGACCCAGGTTCAATTCCCAGCACCACACCACCCCCTTTTCCCCCAAAAGAAAATCCAGTTCCATGTAATTATTTACTATAAAAAAGGGAGTGTTTTTAATAACTTTCTCAGGTAAGTGTAGTGACAAGGGTAGTTTAACAGAGGACAAAAAGACAGTTGCAGTGTAGACTCTGAAACTGGAGCACTCAAACTTTTAATATAATCACACTGCAAGTCTGTTGCTTGCCAAATGCTATGGCTTATGCTGGTAATACTAAGAACCAGAAGTCTAAGGGAGAAGGATCAGCCTTAGCTACACAGCAAGATCTAGGCCAGTCTGCGCTACATAGAATATAATGAGATTCTGCTTCAAAATAAAAAACAAAACTCTCAAAAAAAAAAAAAAAGCCCTCTAAATCTTTCACAAGTTAATGATTTTCTAATGTGATACACCAGTCACTTAAAAAAACACTGAATAATGCACAGGTTGCAGAAATTAATAACTTTGTTATATATAACAGCACAGCACACAGGTAGGCACAGCAACATTCACCTGTAATCTCCGATACTCAGGAGCCTAAGACAAGTAGGCAAACCTGGATAACTGAAAGAGAAAGAGCTGAGAATATAGCTCTTAAACAGCACTCACCCACCATTCACTGGGCCTGGTTCAGGCACCACCACTGCCCAGCCCTGCTAAGACTACATCATCACCTCTCAGCAAACTCCTGAGAAACTGCCAAGCTCATAACAAAGTTTTCTAAGTTTAAAAGCTGAGTGAGATGTTCAGTTGCTTGAAATGACATGTTCATTTCATTTATTAATCATACACATTCTTTTCTTCCAGACAAGTACCACATTTTAGTATGCGGAAGTGTGACCCAACCTAACACTCTTCCTATTTCATCACATGAAATGTTACAGAACACTTTTCTTTTCTTTTTTTTTTTTTTTTTTGGCTGTTTTTATTTTTTGTTTTGGTTTTTTTGCTTGTTTGTTTTTGTGAGACAGTTTCTCTGTATTGCTTTGGAGCCTGTTCCCGAACTTGCTCAGTAGACTAGGCTGGCCTGGAACTTAGAGAGATCCACCTGCCTCTGCCTCCTGATGCTGGGATTAAAGGCTTATGCCACCAAGGCCCAGCCACTTGTTTTTCTTTTTTGACAAGAGTTTTGTGTACATCACAATGGCCTCAAACTTGATATACAGTGATAACCTTGAACTTCTCATCTTGCTGACTTTACTTCCCAAAAAAAGATGTCACCATGGCAACCAATTAACCAAGGTTGTCAGGCATTCTAGGCAATCACTCTATCAACTAAGCTACATCCCCAGACTATTTTTTTTTTTTTTGAGATAGTATTTTATTTCACCCCAGATTTGACTACAATCCCCTTTAGTTCAAACTGGCCTTAACTCAGTCTCTTGAAATTTGGCATTCCATAAGCATAGATCACCATGCTCAGCCTCATCAAATAGGATATTACAAAATGCATGTATTCAGGTATAGTTAACAAAATACTAATTCTGACCACTCAATTTTATTTGTACACACGTACACACACACACACACACACACACACACACACACACACACACACACACACACAGTGTGTGTTGGGGGGGCAGTTTCCAGACTGGTCTCACTATGCAGTTCCTCTGGCTGTCCTGGAACTCACTCTGAATATCAAGCCGGCCTTGAACTGGCACAGATTTATCTGCCTCTGTTCTCCAATTAAAGATGGGTAGAATATTCTTAACGACAGATGTCTCAGTGGTTAAGAGCACTTCCTGCTCTTCTAGGGGACCTGGGTTCAATTCTTAGCACCCTCATAGCTGCTTACAATCATCTGTAACTCCAGTTCCAAGGGGTCTGATACCCTCTTCTAGTCTCTTAGGCACCAGGCAAACACATACTTACACAGACATACATGAAGGCAAAGCACTCATATACATAAAATAAAAAATAACTTAAAAATTTTTTTAAAGAAAATTTTTTACTGCAATTTATAATGTATGTGTAGCCATTATGACTACAATGGTAACACAGCTGCCTACTGTCTTCAGTGATGGCTAGTGTAGTTGTCCACTGCTGTCATGTGAATACAATGATAGCTAGTGCAGTTGCCCACTGTCACGACTTACATTAGTGCTATTTGTACCATCACTGCAAATGTCAACTACTGATGGCATTAATACAACAAAATCTTATTACCACTGTGAAACAGCTTCAACCTGGCAGACTATATGAAGTACATTCAAGTTCTCACACACTTTGAGCCACTTTCTGGACACATAAACAACTATAAGAACAGGGCCAGGTGTGATGGTGCAAACCTTTAATCCCAACACTTAAGAAACAGAGGCAGGTGGGTCTCTCTGTAAATTCAAGAACAGCCTAGTCTACACAGTGGGTTCCAGGCTAGCCAGGGCTACAGAGAAACCCTATTACAATATAAAAAAAGAGAGCAAGAGAGAGAGAGTGAGGGAGAAACAACAGACATATTACCAGGTACTAGGATAATGGAGACTGAAGAGATAACTAACTCAATGTCAGAATATGTACCTATGTTCAATCCATAGCCAGCAAACAGGAGGAGAAAAAGCAAGAAATACGAATGCATACAGAAGGATAATGTCTCTTTTATTTCTTCCCCTGCAGAGCTATGATTCAAACCTAGCCTGTGTTAGACAAATGTTCTACCAATGAGCTCATCTGCAGTCCCTAGAAAAATACTTATTCTATTGATACATGGTTTGTTTATGGGCACATATATGCCTTGGCACCTGTGTGAAGGTCAAAAGACAATTTTCAAGAATTGGTTCTTTCCTTCTACTATTGGTCCAAGGTCAGGTTGTGAGACTTGCACAGCAAGACCCAGAAAAGTTAATTTTTGAGAGAGAAATTGTTTCTTTTTTAAACAGGAACTAAAATATTGGTGAGTGATTTGGAATACTTTTTTTGTTGTTGTTGTTTTAACTTTTAGGCTTTGAAATTGACTTTTTTAAACAATGTTCTGACAATATCTGGTTCAAAGTAAATTCAAAATACTACTTAGAAAAAAATAGGAAAAAACAATAAGGCTGGGCATGGTATCACAACCTTTAATTCCAGCACTGGGAAGGCAAAGGTTGTTTTATACAAATTCAAGGCCAGCCTGGTCTACATAGTGAGTGATAGGCCACCAAGTCTACATAGTAAGACTTTGTCTCAAACAAAACAAAACAAAATTTAAGATATATAATAAAACAAATACCCATGTACAGGTGGTAGAATAGCTGTGAAATATACCAAGAGGTTACAGGAACTGCCTATAATGTGAACACTCCCTAGTAATACCCCAGTGCTAGGGAGGAGACAGGTGGATCCCTTAAACTCTCCTAACCTGAATGATAGGTCAAACAGACCCTAGTCCCTACCTCTACCTCAACCCCAATCCCAGAAAAACTAAGGTGAACAGCATATGTTATGGCTATTCTTGTTGTCAATTTGATTACATCTGTAATTAACTAAAGCCCAAGTGTCTGGGTACACCTGTAAGAGACTTTCCTTAAATTAAATCATTTGCAGTGGAAAGACCTACCTTTAATCCAGATCTTTTGAGATTGGAAGCTCCACCTTTAATCTGGGGCCATACCTTATGGTGGCAGTCTATATAAGGTCATGGGAAAAGGAAGCTTTTGTTCTTTGCCTGCTTGATCTCACTCTTCCTGGTAAGTTTATTCCTTCACTGGCATTGTTAAGAGCCTACTTCTGGATTCCAGCATATACTGAAGATCTCCAATATACTGATGTCTTCATACAGCAGTATGAGCTGAGACATCCAACCTCAGGAACTGAACAACTGTCTGATTCTTGAACTTTCCATTGGCATCCATTGTTGGACTAGCTAGACCACAGCCTGTAAGCCTCTCTAATACATCCCCTTTCTACACTAAATAGGTCCATTCAATAAGTTCTGTTCCTCTTGAGAACCCTGAGTAATACAGCATCTGAGGATCAACATTCAAGGTTGTCCTCTGTCCCCCATATACACATGAACATGCATACAAATGTACAGATAAGAAGACAGATGAGAACTCTACTACTGAACCACCCATGTCATGCCCCTTTTTCTTAGTGCTGGAGATTGAACTCTGGGCCTTGAAAATTTTAGACAAGCACCCAACCCCTGAGTTAAAAAACCTCCATCCCTTTTCTTGTTTTTTCTTTATTCTCTACTACATGGCCTTATTTTCTTCAAGGCATTTACCACTACCTATCCGATTTATGAGGTTGCCACTCAATAGAATGTCTTACTTCAAGAAGGCAGTGCCTTCATCCTTGCAGGCCAGTCAGTGGCAGTGTCTACAACATGAGACATCCAATATATACTTCTTGAGAAAATCATAATATATGGCCTCTGTGTAAAACAACTCTCCTATGTGTTTTTATCATTTGTAACTTACTTTCCATCTGATGGTAATTCCGAGTACCTACAGAAACCTAAGCAGCGACCTGGGAGATATAAGAAACAGAGTATAACACAGCCAAACATAATTCTGGACTTTGCAGAAAAACACATTTCTGAAAGAAAAATGTTATTTGGGACTTTTGTTTGTTGGAAGTTTTTTGTTGTTGTGTTTTTCGGGGGGATTATTTTTGATTAAAAGCATATACAGACACTACTACCTGGCTTACCCCTCCCTCTACCCCCCCCCTTCTCTTTACATAATCCTGGCTGCCCTAGAATCCACTATGAAGGCCAAGCTGCCCTCAAACTCACCTGCCTGTGCCTCCTGAATGCTGAGATTAAAGGCATGCACCAATATAACAGGTTCTCAGGACTATTTTTAAAATGACATTAAGCCAGGTGTGATGGCCTTTAATCTCAGCACTCTCCAGGCAGAGGCAGGTGGATTTCTAATGAGTTTAAGGTCTGGTCTATCCTAGCAAGTTTCAGGCTAGCCAAAACTACATAGTAAGAACTGTCTCAAAAAACAAAAGCAGTAACAACCAAAAAGAAAAAGATGTTATCAGAAATAATTACAAGTTCCATTTTTATAAACAGTGTAGTAGCTCACACTACCCAATACCTGGAAGGTAAAAGCAAGAGGATCAGAAATCCAAACGACTAGTTGGGTGATGATAGCAACACCTTTAATCCTAGTATTTAGGAAGCAGAGGCAGGCAGATTTACCAGTTCAAGGCCAACCTGGTCTACAGAGTAAAATCGAAGATAGCCAGAACTACACAGAAAAACCCTGTCTCAAAAAACCAAAGAGAGAGGGAGATCAACAGTCTTTGGCTTCACAGTAAGTTCAAGGTCAGCCTGAGATACCTGAGAGTCTTGTCTCCAAAAAGGGGGGGAGCATTCATACTTAGAACTTTCTAATAGTTGTAAAAGATTGTTAAAGCTGAACATAGCAGCATATACTTGTAATCTCCATCACTCTGAAGATTGAAGCAAGAGTTTGCCATTACTTGAGGCCAGCCTGGGATAAGTTACGAGATTCAGGTTATAGTAAGTCTCAATCTTAGGAAAACACAAAACAAACAAAACACTGAATAATTTCTCCAATGAACAGCACTACCTACTATCTGGAACAAATATGGCTTCATCATAGGTTAATGCATATGTATGTGTTTCATTTGCATACATGCATCATGACAGCATTTATACTCCCCACAGAGCATTTCTTTCTGGAGATCTGTGGAATCTAACAGTGACTACCAAAAGAACTAAAAATAGAAGCTATTAAATGTGGCACACACACACACACCCAAAAACAATTTTACAATCAATCTTACATTAATTTTACTGAGAAGGACATAGACCAGGAAAGGTTAACAATACATTCACAAATCCAATGTACAACAACCACACCACACCTAAAATCCACAAATACTATCTCTAGACCTATATTTTTTTTTCTTAAAGATCCCCCCCAATGTTAATGCCAAGTTCTAACAAATCTTAATTACTAATTACTGTCAGTCATATTTTTCCCTATTAAAGTCCCAAGCCCACCAGGTTAGGGTCAAAGCAGGGGCACATACAAATAAGCCATAACTAAAGCATGATAGCAAAGCCCTTCCTTACCATGGAATATATAAAATAAACACTTAAAGCTCTAAACATTTTGATGCAATAGTCCATATTTTCAACTTGAAAGAAAAAAAAAATACATACACAGATGAACCTGCTGAATAACTTACTGTTCCCTTGCTTCATGCAAGTAAACTGCCATCCTCTTGAAACATCTGTAGAAGCATTTCTCAATTTCTCACTAACATGGAGGACAAAAGTGAAACTTGCTGAACATAATAACCTCAGCTAGCATACATTCTTCATTAAAAGAAATTATTCTTATTATAGTTTCATGAAACACAAATTCTAGACCCAAGTACAATAGTAGAAACCTGCAGCCCCAGCTCCTCAGGAGGCCAAGGCTGGAAGATCCTTGAGTCTAGGAACTGAAGGCTAACTGGTTCTAGTAACACATCTGAGATGCAAATGACAAACAGAGACCAATAGGAAAAGATGACAAAAGAAACAAGATACATATGACACCCAGCCCTGACTATCAAGAAAAGACTATTCTTGCTAATTTCCCCAGTGTCATTCGGGCCAATTCACAAATATCCTCAGTAATTTTTTCAAATACTACTGAGAATCTTAGTTAACATATAAACAGAATACAACAAAATATTTTGTCCATGGTTAAACCCTGAGAGAGTAGCAAAAGAGTAATACATACATTCGGGGTAGGTGTTCAAGATGGGCTCTCTACACAGATGGGACTATCCCAGAACTCACTATGTAGACCAAGCTAGCCTTGAACTCACAAAGATCCCCCTGCCACTGATTCCCATGTGGGGATTAAAGGTTTGAGCCATCGCACCCAGGACTCCTGCTACAAAAGTAGCATTTAAGGCTAAACAAAGTAGTATTTAAAGCTAAATAATTTGTTTCTCTTCAGGGTAGAAGCTTCCTCATAACCTGTGTCACAATGTAACAAAGTGCCATAGTTACCAGCTTCTACAGAAATGTTTCTAACTAAAACAAAAAAACAAAAACAAAGATCATATAGTAACAAACTATCAAAATACGGATCCGGAACTGGAGAAACCGTTTGGAATCAATAGTGTTTACTGTTCTTGAAGAGCACCCAACTTGGGAATCCCAGCACCTACTCAGGGCAGCCCAAAACCTCCCTTAACTTCAGCTCCAGAATATTAGATCCTCTTCTGGCCTCCACAGGCACCAGCACTTACATGCACAGCCCCACACACTAACATACACCCATAGGAATGATTTTTTTTTTTTTTTTAATGTAGATTCCTTATCCTAACAAAGCTAAGTAAAATCGGAATTATGGAAAGAATGTCTACATAAACTCAAAAAATACATAGACAAACGGGCAAGGAGGTGGAACCTCAGTTCATTTTTTTCCCATTCTGTTCTTTTTGGTTAAAGAGCTAACAAAAACAAGAAAATTAAAAAGAAAATGCCAAATGGAACAAAGTTTGGTTCAAAAGCTATCAGAACACTTACAATGAAGTCTGTCAACGGGCTAGCCGCTACTCAGGAGTTTAAACTCCCTCTGTACATAAATCAAGGAACAGGAAAGCTCTCAACAATACAATGGAGTCACCCCACACTACAGACATTAGCAAATTAAAAGGCGCTATAACTTCCTTTCCTGAGCTTTTTTTTTTTTCAGACGCTGAAAGTCACTCTTGCTTTAAGACATTATCTATAAAGTCCTATAGTGTAGGATGTGTGGTGACAAACCTCTAGTTCTCAGTACAAAAACAGATGCTCTCACCGCACCACTGCTGACTCCGATCAATTATCTAGGCAGAATAAAGAAAACATCTTTTTTTAATGACTAACCAGCCAGCTCCACACAATATCAGACGCGTCTGTCCTCTGTTCCACGGACTGCGCGTGCTCGCCCGCACCGGGCGGCTCCCGGCTTCGGCCCGGGTTACCGTCTTCACTCCATTGTCACCCCCACGCCTCGGCCTTCAGCCCCCGTCCTGCCGGCGAACAGCGGCGACAGGGTGCGATCCCCTCACCCTCTCCCTCGCAGGAGGCTGTGGGTGTGTCCGCGGGCGGACTCTCGCCCCGACACAATGAGCCGCTCCGCGCCGCCCGGGACCCGCGGTCATCCCCCTGCCGCCGACCCCGGCCGCCGGCCGCGGCCCTTCCTCTTTCTCCCCACAGCCCGGCCCCTCCCCCGCAGCGCGCAAGCGCCGCCGCGCCGCTCCCCTCCCCCGCACCCCCCCTTCCGCCGGCGCCCTCACCCGAGTCCGCAGCCCCCGTGCGGCCAGGTCCGGGGCTCGCTGGCGCGGGCCGGCAAACAGCGCTCCGCCAGGCGAGACGAGGCTGAGGCGGCCCGGGTGGCTCTCCTCAGCAGGGCGTCTGTCAACGCCGCGGCTAAGTGTGCGGCTGAGCCCGGCTCGGCCCGAGCCGGCTCGGAACGCCCGATCGTGGCCCACGCGCGCTCGCGACCCTGAACGGCCGGCGTGTCTACGCCGCGCAGTCCCGGCGCCCCGCCACCATCGCCGCCGCCGCAGCCTGGCCCGGCCCTCCCCGACTGCGCGAGCGCGACACCGGGGGCCTTTTACGACAGTTCGGAAAGCAAGCACGCCGGACATTCACGCCCTCTCACGTCCGTATGTCTGCGCGTGCGCGGACCTGCGGCTACCGGGCCCGCCCCCCTGCAGCCGCCGGGCCCGCCCCCCTGCATCCCAGTCTTTCCCCTTTGAACTGGCATTCGCAAACGACTGGCCCAGGTGAGCTACGTTAAAAATAAGCTCGTAGGATTCATTTTCTTCGGTGGTTTCGGTCTCAACAATACTCCAACATGATTCTGCCTACGTCCTGGTTACCTTTTCTCTGCTAAAACTTACCGACTGCACTTGCAGCGCTCTTAGAGCAAAACCGCCGTGTCTTTCCCAGCAAATGACACCCAAGCCAGAGATCACATCTTGCTGTTCAAGTGAATTGTTTCCAGAATCAGTTCAAGCGTGGTAGTAGATAGTCTGGGAGCGCTGGCTATACAGTCTCAGAAGACTTCTTAATTACCTCACAAAACAAGACTGCAATATTTCATTTCGTGCCCTAGGAGGCAAGATGTAAGGACAGAGCATGGGCTCTGCAGTCAATCAGACAGACTTCTGATCGGAAAGCTGATTTATTAACACTCTTATAAATCTGTTTCCTCTTTTATAAACCAGGATAACTTTATATGCTTTAAAAAAACTTCCATATATTATCAATTAAGTGTTCAGCAGGCATTAATTTCCTGCTTATACACCAGCTCTTCAACTATTTTATTCACTCATGTTCTCCATATTCAGTGAAGAATGTGTTTTTAAATTATAAATAAGAGAAAATGAAAGAGCATTGGGCCTGGATCTCCTCAGTTCCCCTAATTGCTTCTCTCTAAAAGTAGAATGACACCTGGACTATTGAGGCCAGGACTTGTTGACTCATGATGTCTCAAACTGCTTATTTTCATCTCTCTCCTATTTTTTTTCTTAAAGCTTTTGACCTGTATTCTTTAATAAGGTAGAGACACTTGCTACATATGACTCTTGAACACTTGAAATAAAGCACTATTGAGTTTGTATTAACTACATCAATTTTCAGAAGTACAGTTCAAAACTGAAAGTCCAATACTTTTTACTATTGACTATATGTTAAAGTAATATTTTTACTTTGTTTGGCTAGGTTAATGGATACCAACATACATACATGATACTGAATAAAAATCAGAACTGCTTGATACTCAGCTGAATTGATTCTGAAATCAAGTCCAACATGATATTAAATAGCCAGGGAATTCTGGCCATACATCACAGAAAAATGCACATGACGAGATACAGATGGGATGACTCCTACCCACTCACCAATAACGTCTGGAGATGTTGTGCATCATAACACAAAGGAGGTGACCATCTATTAAGCATAAAGAAGGGATACAGATAATACCACCTATTTGCACAGGATAGCCTTCAACAAAATTCTTATACCAAAACTGTTTCTTCGTTTGTTTGATTGTTTTCTTTTTGTGGTGCTTGGGAATGAACTGAGGGCCCTATGAGTGGCACTAATGGAGGTATGGCCTTGTTGGAGTAGGTATGGTCTTATTGGAGGAAGTGTGTCACTGTGGAAGCAGCTTTGAGATGCTCAAGCTATGCCTAGTAAGACAGACCACTTCCTGTTGTATAATTTTAGCACTGGTAATCAGAATTGAGTCCTAACAATAACACTACACATGCAGAGTAGAGGGTGGGTTTGGAGGAGGACAAGATCAGTATGGAAGACAAACCAGGATGAAACTGAGCAAGAAGGAGGATGGTAGAAATGAGCATGAAGATCCCCTCCCCTGGCTCTGTCCCACCCACACCTCCAGTTCCTTTACTGGAGGCCAGGCCTGATACAGGGACCTAAGATCATTGCCTAGCCCAGTTGTCATCAGAGAGGCTTCACCCAGCAACTGATGAAAACAGATGCAGAGACCCACAACCAAACATTAGGCAGACCTAGGGAAAATCTGTGGAACTGGGCGAGGAAGGATTATGGGAGGCAGAGGGACCAAGGACACCATGGGAAAACACACAGAGTCAACTGACCTGGGCTCATCAGGGCTCACAGAGACTAAATCACCAAATAGAGAACTTTGCTTATGTTGCAAATGTGTGGCTTGATCTTCCTGTGGGACTCCGGGCAGGAAGCAGGAGTTATCTCTGACTCTGTTGCCTGCTCTTGGGACCCTTTCCTCCTACTGGGTTGTCTAATTCTGCCTTAATAGGAGAGGAGGTGCCTAATCTTGCTGCAACTTGACATGCCAATATGTGTGAGGTCTGCTCTTTTGGGAAGGGAAGGGAAGGGAAGGGAAGGGAAGGGAAGGGAAGGGAAGGGAAGGGAAGGGAAGGGAAGGGAAGGGGGAGGGAATGGATGGGAGTAGAGTGGTGGGAGGGGCTGAAAGTAGAGGGCAGAGGAAGGGAAAACTGAAATCAGGCTGGGAAAAAATTAATTGATTAATCAATAAAAAAGCAAAGTCTGTAGCCTTAAAGTAGAATGTTTTAATTGCATGATTCACACTATTTTACAAAATGTGAATTCACTGACAAAAGTTTGTGTTTTTATGAAGAGTGATATTAATAAGATCTACAACCTAATAAATAAGAATGAGAAGAAAGATGGTAGCTAGAGATAAAGCAGTTTCTGGTTCTTCTGGGTTTAGGGCAATGGGTACAAGATTGAATGCTCATGCCATTCAAGAAGGACAGATTTACAAAAATCAACTTCATGGGTTGGGGACTTTAGGTTAAAGCCAGGACTTGTCTGTTCTGGTCAAGTACAGAGTTTTGAAGTGGCTAACATTTACCCAAAGGGTTACTTCCTTTTGGTCACTGAGTGTATAGGTCTGAAATTCAGGAGCTCCTGGGCTAATGATGGAGCTTGGGATTCATTAGCATCTACATATGACAGTTGAAGCAATAATTTTGGTGCCGTTAACCAAAGTAGAAGTTAGAGGAAACAGATACCTGAAATACTGGAATGTCTGCTATTTGCTATTTAAAGAGCTGAAGAATGAAAAGAAATTTCAGGAGGAGATGAATGTGTTAGGACATGGGGGGGGGCACTCAAGCTATACAGATAGTAAAGTCAAAAGGAATTTAAACAATAAAGTGTGTGGTCAAGGACTCATGAAATGCCTGTTCGTTTGACAATAAAGAGATCTTTAAACATGACCAGTTTCATAAATTATCCTGGCTTCTTTTTTTTTTTTTCTTTTTTTTAGATTTGTTTATTTAAGCCAGGCATTGGTGACACATGCCTTTAATCCCAGCACTCAGAGGCAGAGGCAGAGGCAGGCTGATCTCTGTGAGTTCTAGGCCAGCCTGGTCTACAGAGGGATATCCAGAACAGGCTCCAAAGCAATAAAGAGAAACCCTGTCTCAAAAAACAAACAAAATATTATTTTTTTTTTTATTATGTACACAGTGTTCTGCCTGCATGTATGTCTGCATGCCAGAAGAGGGCACCAGATTTCAATATAGATGGTGTGAGCCACCATGTGGTTGCTGGGAATTGAACTCCGGTCCTCTGGAAGAACAATCAGTGCTCTTAACCTCTGAATCATCTCTCCAGCTCAGAACAGAACTTCTTGATAAAAGTGGTTTTGACATTCAGGTATCATTTGACAAAATTGGGTGTTGGTTTTGGTCACAACTAGGAAATGCTGCTGATATCTAATAAAAGGTGCTAAGCACTGAACAGTGGGGAGGGTACCACCCACAGCAAAGAGTCATCTGGACTAAGATATCAGCGTCTCAACTGAGAATTCCTGATGTGCAAAGTATTGAATACTAAAAAAAAAAAAAAAAGGTAAGTGATGGACCCAATAATTCCTGGAGACTAATGGGTACTCAGATACATAAAATTAGTCGTTCTACTGAAACATGTGAGAAGAAGTGATAGGATAAATGAAATTAGGTTTGTTTGCTTATGGGAGTAAATCAAACCTGCCCATTGAATGACCTTGATTTCTCTATTGTTGGGAGATGTCATTCTGTAAACATGTTTCTTGTATTGGTTAATGAATAAAGCACTGTTGGCCAATAGGAAAGCAAGATAGGCGGGACTAGGAGACAAGGAGGAGAGAGGAAGGAGTAAGGAGGATATTCAAGATGGAGGATGGAGAGAGCAGAACACCAGCCCCTCTCTCCGGTAAGATGAGACCATGTGGAAATACTTAGATTAGTAGAAATGGGTTAATATTTTAGACAGAGCTAGATGATAAGAAACTAGTAACTGGCCAACAGCTTTATATCTAATACAGAGTCTCTGTGTGTTATTTGGGGCTGGCGAGGCTCTGGGACACGGCAGACCAGCAGGGAAAAACTGCTGTAACACTCTACCAAACACAAGGTAGTGCCATTAACCAAGCCCTCCTCTCTGAAGCACACCTTACCTTTCTGAATACTCTGTAGTTGGAAGTTTTTCTCTGTCTTGTCAAGTCCCACTGGACTGGTTTCTCTCCCACTCACCAGTCCCTGCAGCTGCTTACTAAATAATCATTCTAAAGCTTAATATCAATTATACTTGTTTGGCCAGTGGCTTGGGCTTCTTACTGGCTTGTTCTATATATAAATTAACCCATTTTTATTGATCTGTGTATCACCATCTGCTGTGGCTTACTAGTAATGGTCTAGAGTCTTACCCTTTTGGTTCCTACCTGACTTCTTCTCAACTCTGCCTTCTTTCTCTCGGTATGGATTTCCCACCTAGCTGTATTCTGCCTAGTCATTGGTCAAAACACCTTTATTCATCCGCCAATAAAAGCAACACATATTCATAGCATACAGAAGGGCATCACACATCAATACCCAGAAGTAACCATTCCTTCTGTTGTAGTCTCTTCCATGTATGTTCATACTTTCCTCGTTATAGTTTTTATATATACTCAAATCTTCCAAAACACTAAACTCAAAGAAAATGCCTTTCTTTGGCAGAAATACTAGTACTCAGTATTTATTGAACTGTAATGAGAAACACACTTTGAATTCTAGTGTCAATTTTACTATTAAGATACTGCACATCTGTAATTTTGACCAAATCACCTGAAATTTCTGACAATTAGTTGTAGTCATCACCTGTGGAAGGGTCAGAATCATTTGTAAACACTTCAGGTCCAATTTGCTTGCTTTCTTCTTATTTATTAATTTACTTATTTTTATGTACATGGGTGCTTGATCTGCTTGTATGTCTGTATGTCCATGCAGCATGTGTCTGCAGTGTCTGCAGAATCCAGGTCCACCAGGAACTGGAGTTACAGACAGTTGTGAACTCCCATTTGGGTGCTGGAAATTGAACTCAGGACCTCTGAAAGAGCAGCCAGTGCTCTTAACCACTGAGTCATCTCTCCAACCACATAATCTGCATTCTTAAAACTTCAGCAAAATAAAGTTTAACACCTTAGCTTGAGTTTATGGGCCAGAAGTAACTGATTCTGTGTCTAATTTCAGGCAGGAGTTTTAGGAGCTTAGTCTAAACATGGAAATACTGGAGTTTGTGAGATGGCTCGTGTGGGGGAGGGGCCCAGGGGGTTGCCGCTGAACCTGATAGTGGGAGTTTCATTTCTGGAACCCACATGGAGGAGAGTTGCTGATTTCTGAGGGTTGTTCTCTGACCTCCACATGCCTCCCTAGAATAAATGTAAAAATTGTAGAGAGCTGTGAAGTGCCGCACCTTAAAGATGGATCTGGCTTCCGCCTTCCACCTCCCCGAGGTGAGCACTCTCTGGCATAAACAAGCCCTTATTTGGTTAAGTCTGTTCAGCCTGTCTGCTTCTGTGTTAGAGTAGCCTATCTGCAGGGTCCACTTAGCTCACTGGGGTTGGTTAGCGAAAGGGTATTTAAGACTGTGGGGGGCAGTCCCCGGGGTCTCGAGGGTCAGAAGAACATGTTTCAAGGATCCTGATTAAAACTGCATGAAGAAGATCTTCCCGGAGTCGCGTCTTCCTTGCTGGCAGAGGTAGGCACGTACAAAAATCATGATTAAAAATTATTAATAAAAAACTAAAGAGTACTTGCTGTCCTTCCAAAGGACCTGTGTTCAATTCCCAGCACCAACATAGCCGTTCACAACCATCTGCAACTCCAGTTGCACAGGATCTAATGCTCTCTTCTGGCCTCTGTGGGTAGCAGGCACATACACGGTACACAAACATACATGCAGACAAAGCACCCATACACATACAGGTAATTACCAAATTTTAATGTAAAAATAAAAATAAACTTGGAAATACTGAGTCACTTGAAATAAAGGAAAGACTAGTTTTTACAAATGAACAAAAACCAGAAAGAGAGGGAGAGAGAGAGAAATACCCATTATACAATGCATACTTAAAAGCTGGAAAAACTTCACAACTGAGATTAACCAAAGACATGGTCAAATTTGTAATAAAGACAGTAAAGCAAAACTTTGTGACTCAAGGCAATGATATAGGCAGATCTTGAGAGACTGTCAAAAGTATTTACACAGTTTCCCCATTGTTATGATAGGAGAAGGAGAAAAAGAGAAAGCCAAGCAAAGACCTGCCTGCCTGCCTCAGAGGAGCAGCAGGAAAGAGAGCTGGAAAAGCCAGAGTTTGTATCTTAAAGGGACATTTTGCACCTGCATAGAGCCAGGGTACTGCTTGCATTCTGCCAGGTCCCCAGGTCCCCAAGGGGTGGGGCCTAGGCTGAGTGTGGGGGGGTGGTAACACCAGTGAAATCTTTGGACAGGATGGGAAAGATCTCAAAAGAGCTTCTGAGAGTACCCAATGATTCACAACAAACTCCTTACAGGTGCACTGGAAACGGAAGCTGAGAACATTATAGAACCCCATAAGGGCAAGTTTAGCTAATGTGTTCTGCTCCTCTGTGCGTACAATACAGGTATGCATGTGGATCCATATGCATGTGTGTGGGTACATGTGTATGTAGGTGCTCATGGAGGCCAGAGCTCAACCTTGGAGGTGCCATCCTTTTTGTTTTTATAAACTGGGTCTCTCATAGATCCTGGGGTTTACCAATTAAATTAGGCTGGCAGGTGAGTGAGTCCCTGGAGGGATCTTTTTGTTTCTGTCTTCCCTGTACTGGGATTACCACACCTGGCTTTTTACATGGGTGCTGGGGGACTGAGCTAAAGACCTCATATCTGCATTGCAAGCACTTTACTGACTGCTCTCTACCTGGGCCCTAAAAGTTTGTTTATACAGAAATGAGATTTTATTCAGGTTACTTAATTGTAGAGGCCATGTAGCTCATGTAGAACTACATGGTCTTTATTGTAAATAAGGGTAAATACAAAGGGACAGAGGCACAGGTAGTCAACAGGCACGGTTTTCATTCTCTACTAGTAAATTGTATTAAGAAGCTACTTGATGGCCAGGTGTTGGTGGCGCACACCTTTAGTCCCAGCACTCGGGAAGCAGAGGCAGGCAGATCTCTGTGAGTTTGAGACCAGCCTGGTCTACAAGAGCTAGCTCCAGGAGATCCTCCAAAACCACAGAGAAACCCTGTCTCAAAAAACCAAAAAAGAAGAAGCTACTTGATGCAATGATAACTTCAAGAGAGAGTTTTGTTTTGTTTTTTGAGGCATTATCTCCCTATTAGCTCTGGCTCTCCTGGAACTTTTTCTGTAAATCAGCCTGGTCTTGAACACTCAGAGATTCACCTGCCTGTATCTCACAAGTACTGGAGTTAAAGGCATGTGCCACCACACTCTCTCATAACAGAATTTTAAAGAATATTTACTGTATTTTAGGTTCCTCTAGTTGCACTGAATATGACCTTCAAGATGTTTGGAATCGTTAGTAACTAATACTGTGTCACTGGCATCTGAAAGAACAACATCACAAACTGTGGTCTAATGAAGTGATAACAGAATTGGAGCTGCACATGAGGCCACACACTTGTGACCCCAGCAGGCAAGAGATAGAGACAGAAAGATTCTGATCAAGGCCAGCCTGGACTGCATAGTGAGACTCTGTCTCACCCCCCATGCCACCCATCCTGCAGACAAAAATTCTGCCTGTGACTTTGAAGACAAACACTTGAAAGTTCTTGCAGCCTCAGACATTTCTGGTTATTAAGCCAAGTTGTGTGCACAAATGAGGCCAGGAAAGGATTTTATTTTGGGGGGGGGGAGGTTTCAAGACAGGGTTTCTCTGTGGTGTGGCTTTGGAGGCTGTCCTGGAACTAGCTCTGTAGACCAGGCTGGCCTCGAACTCAGAGATCTGCCTGCCTCTGCCTCCTGAGTGCTGGGCTTAAAGGCATGTGCCACCATAGACCGGCCAGGAAAGGATTTTTTTAAAGTAAAGCTATAGAAAGCTGAACAGAGCCAGAGCCTCAGGATTTGTGACAAATGCCTAGAATTATGACAGGAGTCTCGCTGACTGAAAACCATTTTCAGAGGCGGTTTAGTCTGTTGGTCATTGTGGCTTTTTCCAAAGCCATTCAAAGGCAACATGGGCTTTGCTCCGAGCTTTGACTTTAGGTGGCTTTATGTACTGCTCCACGCCCTGCAATGATGTTTTTGAAATCCATAATTTCTAAAGTGTTCATCTCTGCTTGATAGAAATAGTAAGTTTCTGATTACTGAAAAATAAGGTTCCATAAAGGGCAAAGACTTCTGAGTTCTAACATTTCATGTTTACTATTCAGGTTTATAGGAACTCTATGAAGATTATAATTTCACACATAATTGACATACTGCTTAAGTTTTAAAATTCAGAAGAGAAAGTAAAGCTATCCTATTCACTTTCTTATTATTATTCTTATTATTCAAAGATCAGTTTTTCCAAAAACATTGAAAGTTACTGCCTTAGTATTGATTTGATTATGGAAAGTACATCTTGGCTCACTTGGGAGGAAGAACACTGAAACGTAATGTCCATTACTGAAAGGAGATTTTTAAAGGGATTTGTTTGTGCCCACGGAGGCCAGAGGCATCAGATGCACCTGGAGCTGGAGTAACAGGTGGTTGTGAACCATGCTGGAAATTGAATTCAGGTTCTCCTAAGAGTAGTACACACTTTACCACTGGGTCGTCTCCCCCAGACCCCTCAATAGGGATTTAAGGACTACTTAGTAGCTTGAATCCGAATGCCTCTAGCACTAAGTGCTGCTGGTACTATGTTTTGAGGAGATGGGGATCCAACACAGGAACCCCAGGATCTTAATGCAGGCTTGGGAAATGTTCTAACAGTGACCAGCAAACCCACAGAGCGTAAGTCACCGTTATGCTAATGCTTTAGAAACTTGAAACTATTTAGAGACTTGGACTTGAGATTTGAGTTGAGGTTTAGTCAGTGGATTAATGTTGATAATGTCAAACTCTGAAACCTATTCTTCTCAGTTATACAGGGTAATACAGTCTTCAATGTGGGACAGTGTTGAACTGGGGAATGGCGCCATCTGCTAAAGCTACTGAAGCCTCTCAACAACCAGTTTATAGAGAGGAATGTGAGGTATTTATTTCCTCAAAAATGTATATCTAAGGACCAAGCACCTGTGAGATGACTCAGCAGGCAAAGGTGTTCAACACCAAAACTGATGACGTGAGTTCTAGCCCCTGCATGCTCATGGTGGGAGGCAAGAACCAGGGCCTGAAAGTTGTCCTCTGACCTCCTTCCTCCATGTGTGTGGTGTGGCTTCCTCTGTGAACATTTTTAAAATTTACATCTAAAAGGATCTTCAAATATTCTGATTTAATTTAATATTTAATTTTAGTCAAAGATAGAAGACTTTCCACACGTGTTTATCATCTCCAACGTGACCCTGATGAAGGAATGTAAAAGGTACCAACCTAACACAAGATAATTGGACTAGGTCATGAGCGAGCCAGTTCCCCTGTCAAATGTCTGAAAGAGAAATCAGAGGTCCACAGTATAGTAGAAAAGGCAACAGCAGATTCCTGCCAGAGAGGGCTGGTAGCTGTATGCCTGGCTGGATCAGAGGATAGGGACTCGGGCCAAGAGCAAGACAGCCCAAAGCACAAGACACAAACGGTAGAGGCAGAGAGCAATTGTAAGTCTCTGTGGCAAGGACAAACCTCTCTCCACTTGTCTCTTCACCACACAGAAAGAATGTGGTACCTGGTCCTTTAAATACTGGCTAAGAACAGGGGCAGGGAGTTGAGCAGAGAAACCAATTAAACTAGTTAGGGAGAACTAGAGCAGCTGGTGTGACAAGCTGTGACAAATATTTCACATTCTAGCGCTCAGGGGCCCCACCTGCCCACACCTGCCTAGCAGTAGGTGGCATTCATTTGTGCAGACTTCAGGTTTGGTTTTTAAACTACAACATTTGTAAATATTTATTGACAGCTAAAAAATGCCAGTTTTATGAGCAGCGCATAACATGAAAGAGACACAGGTAAATATTTTTAGACGATTAAGAGGGTAGAGGTAAGTCAAATAGGAAAATATTTTAAATTCTCAAATACTCAGACATTTAAAAATGCAGCAGTCTTTAAATTTTTTTGAAACTTAAAAAAAAGTATGTGTATTAGTATTTTGCCTGTGTGTCTGTCTGTGTACCACATGTGTGCAGCATCCACAGAGAGCAGAAAGGGATGGTGGATTCTCTGGAACTGGAGTTACAGACAGTTGTGAGCTACCATGTCAGTGCTGGGAACTGAACATGGGTCCTCTAGAAGAGCAGTCTGGGCTCTCAGTAGTTGAGTCATGTCTTGGCCCAACACTGATGTCTTATAAGAGGGACAAAAGGTCATGAAGAAATCAAGATAGAATGCTTAGGAATTGAAATTATGATTTCAGAGTTTAAAATTCAATACAGAGTCTAAAAGATAAAAAGAAAATCTTTTAAGATGTTAAGGGAAAAAAAGAGAGGGAGAAAATCAACATGAAAAAAACGGTAAGGGCGCAGCCTAGAGGCAAAATATCTAATAGGGGTTTCTTAAAGAAAGAACAGGGGCAGGTCATTGGTGGCACACTACTTCCTTTAATCCCAGCTCTCATAAGGCAGAGGCAGGCCTGGTCCACAGAGCTAGTTTCAGGACAGGCTCCAAAGCAATACAGAGAAACCTGGTCTCAAAATAAATAAATAAATAAATAAATAAATAAATAAAAGAAAGAAAGAAAGAAGAAATTATGAGAAAAATATTTAAATTCCCAGAACCACAGAAGAGTTCACAATTTTAAAGTGACTTGAGTCAATTACCTGCTAAGAGACCTTTTATCTACTGCAAATGATGTTGCTGTAAGCATTTACTTAAGTATAGGTGTCTGTTTGAATCCTTGCTCTTGGTCCTTTAGGGCATATACCTAGGAGGGGGTTTTGCTGGGCCAAATGGTCACTCTGTGATTAGCTTTGTGAGGAAGTGTCAAGCTGTGTTTCACAATAGCTACACAATTCTACATTCCTAACAAACAATATTAAGAGTGCTACAGTATCTTCCACACCAACACTTGTTATTGTTTTGGCATGCTTTTTTGTTTGTTTGGTTTTTGGTTTTGATTTTTTTTTTGTTTTTTTTTTTTTTTTTTTCCTTTAAGTCAGGGTTTCTCTGTGTAGCTTTTGGATCCTGTCCTAGAACTCACTCTATAGACCAGGCTGGCCTCAAACTCACAGAGATCTGCTTGCCTCTGCCTCTGCCTCCCCATTGCTAGGACTAAAGGCAGGGGCCACTACTGTCCTGGCATTTTTTGTTTGTTTTTAGAGACAGTCTCTCTAAGTTTTCTAATCTGGCCTTGAGCATGTGGGCTCATGTGGGCTTGTGTTAGTCTCCCAGCTAGCTGGGTTCACAGTTGGTCTCTTGATAATGGTCATCCAAGTGGGGAGGTGAGGTGGTATATATCAGGTCACACACTGTTTCTCCTTCTCCCCCCCCCCCCACCCAGGGAGGTTGTTTTCATTTGTTTTGTGAGTACCTTAGAAATTAGCATACTCTTGCAAAGAAAAACAACACCTGCTGGGTGGCTCATAGTATACTCTTTGAGGTCAGTGGTGAGTTCAGTGGTGGTGCATTGAACTGGTTTTCTTTTCTTAAAGCTGCACTGAGCCTGTCTTGGTTCACTGAAGTTCTATTTTAATATGGATTTGAGTGTTTATTCATATTGATCCTTCTTTGGCTCTGTAGGGTATCTTGAGTCAGCAATCTTTTCTCTAAGACCAATCCTTCTACCTTTTCCTCTAGAACCTCAATGAAACTTGCTATGTCTTATTGTGTCATTCTTCTTAATGGCTGTTGTGTATGTGTATATATATACATATATATATATACACATATATACATAATTTCTTAAAATACTAACATTAATATAGTAAAATTTTATTTATAACAACCAATATATTAATAGAATTTATATTGTCATAAATAGCTTATATGTCAATATACATTATTTTCATTTTAAAATTGTTTATTTTTAAATTTTTTTGCATTGGTGTTTTGCCTACATGTATATCTGTATGAGGGTGCTAAAAACAGTTGTGAGTTTGTGGGAATTGAACCAGGGTTCTCTGGAAGAGCAGTCAGTCTCCTAACCACTGAGCTATCTCTATAGACCCCAATTATTTTCATTTTTTAACTTTTAATTTTATGTGCATTGATGTTTTACCTGCATGTATGTCTGTGTGAGGGTATCCAGTCTCTAGGGACTGGAGTTATAGACAGTAATGAGCTACCATGTGAATTCTGGGAATTGAACCCAAGTCCTCTGGAAGAGCAGTCAGTGCTCTTAACCACTGAGCCATCTCCCTAGCTATTTTTATTTTTTAAATTACTCATTGCTTCATTTTGGAATTTCATTCCATTCTCTTTGGTAGAGAATTAATCTACTAATGTCATTTAGTAGCTGGTATTTTTTTTTTTTTTTTTTTTTTTTTGCTTCAAGACAGGGTTTCTTTGTGTAGTCCTGGCTGTCCTGGAATATACTCTGTAGACCAGGCTAGCCTTGAACTCAGAGCTCCACCTGCCTCTACCTGCTGAGTGCTGGGAATAAAGAAGTACACCACCACCACCTGGTGGTATTATAATTCTTGATTTCTAGAATTTTCGTGTGGTAAATATGCTGTGTCATTGTTTTAAAAGACAGTTCATGGCTTCCTGCTAAAGTTTTCAGGTTTTTGTTGATGTTGTTTTGTTTTTGTTTTTGTTTCCTAAACGCAATAATCATCATTGTTTTTCCAAGTCTATGTCTGGTAATTCCAGTTTCTGGAGTCTCCTGACACTTGTTTTTCTGGATGATTCTGACTCCTGACTTCTCTCTGTGTGTTTCTTTTCCTGAGTTCAGAATATCAAGCTTGAAGTGATACTAACTCCTCCTCAAAGGATTCTGGTTATATCTGCCAAGTGCTCAAAGCAGTAAGCAGTGCAGGACAGAGGTTCATGGTTTCCTCCATCACTGCCTGGCCTGAAGGATTATGGTTCACACCCTCCCTCTCAGAATACATCTCTTCGTACTCCTGTGCAAAATCCGGTGTGGGTCACTATCCTTGGAGAGCTGCTTGTATTCTGGCCTTCATGCCTGAAGCCCAGGAAGGCTTTCATAAGCATGTAATGACTTGTTTATCTCTGTAGGGTCTGCACAGAATACAGGGAAAACCTGCTTCCAAATGGCTCACTGTGGGCCCCAGTTCTAGCTCATGTCTTGCTTCTAATTCCTCCAAAATTATACCATGTTTCATGACTTTTAAATCTACTTACTTACCTGCAATGGCATGGCAAGTGCCAATTATCTAGCCCAGATGTTCTTTGCCTGTATAGTCTTTTCCTAAGGAATTACGTATGCAACTTCACATGTGTGCTGATATCTCAGTTTTCTATCTTTGTCCTCATCTCTCTTTGAACACCAGCTGTATCTGTTCAACTCTCTATTCTTTTATCTCCACCCTATTATTTAATGGGAACTCCCAGCCCAAAGAGACACACAATCAGATTTATATCTCTGTGTCATTCAATTCTCAAGTCCAAAGTTTCAGTTTATGCTTCAGTTCTTAGATTTAGTCATTTATTTTTATGTGTGAGAATACTTGCCTAAATTTGTGTCTGTGTACCATGTGTGTACCTGGTGACCACAGAGCTCAAAAGAGGGTTTCAGATCCCCTGGGACTAGAATGACAGATGGCTGTGACCTGCCAGTACCACTGCAATAGCAGCAGTGACTTAACTGCCTAGCTGTCTCTCCAGGATTTATTTTTGTTATTATTTTAGGAAGGATCTTACTGGGTACCAGGTATCCTTGGCTGGCCTGAAACTGTATAGATCAGACTGGCCTTGAACTCAAAAATGGGCCTTCCTCTGCCTCCCAGTTGCTGAGATTAAAGGAATGTACCCCCATAACAAAATTTAAATGAGAAATAGATGTTAGTGATTTTAGCTCTACTATCAATAACTGACAGAATAATTTTTTTAAATCAGCAAAGTTGTTCTTGATTTGGCAGCACATATATTAAAATTGGAACAATAAAAAGAGGATTAGCATGGCCCCTATGCAAGAATGACACAAAAGTTCATGAAGTGTTCCATATTTAAAAACAAACAACCATAACCAGGCCAGATGGAGGGTTTGTTGTTTTTGTTTTCTTTTTGAGACAGGGTTTCCTCTGTGTATAGGTCCTAGCTGTCCTGGAATTAGCTCTGTAGACCAGGCTGACCTTGAACTCACAGAGATCCACCTGCCTCTGTCTCCTGAGTGATGGAATTAAAGGCATGTGTGTGGTACCACCTCCTGGCCTGGTACATGCCTTTAATCTCAACATTTGGGAGGCAGAGGCATGCAGATCTTTGAGTTCCAGGCTGGCTTGATCTACAAATTGAGTTACTGGACAGGTAGGCCTACAAAGAGAAACCCTGTCTAGAAAAACAACAAGAACAGAAAAACAAACAAACCCAGGAAAAGTTGAAAATATTAATCAACCTGACTTATACCCAGTAATAACATATCTCATCAAGCAGTGTTGTACATTTACAAAATTATATTATATTCTTACCCATAAAGCAAATGCTTATAAATCTAGAATGATTTCATGCAAATATAAAAAAAGAATAAATTAGATAACAGAAAAGTATTTGAAAACTCCCTTACAAATAACTGGAAGCTAATAAAAAACAACACTTTTACAAACCTGGGTCAAAGCAGAAAAGGAAAAATATTTTTAACTGAGTGAAGATAAAACACTAACTATTAAAATTTCTGGAATGCCATTAAAGCAGTATTCTCAGAGAAAATTATAGCATTAAATATTTATATTGGGGAAAAAAAGGAAGTGAGTGAGCAAGTGGTGGTGGGAGGGGGAGCAGGCCAGCAGTTCCCAGGCATGAGCTCCCAGGCAGCAGGGGTCACAGCAAACAGGTTCCTGACAGGCTATGCACTCCAGCATAGCCATAGAGGAATTGAGGATGCCTTTGTGAAACATCAACTTGTTCAGAGGATTTGGGAGATGGCTCCCTCAAACAAACACGACGACCTGAATTTGGGTCTCCAGTAACCCCTGAGAAGCTGTCCAGTGCACATCTTTAATCTCCAATCAGTAAGCTCCAACTTCAGTGAGAAAGCCTTTCAGAAAAATAAGAAGGAGAAAGACTGAAAAAGATAACTGAGCATTGACCTTTGGACTGTAATTGAGCACCCTCCCTACCCCCCCAACCCCCCCATACATCTAAAAAAGAAAACAGAAAAAAATAAACCCCACAAAAACAAAACAAAACCAAAGACTTTAAAAGAAAATTTTAGAGTGACACTCCTCATAAAGATACAAAAATCCCTAAGATTTTCAGTGGTAGGACTGGAGAGAGAGCTCATGGTCTGGAGTAAACACTTCCTAGAAGAGCCTAGGAATCTGGCCAGTCCATTGCCACATCAAAGTCTATAACAGTCAGTCACAAGGCACCAAACAAGCAATACTAAACACAAAGAATTTGGAAGTTTGAGCCTAATGTAGACCAAAGTTCAGTTCCTATCACCCATGTCAGATGATTCACAAACAATCTATAATTTCAGGTCCAGGGGATCCAATATCTAGTTTTTTACTTCATAGGCACCTGAAATCAACATGTACAGTCCCTTACATAGATACACATATACACATAATTTTTAAAAAGCTTTAAAAAAGACTCTAACAAATAAAAAACAGTGATATACAAATAGATAATGTGTACTGGAAGGCAGTGATGCACACCTTTAATCCCAGCATTTGGGAGGCAGAGGCCAGTGAATTTCTGTGAGTTCAAACCCAGCCTGGCCTACAAAGTGAGTTCCAGGACAGCCAGGACTGTTACACAGGGAAACCCTGTCTCAGAAAAGAAAAAAGAAAAAAAAAAAAAAAAAAAAAAAAAGGAAGATAATGTATTATTACCAAATGTGCTCATCATAGAGTACATACTTAACTTCATAAAAGAATGGTCCATTTGAAGCCACTGTATTCTCATATTGAAAAGTTTTATAATTATTTTAACAGCTTCAAAAATATCATTTGACAAAAATTCAACAGTCACTCATGATAACTCACAACAAAGTGAGGGGCTAGAGAGATATCTCAGTTATTAAAGGTACTTGCTGCTCTTGCAGAGGACCTGAGTTCAGTTCCTGGCACCCACATGGTGGCTCACAAACATCTATAACTCTAGTTTCAGGATATCTGATGCCCTCTTCTGGCTTCCACAGGTACAAGGCACACACAAGGTACACAGACACACACTGCAAAACAACCACACATACAATTTTCAAAAGTTTTTTTTTTTTCAAGATTTGAAAAAAGTCCTCGAGATGTTTTGTGAACTACTGACTTCTGAACATGACATGGTTGTTGCACTCAGACTCACAGCATCTGTGGTTACCCTGTACAAGATCAAGACAGTAAAAAATCCAGCATGGATGGGGGAGGGTCTCCCAGGCCCCCATTTCGAGCCTAGGAACTACAGACAGTTAATGGCTGCTGAGAAAGGGAGAATCATTTTCTCTGTGGGGTGTGGCCACTTGTAGATTGCCAATGCCCCAGTGGATGGCCCCACACTTGAGAATGAACTTGGACTCCATATGTGTGTTATCTTGAAAACGGAGGCAGAGAAGACAGGTAGTGGTGGCATTCACCTTTAATCCCAGCACTCCGGAGGCAGAGGCAGGCAGATCTCTGTGAGTTCAAGGCCATCTTTGTCTACAAAGCTACACAGAGAAACCCTGTCTCAGGAAAAAAAAAAAAAAAAGGGAGGAGTAGACAAGGAGTTGGGAAAGGTCCAAGCAGAATGGGGAAATGGATACAATCAAAATATATTGGACATATGTATGCAATTCTCAAAGAATAAATAAAATGTTTTAAAAGGTCTTCAGAGGCTGGAGAGATGGTACAGCAGTGTATTAAAGAACACTGGCTGCTTTTCCAGAGGACCCAGGTTCAGTTCCCTGTACCCACATGGTGGCTTATAACCATTGGTAACTCAGTTTCAAGGGATCTGGTGCCCTCTTCTGATCTTTGCTAGCACCAGGCATGAGTGTGATGAACATACAATCCCCCACTACCACAAATTATGCAGTCCTGTTTCCCGAATTTGGTAAAATCGCAGGGATCAGCACACCTGGAGTGCAATGGATAAACCTCGATCTGGGAAAACCACCTTCGTGATCATGGTATCTCCCCTGCCAGGTGAGTATAAATTAACCTGTTTTTATTCATCTACATGCTGCCATGTAGCTCATGGCTTTTACTTCTCCTTCTGCATGTCTTGCTCCCTCTGTGTCTAGCTGGTGATTCTACCTTTCTTCTTCTCCAAGTCCCCTCTGTCCCACAAAGTCCTGCCTAACCTTTTCCTGTCTAGTTAGTGACCATTCAGCTCTTTATTGAACCAATCACAGGGACACGTCTTCACACCGTTTAAAGGAATACTCCACAAAAGGTTCTCTCCTTAGCTTCAATCAAATGATGCTACTCTCTGACAGCATGTACCACATTTTAGCCACTTTACCTTTCTGTTTCCAATCCCACCCTGATGGTGGGGTTGTGCCACCTTCTTAGCCAGTCCGTGGTGGTATGCACCATTAATCCCAGCATTGGGGAGACAGAGGCATGTGGATCTCTGTGAGTTCAAGGCTAGTCGTGGTCTACAGAGTAAATTCTAGGACAGCCTCCAAAATTACACAGAAACTCTGTCTCAAAAAACCAACCCCCTCCTCAAAAAAAAAAAAAAAAAAAAAAAAAGCCAACAACAACAAAAACAAACAAAAAACCCCAAAAGCTGAGGGCATATATCTACAAAAGGCATATGCAAGCCCTTTTCACTCTCAGGCCATGTTGTCTGTTGTCCTAAGTTGGGAGTCATCTTGCACTTAAAGCAGAAAGATGGTGAGCACAAAGATGATGAAAAAGTCTTTGTCATCGATCAGCTGTAGCTACAACTGTTTATGAAAAGCACACAGTACATGCTGGGGTACAAGCTGACTCTGAAGATGATCAGCTAGCACAAAGTGAAACTGGTTATTCTTGCCAACTGCCTTGTTTAGAGAAAATCTGAAATAGAATACTATGTCACGTTGGCCAGAACTGGTGTCCTTCAGGACAGGGGCAATAATACTGAGCTGGGCACGGCATATGGAAAATTCTACAGTGTGTGCACACGGCTGTCACTGGCCCAGCTGATTCTGATATTTGTTAGAAGCATGCCAGAGCAGACTGCAGGAAAATGAACCAGGAAAGCATTTCCTTCACAAAGCTTGCCTACAAAACAAAACAATGACAAAAATGACAAATACATGAATTTTCACAGCCTTATTCTTCAGCTTATCTTACAACAGCCACAAACTGTGAATGGCCTAAATGTCTATTGAGAGGAAAATGAATCATTAACTGGTAAATTCAGACAGTGTAACAACACACAACAGATTACAACAAGACAGACTATTGATACATGCACCAACATTATTTTATACACTGTGATGTATAAGAGAGACACCCCCAAAATGTAAATAGTATCTGAATCCCTCACAAATGTTAAAAACATACAGAATTAATTGAACATGACAACTCAGAAGAATGGTTATCTGGGAGGAAGTGGGTACTAACTGGAAAGATATATAATGGATTCTTCCTGACTGCTAAAAATGTTCTCTGTCTTGAGTTGGGTATATTTGAATACATATAATGCAATGTCCAATAGTGTGTCATTTGTATAACAGTTGTTTTGTAAGATTTGATCATCTAGGGGCTGGAGAAATGGCTCAGTGGTTAATAATGGCTGTTTTTTTATACAACCCAAGTTTGGTTCCCAGAACCCACATGGAAGCTCACAACAATGTATAACTCCAGTTCGAAGGGATCCAATGCCCTCTTCTGGCCTCCAAGGACACTGTACACACATAGTACCAGACCATACATAAAGGCAAATTGTCATACTTATAAAAATAAATATTGCAAAAAATTCTATATAGTCATATTAGTTTCTGTATAGTCTATGATCACATTTTGGAAAATTAACAGCACATTTATTGAAATATATTCCTATCAATAAGTAATGAAAGTATGCATATATACATATTTATTGCTGTTGTCTATATTACAGAAGAATGTATCATGAACATTTTCTTTGTTTGCAAATGTTTTCTATCCCCAAGTTGTTCTACAAACATCCAGATTTTCCCATAGGCAACTGATCTTATCCATTTCTGTTGCTACCGTGAACTGTAAACACAATCTGCTATGACTGACCAGCCCCCAAAATTTCACTGAGTTGGTGCTGCAAAAATTTGCTGGGCAGTAGTGACACACTATTGCGGTTCAATAAGGGTCAGGATAAACAAATAGGTCGAATAGATGTTTATTAAGGGAGAAACAACGCACAACACAGACAGATGAACACAGCAGTTAAAACTGGATGCTCCTCTCTCCGTGTCCCACCAGAAAAGGCTTTTCTCCGCCTCCTCCAGAGGCTAAACTCCTCAGGTCACTTCCACCCCTGGCTCCACCCCTCAATGGGTGTGGTCAGTGTCACAGAAGCAGACACAGTGAATATCCCACTACAACACACGCTTTTAATCTTAATTCCAGCACTCGGGAGGGCAGAGGCAGGAGGATCTCTTTAAGTTCAAGGCCAGCTTGGTCTACAGAGTGAGTTCCAGGGCAGCCAAGGCTACACAGAGAAACCCTGTCTTGAAAACAAACAAGAAAAATCAATTCTCAATGTGGGACCAGATCTTGTTTAGATTAATGTCTGCCATCCTGCAACTATACCACTTAGATTATAAAGCTTCCTAGGTCATACTAAAAATGAGGCTGGAAGATTGCCGGTGCAGCTTTTAAGGACCAGACATGAAAATCACTTACATCAATTCCACCCACATCCCATTAGCCAAACTGCTAGGGAGGTTTCAACCTAACTGCCTCAGCACCAGGCAGAAGAGCACACATAGCTTCACTTTCCCTGCAGCCCTCCACAGGCTGTGGTGGTGTATGTAGCTCAGCTCAGCATGTCAGAAGAGAGGCCCTGGGCTCGGTCTCCAGCACCACAAAAAGGTAACAAACAAATGTAAAGTTAGTGGTGGACAACAGAGTAGCATCCCTGTAAATACATGGCAGCCACAGGGCGGGGGTGGGGTGGGGGGGTGGGCGTCGGGGGAGAGGGGAGAAAAAGAAAATGCACATGGATGGAGAGGCCTCCTCAAATCCCCACACAGAAATAATTCGTAACTTCCAGACATCTATACAGAGAAGAAACATTGCCACCCTCCTTTCCTTTAATGTGACAATGCATATTTATTGTTCCCTTGTAAACTAGGGTGACACCCATAGCACGAACACTTATAGAGGGACAGTTGCTTACCCATGTGTCTGACAAGCTGGCCTGTGTGTGTACCAAGAATCAGATGGATTTATTATGAACCGGTTTTTCCAGTTGTAAGGGTTACTCTAATTATGTGGTTTAATTATGTATTACTCAAGTCTAAGAAATATAAGTTCCAAAATTCAAAGAAAAGTCTTCACCCCTTTGAAGAGTCACGGCTGGACCTGCTCCACTGAAACTTCAGGTAGGCTGGTCCAAGCCTTAGGAACAGAAACACCTGTTGGACTATGGCTGTAGAAGGACCTGCTCACACTACAGCTGTGGTTGCCTCGCCTTGCCTCACTCCAGCTTTGAAGTAAAATCAAAGGCAACTGCTGGCCCGTCATTCTGGTGCCCCTGGCCTGGACAGTATTCATTTCCTTGGACTATTGGGCTCCTGACCACCATGAAGAATAAAGGTAAGCCTTGAGAGACCATAGTAACTCTTCCTGTCCTACACACACACACACACACACACACACACACACACACACGAGAGAGAGAGAGAGAGAGAGAGAGAGAGAGATGAGAGATGAGAGAGAGAGAGAGAGAGAGAGAGAGAGAGAGAGAGAGAGAGAGGGAGAGTTTAATAATAGCAGGTTCTTGTGTGATCACTCACTGTTTGAACCTGAACAGGCCTTTGGTCTAAACTGGTTCCCTATACATTGGAAGATCAGTCAGTTTTAAATAGAAATATTCAAAGATGTGTCATCAGTGAAACAAAGCAGAAGCAGACATCACCCATTCCCACAAAAGGGAACTAGAAATCTCAGCTGCCATGTGTTGATGCGCAGCTTCCCACACAGATGACAGTCCATAAGAAAGGACAGTGGACCCTGATATTAGGCAGACTCTTCCACAGACCTCACATCCAATAAGAATTTTCAGCAGTACTTATTGTCCCGTCATATTTTCCAACACAGACTCCTCTGCTTTCGTGAGACAATGAATCTCTGCCTCCATTGCTAGATTAGAGTTTATATGGAAAGGGTCAATTTTGAGACAGGTAAATATCACAAAGAGAATACCAATTTTGTGTTTTATCTAGAAATAACTCCTGTACATTTATTCTTTAAAGTGTTTGCTATATTTTTTAAAATATTAGTAACTTCAAACTGGAATGCATAAGAAAATGTGTACATTTTAAATTTCTTGGAGATAGAAGTCTAAGTGGAGGCTCTAGAAGGCAGGTGGGTATGTGGGTCCTAACCTGAGAGGTTTGGATAAAGATGTGTTTGTTTGTTTTTGAGACAGGGTTTCTCTCGGTAGCCCTACCTGTCCTGAAACTAGTTCTGTAGACCAGGCTGGCTTCAAACTCACAGAGATCCACCTGTATCTGCCTCTTGAGTGCTGCAATTAAAGGCCTGTACCACCACTGCATGGCCCTAGATGTGGGTTTTCTAACTCCACGTGGATGGTGATTGGCAATTAAAGTCAAGATGGTGGTTAAGATCTCTCTCTCTGCCATAATGGAAAGTGTGGGGTGTAACTAAGAGTACAAACTTGTATAAGTGAGAACTTTAATTTGACTAAAAATAAACACATTATTTAGTTATGCAATAAAAAGTTGGACATAAGCAGTGTGCCGTTGGCATGGATGAATGATGCTAGTAACAACCGTCATCTTTCTCCTACACCATTATTGTGCCCCCTCAGTCTTAAAAGATCACAAGTACGCTTCCAATTCTGTATGCATGCTCTAGTAATAAAAAGGCAATATGATGACATGGAAGTCTTTTCTTTGCCAGATGCCTTTTTATCCCCCTTGAAGAAAGTGTAGCTTTGGACCCTGTCCTGGAACTCTCTCTGTAGACCAGGGTGGCCTGGAACTCAAAGAGATCTGCCTGCCTCTGCCTCCTGAGTGCTGAGATTAAAGGTGTGCACCACCATCACCCCACTTTTTTTTTCCTGCGATGCTGAATATTGACCTTAGGTCATTCACATGCTGGGCAAGCACTCTGCCACTGAGTACCTGTCAGGTACTCTTAATGGGAAAAGAAGACTTTTGAACTCTCTGTCTACATATAGCTCACGGTCCTAAACTGTGGCACATGGCACATGGCACGGTCCCTAACTTCAGGGTAAAGAAACGAGTGTTTCATCTTTCCATAAAGAAGAAAGCTAGAGAAAGAGGGATTAAATTGGGCATGTATTGACTTGGCCTCTAGTACCTTCTCCAGGACCACCCTGAATACAAGAATGTTTGAATGAAAGTAACAGGAGGTGTTAACTTAAAAGAGAGTCTACTGATGAAATAGGATGTCACAGTGCTGGACAGAAAACTGGAGGATGGCAATATTGCTGAATTTGAGGGGAAGGAGTTTTAGACAGGAATTATCATAAAAAACTGAGTGGTAGCTGGCACTTTAAATATTTAAAAGCTTATGGTATATTTTAGTGCTCATCAGGTGAGAGGAGAATTTAGAAAGAGCAAATGCAATGCAGTAGTAGGGACAGAAGCCATGTCAAGAGGAGTTAAGAGGAAATGGAAATGTGAGGAAGGAAGAGCAAACGTAGACAGCTCTTTTTGAATGCTCACCATAAAAGGAAAGTCAGGAACAAAAAAAACAAAAATCAGATTTTAATGAAAGACTATGTAAATGAGGATGAGACTTTAATTTTTGATCCTAAGTGCTAGGATTACAGGCATGCCCATTCATGCCCAGTTTTAGATTTGAGATGCAACCCGTAGCTTCATTCATGCTAGAAAAATATTCTACCAACTGAGTTAAATCCTCATCCAAAAATAAAATAAAATTTGAATTTTCCTCCTTCTCACCCCCTGTCCTCTTCCTCCTCTTTTTTCCTCCCCTGCTCTTCCTTCCAGTGCTGGGAGTAGAACCCAGCTGTATCAGCTGGGTGATGGTGGTGCATCTGATCCCAACACTGGGGAGGCAGAGGCAGGTGGGTCTGTACAAGACAGCCTGGTTCACAGAGTGAGTTCTAGGACAGCCAGCACTACACAGAGAAATCCTGTCTTGAAATACTATAAATAAATAAATAAATAAATAAATAAATAAATAAATAAATACAAGGAAAAAATTGCTATCCTCCTACTCTTCTGTTTCTCTGTTCTTTCCCTCCTTTCTTCTTCCTCCTTCTCCTTCGGTGCTGGGGTGGAACCCAGTACCTCTTTCACACTAAGCAAGCCCTCTGTTCTTACAATACTTTGGATTTTTGTGGCTCCTAACTTTATATTTTTGGTTGTGAGCCTAGCCTTTAATGGCTGAGCTATTCCTCCAGCTGTGGCTCTCAACTTTATACCCAATTCTGATACCATTTGGAAAAAAAAAATGTCCTATATCCTTTAGCATCTCAGTTAATGTCATGATCCCCCATTGATCAAATGACTAAGGCCTGTGGACTGTACCTCTGTAATCCATCCCTTCCTACTCCACCTTACTCTTTACATACTAATAGCTCCCTAACTGGTCTTGCTGCCTCCTTTCTCAACATAGCATGTATGAGAATCCCCACGCTGCCTCTCTAGACATGTCTCATCATCTCTCCCTTGCAACACACGTGCAGTTTCCTGACTGTGATATTATTCTTCCAAGGGAAACTCCTGTTTCCCTGCATGCTGATCCTGCTGCTTCACATCATCACCACATTTTCTAAAACTCAGTTTTAGGGGTGTAGCATGCTCTGAGATTATTTAAAAAACAGCCTGAAACTATTTCATTCCAGAAGCTCCTGCTTGTGATGGGCAGTTATGAGGAACCTTCCATTAAGGCCACATCAAACTATAGTTGGAAATGGATTGTTTGGGTAAATATGGTAGCCCTGGCTGATCTGGACCTCAGTATGTAGAACATGTAGGCCTAGAACTCACAGAAATTAGCCTATCTCTGCCTTCCTGGTACAGGGATTAAAGACCTGTTCCTCCCCGTCTCACTTTGTTTTGTTGTTGTTGTTGTTGTTGTTGGTGGTGGTGGTGGTGTGTGTGTGTGTTTGGTTTTGGATTTTTGAGAAAGGGTTTCTCTGTATAGTCCAGACAGTCCTGGAACTGGATCTGTAGACCAAAGCTGGCCCTTAAACTCACAAATTCACCTGCCTCTGCCTCCTAATTAAAGGCGTGCACCACCACTGACTGGCTTTTTGTTATTTTGTTGTTGTTTTGTTTTTTGTTTGTTTGTTTTGTTTTGTTTGTTTGTTTTTTCCGAGATAGGGTTTCCTCTGTATTGTTTTGGAGTCAGTCCTGGAACTAGCTTTGTAGACCAGGCTGGCCTCAGACTCACAGAGATTCACCTGACTCTGCCTCCCAAATGCTGGGATTAAAGGTGTGCACCACCAACGCCCTGATTTTTATTATTTTTAAACATAATTAGTTGTTTAAAAAAAATCATCAAAATGGTATTCTTTCAGTCTTCTAAGTACCAAGCTATAGGTCCTGTATGACTCAGGGTGGTCTCAGGCTTATTATGTCTGTCTGCAATGCATTATTTATCAACTTATCAGTCAAAAGAAACATCTTATTCTTTTTGTTGTTGTTTTGTTGCTGTTGTTGCTGTTGTTTTGAGACAGGATTTCTCTGTGTAACAGTCCTGGCTGTCCTGAAGCCTGTAGGCCAGGGTGGCCTCTAATTCACAGAGATCCACCTGCCCTTGTCTCCCAAGTGCATGTACCACACACCCCTAAACATCTTATTCTTTAGCACCCAGCTCTCAAATCTGTTATTGTGTTGCTACTGTTTGTTACAAAGACACTTTTCCAGTATTAAAAGGGATAACAGTAAGTGCTTTTTTTGTTGCTGATACTAAATGTTTACAAAGTTGGCAATTAGTAGCAACATTTGTCAAATCCTCCCTCCCTCCCTCCCTTCTTTCCCAACTCTAAGATAGGGCTCATGTAACCCAGGCTAACCTCAAATGAGCTATGTAGTTGAGGATGACCTTGGATTTCTGATCCTCATCTCTATTAAATGAATACATCTCCAGCCCCCACAGCTCTATCTATCTCTGTCACAGTTCAGTAATTATATTCTATCAAGTTACTTTACTTTTTCTTTTATTTCTGAGAGTTTGAATTAAAAGATTTCTATACACTAAGCACACAGTCTACCAGTGAACTGTAATCTTCATGTAGCAATCATATTTATCCTGTCCTTTATAGATTCATCTCTGAAGGTTATCTCAAAAATTTACTTTAGCTTGTCCTTGTTTCAATCATATAAATGAAATGTCATAATCTGTGATCTTTTATATTTGGTTTCTTTTTAAAAGTTTTTTAAAATATTCATTTTTCATTTCTTTGCACACGTAGATGTCTATATTGTGTGTGCACGTTCACATATGTGTGAAAACATGAGGAAATTAAGGTTAAAGTTAGATATCTTTTTATATTCCAAGTCATTTTCACAGTCCCTGGACTTGGTTTCTTCCAACATCATTTTTATTAAATATAACCATATTGCTATAGGAAACTATAATTGCTTCATAATTGCATGACTATACCACAATCTGTTTATCTACTTTCCTGTTAATTGACTTCTGGGTGGCTTCTGAGGTGTGGCTTACCAATATTGCTGCTATGTGCACAGTCATGTGTTGCTTAACAACAGAGATATGATCTGAGAACTGTATCATTGAGTGATTTTGTCATTATGTGAACATCAGAAGGAATACTTACACAAACCAAATGGCTATGGTGTCACTGGATAATAAGTTCCCCCCTTTTTAAACAGATTAAAAAAAAAGATTTTGTTTTTTTTAATCATGCACATATTTGTGTGTGCGAACAAGTGCAAGTACTCACGGAGGTCAAAAGAGGGTGTCGGATCCTTGGGAACGAGAGTTACATGCAGTTGTGAGTAGCCCAGCAGAAGTGCAGGAAACTGAACTGGGTCCTCTGCCAGAATGTTACATTCTCTTCCCCATTCAGCCCCCTCTCTAGCCCTCATCAGTGCAATCTTATGTGACCACCAAGCATCAAAATGGTATGTGGCACATGACTGTATTTGTTTTTCAATAGAACATGTATTTAGAAGTAAATTTCTGGGTCAAAGAAATATGTAGTCCTCTCACTTTCTTAAGTAATCCTAGGTGCTTGCTAGGAGTCACCTATATTTTCTCTTAGCACTAATGAGTTCCAACCATAACATTATCAATCCTCTTGATGTAGAGATTACACTGGGATCTAAAGATAAGGCATCATTTTGAATATGCTGATTTTTCATGTACATTTTAATTATATGTATGCTTAAATTATATTTGACACAAACATATTTATTATATATACTTAAGTATATCAATGTAAACTTTGAATTTTCATTTTGATAGAGTGATTTTCCAAGTCTTAACCAATTTTTACTGAAATTTAAAAGACATTATCATTATTAAAAAAAATAAAAGACCCGGAGACAGATATTGGGGTTTAAACGTCAAGATCAGAAAAGCAAAGCTCTTACCTCTACCTCAGACTGAAAGGTGATCCTGTCTCCACAAGCTCTCACCATTCCTCAGACTGCTGCCTCTCCTCAGTGTGGCTGGCTTGGAATTTATTATATGAGCCTTGATTCATGATGGTTTTTTTGTTTTTGTTTTTGTTTTTTTTTTTTTTTGCCTCAATGTAATTCATTAAAAGAAAAGCAATCTATCTTTATTTAAACTAATGCTTTATGGCACCAGTTTGGTTTAAAAAAAAAAATCAAGAACATGGAACTGGAGAGATGGCTTAGGCGTTAAGAGCACTGGCTACTCTTGCAGAGAACCCAGGTTTGGTTCCCAGCATCCACATGGGGGCTCACAATCTTATCACTCCATTTGCCAGTGGATCTGCCACTCTTCTGGCCTCTAAGAAAAGTGCTTGTATGTGGTACACAGACATACAAACAAACAGGCAAAATACAAATCTTTAAAAAAAAAAAAAATCAAGTTTATGGACCTGTTTTAGTTTTCTCTATTTTGTCCTATTGGGGTCCATTTTCAGTATCTCTGTTAATACCACACTCTACAACAATACTGATACACATTGAATAAGTGCTGATTGTCATTTTTTTTCCCTTTAAACAGTTTTCGTAGCATGAGTGAGGTCTGAATTTTATTACGAGCAAGAGAGTGCGACAGCAAGAGCGAGAGAGATTGGTTATTCTTAGACTTTGCATCCCATATAAAATCCAAATGAATTCATCCGATCATACTACAAATAAAGAGGTTAGTATTTTGATTGGAATTTTACTGAGCAAATATGTTTAGAATGAACTGATACCTTTACAATATTGAATGTCTTACATCTATGAACTGGATGTCTTTACCTTTATTTAGGTCTTCTTTAATTCTCCTGATACTGTTTCACAGTTTTCCATGTAGTGACTCCCACAGGTTAGTCTTGTTATGAAGACACTTGGCATTCTTTTTATTATTATTATTAATTTAATTTTTACATTCCAATCCCAGTTCCCCCTCACTCCTTTCCTCCTGCTCCTCCCACTCTACATACAATGGCTGTTCTAGAACTCCCTCTATAGACTAGGCTGGCCTCAAACTCAGAGACCCACCTGCTTTTTCCTCCCAAATATGGGAATTAAAGGTGTGTGCCACCACTGCCTGTCCATCTGTATTTTTCTACTGAAAAACATGCTCACCAATTTCCTAGTCCTATATTTATCATTGTCTGGTTCTAGAATTTCTACTTTTAACTCAAATTTGTAGTAACATTTGTAACTTGAAGTTCTCCCCTCCCTCCCCAATTAGGTCTTACTGTGTAGATCAAGCTGTCCTTAAACTCACAGAGATCCTGGGCAGTGGTGATGCACATCTTTAATCCCAGCACTTGGGAGGCACAGGCAGGTGGATCTCTGTGAATTCAAGGCCAGCCTCGTCCACAGTGCAAAGTTCCAGGACAGGCTCCAAAGCTACAGAGAAACCCTGCCTCAAAAAACAAAAACAGACAAAAAACAAAACAAACAAACAAACAAAAACAACAATAAAAAGCAAACCCATGATAAAATTCACAGAGATCTGCTGAGGATTAAAGACATGTTCCAACATCTAAACTTTCTGTGGCTTTTTAAGTTTGGTTAACTTCACTCTCTGATCATTCTATGTGCAGAGCCAATGGTCTGTTCTGTTGTCATTTAATCTTTTTAGTCATAGGATCTTGCCTCCTTGTGATCATGACCAGATGCTAGACCTTATATAGGTTTTAGCATTTGTAGAAATACTTATTAACAAAGGGAAAATTTTATATTTTAATGTAAAAATAATTTAAATTTGCTCTATCCAAGTAATGGTAGCACTAATACCAAAAATGACATGGGTACTGGGGACATAATGTCTTCAACATGATAAAATGCATAAATGCAGTCTGTCCTAGGGTTTCGTTGCTGTGAAGAGACACAGTAACCACACAACTCCATAAAGGAAAACACTTAAAAATTGGGGCTTGCCTATAGTTTCAGAGATTCAGTCCATTATTATCACGGTAGGGAGCATGATGACAAGCAGGCAGACGTGGTACTAGGGTGGTAGCTGAGTCCTATGTCTTTCGGGCAACATGAAGTCAACTGAGACTCTGGGAGCTATCCTGAGCATAGGAAACCTCAAAGCCCACCCCCACAATGATACACTTCTTCCAACAAGGCTATACCCACTCCAACAAAGCCTCACCTTCTAATAATGTCACTCCCTATGAGATTATGAGGGTCAACTACGTTCAAACTACTATATAATCCTCGCAAGATTTCTTTGGTTCAAGTTCATCTTTGATTCTAGGATATAATACATTAGCATCTCAAAACAAAACAAAATTTGGGATGGCGTCTTTCCCAGACAGCTCTTACAGTTTTTTCCCTTCACTTTGTCCTTGAAAACCACTTAAAGAATGTTCAGTGTCTTAACAGCTTTTCAGCGTTAAGGAAAGGCTCCTTTTGCCCCTCCCCCCTTTCCTTCTTCTTCTTCAAATGGTGGGCTTATTTCCTGAGATTTCAGTCTCAGTCTCTTTCTGTGTGTCCTTCCCACTTCCCTCTCTCTGGTGCAGGGAATCAAATACAGGCCCACAGCTCATGCTAGGTGAGTATTCTACTGGCCACTCAGCAACATCTTTGGGGTCCTTAAGTATAGCTGGGTATGCATTTTGTGTATCATGTGCCTCCTCTGTCATTATCATAAGTCACACACTTTTCTTTTTTAAAAGGATACAATAATGTATTTACTGCTAACAGGAAATAGCTGGGCCAAATAAAGACATTTCAACACAGCAAAGACTTATGAGCCCACCTGAGGGCAGGTGTCAGGATGCACATGAACGTTAGAAGAAATTTCAGAAGTAAACAGTATAAATTGGAACTTAGAATTTTAAAAAGGCAATGGATTTGGAATCATTCAGGATCTTCAGTTTATTCTGTGCTCTTGAACTAGTTGTTGTCTCTACTTTTTTTCTGAGATGAGATCTCCCTAATTTAAGCTGGCTCTGAACTTCCAACCATCTACAGGTGTGCACTATTATGCTTGACTTAATGGCACAACTAACTTTTCTCTTCCATAAAATAACCAGTCAATCAGTTTCTAAGGATTATTTATTTACTTATTTAGGCTTTTTTTTTTTTTTTTTTTTTTTGAGCCAGGGTTTCTCTGTCTTTGGAAGTTGTCCTGGAACTAGCTCTTGTAGACCAGGCTGGCCTCGAACTCACAGAGATTTGTCTGCCTCTGCCTCCGGAGTGCCTCCAAGTGGTGTATGTCATCATCACTCGGCCCTAAGTGTTACTTCTTAAAAAAAATATTACAGGCTTTCAGGGTACTGTGTTCATCTACTTCATTTCACTGGCTATAGTTGTAATTACCCATGTCTTTTTCTGACCTATTGATGTTTTGCTTTGATATAACAATATAAGTTTCATGTGGGTAGACTAGTTGCTCTTTAAGCCTTCAGTATTCATGAGAGTACCTGTTAAAATGCCATAACATAAAAGCAAGGCAGATAAGGTAACACTGTCTTCTCAGAACCAGGTTTGCCTTTAAGATACCCAATACTCTGAACATAGGTTAGTTGACTGATGAGCTTTTATGAAAACATCAGAGTTAAAGGCTCAATAAACAAATGGCTTTGTATAAAAATATATTATCATATCACTTTCCAGTTATTATTTTCGTATGTGTGTGTGATATATGAATGTGCACATTTTGTGTTATGGTACATGCCTGGAGGCCAGCAGATAGCTGCGGAGTTGATTCTTTCCTTCCACCTGGATGTGGGTTCTGGGGATGGAGGTCATTAGAGTGGGTGGCTTAAGCACTGTTACTTGTTGAGCCATTTTGCTGGTCCTAGATTGTCATTTCTTCTTAAAGATATTATAGAATGAAAGGGTAGATTCAACAATCTATTGTAGCTGTATTAATATATCATCATACACATTTTTTTCTTTCTTTTCTTAAAGGCAGGATCTTACTGTGTAGCCCTGGATCATCTGAAACTCTTTACGTAGACCAGGCTGGCTTGCACTCACAGAACTCCACCTGCAGCTGGATGCTGGGGTTAAAGATGTGTGCCATCATGCCTGGTTGATTCATTCCTTTTTGAATACTATTCTTTCTTGCTTTTTTAGGGGAGAAGGGGAGACAGGTGTTGAGACAAGGTTTCTCTGTGTTGCCCAGACTGTCCTGGAACTCATCCTGTAGACCAGGCTGACCTCGTACTCTGAGATTTGCCTGCCTCTGCCACTGCCTCTACCTCTGCCTCCTGAATGATTCAATAAAATATGTATGCCACCTCTGCCCAGCTTTAACAGTATTCTTAAAATATATGTATTTAGGGCTTGGCTGGCATGGTGGTGCACACACCTTTAAACCCAGTACTCAAGAGACAGATGCAGGCAGATTTCTGTGAGTTCTAGGTCTACCTGCTTTACACAGAGAATTCCAGGCCAGCCAGAGCTACACATGTAGTAAGTTACTACCTAAACAAATTTTATTTATTATTATTGTGTGTGTCTTGAGTGCATGGGTTTGCCTTCTATCTTTACAAGATTTTTGGGGATGGAGGTCAGGCCACCAAGCTCACTAGGCAAGTGCCATCTTGTCCCTCAAACTTATTTTTAAAAACTTTGAACAGTATACAGTGAACAACTTTACACTTGGCTTCACTGGGGACCAAGCCTGGGGATTCAGGTGTGTTGGGCAAACACTCTTCCACTGAGCATCAGCTCCAACTCAGTCCTTTGCTTTTCATCTAAGTAACACTTTACCATATTTGTTTCCCCTAACTATTAACATCTTATTACATTTACATTTGTGATTTCTAACATAATGCCATTTTTCCCCTTCTTCAATTATTTGCAAATAGATTTCAGGCAGAATGACATTATCTACTTCTACTAGGACTTTCTACAAAATCCTATCCAATTCCACATGTTTAACATTGGTGGAATGACACAATCTAATGGGTTGGTTCCAATTGTTCCTTTACTGTTGACCCCTTCTTTGAGACAGGACTCAAATAATAAACATACATCATGTTTGTTGTGTCTTTGGTCATTATTATCTCACTGCTTTTATTTCTTTTGAAGAGGTTAGAGCAGGTGTCTTAGGGAAAACTGAAGACAATCTGTTATTTACTCCTTACCAGATTCTTGGTAAGCACGCTCTGTATTTGGGAAAATAAAGTCTTTCTCAAAGGTATCTGATGAGAATGCACAGATTTCCATTTTAAGATTATTCCATTACTAGAGGCCTTCCCCTTAGAAGGAAACAGCTAAATAAAAATTCATTCCTTTTGAATATATCATTAATTTGGAGTTAGCAATTAGATCCATGGTTAAAACAATCCACAGAAGATGATCCAGAAGAGGGAGAATAATGATAGAATAAAACCTAAGGTTTGGCCGGCCAGTGGTGGCACACGCCTTTAGTCTCAGCACTCCGGAGGCAGAGGCAGGTGGATCTCTTGTGAGTTTGAGACCATCCTGGTCTATAAGAGCTAGTTCCAGAAGAGCCTCCAAAACCACAGAGAAACCCTGTCTAGAAAAACTAAAAACAAACAAACAAACAAAACCCCCTAAGGTTTACTTCAAACATGACCAATAGGTAACACCTATCCCTTAATCTGGAAGATTAAGGACCTTTGAACTCTAAAATTCTGTGAGTGTGAAACTCACCTGTAGTATAAGACAGTTGAACTAGGAATCAGGTAGTTTGGACACTAGCACAGTTCTGCCACATACAGACCATTCAAACTTTTGTTAAGTCATTTTAATCTTTTTAAGCATCTTGGAGATTTACCTCACAGAGTTGGGAAGGATTATGGGATTGCTATATCTCAGAGTTCCTTAAAAGCCACAAAGAAAGATGAGTGGTGGTGGCACATGCCTTTAATCCCAGCTCTCCAGAGGCAGGAGGTAGGAGGAACTCTGTGAGTTCCAGACCAACCTGGGCTACAGATTGAGTTTCAGGACAGCAGGGTCTACTCAGAGAAACTCTGTGGGGTGGTGGTGGTGGTGAGGGAAGCCATAAAGAAATACAGAACTACCAGGTATGATTTTATAACGTCCGGTTTTCCTCCATTTGAGCTAATTGCATCAGAAAAGGCAATCCAAAGTGAGTCACACCTTGCCAATTTGTTTCAAAACCAGGAAATTGGAGAAAGGAGTAATAACAAGCAAACGAACCCCACCGCCAGTAAATGTTAGTCCTATTAACTTCATCGAACTTTCAGTTTATTCCATAAATGTTTATGTTGTGATAATTGATAATACTAAACCTTCGAAGACATAGTGACTAGTACGGGCTGGTTCTCCATAAAGGGGCCCTTGTCCTTGACATCTCAAATGCTGGGGGCGCCAGACAGCACATATGGCATAGGATAAGGGAAACGTACTTATAAGCTAATTTCTTTTTGTGAACAATTTCATTGAGTCGTTAGGTCCACCTGGGCAAACAGGCCAGGACGGAGAGGACGTTTCCCTGGTGTTTTTTAGGTAAACAGGGGCAGCCCTAGAACGAACTAAGTAAGCTTCAGCCGGTCGCAACATGACACCATACCCTGGGAGAGCCAGTGGGCCGTGTCCTACAGGTCCCCTGGGCTCACAGCCTCACAGGTTTCGCTGGGCGTTCAGGCGTGGAACCCGCCGACCCAGGTTCACTGGTGTACCCCGACCACCTTTCCGCGACGATTCCGTATTTCCTCCGGGGAGGCTTGGCGTGAGCACACGCCCCCTCGTTTCGGTGGAGAGACGCGCCTGCTCTCTGTACTATGGGGTGCCTCTCACCCGGCGGTGGCTCCAGATCGGAGACGGGACCAGAAGATGGTTAATGGAGAGGTAGGGACCGCGGTGCAAAGGACAGCTGCGCGGTCAGACGCACAGGACGGTCCCTAGCCACGCCAGGGACAGCGCCGCTAGTCTCTCAGAGCTCCGCCCCCGCCATGCCTGCTCAGTACGCACGCGCACCCGTCATCCGGGTGCCGCTGCAGGTTGCGCTGGGGCTGCGGGCCGGGGGGGCGTGGTCCCCGCGGGGGGCGTGGTCAGCGGCTCATTGTGCGCTGCGTAGCGCGGCGCCGCTGGCCGCCCGGGCCCGGGTTGGAAGTTGGTGCTGCCGCGGCCACCGCCTCCACCGCCGCTGCCTCCTCCTCCGCCGCCGCCGCCCTGCAGCCCACTCGCTGCCTCGGCAGCGCGCTGCTTTCCCAAAATGGCTGCCGCTGCCGGGGCCGTGGCAGCCTCGGCCGCCTCGGGGCAGACGGAAGGGAAGAAGATCACCGAGCTGCGGGTCATCGACCTCAGGTCCGAGCTGAAGCGCCGCAACTTGGACATCAACGGGGTCAAGACGGTGCTGGTCTCCCGGCTGAAGCAGGTGAGGCCCGGGCGCTGTGCGCTGGGCAGCGTAGGCCGCGCCGCTTGGTTGCTGAGCTTCCGCGGTCGGGGCGGACCGGGCGGCGCCTGTGCGTGCCGGGTGCGCGAGGCCCGAGCCTCCGCGACCAGCCTGGCCTTCCAGCGGCCTCGCGAGCCGCCGCTGGTCGCGCCCCCCGTCTCCCCCGGGACGTCCTCTCGGTCGGCGCCGCGGCCTGCCGAGGGCGGTGCTGCAGAGCCGGGCGGCGCTGGGTACACCGGCCTGTGGTCGGTGCGCAGCGCGTGCATCGCTCGGGCTGCGAGGCGATGGTTAGTTTGCTGACTTGGCCGAAGTTACCGTTTAATTGTGACCAACCGTTTCTTCACCCCTGTTCGGAGAAATCGGTAGTGGGAGTTGATGGGTGGATGAGAAGGAAGGTTTATCTTCTTCCCCTGGGCTTTTAGTTGATTTAGTTTTAATTTTTAATTTCTGATTGCATCAGCGTGCTCATCTACGTTCTCAGCCCCGCTAAGCTTTCAGGTTTATTCACGTGAAGCCTTGGAATTGGAGAGGGGAACAAGTGTACGTTAGGAAAACTCTTCGTTATTTAAGTAGCTACAAACTTTCCTGTAATAACATAATATAGATTCTTGTTAAGTATATGTGACATATAACTATCGACTGGTTGGAATTTCAAGTTCCGTGACATTTTGATACTTAATCACCACCCCCCATCCTCGTGTAGTATAATAACTCGTTTGTGAAGTCGGTTTGTAAAATAACTGGCAATTCTAATGTCTTGAGGCTTGAGGTTTGCTAATATATTTTCATTAAGTTTTTATAAAATAAGTTTAGATAGTTTGTGTAGCATATTAACTTCTCTTTCTAATGTAGGCTATTGAAGAGGAAGGAGGCGATCCAGATAATATTGAATTAACTGTTTCAACTGATACTCCAAACAAGAAACCAACCAAAGGCAAAGGTTGTTACGAGTTCTGAACATATTTTAAAATATATTTTGGTTATATAACTTGGCTCTGCTCTTGTACCACTTGCCCTGTTTATATAGTGCTACTCTTTGCTATTTCCCTCTGGCACTCTGCCTTCTTGGGTCAAGGAAGAAAAGTTACTGTTACCGGATTCCGAGTAACTTGTAGCCTTTTAGATTCGGCTGACGTTGACTAGAAAGTGAGAAAGTTCTTTATTGATTCTAGAGAAAAGTACAAAGTTACATTGCATACCGATCCTTCATAGTAGGAAGTACTGAAGAATAAATACAGTTTGATCCGTGTCTACCTTGCCCCACAATTGGCAGAGTTTTGATGAAACTCCTACCAGACCTTTCCTTAGTTCTTTGCTGTTCTTTCTAGTGTATTCAAGTTCTGTAACCTTTATGTTTAGTGTTTTATTTGACATACTGGTTATTTTGCATTTATTCCATTATGCAGTCTAATACTTTTCAGTGAAATTCAAAAGACATCGTCAATCATACTAATAAGGGCAGAAACCCCACAAATAATTAGGCTTTAAAGGAGTTTTAGGCTATGGGGATACTAAAGTTTTTTTAATGTCATAACTTTTAAATTAGGTGTATTTCCAAGGGAATAAATGTTTGGTGTGGATAGCTGAAAGGAATTTTCAAATGAACATCTTAATAATAAATGGGAATAGGTATTTTTGAAAACATTCAGCTAGTGTAATCTTATTCGAATAATTGCAAATCCTCCTGCCCTTATGAAGGACTGTGGCAGAGGGTAGACAAATAGCTGTTTGATGCCTTGTCTCTATAATTTCTAGGCAGAATAAGTAATGGACTTTGTGGCATTTTGCTATTGTAAATAACTTTCTTTACTGCTGTACTTGATATATACAGGATTGTAATATGTTTGAAAAGGCTGGGTAGTGGTAGCATCGAATCTCTTTTTTAATCTCAGTGCTCAGAAGGCAGAGACAAGCAAATCTCTGTGAGTTAGGTGTAGTCTACAGAATGAGGTCCAGGACAGCCAGGGCTACACAGAGAAACCATGTCTGGAAAAAACCAACCAACCAACTAACCAAAGATGATTGAATAGATTAATCTTAATAGAAGGGAGTCTTCAATTTTTTCTTTAAGCACTGTGCCTCAGGATCTGGCCAGCTTGCTATTTATTTGATTCAAGAGTTCCCCAGGTGTGCTGATAGAAATTTAAAAGGGAGAAGCAGCATTTCCTGGGTGAGTAGTAACGGCAATATGGAAGTAGAACTTTGGAAGACTAACAAAGTTGTCTTGAAGATCTGTTGCTTTTAAACCTGAGAGATACATTTTTATCACCTTGGAAACTGCTGGTGAGCAGTTATTTCATAATGGGAAAGAAATGTGACAGGAATGAACATGTTTTGTGTAGGTTTTTGATTCACATTGTTTACTTGGTGTAATGTGATAGCTGAAAAGCCATGTATTAATCATAGTCTCAAGTTAATGTGATGATTTTAATGTGGATGTGCCATCAGATTTATTCATACATGTTTTTGTTGTTTGATTTTCGAAGTTTTTATTCTTTATATTGTAGTACACACACACACACACACACACACACACACACACACGCACACACATGTACATACATACATGCATGCATGCATCTTTAAAGAATGTATTTTTGGTCTGAGGGTAAATCTCAGTGAGCCAGCCCTATCACTCTTCTTCAACCTAAAATATGTTAAATCATTATGTTCTGATATGTTAGAGGAAAAGGAATCTATAATTTTATAGATATAATGTTTAAAAAGCACAGTTAGAAGAACAAAAATCTATGGTATTGATTATGTTGTAGTGGGTTCTGGTATTTGGAATAACATGTAACTAATATCAAACAGTTTGTATCCTGGATTAGTTTTCAGTTTCTTTGCAGTCTCTTCCCTGGGAACTTTTTAATAAGTAATCTAGAAGAAATATTCTCCCATCCAGAGTTCCTATCATATTTCGTGGGTGTGTGTTAAGAAAGCAGTTAAACAGGTAGAGCTAATGCTTCCCTGCCTTGTTTCAGGGATGCTGTATCTGATTTCTTCTAGATTTTCAACCTTCAAAATCACCTCTAAGCTTTAGCAAACTATGTATTAGCAAATCAATACAGTATTCATAATTAAATATAATAATTGGTGTTGAAACTAATTTTCAGTGCATACAGGCTGAACAAACAAACAAATAACAGATGTAGGATTTCCCCCTATAGGAGTAAGTATAATTGGAATTTTGGTTTGGCCAAGCATCTGATATATAATATTTTTATAAGAAGGTGACACATAATAGAATGTGTTTATTCTGTAAAACTTCCAAAAATTATCATTAGTAGCCATAGAGTAGTTCAGTCCCAGTGGATAGTTGTTCTGCCCCACTACCTGTTTTAAATTTTACTATGCTGAATGTTAATCACTAACAAAACTGTAGTGAAAGGTGGACTTTGAGCACAGGATTGTCACAGGTGTTTCTCGGATGCCTGCTAGACTAAAAGTCACTAAAAGTGAAGGCCCAGGATGTAGTCTTTTCACCTCTAACAGCCTGGGGCAAGTAATAGGTGCTCAAATGTTGAGTATGTTCTGAAGGCTGTTGAAGAAGTATGACTTCCTAAAGTACTTCTTGTTGCTTGTTTCACTTGTACATTTGTAGGAAGCATTTGCATCAGACGTTAATAGCCTATCAGGTTATCTCAGAAGCACAGTGGTTTCTTCTTCTAATTACTCACTATGTGAAGTGTACTTTGAGAATGCGCAGCTGACTGCATTATTCTATTTGTTATCAAGCTCTAGCTACATTGGAAAGCCTCCTGACCCTTGCTGGAATATCATCTAGTGTCAGGGATCTTATGTCATTTTCATTTCATAGAGCATTAAAACAGTATTGCTTATCACTAAAGTACTCTTGCACTTTTTCAGCTGTGATATCAAATATGGTATGTAGCTAGTTTATGCCAGTATAGTACTTTACCGCCAGGGTAGTCATCTTAGGTAATCAAAGGCTGAAGACTTAAGATTTTATTTCCATTTTATGAACTCATGTAAAATAAACTGTTGATTATGCATGAATTGCAGAAAAAGTCATTATTAATGTTGATGGCATGAGATTTTAATGAAAAGATTGAACAGGGGCTTAGAGCTCATTGGATTATTGATTTATTTAATCAGCCATTCTTCTGTCAGAGTGAAAGGACCTTATTGTTTCACAGTTAGTGGAATTAACTGTACAGACCCTAAGCTCATGGTCTGAGTTGCCTGTGTCAGCTCTTCTACTCTAGAATAGTAGTTGAGTGTTTTTCTGGTCATAAAGGTAAAGTGTTTTTCTTTTTAAAATTAGAAGATCCAGAATAATGCAAAAAGAAAAAATCTGATAACCCCGCCACCTTGAATTTTAATTTGTCATTATGTTGCTTTTTTTTTTTTAGAGTTTTAAAATTTTATTGATTTTTTTTTTTTTTTTTTTTTTTAAATCAGCCAGGCTGTGGTGGCACAGCCTTTAGTCTCAGTCCTCGGGGGCAGAGGCAGGTGGATCTCTTGAGTTTTTAGCCAGTGTGGTCCAGAGAGTGTGTTCCAGGCAAGAGCTACTGCACAGGGAAACCTTGTCTCAAAAAATACAAAGCAAAAATTTACTTTATCTCAGTTTTATCTGAGTTTTACCTGTACATATCTGTATGTATATCACATGCATGCCTGAGGAATTCAGAAGGTGTTGGATCCCTTAGAACTCAGACTGTGGAGTTATAAATGATTGTGAACCACTGTGTGGGTATTAGGTCCTCTGGAAGAGCAACAAGTGCTCCCAGCAGCTGAGCCACCACTCTAGGCCTCTTTTTTTCCCCTTTTCAACAATTAAAATAAGTCCACAGCATATACTTGGTACTTTGTTAGAGGTAGGTAGAAACCCCGCTTTGCTCAGTGTGGAGAATGAAAATAGTCACTTCCCTCCCATTTTTTTTCTCACACTGACCTCTATAGTCACAACCATTATATAAGTGGTATTCTATACTCTCTGTATTAAAATAATTGGAATTTTGAAAATCAGACACCAGGTTCCCACTCCTCTAAGACTTAGTTTCCATGCCCTATCAGGGCCCAGGCACCAATCTTCTTTGGAAGCTTCCAGATGGTCTCATGTGCACTTGGGGCTATACTGCCTTTTCTGGGTGGCTCTATTTTATCAGTTTTATAGTTCCAAAAACCTTTCACACTGCTTTTGTTTGATTTTCACAGATGTGCTGAAATGTAAGCCGAACTTTGTGTGTGTGTGTGTGTGTGTGATACACATAATTTAACATTTTTTAGATTTATTCATTTTATGTCTGTTTTGCCTCTATGATATCTGTGTACTACCTGTGTGCCTGGTGCCCTCAGAGGCCAGAAGAGGCATCAGATCCCCGGGAACTGGAGTTACGGATAGCTGTGAGTCATCCCTGTACCCTCTGCAAAAGTAGCCTGTATTCTTAATACAGGCTGAGCCGTGTCTCCAGCCTGTTTTTAGTTGATAGGTATAAACTTTAGCCTAACAGGAACTTAATTAAGTTTTACTACTTTTCATTTTTACTTATTTGTTTTATTATTATTTTCTCAGTTCTAGGGTGTTATCTGGGGCCTCATACATGCTAGGCTTAGCTACTGAACCCCCTGACCTCTTCACTATCTTTAAAAATCTCACATGTTTAATTTAATTATCTTTAGATGATAGATTTTTGGAACTTTAAAAATAGATACTTTGGGTATTGATTCATTTGATGAATATGAATCATCTTTTTATATACACACATAGATCCATATACATAAATATGTGTGTGTGTATTTTTTCCTTTCTTTCCCCTGTAGTAGATTAAAAAAAAAATCAAACTCATTTATTCAGTGACTGCTTTATTTAAAACAGTGTATAAGAACTTTCAGAAATTTGGTCTGTTAGTAAAATGTTAGTTAATAGAAGCTAAATATAGCTGTGTGTGATGGTATACACCTGTAATCCTAGTACTTGGGAGGGGGATGGCAGTTTCAATTTTGAGGCCAGCATGGGCTGTATAGGGAAACTTTTATCTCAAGAATAAAGTAAAATAAAGCAACAGTAGCTAAAATACATGCCAAAAGTTACCACAGGAATGGTTTTTGGTTAAAGGGTTGGCAAGAAGGCTCTATAATAACAGATGCCTCCACTGTACAGCTTGAGTTCAGTGCCTGAGGAGAAAACTGACTCCTGCAGGCTGTCCTGCACATACACCAACACATGTATCCATACACACACCAAACACAAATTAAAGTGTAATGAGAGCCAGGCAGTGGTGTCGCCCACCTTTAGTCTCAGCACTCGAGGCAAAGGCAGGCGCATCTCTATGAGACCAGCCTGGTTTACAAGAGATCCAGGACAGGTTCCAGAGCCACAGAGAAACCCTGTCTCAAAACAAAACAAAGCAAAATAAAATGTAATGAAAAGATTATTCTAGGCTGCTGCATGCATTTGGGAGGAGGTTCTTGACTGGAAATGTCAGTGGTCATTTGGAAAGCATATCCTTTTCCAAAAGACATTTTGGAACTAAGCTTCCTTCCCTCCTCGGGAATGGGGCCTGGGCTGGGCCCAGGGCTTCTTGTGGGCTTAGCAAGAGCTCCCTCTGAGCTGTTCAGCTCTGCCCTCATCTGTATTGCAAAGTAAGTTTAACATCTTGTGTTTAAGGGGAAAGTTGCTTGAAAGAATTATTTTAAAATCTACTTACTAAGTAGATTTTGTTTTGTAACTATTTCTGAACTTAAGAATGATTTCAAATCTTTATAAGGACCAATTTACCTTTGGAGAAGAAAAATCAGTTTGTAACCTAAAACCTTTTTTATATATTTCTGAAATGTATAAAAGTTTTGAAAGCTTAAATTTTTTTGTGGCAAAAATGAGTTATTTCTGTTTTATATAACCATTCACATATTTCAGTAAATAAATACTGTGTGTGCGTGTGTGTGTGTGTGTGTGTGTGTGTGTGTGTGTGTGTGTGTGTGTGTGTGTGTGTGTGTGTTTTTGTTTGTTTTTGTTTTTAAGAGACAGTTTCTCTGCTGGCCTTGAACTCAGGTATCTGACTGCCTCTGCCCCCTCTCTCCTCCCCAGTGGTGGGTTTAAATGCTAGTGCTACCACATCCAGCTATGTAAAACTTTTTCTAATGATTGTAAGGGAGTTGAACTTAATAAGTGGAACACAGTGCTCACTCTTGCAAAGCCTGGAAGTTTGTAGTTTTTAGATATGACTTTCATTAAGAAGTCATTGACCTACACACTGCTGCTCACCGATAGGTTTCTAGGTTTGTCAACTTTGGTATGTGACTTTAACTTAAATAGCATTTTGGTAAATTTTATACAGTTCAAAATAGTTTCAACTTCTTCTACCATTATCCCTTTTTAAAATATGTTAATTTTGTTTTCATTTTCTATTTTGTTTTTTCCAAGACATTATTTACCAGCCAACTTATTTTCTAGTTTTATTAAAAAAAATAGTGTGCAACCTTTATTACTAGTGCTGCTACTCTCCTTTGGGCATGTTTGCCTTTTTGTGGTGCATACCAGATGCCTTGAAGGACAAAGGAGTTGAAATTGTCTGTAAGACCTTTGCCTAGCATGGGGTTAAGAGGAGCAGACTGAAATGGCTACCAGCTGAATAAAGTGTGCTACAGGTAGTGTTACTGGAGTTTGGTCCTTCTTGAAGTTCTTGCACATCTGTGACTGCACAAAAAGCTAGAGACCTGCAGATATAATTTACAGCGTCAGTTAAAGTTATTCAAGCCTTTTTGACAGGATGAAGTTGCATGTGACTCTTTTTGACTGCCATGTCACCTCTTACCTTTGACCCAGTTGGGCCTAACAGAAGTCTAGACCTTGGGCCTACTAGTGTCCACCCTAGGACTTACTCTGCCATGACCAGCCAGAAGGGGCAATGAGCACCTGCTGGCTCTAGTGCCAAACAGGACTCTCTTGCTGTACGGTACACATCATGGTTTATGCAGGTTACTTATAGTGTGGGAAGAGGTAATAACTTTTTTTTTCCCCCCACAGAGGAAGCACTTGCAATAAAGTTTCAAATTCAGCATTAGTTGAATAAACCCAGAGTTCCAGATTATGAACGTGATCAAAAGCTAGTGTGCCATTTTCTCAAATGCTGTGTACTGCAGTCTTACCACTCTGTTGCCCAAACTTATCCTTGTGGTTTTAAAGTTTATAAGGCGATAGTAACTATGTAGTACTTTCATGTAACATGACATCTGGAAACAGTGCAGAGCAGTAAGACATTTCTGTGTGCCCTCCTCTGCCTCCCTTTTGTCTGTGTGTCTTGGGGCAAATTTCTTAACTGTTGTGAATTCCACAGTTTACAATTTTGGGGTGGTGGTTAGTTTCAAGACAGGGTTTGTCTGTGTACCTCTGGCTGTCCTGGAACTTACTCTGTAGACCATGCTGGTCTGGAACTCAGAGATTCTTGTGGCTTTGCCTCCCAAGTGCTGGGATTAAAGGCTTGTGCCACTACAGTTTACATTTTTAAAGATGGGCTTTGGAGAAATAGTAGTAGACCCATTTTAACTACTCAATGATCTCCTGGCTTCTAGGAGTAGAATTGGGCTTGATTTACATATCCTATGTCTGTGGTCTTTTCAGCCTCAGTTTTCTAGTTTTTGGAATGAGTGCTTCAGAGTAGCTGGAGGGTGAAATGTGTAAGTACAGGACTGTATAGAGAGCTTCCCTTGAGTCCAGCTTCCCTGGACAGCAGGAGTTGTGAGCAGCAGCAGTGGCTGCTGATAGTTTTTGTAGAAGTGTAATTTGAGCTTCCTCTAAGTAAACTCAAGCAAGTGGACTTCCCTTTGGAGTGTGTCTGGAGTGTGACTTGTTACTGTGCTGTGTAGTGTCTGTAATTTGTGTGCATTAACTGCTTCCTAGAATGAGGCCTTGTTAATGGGTCAGAAAGTCTCCTGGAATTGAGAGTGAGCAAATGACTTTGCTTGTTTGGGACATGTTGCTTGATCTCTGAATTCTTTATCTCTTTGTGAAATTGTGTAAACCAGTCCTGTGTACCCAAATAAAGAAAGCCTGTAAAATAAGTTGTATTTTTAAAAAGTACTTTTTGCAAATTGTAAGACAGATTTTAATTACAAAGAGAAACAGCATTTTTGAAGCAACTAAGGGAGTTCACCCTAAGCTTTGCTTTCTAGGCAATTCGGGTATATATTTGTAGAGGGAAGGGCTTGAGGTTAAAATGTTTTCCTCCAAATGTAGCATGCTTAAACTAAAAAAAAAAGTTTATTATTTTATGTGTCTGAGTGTTTGCCTGCATATATAGATGTGTACAGGTGTCTGTTACCCATGCAGACCAGAAGAGGGCACCAGATGCCTTGGTATTGGATTTACAGATGGTTGTGAGCTGCCACATGGTTGCTGAGACTAGAACCTGGATCCTATGTAGGAAGTGCAAGTGCTAGTGACTGCTGAGCCATCTCTGTAGCCCTTAATTATTTTTGTTGTGAGATGTCCTTCTATAACGCAGTAGAATGATTGAATGAACTCCTTTGTATCCGGTTTTCAGGAAAGCCGCCTTTGTTAGTTTTCTTCAGCAGACTGCTAGGTTCTAATGAACACGGGCTGAAGCAGTCGCCCTTGATCATTTCTACATGTAGACTGCAGGCTTCCCATAAGCATATTGATTGTTGTGTGAGATGCTAAACAAGAAATTTGTGATAAAAACAATGATATTTGTAAATTTTTAAGTACATTATACATTTATTTATGTAGGTACCAGTATCCTAAATAGGAAGTTCAAACCAGCAGTGGTAGTTCATGCATTGTAATCCCAGCACTAGAAGGCTGAGGTAGGAGAGTCACTGGCAGAGCAAGGGCAGCCTGAGCTATATAGAGAATTCCAGCCTGCTCAGGACTGCTACAGAGTGAGACCCTGTCTCAACTCCTTCCTCTTTGAAAGTGATTTTCTTAAAAACTGTATAATCCTCACAGGCATGAGCTGCCCCTTGAGTAAATGGAAAGCATATTCTCCCAGTCTTGCTTCTTACACTTGTAGGACTAGTGTTTTGTTTCTTGTCATCACTCATTCATCCAAGGGAGGGGGGGTTTGAGTTGAGAACATGTGATAGATGAAGGTTGGGGGGTTGGATATTGGGTATAGGAAAAAACTAACTTTTTATCATTTACCCTAGTAGCTAGACTCTGGAGTTCCTGAATCTTACACCTAGGCAGCAGCACTGTTAATACCCATTCCAGGCAAAAGGAAAATGCAGTTTAGTTTACCTAATAACCATTTACATTTCAAAAGAAATTAAAAAAAGTTAAAATTTAAATACTAAAGTTTCAGTGGCTGTGATTTTCTAAAGAGTATTTATAGTGCATTACAGATTTTAGTCTTTTTGAAGACACAAGAAACTTATTGGCTGTGTGGTTTTTTGTAAAATGGCAGCACTCTTTCAATTCTACCAATAACATAGTTTTCGACATGAAAGCTGAGCAGAGAAATCTTGAAGTTTTCCAGGAAGCCAGTTCTCCTGCCTTGTATCTGCTAAGTGTCATGTCATGTTGAGTGAGCAGCATCTAGCCCTCATGCTTAAGTGGACTGCTATACTGAGGCTTTGAGGGAAAGAGAGCAGCCAGCCAGTCACTGCACCAAAGGACTCTTTTCCCTTCATGAGGAGGTGAGAGGTTCTGGAGACAGAATTAGGCAGTTTGTATCTACTGGTATGTTGTAAAGGTGATGGGAGAGACTTCTGTCATGTAGGCTAGGTTAGCTTTTGACTTGAAAAGTAATGTGAGCTCTTGATCCTGCTTCCACCCTAAATTGGTAGCATCACAGGCGTGTACCATTATGGCTGGACAAATGTGAGCTTTTTATTTCAGGTAAGGCTGTTTAAGAGGACTGAGGACTTTTATGGGTATTGAGTCTTGAACTTGGCCATAGGCATCTAGTTACATATATAGATTGTCAAATAGTGCTGAAAGGTGCTACCACCACCAGAACTGAAGGCAGAGTGTATGTGTGTGGAGAAAATGTACCATTGGCATTGGGTGAGCCCAGGTGATGATGGGTCCTGACAGCATGCATGTCAGTGATACGGCATGGCTTTGGTAATGCTTTTATTGTTTGGGATAGCTGTGACCAGGTGTCTTTTAAGTAGTTCCCATTAGCTTTGTAGATGATTTTAGGAGTGGAGAGTGATACTGTAGAGTAAGTGTAGAATGTTCTTTTTTCTTCTTAAAGCAATAAAATACTGGTTGTTAGCCCATTTTCCTTCTTTCGTAGGTAAAAAACAAGAAGCAGATGAGTTGAGTGGAGATGCTTCTGTGGAAGATGATGCTTTTGTCAAGGTAAAGTGTTAATCTCTAGGCTAAGTTGTTCACTTTTTTTGATGAATTAATGGATTTTGACTTGAAAAATAGACATTGTAGTCCATAGGTTAAAGAAAATTAAATATTGGCAGCCCTATGAGCTCTCATAATTGAGGTATACAAGAAATAACCTTAGCTAACTGAGACATGAAGAAAATCTAAGCTGCGTGTGGTGGTCCATGCCTTTAATCCTAGCAGAGGCAGGTAGATCTCTGAGGCCAGCCTAGGCTACACAGACCCTTGGCTTAAAAACAACTAAAACTGATCAGTGTGTTTGGGCATTCAAGTGGGAACCTGAGGCTTGGGGCCCTGGAGACCACCCAGGATAATGATATGTTAGTTGGACAGAGTTGCACTTGTGAAGGTTACTGGTATTTTTTCAGTCTGCTTGTTGCATTAATTTTTATATACTATAATATGTAGGAGTTGATCATGTATGCTCCAAAACTGGAGAGGGAAAATTGCTGATGTATTACTACCTAGTAAAGATTAAATTAAAAAATTTATTATACTCTTTAAAGATAAATACATCACACCTTTTTGAACCAAAAAGGAATGTGGCTCAAAAACAGAAAATTAAAAAAGTAATTTTGATTGGGGCAGTGACAGTTCTATGTATTACAAGTATAGAACAAGTATTAGGTGTAGTTAGGTATTTTGTTTCTTTGAATGAAAATAGTGTGCTGTTCATTGGGTCTTAAGTAGTGTGCCATTTTCAGGTATTAATGATCACAGTTCTTTTAAAATTACATGCATTTTTATTCCCATCTATTCTGTGTTCTTTGTTAGTTCACATTGTCACAGTTGTCTGTGGGTGTTTGTGTGTTGACTGTGATGTCAGCTTATGCTCATTTTCCCACCTGTAGCTCCTGTAACCCAGCTCTGTGCCCTCTCTGTTCCACACACATCACACCGCAGAGATAGAAGCATTTTGTTGAGAACCTTGAAGGCAGATAGTTGTAGCCGTTGAGCCCCTAAATGTAGTGACTGCATTCCTCCAATCAGCTTTTGTTTGAGCTCTTAAGAACTCTTTAGTTTTGGTATCTATTATTCTTATGGTATGTCTTTCAGTGGGTCTGTTTCTTTGTTATTATTTTCTGTACTTCTTTACTAGTGTGTGAAAACATTGAAATTTGTAAAAAGAATGTTTAGTTTCTTACCATTTTTAATTTCTGTCAGTCGCTTGGAATGTTGGAGGAGACATGCTTCATTGAGTGGAGTAGTGAGATGGCTCATCTGCTGGGAGGGGTACTTTTGGGTCAGTCTTAAAATAATCTGGTGATGCCTGGAAGAGCCAAAGAGATTTTTAGAAAACTGTGAATATACCTCTAGTTCTTAATATTTTTTTTCTTCACTTTGAAAGTGTATGTGATGTATTTGATAAAGTAAGTGAATTTCTTTCCTTGCTTCTAGAATTGGTAATTTTGGAAATGTTTAGAATAGTAGTAGGCAGATGGCACTTAGTGCCTAGATACCTGGACAGTATAGCGATTGTTCTGTGGGTAAGTGAAGTCCAGATTTGCTTCAGAATGGGTGTGGTCCCTTCAGTGGCTCCTCCATATTTTTTCTTCTGTGCTTCTGCCATCATAAATTACCTACACTGTTATCAGCTTCCACTGCACCCTTGTCACACTGAGGGTGTCAGTCACGCCATAGCCCACTCTGCAGTCACTGCACTGTAGAGCAGCCATGGTCTCCACTGCCCTTCTCCTTCACTAGACATTTTTCCTTTTCTGAGTTTAGCTACACATGGCGAGTAGACTGGCTTTTTCCTCTTCAGCCTAGAAACAACTTTTTTTTTTTTTTTTTTTTTTGGTTTGTTTTTGTTTGTTTCAGACAGGGTTTCTCTGTAGAGTTGGAGGCTGTCCTGGAACCTGCTCTATAGACCAGGCTGGCCTTGCGACTCACAGAGATCTGTCTGCCTCTGCCTCCTGAGTGTTAGGATTAAAGGCATATGCCACCACTGCCTGGCCTAGAAACAACTTCTTAAATCTTGATTTGCTGCAAGAATAAGGGAGGTACTTCCACAGCTATCAGCCCTTCCTCCCACCAAAATATCATATCTCTGTATATTTTTGAAGGGGACACAGACCTGTAATCCCAACCTGTGGGGACACAGACCTGTAATCCCAACCTGTGTCCCCTTCCTATTTAAATTGTCAGTGAATTTTAAAACAAATACTTTAATCTGGATACTTTTCAAGAGTAGACTATTTGTGGCAGTTGGGAATTCACTATTATTAACTAGAAATAAACTTTTGTTTATTTAAATATGCATATGGCTTCTAGGGTCTTTGATGTTAAATCAGACTGGCACATGGAGAATGGAGAATCAGTTCATTTCTTATGGAGACTAGCGAATTAGTTCATTTCTTAGAAGCTATGCCTTCTGGATAGCTCTGAGACTGTGGCTTGGAAACTTAAATAATTGAGCTTAAAGTATCTCTCTAGCAATTCAGCTTGTATTTCAGTGTGAAATTTGAGATCAATCATGGCTCATTGATTTTGGTATTAACTACATGCTTAAAAGACAGTTTATGAGACAGGTAAAAATGCTTGGACTTTCACTCTGGGGATATCATAAAGTAGAATCAAATCTGCCACATGTAGAGTTGTAAATTTCCAAAAGTGTTTGGTGTATAACCCACGCCAGTTTGCCTGTAGTTGTACCAAATTTTCTTACCATTAAAAGGACTGTGAATTGGAGAATCAAGAAACACATGAACAGGATGGAAATGACGAGCTAAAGGACTTGGAAGAATTTGGTGAAAATGAAGAAGACATTGTGCAGTCCCAGGAGTTGCTTTCTGCAGAAGAAAACAAGAAAACTCATGAACTAATAGAGGCAGAAGCGATAGAAGAAGATAGAGAAAAAGAGGACATCGAAAGTCAGGTCTTTAGCCAGTTTCCTTAAAACATGACACAAAATCAGATTTACTAATAGAAAGTTGGATTTTTTTTTTTAAAGTTTGATTTGGAAGTCATAGAACTTAAAAACAAGTTTATTTATAAAATTACCCAAAATGTTATCATCTAAGGCTTTTTAAATTTTTGCTTATTTTACATATATACATAGTTATTGCCATGCCATAACTTGCTGTTGATTCTATATTTCCCTTTTATATATCATGCCATAATGACTTCATAATTAGGCTACTTCCTAAATAGCCTCTTTACAACCTTGAATATTGAAAGTTTGGGATTTTTTCTATGCCACTAGGAATGAGTGTGCACATTTTACTTAAGACTTTGCCAGGGTCACTTTGTGGTAGGTCCTTCCACCCCACTCCCATTTGCTGCTTCAGTAGGATAAAAAGTCACATTTCTTCATTTACTATTAAGGGCAAGAAAATTAAAGTTGGATTGTAAAGCAATTTTCAGATCTTCCCTTTAAAATAGACCTTTGTCCTACTTTGAAGCATGTTAGGTCTTAGGAACACCATTGAATTCTAGGGAGCGAGGACTATCAGTGTTCCTATCACACATGCCTCCTGCCTTTCCTGCTCAGTGAGGGGCTGGAGGCTTTTCTAGTTATGTAATAGCATGACTGATACTTTTTTGTTGTTATAAAGAGTGTAGCTTGAATTTCTGGTTTGGTGCCCATAGTTATTGGAGCATGAGGCCAATGATAACCAGGTTTGAGCGTCAAAGCATTCTCATTGTACCCAGATGTTTTGTAAAGCAAAGCTGTTGTATACCTTTTACTTAGGAAATTGAAGCTCAAGAAGGTGAAGATGACACCTTTCTAACAGCCCAAGTAAGTTTGCATTTAGTCCTGTGAGTATAACATTGTGGGTGGAATGGCTTGGAAAAGCAATTTTATTTTTACATTGTAATTTTTTAATTCATAAAACTGCTTTAAATTTAACTCTGAACTTTGAATGTGATATATAATAAACTGTTGTCAGTTGAAGGTTCTGGACACAAAAGTGATTAGGAGTCAGGGTTCCTGTTATTTTTTGGAGTTAGAAAGTTCTACCTTTGTGTAAAACAATAGACTTCTCAAAAAAACTGACTTTTGGGAAGTCTATAATCTTGATTTTTTTTTTCCATTTGGTATAAAATAATTTGAGGTATGATATCCTTTTCAGTGCTTTAATTTTTTTTATTAGTTTAACATTGCTAGGATGAACTTAGATAACAGCAGGAAAAAAAATCTCATGTTCTTGACATTGTTGTAGAATGTTGGAAAATGGCTGCACGTGAATGTGGTGAAACTTGTTTTGATCCATGTTCTGCATAGTGTACATTTGAACAAATCCCAGTGTTGTAAATAACATTTAAACTTGGTTTCTGCAGTATTAAAAACTGTCTTCTCTTTTCATCTAGTCACAGGGACCTGTTGTATATTCTTTAAATGCCATGTTTTCAAATAGAGATACCTTACCACTCACCATTGACTGGATTGTTAGATTTAGGAAAAATGGTGATGGAGTCTGTGACTCAGTAGTATGCACTGGGAGAGCAATTACAGGAGTGCATGTGCAGACTGCAGAGCTGGAGAGATGGCTCTCTGCTTAAGAGCGTTTGCTGTTTGCAGAGGAGTCAGGTTTGGATCTCAGCATGCACATGGTGCTCACAGCCATCGATCACTCCAGTCCCAGGGGATTTGATACCCTCTTCTGGCCTTTACTTGGCAGCAGGCATGCACACCGTACACAGGCATACATGCAGACAGAACACTCATACACGTAAAATAAATCTTTAAAAAAACAAAAACAACAAAATACCAGACTGTGTAGCTGGCTATCTCTGCCTGTGTGCTTTTTCTGTGACTACCTTGTCTTTACCATGGTTGTACTCATAGGTGCAGTGAAGTGGACCGTGGCTCCCTGTTTATCTCAGTGTACGAGAACTGGCATGTCTGGTGTTTCTAGCTGCTTTTAATACTAAGGAAGGGTCATTTGGGCAGGGAGAGGCAGTAGATCTGTCTCTTCCTTTGTGTGCATTCATTTCTTCATGATAGACAAGGGAGATCCACCTTCTTGTGGGGAGAGCACTTTTTCTTTCTCTCTTTTCTTTTTTCAAGACAGGGTTTCTCTCTCTGGAACTCTCTCTGTACACTAGGCTGGCCTTGAACTCAAAGATCTGCCTCTGCCTTCCAAGTGCTGGCACTGAAGGCATGAACTTCCACTATCTGGATTCGGGGGAATACTTTTCTAGATTACTAATTCTCAGAAAACTAGAGTTGAGCTCTGTATATTTTTGGTTACTAGCTTTTGAGTTCCACTGTTGGGATAGGTGATAACAGATTGTAAGCTTCATGGAAGTGTTCCATTTAGGAACCCTGTTTATACCACAGGCTACTTTTTTAAGTTTAAACACATTTCTATGGGATAGAATAAGTGAACCTTTCTTGATAGTGAAAGAAAAGTTATTTCAGAGAACAAGATATGAGACATACTGTATCAAAAAAAAAAAAAATGAGGCTACATCTTTAGAGAGAGAAATACAATCTTACAGCTGACAGTTATGGTGCAGCCTCTAACTTGGAACTTGGAAGGTAAAACAGGTGCATTACAGGCAGCAGGATTGCAAGTTCAAGGGTAAGCTGAGCTATATCACTAGATCCTGTCTAAAAAATCCACAAGAAGAAAATATAGCTGGGTGGTGGTACCACACACATTTAGTCCCAGCACTCAGAGGCAGAGGCAGAGGCAGGTAGATCTCTGAGTTCTAGGACAGCCTGGTATACAGAGTGAGTTCCAGAACAGCTGAAGTTAATGTAGAGAAGAAACCCTGTCTCAAAAAAAAAAAAAAAAAAATGTTCTTTACTTTCCTTTTTGTAAATAATATATATGCAAAACACCTGGAGACATACGAATTTATGCAGATTCCCCTGTTATCTCATGCTTCTAAACATGTTTCATTAGTATATTATATGCATTAGGGGTATAGAGGGTATAATTTTCCCAGCTTGAGATATTTTCAGCTCCTTCAATCTTCCTCTACCTCCATTTACATTATACTTGCTGCAGTGTTTAAAATCAAATCCATTTTCCATGACCAAGTTCAATATGTAGCTTTAAAAGAAATGTTTAACATAAAAATAATAGTCATTAAATAATGAAGTTAATATTCAAATATTCATTCAGCTGTGGATATTTTTTTTTCTTTACATGTCTTGTTTGCATCCAGACCTATCACAGTGGTGTGATTGATTGGCATGTTAAGGCCCTTTTAATCTAGTCTTGCTCTGTGACTTAGTTTCTCCTTGTTTTATTTATTGAAAAACTTAGTTGATTTTCTTGTAGAGCAAGGGCTTCAAAGTCTTCCTTAAAGGGTCTGATAGTAAATCTTTTAGTTTTTGTGGGTTATTTGGTCTGTATCCCAACTGCTCAACTGTGCCACAGTAGTGTGAAAGCAGTCACAAACAATGTAAAAATCAATGGGCCTTGGCTGTATTTCAATAAAAATAAGTTTCCCAAGCCCTGCATTAGAGCCTCTAAAGTCTAGGTCTCTCCCCCCCCCTTTTTTTTTTTTTCAAGATAGGGTTTCTCTTTATAGCCCTGGCTATTCTGGAACTTGCTCTATAGACCTGGCCCTAAACTCACAGAGATCCACCTGCCTTTGCCTCCCAAGTGCTGGGATTAAAGGCACAGCCAAAATCTACATTTTGCTGGTTACATTCCATTGTGTCTTTCTTTGAATATATTCCTACTTACTGTAGTTACTTGAAATTGGTAAGTTGGTATTAGACTGCTAGGTTTACTATCAGGTTCAAGAATAGCATGAGAGATAAGTGTTTCATAGGTACAATTGCCACCCTGTGCTGGTTGTGTCTTTTGTATGGCACCCAAGTCATTGATGATGCATTTCAAAGTGGTCACAGTATTAATTGGAATATTTCTAGAAAAACTAACTTTTTATTTTCTATTTGGTTATCAAGTAGTAGTGTTTATAAAGGAAAACCAGGATATGTATTTGATTTTTTTCCCCTTTTATTCATCAAATTTCTAAAATAATGAGCTAGTTTGTCAGCACTTTCAACAGTATTAATGAGCTTTTGATTTCTTTGCTTTTGTCTTTTTATTTCAGACTCATGGACTTAATATAGTTATGTATGCCAGTCTGTTGTTATCCTTGAATTTGAAAATGTTCTCACTTTCTGTTAGTGAACAGTTTTAGCTCTTTATTTTTGGTGTGTATAGAGGTGTTCTGATTTCTTTCTGCTAGACCTACATGTAGTCAGTGCTTCATTTTAGTGGTAAATGCTGTGTCAGGACAGCAGTCAGGGTGATGGGTGTTCACTGCTTTTGAGTTGTTAATTGTTTCTAGGTCTTTTCTATAAATAATTTATATGGATTCTTCAAAGTTACTCATTTCCTTTAGCTCATATTCTTAGGTACAGTAGCCTTAAAGGAATATACCATCACCACCAAGGCCATTACTGAAAATGATTTAAGAACTCCCCAGTTAGTTATATCATATCCTCACACTAAGGATGAGCATATGTTATTGAATTGCAGATCAGTTCTGTCCCCAAGAAGTAGAGCACTAACTGAAATATTCAGTTGATTTGTTTCATCTGTTTTTAATTATTAATTTAAAAAACTTTATAACTTTATGGGATTCTACAGTTATTTTAGTCTAATCCTATACATATTTAAAATACATTTTACATGAAATGAGATATTCAAAAAAGTGTCTGTGTAGTTCCCTGCCATTCCTTTATTAGTAACTTTTTAAAAAAAATCCTTGCCATAGCTTGGAGAGATGTCTCAGCAGTTACATAGCACTGGCTGCTCTTCAAGAAACCTTGAGTTCAATTCCCAGCACCCACATGGCAGCTCACAATCTCCTATAATTGTAGTCTAACTGTATGTACTCCCATAGAATCTGATGCATTTTTCTGGTGTGTAGACACAGTTGGATAAAACACCTGTATACATAAAATACATTTAAAAAAATCATTGACATAATCTATTTCTTTATAAAATACATCAAGAATGATGTTTGTGGAAGGGCAGTAACTCCAGTGTTATCTGTATAAACCCAGTCCTTAACTCTTGACTTGAAGTTTAAGTCTCTAGATGAACATTTTTTCTTGTTCTGTTCTACATAATTATAGTACTATGACATCAAGCAGATTCTTTTAGTTTGAACATTAAAAATCATTGCTGGGGATGTAGCTCAGTTGGTAGAGTGCTTGCCTACTATGTACAAACTGTTGGATCCTACTATGTACAAACTGTTGGATTTGACCCCAGCACCATACTTTAAAACAAACCCCTCCTTGCCAGAATGGTGTGTTATTCTAGATGCTAGCATGAATATGTGCAATTAGTGTTTCTTTGGAGAGTTGTTTGACTAATTTGAAAATGTCATTTACTTGAGAATTTTTTGAACATTTTTTCTAGAATGTTCTTGTTAGGGTTTTAAATTTTAAACACTTCCTCTGGTTTCAAGAAGGCTTTAGTAGCTGGGTTTAATGGTACACAGCTTTAATACCAGCACTTGCTAAGTTTGAGACCAACCTAGTCAATATAGGAAGTGCCAGATCAGCCAGAGATACATAGTGAGATCCTGTCTCAAAAACAAAAGAGGACTAGAGAGACTTAAGAGCACTGGTTGCTTTTGCAGGGCATCTGGGTCTGATTCCCAGCAACCACATGGCAGCTCAGAACCATCTGTAACTCCAGTTCCAGGGGTTCTAGTGCCCTCTTCTGATCTCTGCAGGCACCAGACACACATGTGGTATACTTAACACATGAAGGCAAAACACTTGTACCTATAAAATAGAAATGAATAAATCTTAAACGAGGACAACAGAAAGAGCCCATGTAGTGTCTTAAGATTATGCCATGTCTGTTTCTTTATCTATTTACCTGTATGCATAACATTTAACTTTAATGGGGTTGGGGATGGGGATGATGAGGGTGGTTAGGGGAGACAATAAAAGCTGTATACTTCTCAAGGCATCTGCTCTCTTCATAAAGTTAATGCCTCTTCAAGCTAGTGCTTGCTCACTGTTCGTAGCTTTCTTTCTTCCTTCTTTCCTTTCTTTCTTTCTTTCTTTCTTTCTTTCTTTCTTTCTTTCTTTCTTTCTTTCTTTTTCTTTCTTTCTCCTCCATAGAGTTCTTTTAATACCTGCTACTTTTATTTATCCTTGATGCTTTTTTTGTTGGTTTTTTTGAGACTGTTTCTCTATGTAACAGTCCAGGCTGTCCTGGAACTAGCTCTGTAGACCAGGCTGGCCTGGAATTCACAGAGATCTGCCTGTCTCCAGAGTGCTGGGATCAAAGGCATTTGCCATCATTGCCTGGTAATCCTTGATACATTTTATATCACATGTGAGTCTACAGAATAAAGTCTAGATGGAGGGCATCACAAAATAAATTGTTTTAATGGTAAAAATTAACTAATTACCTGCATCTTATGCTTAGTCTTATATTCTTTAAAGATTATATCACAAATTAATCACATATATCT